>OX589615.1:16181712-17381712 GCA_951329385.1 Polia nebulosa
GTAGTAAACCTAATCTTAAATTAGCCTTTTTGTCATGCAGTATTGTCTACAAGGAGTATTAATAAAAGCTAATAAAAGATAATTCAAAGTATGTGGGGCATTGTAGTTGAGTGGGGCATTGTGGGTTTGTGGATAATTGTAAGTATGTGGGGTATTATAGTTGAGTGGGGCATTGTGGGTTAGTGGAGCACTTTGGGTTATTTTAGTAAACCTTAAGTTTATTTCTAGCCCCTTTGCTTTCTGTGCCTCGGTTTTAGGTAGTGCGTTTGGGAAAATATCTACAGTGAAAGTTGACCTTTGGTTCGGATTCGGTGGTTCCTCATTCGAGCTCTCTGATGCGATGACTTTTTGTTGTTCGTCCGAAGTTCCTGCCCTGTAAACGTTAACACCTTTATTAAAATTTATAATAAAAGTTAGTCTTCAGGCATAGTAGTGAACCTAATCATAAATTAGACACTATTGTCATGCAGTATTGTCTACAAGGAGTATTAATAAAAGATCATTTGAAGTATGTGAGGCATTGTAGTTGAGTGGGGCATTGTGGGTTTGTGGATAATTGTAAGTATGTGGGGTATTGTAGTTGAGTGGGGCATTGTGGGTAAGTGGAGCACAAGGAGTATTAACACACGATTTCCACCGAGCACCCCATGCTGAAGCGCATTTGCAGGGTGCTGAGGGAAATTGAATCGATTGTGAAGAAGTTAGAGGTCATTATGTTGAGGTATTTTGTTTCTCCTTAACACAGATTACTTTGTGATCTAGCTAGGAGAACAGGGCTTCACTCAACAATTTGTGTATACAACATAATTTTAGATTTGTTTTTATTATGTCGATAATTTATAAGCCCTTTATGTACTACAAATAACCTTGTATTATCAATAAAAAAAAATTGTATTATTTGCATGGAATTGGGGTTTTCTCAAATTTCGTGCACCAGGTGGCAGCACTGAGACGTCAGATCCAAGCACCTGTCAAAGTTTTTATTTTTTCTGACATTTGTTAAATTGACGTAACGTCATGTTTACGTCAAACCTACATTATCATAGTGAAAGACCTCGCCTCGTTAATTTTACCGAAAAACCTCATTTACATTGCAAATTAACCTCGTTCGTGCGGTGGCCCGTCGGATACCATGCAAGTATCACTATTACTACATATTATAAAACAAAGTCCCGCCGCGTCTGTACGCAATAAACTCATAAACTACTGAACGAATTTTCATGCGGTTTATACTAATAGGCAGAGTGATTCATCACCACATCATGATGTGGTCCGTAATCAACAACGCGGGCCCAGTGCGGGTTGGTGGATATCACATGTCTTCGAATTTTTGGTTCTTGGACATGCCGGTTTCCTCACGATGTTTCCTTCACCGTTTGAAGAGCGGTGATAAAATAATTTACACAAAGTAAAGCGCCTGTCTGGGTTTGAATTCCCGACCTACAACTTTTAAGTCGCGGCCATTACCAGCACTGAGCCACTACTGCTCTCTGAGATTTCTGTGTTATAAGTATCTATATTGCACATAAAATAAAATTAGCAAAAAAGAGAAAGAAAGTTTTATTCCATTCTAAATACCTTCCGGAATAAATTCCTATATTATCGTGGTAATGTAGAAGATCTGAACGAACTTACACGGCACGGTTCGCGCTTAAGAGGGAACAGGGGCTACGATTCTCCGTACAAATGTATTCCCCTTTTTTCTTCCTTAATAATGCCTGTACAACAATTTTTTTTTTTCATAAAGTCAAGGTCTGCTGTAGACACGTCCGTCATTTCCTTTTTTCAACCACTAATAAGTAAAGAAAATATGACCCTTCAAAAATGACAAAAAAATGGCCCATTTTTACCGTCGTGATTAGAGGACTACCAGAAAAATTAGATTTTTTTTAACATAAATCATTTAATACGAACCTAGACTTTCTTAAAAAAATTGCGCCAACAATTATTAAATCGGCTTAATTTTCGACGAGGTAAAAGGGCAATACGAAACGTCGATCTAGTCAAAAATTTTGTGATAAAATCGGTTTGAGCTGCAGCTCGCACTCTACGGGGGCAGGCTTGAGGCAGCACGTTGAGGCAGCACGACGGCAATAGTTTCTTCAAATACCTATTTTTCAAATTCCTCGCAGGCCCCGTTCCCTCTTAAGCGTCGCGGGTTCAATTCCCGCACGGAACAAATATTAGTATGGCCTACAGATAGTTGTTCCGTGTCTACGTGTCTTGTGCCTGTGAGTTTACATGTTTGTGAACGCACCCACGATACAGGAGTAATTCCTAGAGTAGGGCAACGCTTTTTAATAATAAAAAAACCGGCTAAGTGCGAGTCGAACTCGGACACGAAGGGTTCCGTACCATACTCTGAATAATAAAAAAAAAAATACAGTTTCTAGAAACGTGTTTTTTTTGGGTTTTTCTCATGATCCGTAATAGGTAGACAGTTGAAATTTTCACAGAATGTGTATTTCTGTTGCCGCTATAACAACAAATAATAAAAATAAAACTAAATTAAAAATTAATGGGGAAGCCACCTTTAATTTTTGATTTATAGCTGTCTACCTATTACAGATCAAGAGATACAGCCCGCTGACAGACAGACGGACAGCGGAGTCTTAGTAATAGGGTCCCGTTGGCTACCCTTTGGGTACGGAACCCTAAAGACTAGTAAAGTGACTTTGATTTTACTACGCTCATCAAAAGTGTCTAGGGATCAAGGTGTTTATATTATATTTAAAATAAATCAATGTAGATTTATTATGTAAAATATTTTCCCACGTAAAACTGCTGTTTATATGTTACTAAAGACTTTTTGCGAATTTAACAATTAAGATGAAATGAATGAAATGGAATTCGATTTTAGTTTTAATGTTGATACTAAATAGAAAAAAAAAACTGATGAAAATAAAAGTTATTAAAGATTTTTCATCCATGAAACGAGCATCTAGTAACCTGTCGTTTTAAATTTAACTGGTATCACACAGCCACACCGATTTGGCACACAGAATACCCAAATAACTTCACGGAATAGTGTCCCAAGTCCGTTGTATCAGGTGAAAAAGATATTCTGTTCTAAGAATAATGCCCATATTTGCCGGGCTCACCTTTGAAGCATATCCCATGTGCGCTTAATGGGATTAAACTGCCGATCAAGCAGACCATGGTATAGCGTTCTTTTTCATTTCGGTATGTGTTCGTAACGACTCGGTATTACTCGGTACGTAGACCGTGTATTGTGCGACTCGTGCAATGAGATTGCTTATGTCACAGTAATTTCCGTTCTTCCATCGATCCATATAACCGCCCTTATAATGATTGTTCCACCACTATACGCAAGGACTGCCTGGCATGATTTTAAACCTTTCGGGCCTCCAGATGTCTTGAATAGGGAACGTGCACGGCGTAGTCTGTGCCATCTAGTGGAGTAAATTCGAAACTTTTACCCTATAAAAACTTGTCATTGACATTTCCGTCTCATATAATATGTATACACACACGCATGATGCACACATGCAGCACGCGTAACGTAGACTGCCATCTATTGAGTGAAATCCGCAAGTTTTACTGTAGAAATACTTGACATTGACATTTATGTGGCGCCATCTATAGTTCCTGCACGCTCCCTATTGCCATAAACGCCTTGTTTTTAGTCTCTGGCCAAAGGTTTTTCTGTCAAACTTCTGTTTTCACGACATTGAAAACGGGCTTTAAAAAATAGGGTATTACACCTATTTTAGAAAAGTGTCTCAATTAGATTCTATAGTGCTAATAAACCAATAAAAAAAACACAATTTTTTTATTCAATCACTAGGTGCCATAAAAATGCATTTAAATTTTACATTTTCATATTTCGCGAGTAATTTGACGAAAACGCTGGACGCAGTGGACCGGCTATTGCTTTGTGGTCATGACGTCAGTTGGCTGTGTAAATAAAAGTACAAACCATAGATACGCTGATCAGTTGACAGTTGACACTTACACAGCCGTATGACGTATAACATGGCGGCTACTATTCCATGATGTTGAAAAACAGATTAAAGAAACTGAAAACTTTGAATTGAATTTTAAAATTTATTTTGTTATTTTAAGAACTAAAACTAACATTTTCCGACTGCTTTTTGCCTAAGCTATCTCAATAATATATTTTTAGTTTTTTTCTCATATAGAGTAAAATACCCTATTGCGTGCACAATAGGTGACACTTCGAGCGACCTTCGAGAACAAAGATTGATTGACAGAGGATTCTAATGGTTTCACTGTCTTTTGTTACTCTAAAGAGCGTTGAAGCCTCGTGACCAACATCATCGCAGTTTTAGCATTGTGTCCAGTAGTTTATTGTTGGATGTTTGCTGCGCGTTAAGATGCCAATTTGCGTTTGACCACTATCTCACCTGATGGTAAGTGATGATGTAGTCGAGAAGGAGCACGCTTGCCTAGCTTCCAACATTTCTACGACTCTGATCATTTCTTCTCGGCTCAAGTGACGTTTTCTCTTCATAATAAACGCTATTGTTAAGTTTGTTTAAAAATCAACAGCAAAATTTTATAGAAGTTACGCCGATTTTGCGTCATCCCAGTTTTGCAGACCATGACAGGAGATATTCGAATTAGTAAATTGATTATATATCATTTTTAAAACGTGCTTGATCACCAGACACTTATGTTGTGTCTACTAACATAAGTAATTAATTTAATTAAAATAATTAAATTAAAAACTTTTAGTTTGGACAAAAAACATACTTACATTAAATACAGCACAACTATCCATTTTTAGAAAATATAAATCAAACTAAATACTTATAAGGGGACAATTCTGGACTCACATGCAAGTTGCGTTCGCTATCAATGATAGGTTTACCGACCCAGTTCGTTTTAAGTTTTTTTCTTGAATATATTCTGTTACTAGCTCTGTTGAGTCTTTAAGATTTCGTGCCCTGTCTGAAAATTGAGTCTCGTTTAGACCTCGTGATTCGAAAATCCCCTTTGGACTACGTGTCTTTAAATTGCCCAGAGTTTGTCCTCTCTCAAAAGAAGTCCCCGGGGCTGATTTTGCCTCATCTGACTTTTTTTCATTAAATAAACCATCCTTGGACACTAGCTCTGTTGAGTCTTTAAGATTTCGTGGCGTGTCTGAAAATTGAGTCTCGTTTAGACCTCGTGATTCGAAAATCCCCTTTGGACTACGTGTCTTTACATTGCCCAGTTTGTCCTCTCTCAAAAGAAGTCCCCGGGGCTGATTTTGTCTTATCTGACTTTTTTTCATTAAATAAACCATCCTTGGACTTGCTTGGACTACGAGCTTTGTTCGAACTTTGAGCCTTGTTTGGCCGTGCCTTTAAGCTTCCCAGGGTTGCCTTTGTCTCAAAAGAAGTTCCCGACCCTGACTCATCCGACTTTTGCTTATCAAAATCTGACTCATCTGACTTTTGCTCATCAAAATCTGACTTATTTGGCACTTTGTCATCCTTTAATTCTTTCAGATACTCTCTTATTAAATTATAAACAATTGTCCCCGGGGTTGACTTTTCGATTTCATTTGATTGGATTTCTTTGATTAAATCTAGTGAATGAAGACATATATATATCGGTGATTTGTTTGGGTCATTCTCACAACAGATCTTTATGCGATAGGGTACTTCAAGCTTACGAGCCTCATTTATTTTTGGATGCCCCATGACCTTACTGCTTACAATACTAAAGTCACAGTAATAATATGATCTTTTCTTAGCTGAACTTTGCTTTTCGTTTGAATTTCCCTCAACTGAAGTTTGAGCTTCATTTATACTTTCATTTTCAGCACTTTGAGCTTCTTTTATGCCATCTTCATTTTCTGCTGCATTTGTTTTTTTCCTCTCAATTAGATTTTTACATGTTCGTAAATAGAAGATTTTCTGCGATTGCCCTGAATGTTTTATTGAATAATCTTTTGACATATCCTCCAGTAAATGGTGTGTAGGTGCACCGTCTAAAGTGTTTACTTCGATTAATTTGGCTTCACCGTCTTTTGTAAGTAGGATCTCTGCCATGTCTTTTTCACCATAAGCGAGAAACTTGCGTGGCTCATCGGGATCTTGTGCGAGTACCACGTGTTCATTTATAGATAGTACATCATCTTCTTGCAAGTTCCACACTACCATTGTAAGAGCGCCTTCCTCCTCAACTGGCTCATCGTCATTTTCGTCTACATCAAATGTTACGAGGAACGTTTTGTGGGCTAGGACCTGAATTTCATTTGGGTGCCAAAACTCTACCGGGTGCCAGAGGCTGTAGACAAATTTCTTTTTTCAGTATCTGTTCGAATATTATGATTCGAACAGATACTGAAGAGGGTCTGTCTGTCTGTTAATAAAAAATGCAACCGGATGTTTTTATAAGTATCCAATTTCTTCAGGTATCCATTTTTTTTATAACTATCATACTTCTTTTCAGGTATGCAATTTTTTTTAGGTTTATGAAAAAATAACATTAAAAAAAACTGCTGTTAGTACATTTATGTTGGCATAACTCGACAATATGTATGGAATAGCTACTTTTTATATAAAATCGTGGTATTGATAGACTTAATGTCTGGTAAAAAATTAAAAAGGAAAAGGGAGTGGAGTGAATGATAACGTGGCAGTTAACAGTAGAGAATACAAGAAGAATGAAGGTGATTTGAAAACGATATGAAAAGTCTTGTAATAAATTTCTTAGGCTTAGTAAACCTTCGGCTCCGGCCGAAGCTTGTGGCGATAGTTATCGGTATTAGCTTCGGCACAGATAATATAATACTAGCGTACAGATGCCTCATCCCATACAAAGAAACGGTACCGCCGTAACTATGGGTTTTCGACGGACACAAGCAACTTCTGTTTTTCGTTCGGGGCCGTCCTCTACACCTCACTAGATGGAGTTAGCAGCGACGGCTTGCAAGTTGAATGAATTTACATAAAGTCTTACCAATATTTTCTCACACATTGAGGAGTATTTCTGGCACTTCATAACGTTTCAGTTTCACTGTTTCAAAATGTGTCACTATATAAATTTTAAAGAGGCGAATGGATAAACTTTAAAACTTCAAACAGCGCCATCTATTGGTACAAGAAATATAGATGTCTAAGGATTCGCTCCAATAATCATCTAAAGTTGAATTAGGAGCCATTTATTCCACAATTTTATGCTTCTAACCTAAGCATAAAATAAATAAATTTATTAAATAAAAAAATACAGTTTTTACCATATTTTTTTTCAAAATATAAATATTACTTAAACTTCAATACTATATCGATGCAAATTACGCCATCTATTGCAATTTATATGAACTAAATTATCTTTGTTCGAGATGAGACCCCGTGGAATAGTCAAACTTTACAAGTGGCTAGAATAATGAACGCTACACAAAAAGTCGCGAGTTTGAATCCTACTAACGACAAGTTCGCGTTTTGGAGTAAGTATAAGTAATTTGTAACCGTGCGAGCTTTTAAATATTGTTATTATTCTGAAATTTTAAATTGTAAGTACAGTAACTACTCTTAGGTGCTATGCTTTACAAACCAGTGGACCGATGTCTTTTGAATTAAATAAATTATTTTATTACTAAAATATTTCCAAGCAATGATGACACTGAGAGTTATATTCAGTTTATTTCATGAAATTCACCCTTAGGCGGGTTTTTGGTTTTCCCACAAAAAAAAAAAAAAAAGGCTGGTTTGGTTTCACAGCTGTCTGGGAGACCCGTACGGGTAGCGCCCGCAGTGCTCTGAAACGAGGGTTCAGTACGATACGGTTGCTAGCGGGAAACAGACGCATAAAAAACGACTACGAATGTTTTAGAAATAATTGGTGTATATTTAACTTGTAAGAGACGAAGAAAGTACGTTTTCGAACTTAAACGATAACTCAGGAACGACCGTGCAACCAACCCGCGCGGGATGCAGATGGCGTTGTACGGGGCGGAGCGGGTCGCATACGGACCAATCCGCGTCGCTGTGAAACGATGTTCTAGCGCCTCACGTTTGTCTCCGTTCCGGGAGCCCGTATGGGGAGCCCTTACGGGTCTCCCAGTCAGCTGTGAAACTAGCCTTAGAGAGCAGTGGTGACAGCAGTACATGTATCAGACCATAAATAATAATATGATGACTTACTCCAGCGCGAGGAAGTTCCTAGACAACAAATGTTCTGTCTGGCCGTCGCTAAGATCACGCAGTTTTTGTAGGGACTGCGAAGCTGTGTGTTTGGTGTGCAGCTGTGGTAAGAAAACATCACGGCTTTATTCTCCAAAGATCAGTGGCGTAATCAAAGATTCGGAGCCCCGGGCCAAATAAGTACCGTCATACACATTATTAACAAGAAATACTTAATCCGTCAGGCCCGGGAATAACAGACACAATTAAAAACCTATTGTTGCGGCCCATGTGGGGCGCGCGGGGCCTGACGGGACCTGACCTCCAATATTACAATGGTTAAAATCCATTCTTCTTTTTCTAGTTTCTGCAAAATATGTAGACAAACGTACACTTATGCAATTGGCCATTTTCTTTACTGATTAAATATTTTTCTCAAAATCTGTAAATGCTATTAGGCACTCAAAAAGTTCAGGACATTCGCCCACTAACGATTTCCTGTAGTTACGGTGGTTAAGGTACCTTTTGGGGTAAAAGACTAGGTTGTGGGATATTTATCTCACTAAAACCACACCGTTAATCATCATCAGCACTAGGAAGGGGTCCCCTGACCTTTTGAAAGAACACCCCGGAACCCCCTTTGTACAAGGCACATCCCTGGGGAGTCTAGAAAGGGGTCCCACCTTTTTTTTGGGTTTGGGAAATCATCTATGACTTCTACCGCTCTGGGTGGAGCGGGAGGGCATGTCAGACTCTTACTGACTAAAATCCACCCCTGTTCCTTCCTTGCTTGAGTGCCCAGGGGCGCGGTATCTCTGTTACGAATTTACCCGCGACTCCTTGGCATGCAGGCATCGGCCATGATGGGCCCCGTCAGTGGTGGCTGACATCTCTTTGAGGCAGGCGTGGAGCACTACGCGCCGTTTACTCTCGTGCCTGGTGCTGATCGGACGGCGAGCTACCCATCACTCGCCGTCCGCAGGTCCGCTTCTACGGTGTATGGAGATCGTCCTGCAATCCCCGACGCCCAGGGCGTCTCCTGCGGCGGTCCCCCTGAGCTTCGCTGATGTGTACCGCAGCACGTAATCACTGTGCCACCATCTTTCTTGGGTTCACCTGAACGGTTAAGCTACTTACCTTCCTATTAAAATTGTCCCTTTCATAGTTATCATAGTAAGGATCGAAGAACAGTTTCTGGTACTCAGCATTATCTTCGATCTGCATCCTCGCGAGAGTGGGCTCGGCGTCCAGGAGGATCATCTGTGTGATGTTGTTAGGGTAGATCACGTTGTAGAATAGACCTGGAAAACATGATATTGTTACGTCAACCGTAACACTGGAACGTTCGAGAATGTAGTATAAGTTTCCAGATGTTTCCACTAGGTTCAAGAACATTCCATTGTGGTACTGTGTAGAAGTTAATAGATTTTTCTAGAATATTCCACTATAGGATAGTTCGACAATGTTCTGGAAACTTCCATGACTGTATAAATAGGCCGGACGGGCGGCGAGTGAGTCAGGGAAACCAGCACTATCAAAAATCGCTGAGTGAACTCGAGCCCAACCACCTAGCTTTCTGGAACCTCCAAAGAAAGCTACGTTCCAAGTCTGAGGCCTCAATGCCTCCTCTCATTCGTCCTGACAAGAGTGTCGCTTTTGATAATGACGAAAAGGCGGAATGCCTGGCCGACAGTCTAGAGTCCCAATGCTCTCCCAGCTCTCAACCAGTAGACCAGGCTCACCTAGACATGGTAGATGCTGAGGTCGAAAGGAGAGCTTCCCTCCCTCCGGTCGAAGATCCTGATGACCCGCTACCCCCCGTCACTCCCGAGGAGGTGGAGGACGTCATCAGGAAACTTCAACCCAGAAAAGCCCCAGGCTCTGATGGAATATCCAACAGAGCTATAAAACTATTCCCAGCCCAACTTATTATGCTTTTGACCGCCATCTTCAATGGCGCCTTAAGTAATAATATGTTCCCTCAAGCGTGGAAACAGGCCACTGTCATTGGTATTCCAAAGCCAGGCAAGCCAAAATCCGACCCCACTAGCTACCGCCCCATTAGTTTACTCAATGTCCTCGGCAAGATATACGAGAAGCTTATTCATAAGCGACTCAAAGATTTTGCTGAGGCTAAGAGTCTCATTCCCAACGAGCAATTCGGATTCCGCTCCGAACACTCGTGCGTCCAACAAGTATACCGAATGGTCGAGCATATGAGCGCTGGGTTCCAGCGTAAATACACGACCGGTGTCTTGTACTTCGATATAGCGAAAGCATTCGACAAAGTCTGGCACAATGGCTTAATTTACAAGCTGTATCAACTAGGTGTGCCAGATCGTCTCGTACTCATCTTGCGAGACTACCTGTCGGACCGCACCTTTCGCTATCGCGTAGAGGGCGCTCTATCCTCCCCCCATCCTATAAAGTCTGGTGTCCCCCAGGGCTCTGTGGTATCCCCCCTAGCCTTCACGCTGTTCACTAGCGATATCCCTAAACCCAAAAAGGCCCAGTTAGCATTATTCGCTGACGACACGGCCATCTTCTACTCGGGTCGTTCACCCGCTCAGATAGGCCTCAACCTCCAAACCTACACTACCCAGCTAAGCCAGTGGTTCCGGAAATGGAGAATTGAGGTCAACCCTGAGAAAAGTCAGGCAGTCCTCTACTCTAGACCGCGACATACGGTCAGACCCCCTCGTCCGATCACCATGTACGGCAGGCCGATCCCTTGGGAGAAGCAGGCCAAGTACCTAGGCGTAGTCCTAGACCAGCATCTCACCTTCGTCGAGCACATAAAGCAAGCTCGCTCGCGGGCCGCCTTTGCTCAAGGTAGACTCCACTTCCTCCTAAATGGTAAAAGCAAATTGTCACTCAAGTGCAAATTGCGTACCTACACCGCGGTCATCCGACCAATCATGACCTATGCTTGCCCAGTGTTCGCACATGCCAAGCCCCGTCACCTCCACAAGATGTCGACACTGCAGCACCGCTTTCTCCGCAAGGTGGTGGATGCCCCCTACTTTGTGAGGAACGAGGAGCTGCATGTTGACCTCAAAATCCCCACCCTGCGGCAGTTCATGAAGCGCTCCACCAAGCGCTTCCTAGAAACTGCTGCTAAACATCGTAACCCCCTTATCGCATCGGCTACTCGATACGTTCCCTCCCAAATTTCTAGGATTCGCCGCCCCCGGCATACCCTCCAAGTCCCTGATGACGCCACAACCCTGCTCCAAGAGAGCCGTAGGGAAACCAGCACTATCAAAAAACACTACAGACCGCCGATTTTCCGACCTCGCCGGCGAGGCCCGTCGCGAAATCTAAGTCATTGCCCTCCCCGTCTCTCGCCAGCACGTGCCGCTGAGCCAGTAAACTCCCCAATTAATGGTAACCAGATCCAGCCTTCCCTTGCTGCCCCTCAGTGACGCCCTAAGCCGAGGCCCGTACTCCGCAGGGAGTGCCCTTAGCGTGGTCACTTAGTTTTGTAAGTTTAATAAGTCCTGGCTGGAGGCTTTAATATATTAAAGCCTACACAGGCAAGCCCGGTTAAGCAGACGACAGCCTCAGAGGCTGACCTGCAAGACGCCCCACAAAAAAAAAAAAAAAAAAAGCGAGTGAGTCAGTCTGTTTTCAACTACGGATGCGAATACAAGCGATTACGAAGAGAATAGTGATTATTAGTGAATAAGTGTTTGTGTAAATAAGTTGTTGAGTTAATAAAGGATATTTGGTTAATTCATCGGTGTAAAATAATTTATCCCATACCCAGCTCGTAACAATATCAATGCCTGTACTGTTGTGAACTGACTGACTCGCTCTTGGACGGTTTTTAGGGTTCCTTACCCAAAGGGTATAACGGGACCCTGTTACTAAAACCGCGCTGTCCGTCCGTCTGTCTGTCCGGCTGTCACCAGGCAGGATAGTTAGACAAATGAAATTTTCACAGATGATGTATTTCTGTTGCCGCTATAACAACAAATACTAAAAAAGAGAATAAAATAAATATTTAAAATAAATAATGGAAACTATAATACCGTAGCATAATAGGATTATCAGCATATAATGCCCCACTGTAGGGATACAGGCCTACACTCTGTGAGCGGGTGTGGGCCGTAATCCAGCACGCGGGCCCAGTGCGGGATGGTGTTTGTCACGTCTTCGAAGTTTTGGTGCCAGAACATGGCCGGTTTCCTCACGATGTTAT
This sequence comes from Polia nebulosa, assembly GCA_951329385.1. Taxonomy (NCBI): domain Eukaryota; kingdom Metazoa; phylum Arthropoda; class Insecta; order Lepidoptera; family Noctuidae; genus Polia; species Polia nebulosa. Next base: position 16,194,016 of record OX589615.1, read on the forward strand.
CCGTCACGGTTTTGAGAGCAGTGGTGATGAAATAGTTTACACGAAAAGCGCCTGGACCGATCGCGATCTTGGACCTTTGTTTTACATTGTAATTTAGTTAAAGAATAGATAGAAATGGCCTTATGGATTTTGTTGTAGAAGTTATCACCCAGGAAGCAAAAGAATCTACGGCTGAACCTGGTTTTGAAAGATGTAGACCTACAGACAGTGTGTTTGCGTCTCTTGTTCAGGATGTTGACAGGATTGTATGGGAGACGAGTATTTCCTTACGATTGTGTTTAAAATGATCAATTGGCGAACAGTCAGAACCCTGCACTGTTGATAAAGTTATTTTGTTGGGAAGAGAAAAAAAGCTTACGGCTAACTTTTAAGATAGCCCTCTGAGCTCTCTCCAACTTAAGCAGAGTAGTTTTTGGGGCTCCGCCCTAAGCCGTTATACAATATGACAGAATTGATTGAACTAATGCAAAGTAAACTGCGTCAATAGTCTTAGTTTCTGCTACATGGCGTAAGTTTTTGAAGACGAATATTAATTTTCGTGTTCTGGCTGCAACTGCGTCTACATGCGGCTGAAACGTAAGTCCACTGTCAATCTCAATACCCAAATACTTTATTACATCTGTTTTTTTAAGAGTCGGGCATGACCAAGTATTGTCTGCTGGCAAAGAGCAAGTGTGAGAAATTAGTGAATGATTTGTATTGCAACGGGTCGTATCATTTTTCACAGAGAATGGAATATATATAGGGTGGCCACTGGGCCACATTTGCTCTCGACAAGCGTAGAGTAGGTATAGACTGCCTTCTCCTATTTTGAAATCGGTTATAAGTGCGTGGAGGTGTGGTTTTTGCCATGAACTGTACACAAATCAAGAATCTGGAATGCTTTTTTGTTTTTTTTTTTTTTGTGGGGTGGGAAATCATCCAATGACTTCTCCCGCTCTGGGTGAAGCGGGAGGGCGTGTCAGACTTTTACTGACTAAAACCCACCCCTGTTCCTTCCTTGCCTGAGTGCCCAGTGACGTGATAACTCTGTTTCGAATTTATCCGCGACACCTTGGCATGCATGCATCGGCCATGACGGGCTCCGTCCTGATTTGCTGACATCTTTTTGAGGCACGCGAGAAAAACTACGCGCCTTCGACTCTCGGGCCTGGTGCTAATCGGACGGCGAGCTACCCATTACTCATTATCCGCAAGCCCACGTCTATGGTGGCTGGAGATCGTCTCGCGACCCCCGACGCCCAGGGCGTCTCCTGCGGCGGCTGCTGCTGGGGCGTGAGGGCGACTCCGTTGAGACTCCCTCTCTCAGCCTATTTGTTAATCCAGGTTATGAGCTACCTACGTACCAAATTTCATCCAAATCGGTCCAGCCGTTTGAGCGTGAAGAAGTAACAAACACACACATTTACAAACTTTCGCCTTTATAATATTAGAGTGATATTGTACACGATCTTACCCTCAAATGTGCTCTCTCGACTGTGTTATATGTTAAGATGTGGTTTGTACACCACATAAATAATTAAGAAAAGATGTTATATTACGTACGTACCTTGTTCGCATCCCATGGAGTGTCCCATGAAAATGAAACGATCCCAGCCAAGGTGTTGCAAGGCCAGCTCCATCGCGTAGAGAAAATGGAATCTCTGCAGCTTCGGACCTGGTTCAAACACTACATATTATTTCTGGTCGGACAACTAATCACCAGAGGTCGGAATTAGGTAGAGTTATTTATGTACTTGCATCGAAATGTTGATATTAATATGGATCTTCCCGGGATTTCTAATGGACAATCCCGTGTGGCCAACAATATTACAAATAAATAATAATAAAAAACTCTATTGTTTTCTTATGTTCTCACAAGCTATGTTATGTGAATTACAAATGTGGCAACATCGCGCGTGTGCGCATTGGAATTTCGCAACTTCGGGCATCCGATGTCGTTGATGTAAATTTATCAACGTCGCGCGTGCAATGGTTTAAATTGTGTAAAAGTAAATAGCTTATTTATTTAAAAAATCACGAGATTTTTTTGCTCTTTAAAATTAATCTCGGGATTTGAGGCATATCCACTTTATTAATTCGCTGTATGAAATTAGTGTAAGTACATATACAACTCTATCTAATTCTGACCTCTGGTAATCACTGTTAAGCTATGCTTCGCTGCGCTCCGCTGTGCTGTGCTTAGCTAAGCTAATTTGCTCGAGTTATACTCTTTTCTTATTGCTTTTTTTGGGCCCGTGTGGTGGTTTACGCCCACACCCTCTCACAGAGAGGCGGCCTGTACCCCAGCAGTGGGGACATTAAAAGGCTGATGGTGATGATGATACTTTTTTTGCTACTGTCAACTTTGAGATACGCAAGGTTATTTGTGCGACTAAGTCAGTAATGATATTGTAATATTAGATCTTTACCATAGGTAAAGTGTATTAGCTAAATATGTAGAAGCACAGCACAGGACAGAAGAGCTTAATATTTATCAGCATTCCTTTGTTGACTCTGTCTAAAATAAAGTAAAACACAAATACTAATACGTCTCTAGAACATTGAGTAATAACAAAAAGATACGACACCAAAATACTAAACAAAGCAGGAATAAGCTTATAACGAGACTCCTTTCAGGACTTATTATTACAAAGAAATACATTTTTAAAAAACGCATAAAGCCCCTAAATATTGCATTTTAATCTGAGCAAAAAAATACAACCGAACGCGATCGCAACTACGCACCAACGCATCTCCGATAAAATAGAGTTACAACTCGAAAAAGTTGGATTTTCAAAATTCAACTTTTTCGAGTTGTAGATTGAAGTTGAATTTTGAAAATCCAAATTTTTTTGAGTCGTAACCCTATTTTATCGGAGGCGCTAAATTATGTAACACATTAAAATTATCCATGTCGTTATGACACGGAAATACACACGCGCAATTGGCGGCTCTGCCCCTTAGCCAAAATACATTTCTGTTAACGTTAACGCTAACGCTTCGTGCAAAATGTATGGCAAAGACATTACTGTGCGTGAGTCACGTGACAGTTCGCTGTCTAACGCTTCGTGCAAAATGTCGTTGCCATACATTTTGCACGAACCGTTAACGTTAACAGAAATGTATTTTGGCTAAGGGGGCTGCAACAACATCACTGGGCGTGAGTCACGTGACAGTTCTCTCCGCAGGTAATGTCCTTGCCATACATTTTGCACGAAGCGTTAGTGTGAACGCTAATAGAAAAGTATTTTGTCTAACCCCCCAGCTTTGACTAGTATTTGTAAATTCTGATGATCTCCTATAAATCCAGGAAACTCGACGACTTTGACCCTCAGGGCATAGCCCTTTCCCAACTGCAAGGGTCAGGGGTGACTTCGCAAGTCACCTTGGCATTTTTCCTTGCCCTGGCACATGCAACTGAAGGAACACGGCTGGGGTTTGGTTAGTAAGAGCGACACGCGCGTCATTTGATGATTTCCCATCTTATAAAAAAGCCCTTTCTACACTATTTCGGGGTCAGCCTCCAGTCCAACTAGATGTACTTATTTGAACGACACCATTTTACATGGAGTGACTGGCCACTTGATCTCCTGAACCCAACTTATGTTTTTTTTTTTAAGTTATACTTCTTTTGGCGCATTAGGGAAAAATTATGAGAGTAATTTTTTACTATGCGCGCGCACACCGTCACAAAAAACCGACACCCTGAAGTTAGCTAGAACCGACACCCTGAAGTTATAGTCTGTGGTTCATGAAGAATGATTGTTTTCATTTTGTAAACTTTTTGACAGTTTAGTTTTTTATCTTGTTACGCCAAAGAAGTATAACTTCTTACGTGCATACATAAGTACACACACACTTTTTTTTTTAAGATGGGATTTTATCAAATAACTTCTCCCGCTCCACCCAGAGCGGGAGAAGTTATTTCGTATCAGACTCTTTCAATTGCCAGTGCTAGGACCGCGGTGACTCCTTCCATCACTCCCACCTTAGTAGGGTCACAGGTAATATAATACTAGCGTACAGATGCCTCATCCCATAAAAGAAACGGTAACACCGTAACTATGGGTTTTCGTCTGGCACAAGCAACTTTTGATCTTCGTTCGGGCCCGTCCTCTACACCTCGCTAGATGGTGTTAGCAGCGACGGCTTGCAAGCTGAATGAATTTACTTAAAGTATTACCAATGTTTTCTCACACATAGAGAAATTATTTTATAGTATTTTTGGCACTTCATAGCAGTTTTACTGTATCAAAATGTGTCACTATTCAAATTTTAAAGAGGCGAATGGATAAACTCTAAGACTTCAAACAGCGCTATCGTCTAAGGATTCATTCCAATAATCATCTAAATTTGAATTACAAACCAATCATTCCACAATTTTATGCTTAGGGCAGTTTAATAAATAAGAAAGTACAGTTTTTACCATATATATTTTCAAAATATTAATATTACTTAAAACGTCAATAAGAAATCGATGCATATTACGCCATCTATTGAGATTTATATGAACTAAATTTACTTCTATCGAGATGAGACCACGTGGTAGGGCTAATCATCTGCTAAGTCTTTACTCAACCTTCTTGATTTTGGCTTCCAGTCAACCCAGATGCAACTAAACACCAGCATTTAAACGGAGCGACTGCGTATCTTAATCCACCATGCGGGCCTAGTCCGGGTTGATGGATGTCACATATCTTCGAATTTTTGGTTCTAGGACATGCCGGTTTAATCACGATGTTTTCCTTCACCATTTTGAGAGCAGTGGTGATGAAACAATTTACACAAAGTAAAGCGCCTGGGTTCGAATTCACGACCAACGATATGTAAGCCGGAACCTTTACCACTGGGCCACCACTGCTCAAACACTTGAAACTCTATCCAAAAAGAGTCCTAAGCAAAAAAAAAAGAACTTTGCAAAATAAAAAAAATTCTAGGCCCAATTGTCTCTAAAACTCACCCTGATCAGGACTGCTAAGTAAGTTTATCAATCTCTGATGGAACTTAATGAATTCTATGAACGGCTTCCCAGGTATTGGTGGTGTTTCGAATACACACGCGTAACTTGGTTCGCTTTTGGGGAGCTTTTCATTTGTTACTGAAAGAACCACCATCAAAATCAAAAGTCATTTATTCAAACTAGGCTGAGATCCAGCGCTTTTTGAACGTCAAAGTTCTACATAAAGATAGGCCCCCAAAAACGCCCGCCCGTCACCACTTCCTAGTGTTTTAGCTGTGAAGAAAAAGTGGCCAACAAACTCCCCAGCAACACATCTGTCTGTTAAGTTTGAAGAATTTCAATTTATATAATTGTATTATGATAGATGAGAATGCTATGAGCGATGTGTGGTGTTACGCGCATGGATAGAATTAGGAATGAGTATATAAGAGGAAGTCTGAAAGTGGCACCGCTGACTGAAAAGTTGTGTGGAAATCGGTTGTCGTGGTATGGGCATGTGATGCGGAGGAATGAAGAAAATGTCGTGACGAAAGTCTTGTGTATGGATGTGGATGGCTATAAGAGTAGAGGAAGGCCAAAGAAACGCTGGTTGGACTGTGTGAAAGAGGGTATGGGTAAAAAGGGGGTGACTACAGAGATGACGACTAATAGAGGAGTATGGAAGAAAAAGGCATGTTGCGCCGACCCCAAATAAATTGGGATAAGGGCAGCAGAATGATGATGATAATTGTATGCAGCAATAAACAAACTATCTCGAAGTATTTGCTTCAACGGTGGCGACATCTACAGTGAGATTTTTTCGAGTGAGCGTGAGTTTTCCGCATTTCATTACTTTCTAGAATTTGATCCAAGTAACGATTGCCGTAAAATAATAATGTGTTTTTCTTACCAAAATCAAGGGTTTCGATTCGTGGCTAGGAATTTTGATTTTTCCAAAATCCAATGATGTAGTTTTAGTTTTCATCATAATCGTTCCCGAGACTCCTTTGAGTGTTTCTCGCTATTCCTCATAGTTAAGGATTTATCCATCCGCGCCCACTTGAAAAAATCACCCTGTATGGCCACATCTCAGACTTGAAGTCTCTCGAATCCTGCATAGCGCAAGCAAAGTTATCTTTGTGACTAGCATTACACCGACCAAAACCATCGGAGAGTTGCCCACCAGACACTTCCCGTCTGGTCGGAGGAGCCTCCCTTCTCTATGAACAATGTAAAGCTTTACGACCTGTTTCTCATACCTCTATACATCTAAACCATTGACATGCACTTCTACATTGTTACGGAGTCACTAAATATAGGTAAGGTGAAGTTATATTGGATCTAAGAACGTGCGAGAAGCTTCATGGCTTCTACTCTTTTCAATCAAGATATGGTGACATCGGAGGAGGTCGTTTGAAATACGAACCTTGTCAGCAGACAGACTGGTCGGTCAAATAGACTAAAGGCTCAATTACACCTTCCGATTTCAAGGGGGGTATTTAGGAACAAACTAACTAGCAAGTAGGAAGCGAGCGATTATACTATCCTAAATTGGACTCCTAAATCGGGCTCCTAAGTCGGCAGTGTTGCCAACTCTTACACATTTGAGTCCCTAGACAGAATATCAAAAGTCGCTATAAAGTCTCTTAAAACTGATTGTACCAGGAGCGGACCAAAAAATAAAGAGCGGACTCAGATTATTTTTTTCTGGGAAAGGGACATTGGGAAATTAAATAATAATTTAAACACATACAAAAATACTATTAGCCCATTTGTAGCGACAAGGTCGCTAAATTGGCAGCACTTACTCGTAGCTCTAAATCGTGGTAATGCGATTACACTGTCCTAAATCGTACACAATTTAGTAAGTCAAATCGGGACCTTTCAATCTCACTAAATCGGACACTAACTGCTCTAACTGCTATTACACCTTCCTGTTTATTAAATTGGGTCTCTTGAAATCGGAAGCTGTAATTGAGCCTTAAGGGTGATACAATATAAAATGTTAATGTAATGGTGTATCCACACCGAAGTTACTTTTTATGGAGCAACATTTTGCAACATAAAAAAACTTGAGTTGTTTTACCTCATAACTAAAACTAATTTATAGTAAAGTTATGCCCGAATTGATAGCCCTATAAATATGAAATTTGAACATAATTGGTGAAATTAGAGTATATCAGGGTGAACTGTACAAATCTGTGTACCCCCTTCAGAGCGTATCAGCGTGATGTTATGTTATGAAGTAGTGTAAACAATAAACAGACATGCGATTGCAGCAATTCCAGAAAGTTTGCTATCATTTATTAAGAGTTCCATTGTGTATCTTCGAAGTTCTACATTGAATGTTCTTCACCAAATAAAAAAAACATGAGAATCGGTTCACCTTGAAAAAAGTTCGGAGGTAACAACACACATAAAAAAAGAAAGAAAATAGCAGTCGAATTGAGAATCTTCTCCTTTTTTTGAAGTCGTTTAAAAATCCTTTGTCATTTTCAATTTTATTTTTTTAACAATTGTGGCTATGCCACTGGCTTGGTTACAAGACCTTTAAGCCAAATCTTAACTGGATCACTATCACTTTTTCTTTTTCTCCATTAGAATGCAGATGTAACACATTCTAGGTATTTTGCAGAATTTGGCAACAAATGTGTCGAGACAGCCTTCTCGCAACTTCGCTGAGGTAGTCTTTACTACAATAAATTCTCAGCTCCATTTTTACCGAGATCGCGCCTGTTTCAATGATTCCACATATTATCCAGTTGTGTAGACACTTGAGACGCAAAACTACACCAATTTTACATAACAATATCCACTAGGAATCAATAAGCGAATAATTAAAACAGCCACTGAACTTCACTCGACAAATTAAAGCCCGCCAAAAAACCTTTGTCATATCTTAATCATGTTACAAAATGTTCCTCCATAAATAATAACTTCGGTGTGGACGCACCATAAACCATAACATATTGTTTTGTTTTTGATTGATGTCAGATGAAAGTGTGTTGCGAATGGTACAAGATTGATTTTTATAATTTATAAGAGTATCAAGTCTTGCGGTGCAGTGTTTCCTTTATTACACACGAGAAACCTAGCACTACATGTCCCCAGACTCTACAGTATTATATAATGCGTTTGTAACTTCACAAGCGCATATCTCATCAAAATATCGACTTGGAAATTTATGTTAGATTGGTCGCGATCTAGTTAACGTTGGGAACCACTGCACTAAGTACCTAATTGAATTTTATCTTTGAAAAATTATGTTTATTTTTTATAATTTTTAGGGTTCCGTACCTGAAGGGTCCAAACGGGGCGCCGTTTGGACACTTCGGGTATTGTTGTCACTCACGTGTCCGTCTGTCTGTCTGTACGTCCGTCGTCTGTCACAAAATTTTGTTACCAAGGATTATTTAACGTCCCACTGACATAAGAACTTGAAATTTGGTGATAATTTTTACACAACAAACACCAATATTTGGTACGGAACCCTTAATGTGCTAAATCCGACACGCACTTGGCCAGTTTTTAATTTGTTGTGCTTATCATGTCGTGAAAATATGTCTTAATTTTAATATTACTATTAAGAGTCCATACTACTCTCCAGCTCGAACTTACATGCCACCGGGGGCGGCAGGGGCACGGGCGGCAGCGAGACAGGCGCCGAAACGCATTATTTTTAAGTTTTATTTCTTACAACGAAAATAAAACCTTAATTATAAATACATATAATACGTACATGTATTCTATTAATACCAGTTTACTTTAAAACGACTCATTTGAATATTGAAGTATCCATTAAATAAAACGATTTATTTAAATGAATTCAAGGCAAGTTTGTGCTTTTTTGCCATCGAGATTTTTTTAGGAATCATGTTTTCACATCACATAGGTAGTACTTAGTAGGTGTGTACCGGGTGTCCCGTAATTAATAGAAAACCTCTTAAGGTGGAAGCTCCAGGGTAGCCCGCGAAATTCATACTCTCTCAGTTAGAATTGATGCCAAATGTAAGTATTATGAGAGAGATGTATTGATGATTTTAATGATTATAATTCTATAAATACATACTTGCTACGGCCGCGGATCAAATTTTGACCAAGATACAACCTGACATTGACCTGCAAATTGCAAAAAACCTAAGAAAATTTGAAATTTGTGGGCTATCCTGGAGTATTCACCTTAAGGGGTCATTATAATCATCATTTTATATATACAACAATTATTATGGGACAAAAACCTGAAAGGCGAAAAAAAAATCAGCTGTTCCCTACATTTATGTTCGCATAACTCGTCAAAAAAAGTCATTCGAGGTAGTATCGACTCTTAACAAACGAAGAATATATGGCCACGACCAACTTACCATGAGGAAACGCATCAGACAGGCCGTTACCAGGCATATCGAGAGCCACATACAAGTACTGGTCCGACATCTGCTCTATCAGCGGCTCGAAGATTGCCAAGCTGTCTTGTCTCCCATGGACGAGGAAGACTGGGTATCCGTCTGGGTGACCTCGGCTGACCACTGGAACAAAGAAAGAAGATTTTAATTGACCCAGATCAGGGCACACAATTGGTAGAAGATATGTTGCACCAACCCATTCATCATCGGACCACTAGACGTACGGCGATGCGCCACCGGTACATGGTGGACATCCCGCGACCTCTTGCGCCCGGTCCTGGTCCAAGCCATGGTACGGAGCGAGAGGGAATGAGAAGCAGTCGCCTCCTTCTGCGATAAGTAATGCTCGCGAAGCAGGAGGCGGAACGGGTGAGGGAGACTCAACAGAGTCGCCCTCACGCCCCCAGCAGCAGCCGCCGTAGGAGACGCCCTGGGCGTCGGGGGTCGCGGGACGATCTCCGGCCACCGTAGGCGAGGGCCTGCGGACGGCGAGTAGTGGGTAGCTCGCCGTCCGATTAGGACCAGGCCCGAGAGCCGACGGCGCGTAGTGTTCCACGCGCACCTCAAGGAGATGTCAGAAATACCTAACGGGGCCCGCCTAGGCCGATGCAGGCACCCAGGGGTCGCGGATAAATGCGAAAAAGATTTACCGCGCCCGCATGATTCCCCATCCCCACAAAAAAAAAGCCATACCTACTCACAAAACGTTTTGGGAACATAATTAATCATTGTGTGTAAAGCTAAAGAGTGGAATTCTCTGTCCTATTTATTCCTCTTTAAGTCAAGAGTGAATAGGCTACTTTTAGGCAAGTCTGCTCCAACGTCGACCCCATCGTCACTTACCATCCATCAGGTGAGATAGTGGTCAAACGCGAGCCTATGAATAGTATTAAAAAAAAAAAACAAATACATTTGGATAGGGGCAGGCGGATAATGCGGAAAGGGTTCCCAATGAATCATATTTTATTTTAAGGTCTTTTAAAAAAACTATCTAAACCTACATCTTATAGGTTTTCCTGTAATAGTACAAGTAAGAAACCGGCCAAGTGTGTGTTGGACTTCGCACATACAGGGTGTAACAGAAAGGTGTGGTCATATTTTAAGAATCGGTTCTGCCAATTGAAATGAACAATTTTTTCTAAGAAAACATAGAAAATTCCCAAAAAATAAAATGAACTTCCCATACACGTTATCATCTGCTGATCAATATTTGGAGGGGATGTAAAATAAAAAATTGGGAATATCCTTAGGTTTTTTTGGAGAATGTTGTTCATATCAATGGACAGATGCAGTTCTTAAAATATGACCACACCTTTCCGTTACACCCTGTATATATGATTCCGTACCATATGAGGCAATTTCAAAGAAATGCCTCCTCCCAATACACCGCACCCCGCACCGCCGCGCCGCAGCGACGGCTTGCAAGTTGAATGAATTTACATTAAGTCTTACCAATGTTTTCTCACACATTGAGGAATTACTTTATAGTATTTTTGGCACTTCATAACAGTTTTACTGTTTCAAAATATGTATCAGTATACAAATTTTAAAGATGCGAATGGATAAACTCTAAAACTTCAAACAGCGCCATCTATTGGTACAAGAAATATAAATGCCTAAGGATTCGTTCCAATAGACATCTAAATTTGAATTTGGAGCCAATTATTCCACAATTTTATGCTTAGGGTAGTTTATTGAAAAAGAAAATACAGTTTTCACCATATTTTTTTCAAAATATTAATGTTACCTAAACTTCATTAAGAAGAATATTACGCCATTTATTGAAAATTTTAATTAAATTTTCTTTGTTCGAGATGAGACCCCGTGTATTGGTATTGGTATTTGTTAGTAAAATATACGTACAAATAAACATTATCATCAAATTTCTAGTTTTTAAGCCACTGGGAAGTCGGAACAAACTTTTATGACAGACGGACACATGAGTGACAGCAATAGGACTCTGTTTGGACCTTTCTGGTACGGAACCCTAAAAACTACTTTCTAAATATAATTTTTTTAATTTTTGTCTCACTCAGTGGTGGTGAAGATAAGGGGAGAAATGGTAATTTTTTTATGGTTGGGGTTGGGTTTGGTTCCATGAGGATTCTCCAACCCGGCAACAAAAAAAAAATGGTGTTGGGTTGGGTGGGTCTATCACAAAATTTTGTTCCGAAGAATTTTTTAACTTCCCGTTTACTTATGAACATGAAAATTGGTTATAATGACGTACTTATACATAAACCTGCCCGGCCCGTTCTTTTTCAATAAATTAATAAATAGGTAGGTACAAGTAGTGGCACGTAAGTCTAGCGCTGAACGATAATTGCTGCGCATGGGTGAGTGGCGTGGGTGGCGCGCGGGGAACAGAATGCGACTGGAGAGCCAATCGGCGCTACGCACGCTCGCCCTTCATCCCGCTAGCCCCCTCAGGTACCTTAATTTTTACTTCTGCGCAATAACGGTCAGCGCTAAAGTTTCGTGCCGCTACTTGTATATAATTTAAAATTATGAAAAAAATACATTTGAGACCCTCACAATGTGCCCTTTCATTTCATAAACGATAGGGTTTACCTGTTAGTTAGCTTGTAAAATTATAATAACCGTCATGAAAACTCCGTGTATCATCATCATCATCATCATCATCATCATCATCATCATCATCATCATTCTCCTGCCCTTATCCCAATTTATTTGGGGTCGTCGCAACATGTCTTTTTCTTCCATACTCCTCTATTAGTCGTCATATCTGTAGTCATCCCCTTTTTACCCATATCCTCTTTCACACAGTCCATCCATCGTTCCTTTGGCCTTCTCGGCTCTTATAGCCATCTACATCCATACACAAGACTTTCCTCACGACATTTTCTTCATTCCTCCGCATCACATTACAAATGTCCATACCACGACAACCGATTTCCACACAACTTTTCAGTCAGCGGTGCCACTTTCAGACTTCCTCTTAATTCTATCCATGCGCGTAATCACACACACTACACATCACAAACCCTAGCGTGTCTGTCCACCATTATATGATTCCTCATCGTTAAAATACATCTAGCTGTTTAGTCTACACGGTGTGAAGAAATAGATATATAAAAAAAACAAAAACACATACATAATATCGAAAAACATTACTCTCCTTCAGGGACAGTCGGGTCAAAACCTCATAGTTTGCACTTTGCTTGGATGGTTCAGTTAGTAAAAATAAATATTCGCTTTGAATATGCAAGCTGCTACATCCAAGTCGCATCGCATTGATTTATATTATTAAAGAGGTTAAATGCCAATTAACACATTAAGAATTCGCTTTACATACAACTAAATATTCATTTGGAATACTTAAGAACAAAAAATGCCAATTAAACAAAGTGTTCTGTTCATGTAACCAAGAGGTAGGTAATTTTACACTAAACATACAATTTTAATTGCATGTGTAACTAATAAGTTAAAATAACAGTATTTAGCCTTTTTTATACAGCCGGTTCTGCCTATGGAAATGAACAACTTTCTCTAAGAAAAAACAGAAAATTCCCAAAAAAAAAATTGTACTTTCCATACAAAGCTATCATATCATCAGCTGACCAATGGGAGGTAAATTTTTTTTTTTTAGTATTTCCTCGGATTTTCTTGAAGAAAGTTGTTCGTATCGATGGGCAGATGCAGTTCTTAAAATATGACCACACCTTTCCGTTACACCCTGTATATCTTACTAACCATATGCTCACAATGGGCCTCATCAGATGGCTCACAGTCACCCAAACGGCAATAGAGAGGGCAATGCTCGGAGTTTCCTTGCGTGATAGAATCAGAAATGATGATATCCGCAAGAGAACTAAAGTTACCGACATAGCCCGAAGAATCGCCAAACGGAAGTGGCAGTGGGCAGGGCACATTGCTCGCAGAACAGATGGTCGATGGAGCCGAAAAGTTCTGGAAACGCGACCGCGTACTGGAAGACGCAGCGTTGGAAGGCCTCCCACAAGGTGGACCAATGACCTGGTGAGGGTCGCGGGTAGCCGATGGATGCGAGACGCACAGGACCGATCATTGTGGCGACACTTGGGGGAGGCCTATGTCCAGCAGTGGACGTCTTTCGGCTGAAATGATGATGATGATGAACCATACCTATGCTTAATTTTTAACTCAAGATAGGATAGACAGGACAAAACCTCCTATAAATGATTAGTAAACTTCTCGAATCTTAACCAACCCCATCTATCATTCTTCCGGGCAGAATATATTGAACTAAGAACCTACTTATCACTGTTTAAAATAATCACATGGTTATCTTTTAGGGTTCCGTACCCGAAGGGTATCCAACGGAACTCTATTACTAAACCTATGCTGTCTGTCCGTCCATCCGTCTGTCTGTCAGCGGGCTGTATCTCATGATCCGTAACAGGTAGACAGTTGAAATTTTGTATTCCTGTTGCCGCTATAACAACTAATTATATTCGCACTTAACCGGTATTTTTTTATTAATAAGGCCCATGGTATTGCTACCCCGCCCTTAGGGCATTTATGTAGCCAATTTTTTTCAAATTTATATCTTAATCATGAGTAGGCAGAGATCTTATTTTTTTTTTTGGGGGTTTGGGAAATCATCCAATGACTTCTCCCGATATGGGTGGAGCAGGAGGGTGTGGTGATGAAAACAAAATAATTATCGAACTACCCTATCGTCCCACTGCTTGGCGAAGAACTCCCTCTCCCTCTTTCATACAACTCTGTCCTTTGTTAGTACGGGCCAGTCCTTTCGATAAGAGTCAAGCTCGTCCCACATTCATCGCTTTGGCCTGCGCAATGTCATCTAGCATATTTTTTTTCTACCAAACAATGACTCAGTAGACAGCATTAGCAGTGGCCTCATACAGAATCCTTATTACTAGTGGTATTGTACGTCATAATGGTGGGACAGAAAAGTGACAATTGTGATGTAACTCCTCAGTCACACCGCTTAGCCTACTGGAATAGCTCCATCAGACTTATTTATACTTACAGCAGCCCACCTGGTTTTAGAGGTTTCCAGACAGGACAAGGTAGTTGGTGGCCCATTATGGGTTTTTAAATTATTCAACTGGCTATAGGCCGGAGGGTCGTGATAAATGTTAAAAATACAGGCAAATACTTACAGGTCAAATTTCCCCAGGGTACAACGATGGACCATTCTCGAGTCCACTTCATTTTCACTGAACAACTTTTAAGCGATAGTTCAAAAAATTAAGAACAAAGGATAATTCCTACTGATTTTATAATGTTTTTTAGCGGTGGATGCGACTGAAATCAAACGAAGAAATGAATCTACATTGCACGGGCTCGAACTGAATAAACTTTTACACAATAATGTAATACAATTGAACAAGTAACCTTTGGATTTACATTTTATTACTTGTGTTAACACAATCAATCACAGCTAAAGTGCCGTATTGATTTTTCATCTCAGTCGCTTCAGATGTTCAAATGCTTATCAAAACAATTTGCGACATATTGACCATAATATTTTTTCTTAATGCATTTGATTTGCATAAGGGTAGTAGAGAAGTAGATCAAACTGTGATGCTAGAGATAACAATTTTGTTAAACCTACAACGCGTTTGTCATTTTCTTCGATGAGTCTAGTGTTGGCCGTAGCGAGTTTTCACAAATAATCGATAACTCTTATAAGTGACAGGTTTAATAAAGATTCTTACACCTTTCTGTTTAATAGTTTATTTTATAGTTTACATTTTACAGACCTACTGTCTTTATAAGATTTTAAAAACTTTTTTACATGCGGTGCAATACTTTCAGGGTGAGTTATATGCACATCATGGCCACCCGTAACGGTTACAGAGAAAAAACTGGGCACCATTAAGCGACATTTTTCTATAATGTTGGCTGCAAAATATTTGCCAGGTGGGTTGGCGATATTTTCTGAAGATTCAAGAATGAGTGTCGGTGGCGCATGCTCAGTTATCACGGTGAACAGAGTTTCTTCCGAGAGGGCCACGGTGGCTATTTTCTTCATTCTTGGCTCCCAAGATAATCTGCGAAAGTAATTTAATTTACTTATTACTAAATACTATATTATGCTACTACAACTATTTGCAGGCTCTATCATTATTGTGTCACAAAATGACACAGTGGGTAGCCAAAGCTTTTGATAATATTTTCATAGCTTCTGAAATGGCATAAATTCATGTCCTTTTTCCCACCAGGATACATCTTTAAATGATAAACCTCCTTCCTCAACAAGACTTACTTAAACTTTCCATCACCAGCTGGTACCAAAGATCTGGATAGAACCACTTCCGCTTGATCTTCTGATAAACTTCTGTTTCGAACTAACAAGTGGACTGCTTCCTCGAGCGTCAATCGCTTTTTACTGCCTGCATTCCACCTATGAAAGAAAAAAAAATTCAAAGCCACTTACACAACGATCCAACGTTACTAAGATTTGAATATTATTTATATGGTAGATATAGATATCAGCCGTGGCCAGGGTCGCGGGTGTGTTTGAAAGAGTCACCGCGGCCCCTGGCACAGGCAACTAAAGGAATACGGGTGGGTTTTAGTCAGTAAGAGTCTGACACGCTCTCCCGCTCCACCCAGAGCGGGAGAAGTTATTTGATGAATTATACCCCAAAAAAATCCATGGCCCTCCAAGCAAGCAATCTTACCACAGCTTCATTGGAGAATCCTAAAACTAAGCCCTATTAATAGGTAAGGTACCTACTTTTAAATAGTAGATGTTAGCATGGCTTACCTTTCATAACTACTGTAATACATGTCGTATAAAAATTGGTACCAATACAAAGGGTTATGGTGAGGATAGTAATACGCTGATATTGGCGGAGCGGGGTCAATGTGCACCATCTTTACTATTTTACCAGGAAACAAGTGATTATAGAGAATACCTGAAAATAAAAATTACAACATGACATGCTTGAAAAGCACCGCATTTCATATTTTATTAACAAAAAGGTGAATCCCAATGAACGTTTATATAATAGCGTACTGTCTGATTTTCTACACGCGCTTCAGCGCTGGAAGTTGAAAATCCAACAGTCCACTTTTAATGAACGTCTAATACGTAGAATATTGAAAACGCGAACGTTTCGTTTAATTAGGTGCTTAGGCAATTTGATAATAATATTTCCTTCCTAGCTTCAAATGTTTCACTTACCTATAGCTTACTTGGAACGGCAGCATGATGTAGATGTGAAGCCAAGTTGCAAACTATGCTACACTTGCTGTTCTACTCCCTGTGCCCCAAAACATGCAGCACAAGTGACCTTTGCGCTGCTACTGACGACGCCGTGGACGTGTCACAGTTTTGGGCCAAAAAAAATTTGGTGCACTGTCGTGCCAGCGACTCTAAGAAGAAGACTTACCTATACTAAAACCCATGGAATGTGACAAATAAACGAACTTTCTCCAATTCATATGTTTCACTATAATGCGAACCGTTTCCACAATGCCCAGCTGGGAAACAATAGGCCCAGGAAGAAATGGTTCTGATTTGCCGTGACCTGTAACAAATTAAACAATATAATAAAATAATCAGTTTGGTGATATGGGTATCACCAAACTGATTATTTTCATTTAGTTTACCTAGTAGTTTAATAATAAGATTACTATTAGATTCAATTGAAACTTTTACAATGTTTGTTATTATGTTTGATGTATATTTTTTTATTTTTAGTTGTGTATTTTTTTATTTATTTTACTTTTAAATACGTTGGAACTTCGGCTAACTACTCGTCCATGAATCGTATATATTTTTTTATTTTGTACCCCATTTCCTAACATGTACTGTATACACATGTTTTGAAAATAAATCATCTTTTATGTTTTTATCTTTGTCACTAGAACCGGTATGAAGTTCTTAATCTCCAAAAATATTTTATATTCAATCAACAGAAGTCAATGGCTTACCAGGCATGTCGAAGGCAACATAATAGAAAGTGTCAGGCAGCTGTTCCACTAAAAGAATGAAGGTGGCAGCACTGTCCATATACCCATGTACCAAAAGTATTGGTGGATTTGCTGGATCTCCCCAGGAAATCACTGAAAGATGGTAAAAAAAAGATACGAAAGTGACATCGGAAATTAACTTGTGTCCCGAGTAAAAGCTGTGTCATTTATCTTTTTTTAGGGTTCCGTACCCGAAGGATTAAAACGGAGCCCTATTGCTGTCACTCACGTGGCCGTCTGTCAGTCTGTCTGTCTGTCACAAAATTTTGAACCGAAGAATTTTTTAACTTCCCATTAATCTATGAACTCGAAATTTAGTCTATTTTACTAAAAAAAATCCAAAATTTCGATTTCTCAGTTAGAATTGATGCCAAATGTCATAATTTCATGAAATACTACATTTGACATCAATTCTAACTGAAAGAGTTGTATTGATGATTTTAATGATTACAATTCTATAAATACATGCTTGCTACGACTGTGAATCATATTTTGACCAAAATACAACCTGACATAGGTCTGTAAATTGCAAAAAACGTAAGAAAATTTGAATTTTGCGGGCTACCTTGGCGCTTCCACGGTCACCGAATACACACATTTAGGTATCGATAGCTTTTTAACAGCCGTGACAACTACATGTCCCATCACTACTCATAAAATGGGGTTATGGTTAGACAGCCATTAAAATTTGCACTTTAACTCCTTTAGAATAAGATACAAAATCGAAACTGAGAATTCAGAGGCCTTAAGCCGTGATTGACGTCATCTGTCAAGAACGATGTCCTACTTTTGAAGCGAATGAAGACTAAACTAATTTCGATCTTATGTCTCAGACAACCTCTCGCGCCGTGCCCTGGTTCAGGCCATGGTACGGAGCGAGAGGGAATGGGAGGCCGTCTCCTCCTTCTGCGAAGCAGTAATGCTCGCGAAGAGGGAGGCGGCACACGTTAGGGAGGCTCAGCAACGGCCGAGTCGCCCTAGCGCCCCCAGCCGCGACCGCCGCAGGAGACGCCAGGGGCCGCGAGACGATCTCCGGCCACCGTAGACCCGGGCCTGCGGACGGCGAGTAGCGGGTAACTCGCCGCCCGATCAGCACCAGGCCCGAGAGTCGACGGCGCGTAGTGTTCCACGCGCGCCTCAAAGAGTTGTCAGCCAAGTGTAGGGGCCTGCCAAGGCCGGTGCCTGACCGGGGGTGGAGGATAAATTCGAAAGAGTTACCTCGCCCCCGGGCACTCGAGGCAGGGAGGAACAGGGGTGGGTTTTAGTCAGTAAAAGTCTGACACACCCTTCCGCTCCACCCCAGAGCGGAAGAAGTCATTGGATGATTTCCCACCCCCCAAAAAAAAAAAAAAAAAAAAATGTCTCAGACAAACGGCTTACATTGGTTTTGCAGAGCTAATTTTGACAGATAGAAAAAGTGAAATCAAACTAAACTTTTGGCCGAATTATTATGATTTTTAGAAATAAAATAAAGCTTATCTTACTTGCAATTTTCCCCCACGAAGCGTCCACAGTCCATTCCTTCATCATTTTCTTCATTTTCACTAAATTAGACTACGAAAGTACGAACTTCCTCACTTAATTAACACAATACAAAGTTTATGTTTTTATCTTGATTCCACATAAAATCGCATGTTCTTATCATTATATTACACATGCAATAGAACAATGAAATAGATATATACACGGTCCAGTCGAAACGATGAAACAGCAAAAATATCAAACGGTTTTTACGAAAAAAAAATGTAGGTGTAGTCTTATGAATTACACCTACCTATGTATAAATAGGCAAGTAGGTAGGTATGTATGTACCTATATATATATATATGTATAATCATGACTCTTCAAAGTGTGAGCGTGTGTGTGTGTGGTTTTATGTTTTTTTTTATCTTGTACTAGGTACTTAACAGTTATTCTGAGTTTCTGACTTGAACTTTGATCTCTGTTAGTAGCACCTACTTTATAATAGCTTATTTTAAATTATACGCATTGATGTAAGTACAAAATAATCTTTTGACTTGAGTAACATAATATTATATAGCTAGTGTCACAGATAATATAATACTAGCGTACCTACTAGTGTTTATCGATATCAAAACATGTAGGCCTATAAGTCTAAGTAGGTACTTAGGTAGGCAGGTAGGTAAAGGTAAATTGAACGTTGAATTAAATATGAGATAAGTATCATCGCCATGTCATGTATTGTCGCAGTCATCTGGTTGAATCAGCCAGTCAATTGGACGCATTTATCTAGAATCACTCAAAGGCGTACCTATTGAAAGTCAGCCCTTTGAAGTTGACTGACCAAGACTCAGTCAGCCAAGTGAGCCATATATATTATATTAGTCTATGGCCAAGTGATTCAAATTTACTTCAAGTGAAATAAAATATGATTACAATGATTATTTATTAGTTATTCAATTTATTTATAAGGGGCAGTCGGTCTTTCAAAAAAATGGACATATTTTTTTCATCAATGGGAAGCTTTTACGGTGTATTTAAAAAAAAAAGAAAATAATTCACTCATAATTCACATTCATTGATAACAGCGACATCTTGTAGCAATGACTTTCAGTTAAAGAGTGCGTTGCAGTTTTACACCACCAGGTGGCGTTTCAATACACTTTTGTTTTAAATTCGCAGCCAACAGCAGACGCTTTTAGAGTCCTTTTCGAAACTTATTCTTTACACACAGGCATAGAATAGCATCTTTACACTAACTGACCGGGGATTCGAATCCCGAACTGCACAAGTCGACGCCCAGAGCAGTGGTACAACACTGCAAGTCCCAAATGGGCACAGTATCAAACCTTTTCGGGGGGCTTTTATTTACCCCACTGCGGTTAAAAAGGGGTATTGTTTTTAACCGATTTCAGAAAGGAGGAGGTTACCCGTTAGTTTATTATAAATATATATTTTTTTTTATTGTTCGTCATAACTTTGTCATATATAGACAGATTTGCAAAATTCTTTTTTTGTTGTATAGAGGTTTATTCCGAAGTGGTCCCATTTAAATTTCATATCTGATGACGAGTTTCGGAGACATACAACGGAACTCTTCAAAAAATGTCAGCAAATCAACCGCGATTGCTGCTATCGCATAAATAATAATAATAAAATTTATTGAAATAATAATAAGTTCACAAAAACTGTACATCTATTTCAGTAGTATAATTATATTAATCTAGGCCTATAATAGTGTTATAATAATCTGGATAAAACTATGGTATGACAAAATATAAAATATTACGGTTGTAAATAAAAATAATTTTGAAGGTTTTATTGCATTTTAGAAAATCTAAATTTGTATCAATGCATATTTATACATTTTTTTTTTTGTAATTTTGTGTTTTGTTTATAATGATTTTATAAATATACCTACATTGTTAACACAATTTAATGGGGAGTCAGAACTCATCTTCCTGCTCTTATCCCATGTTACTTGGGGTCGGCGCAACATGTTTTTTCTGCCATTCTGTCCTGTCAGCCGCTCCCTTTTCTTTCATATCACTCCTCTCACAATCCATCCATCCTTTCTTTGGCCTCCCTCTCCCTCTCCATCCATCCACATTTATATTCATAACTCTTTTAGTTACATGTATTTCATCCCTCCTCTTTACATGACCATACCAACATAAGCGGTTCCCTTTCAACTTTTCTGTGACTGGCGCCACTTTTAAACTACCTATCTCTAATGTACCTACTCATTTCTCACTTTATCAATTCTCGTTACTCCACACATCCATCTCAACATTCTCATCTCCGCCACATGCTATCTTTTTTCATCCGTCTTTTTAACAGCCCCATATTCTGACTCATATAATACGACAGGTTCAATCACGGACTTATAGATTTTCCCCTTTAACTTAACCCCGTACCGTCGGTCGCAAGTTTTTCCAGTGACCTGTCGCCATTTCATCCATCCTGAGTTGATCCTATACGTTACGTCTCGGTCTATATCGCCATCCCCCTGAACAAGCGACCCGAGGTATCGAAAGTCGGAGCAGATCGGTATAGGCTTTCCGTTGAGAGCTACAGGCATAGGACTGGAGAGACCGAAAATCGCAGAACAGATATTCCGTTTTGGTTGGGTAGCACAATGTCATCAGCAAACAGCATACAGCAGGGAGCTCTTCCTGGATATCCGACGTCAGAGCGTCCATTATCATCAGGAAGAGGTAAGGGCTGAGAGCCGACCCCTGGTGCAAACCGACCGCTACACTGAAACTGTCAGTGGTGCCTACTGCAGACCGGACTTGGGTACTGCATCTACTGTACATCGCTCGGATCAACTGCACATACTTCCCAGGCACACCTTTCTCCTTAAGGGCCCACCACAAAACCGCTCGAGGCACCCGGTCATATGCCTTTTTGAGGGCAATGAACACCATGTGCAAGTTTTTATGCACAGCTCTGTATTTTTGGCACAGCTGGCGGATAGCGAAAATGGCATCCGTTGTACCCCAACCAGGCATAAAACCGAACTGGTTTTGTGAGATTTCACTCTCTTCCCTCAGCCGCTTTTCAATAACTTTTTCCCATGCTTTCATACTATGTGACATTAGCTTTATTCCTCTATAGTTGTTGCACTCCAGCACATCACCTTTGTTCTTGAAGATGGGCACCAACGAACTGTTGCACCATTCATCAGGTATGGCTTCTTCCAGCAACAACTTATTGAAGAACAAAGTTAATCACGTCCATCCATCTACCCGTAATGACTTCCACACTTCAATTGGTATTCCGTCTGGACCATTCTTAAAGAAAAAGAAAAGAAAGAAAAAGAATTTATTTGCCACAAATTAACGACATACACAACAATATGATCCACACCACCACACATCACACGCGCTCGTTCATTCCATTCACTGCTATTCTCACTTCATCCACACTGACCATTCTCAACATCACTCCAGATATTTTCGTCATTCATCAATCTTTCAAAATAGCCCTTCCATCTGTCCTTAATCATTTTATCCTCTGATAGAAGCATTCCAGCTTCATCCCTTACACATCTTATCCGACTAACATCCTTCGCCTTCCTCTCTCTGGCTCTAGCAAACCGGTACAGATCTTTTTGGCCAGCTGGACTGTCCAGTGCATCGTACAGTTTGTCCTGAGCTTTTGCTCTCGCTACTGCCACGGCTTTCTTAGCTTTTTTCTTTAACGCATCATACTCGCTATTTTTTTCAGCTTTCAAACTAACGCTTTCCAGTTCTACACTCTGCCATTCCTTGAATTTCTTCTTTTTTCCTTCAACACTTCCTGAATTTCTGTACACCACCACCATGTATCCCTCTCTATTGTGCCCCTCCCTTTTGTCTCTCCCAAGATATCCTTCGCTGCATCCCTAATACACCCAGCTATCTCATTCCAGCTTTGATTTACACTTCGATCATTCATGTCTCCCATTTCTATCATTTTGTCTACTACTCGCTCTCTAAATTCCTTCGCACAATCATTCTTCTCTAGCATATGCCACTTTATTTTAGGAGGGGGACGCTCTTTGCTTTTTGTACACTGTGTTTTTATCGCTAATACCATAACCAGGAGCCTGTGCTGTGAGACCAAGTCTTCTCCTGGCAGCACTTTGCAGTCTTTGACGTGCCTGATATGGTTGCGCCTAACTAGAAAATAGTCAATTTGGGTCTTGTGGTTACCACTTTTGTATGTGACTAGGTGTTCATCTCTCTTCTGGACCGCATTTGATCTGGCAGTAACCAACACTTGGTGTGTTGGTTACTGCCAGATCAAATGCGGTAGCAGATTGCAACAGCGTCTCCCCCTCGTTATTGGGACTTCCAAAACCCCATCCTCCGTGTACTCTTTCATAAGAATTTCTCGTTCTTCCTACATGCCCATTAAAATCACCTCCAACTATCAATTCCTCATGCACGGGGATGGTCATTACCGTTGTATCAAAAGCCTCCCAAAACTTCTCTCTCTAAATGGGGAGTCACAACTAAAAAGTGAAAAATAAAAACTTTTTTTACAAAAAATTGAACTGACTTCCAGAAAAAAAACAAAAAAGTGCAAAATAACTTTAATTTTGGATGTCGGTGTCAAAAAATGAAGAAACGAAACCAGAACAGTAAGTCTTCATTAAAGACTAGCACTTCGCCCGCGATTTCGTTGGCGTGGCTTTCAAAAATTTGACACTCACAAATAACGTGGCTTTCTATTGGTAAAAGAATTTTCAAAATTGGTTCAGTAGTTCCAGAGATTATCCCCTACATCCTTACAAACTCACAAACTTTACCTCTTTATAATATTAGTATAGATGACTACACTGGGGTAACTTAAGTTTTTACGGTGATTTTATTAGGACAATGAACGAACGAGGGAAAGTTAGCTAGAAAATTCAAGTATAAATCATATTCATTATTCATTCATGTCGGGCAAAGACATGTCGGTACTCACATTAATAAGAATTTGAGGATGTGGACAACATTAATATTTTCCTGCTTCCAAACGTCAGGGCCCCAGTAGCGTGGGGGCCCCGTATCATTGATACGGAGGTAGCTACGCCCCTGGCTCAGAGTCGTAACGCTAGACGAACAAGTCTTTATGCAAATTATAATCTGTCCTACGTACTCGTAAGTATTAAAAATATACATATAAGGAAAATACAAGATAAGATTGTGTTTTGTTTGTCACTGTGCGTGAGCCCATCGACCCCATGATTGGACGAGAGGCCCAATTAGTGGGTAGGTATATATAGTACCCGGCCGTATTATGGTTCAATGAGTTTTACACCAAGTTTAGATTTTCATTCACGCATTCATATTGACGTCGTATTTACAAGCATTATTTAACTTTTATAATATTGGCAAAACGCTGAATGCAAACAGCCCAATGCCCTAGATATTTTAATTGGTCCGCACGTTCTATTGTGTTATCTAATCATGTGTGTGTCTAAAATGTGTTTTATGATTAATTGTAATTTAATTACTTATTTACTAATCTAATTTAATAATTTTCCTTTTTCTTGTGCTATTCAAATTTTTAATTTAATAATGATAAATTATTCAAATGATGTATTGTATTGTGTTATGTTAATTTTACTTGCAATGTTGTCTATTAATAATTGATATTCTTGGAGGAACTTTGGCTCCTAAAACACAGGCTTTTTGCCTAGTTTAGGAGGCAGCAGTTCGTGTTTTTGATTGTCACCATGTACAACATTATGTTATTGTAGCTGTATTCTAAATTTTCAAGTGTAAATGTACAAATAAAGATTATTTATTATTTATTATTATTTATTGGAACACCATCGAGATTGAGATTTGGAATGTTCATAGGACTCGACCCACCGATTGCCATTATATTTTAACCCATGTCCATGCGCGTATTCCGTACACGTACTGAGTAGTCTCCTCAGCCGACAGATCGAAGCGCTCAGCAACACCATGTCGTCCGCATAACTCATATTGTTGACACAAACTCTGTCTATATATATAGCATCCGACATGTTGACTGCTGAGCGTGACGATCAGTTCGTTCACATAAAGGTTGAAACAATGTAGGCGAGGTCAGACCCTATAAGGACTACTTCTCTACTGGTATGCACGACTTGGGGTTTACCAACGTTACGGAAATGGAAATTCACCTCAAGGATTCCGCCCCTGTCGTTTATAGGCCGTATCGGTTACCTTACTCTGAGCATAAACTAGTTCAGGACATGGTCGATGATATGATCAACCATGGTATCGTGAGAGAATCTAACTCCCTATACGCCAGTCCAATTGTCCTAGTCAAAAAGAAGTCAGGCGAAAAGCGTCTCTGCGTTGACTACCGCGCCCTGAACAGCGATCGCTTTTGGTGCGGCTTTTGGGTCGTCAATTCTAGAATTGACGACTTGTTGGATCAGCTGTCAGTCAATCATTGTTTACGTCACTTGGTTTGGCCTCAGGCTATCATCAAATTGCCATAGCCGAGCAATCTAGAGAGAAAACTGCATTTGTCATACCCGACGGACAATATGAGTACAATCGTATGCCTTTCGGATTGGCAAATGCCCCAGCAGTTTTCCAGAGAGCGATCCACAAGACTCTCAGTAAGGCCAAAATCGGATATTTAGTTATATATATGGATGACATTATGATACCATCAAGAAATTTTGAAGAAGGATTGACACGCCTCGAAGAAGTTCTAGACCTTCTACGTGAGGCAGGGTTAACCCTTAAGATGGAAAAATGCCACTTCTTTGAAGAACGAATCAATTTTCTTGGATTCGAAATAGATAAAGATGGCATCAGACCTGGAATCCAAAAGATAGAAGCGGTTTCCTACTCCCCGAAATCAACATGAGGTTAGGAGGTTTCTTGGGCTCGCTAGTTTTTTAGAAGATTTGTCGATTTAGATTTTTGGATTCGCATTAATTGCTAGGCCTTTGACGAACCTTTGGAAAAGGACATACCTTGGAGCTGGGGAGATATACAAACGCAATCTTTTCATTCCATAAAAAAGACCTGAACCGAAAGACCTGTCCTAGCCTTGTACAACCCTAACGCCGGAACACAATTACACACCGACGCGAGCAAATTCGGAGTTGCAGGCATCTTATTACAGAGAAATGTTCCAATCCCTGGCGGCCAATAGCATAATTTAGTCGTCAAAAGTCAGCGGATGAGATGAAATTGCACTCATTCGAGCTTAGATACACTTGCAGTCGTTTGTGCCTCGAATAAATTCCGCACATACCTCATTGGAATTAAGTTCACTATTATAACCGACTGCAACGCGTTACGACCTACTTTCACCAAGAGGGATCTCATACCTCGCATATCTAGATGGTGGATTCAATTTTTAGAATTCGACTGCGAAATCGAGTATCGTCCTGGTGAAAGAATGTCACATGTAGACGCACTCAGTAGGGGCCCAGTGAAGATATTCACATTGTGGACATTATGTTGGTTAGTACGGAGGACTGGATTTCTACGGTGCAGTCTTCCGACGACGACGACGGTTGTCGTGGTATGGGCATGTGATGAGGAGGAATGAAGAAAACGTCGTGAGGAAAGTCTTGTGTATGGATGTGGATGGCTATGACAGGGGGGAGGGGGTGATGGGTGGGGGGTGGTGGAGGGGGTGACTACAGAGATGACGACTAATAGAGGAGTATGGAAGTAAAACACATGTTGCGCCGACCCCAAATAAATTGCGATAAGGGCAGGAGAATGATCGAGTCTTCCGACGATGATATTAGGCGTATCAAAGATGTTTTAGAAGACCCGGCAACAACTAAGATTGCAGGTATCCATATGGAGTACACAATTAAAAACGGGCGAGTCTTTAATACTTTAGGTGAGGGTGTAGATGGGTGGTCCCAAAAGGCGTGCGGTGGCAACTCTTGAAATCCAATCATGACGACTAAGTCATTTTGGCTTCGAGAAGACCTTGGATCCAATAAAATCACTCTTTTGGTTCCCGAAGATGCGAAAGTTCATATAAAAATATGTAGCTGCATGCCTTGAGTGTGCTCATCACAAACTGCCCGAAGGAAGCCAAGAAGGACTCCACCCGATTCCAAAAATAAATATACCGTTCCACACGTTACATGCGGACCACCTGGGTCCTTTCCCGCGAAGTAAGCGCGGTTACACGTACATACTTGTGATACGACGGCTTTACCAAATATGTTACCATTACACCTGTTCGAAGTACAAAAAGCAAAGAAAGTAAGCATTCAAGACCCTGTTTAGTTACTTTGGGTCTCCCTCACGACTGATAACGGACAGAGGCACGAGTTTGACTAGCAAAAAGCTTAAGACGTTCATACAAAACAAATCACAAAACACATCCTCAATTCGGTTAATTACCAAACCGAACAGACCGACAACTGAACCGACTGATCCCGAACCCCCCCCCCCCCCCCCCCGATACGCGGACGAGTGAATACGCGGACGAGTGAATGCGCGGACGAGTGAATGCGCGGACGAGTGAATACGCGGACGAGAGAATACGCAGTCGATAGAATACGCGGTCGAGAGAATACGCGGACGAGAGAATACGCGGTCGAGAGAATACGCGTTCGAGAGAATACGCGGATGAGAGAATACGCGGTCGAGAGAATACGCGGACGAGAGAATACGCGGTCGAGAGAATACGCGGTCGAGAGAATACGCGGTCGGGACAATACGCGGTCGAGGGAATACGCGGTCGAGAGAATACGCGGACGAGTGAATACGCGATCGAGAGAATACGCGGACGAGAGAATACGCGGTCGAGAGAATACGCCGTCGAGAGAATACGCCGTCGAGAGAATACGCGGTCGAGAGAATACGCCGTCGAGAGAATACGCGGTCGAGAGAATACGCGGTCGAGAGAATACGCGGATGAGAGAATACGCGGTCGAGAGAATACGCGGTCGAGAGAATACGCGGACGAGAGAATACGCGGTCGAGAGAATACGCGGTCGAGAGAATACGCGGTCGAGAGAATACGCCGTCGAGAGAATACGCCGTCGAGAGAATACGCGGACGAGAGAATACGCCGTCGAGAGAATACGCCGTCGAGAGAATACGCCGTCGAGAGAATACGCGGTCGAGAGAATACGCGGATGAGAGAATACGCGGTCGAGAGAATACGCGGATGAGAGAATACGCGGTCGAGAGAATACGCGGTCGAGAGAATACGCCGTCGAGAGAATACGCCGTCGAGAGAATACGCGGTCGAGAGAATACGCGGTCGAGAGAATACGCGGTCGAGAGAATACGCGGATGAGAGAATACGCGGTCGAGAGAATACGCGGTCGAGAGAATACGCGGACGAGAGAATACGCGGTCGAGAGAATACGCGGTCGAGAGAATACGCGGTCGAGAGAATACGCCATCGAGAGAATACGCGGTCGAGAGAATACGCGGTCGAGAGAATACGCCATCGAGAGAATACGCCGTCGAGAGAATACGCGGTCGAGAGAATACGCGGACGAGAGAATACGCCGTCGAGAGAATACGCCGTCGAGAGAATACGCCGTCGAGAGAATACGCCGTCGAGAAATTACGCGGTCGAGAGAATACGCGGATGAGAGAATACGCGGTCGAGAGAATACGCGGTCGAGAGAATACGCCGTCGAGAGAATACGCCGTCGAGAAATTACGCGGTCGAGAGAATACGCGGATGAGAGAATACGCGGTCGAGAGAATACGCGGTCGAGAGAATACGCGGTCGAGAGAATACGCGGTCGAGAGAATACGCGGACGAGAGAATACGCCGTCGAGAGAATACGCCGTCGAGAGAATACGCCGTCGAGAGAATACGCCGTCGAGAGAATACGCGGTCGAGAGAATACGCGGTCGAGAGAATACGCGGACGAGAGAATACGCGGTCGAGAGAATACGCGGACGAGAGAATACGCGGTCGAGAGAATACGCGGTCGAGAGAACACGCCGTCGAGAGAATACGCGGTCGAGAGAATACGCCGTCGAGAGAATACGCCGTCGAGAGAATACGCGGTCGAGAGAATACGCGGTCGAGAGAATACGCGGTCGAGAGAATACGCGGACGAGAGAATACGCGGACGAGAGAATACGCGGTCGAGAGAATACGTAGCAAATAAATGAATAAGTGAATAAGCAAATAAGTGAATACGCAAATACGCAAACAAGTGAATACGCAAACAAGCGAAAAGCGAACGGGCGAATACACGAACGAGCGAATACGCGAACAAGCGAATACGCGAACAAGCGAACACGGGAACGAGCGAACACGGGAACGAGCGAATACGCGAACGAGCGAATACGCGAAAGAGCGAATACGCAAACGAGCGAATACGCAAATAAGTGTATACGCAAATTAGCAAATATAATATAATAAAAATAATAAAATAAAAAGAGAGATACATAATTGAATAAAAAGTGAACCAAATTATTCGTTATACTCTTACGTCCATTTTAAATGTGACCCCATGGTCACATTCGTTTTGTTTTTTTTTCATTTCGTTTTTTTTTTTTTTTTTTTTGCCTGGGCTCAGGCTACTCTTCCCATCCGTATGGGAGGTCTCGGCGTCCGCAAAATTACTAGTATTAGTTTACCGGCTTTAATATCCTCGGTTCACGGCACTTAGAAATTAATCAGGAATATCTTAGCTTCCTCACTGATTGATTTTGATGTGCCGTGCTTCACCGAGGCTATGTATGCCTGGAGACTCGCTTGACCGAATATAAATCTGCCCGACTACCCATCTTCCCAGAGACGGTGGGATGAGCCGCTCTGCAGAGTAGTTCAGGAAAACCTAATTGCTACATCTGCTACGACTGCGGAGCGTGCGCGCCTGCTGTCTGTGGGAGAGTGGGAGTCGGGCCTCTGGCTTCACGCACTACCGTCGTCGAACATAGGCACCTTGTTCGACGATACTACTTTTCGCCTCGCTGTTGCCCTACGTCTAGGCGCTCCCTGTTGTTCTCCTCATCGCTGCCACTGTGGCGAAGTTGTCAACATCCTCGGACACCACGGCCTGTCGTGCAGCCGAAGCGCGGGTCGCATAGCGCGGCACTCGAATGTCAACGACAACATCCGACGAGCTCTTGTCACCGCCGGCGTTCCGGCTGTATTAGAACCACATGGTCTGGCTCGCGACGATGGTAAAAGACCGGACGGGATGTCCTTATTTCCGTGGAAGTTGTGTAGGCCTTTAGTGTGGGACGCTACATGTGTCGATACTCTTGCACCATCTCATCTTCCTAGTTCGTCGTGCTGTGCCGGTGCTGCCGCTGCGGCTGCGGAAAACCTCAAGCGGCGGAAATATAGCAACCTCGTCGGTAGCTACATTTTCGAGTGGTTTGGGGTTGAAACCCTTGGGTCATAGGGTCCAAGTGCTCATATGTTATTTAAAGAGCAGCCTAAACGCCTTGTTGACACTTCGCGTGACCCAAGGGCTGGCTTTTACCTCGGCCAGAGGTTAAGCAATGACATCATAAAAGTCTAAAAACTTTCTATTATCCGTGTTGGCCGACACAAGTGACTAAAATCCACCCCTGTACCTTCCTGCCCTTAGTGCCCGGGGGCGAGGTAACTCTGTTTCGAATTTATCCTCAACCCGGGCAGGCATCAGCCATGACGGGCCCCGTCTTTATTGCTGACAACTCTTTGAAGCGCGCGTGAAACACTACGCGCCGTCGACTCTCGGGCCCGGTGCTGATCGGACGGCGAGCTACCCATTACTCGCCATCCGCAGGCCCGGGTAAGCTATCCAGCTATCAGTCGAGCGTGAAGGACAGGGCAAGGCAGGACAGGGTGTAAAAAAACACATCACAGAGCCGTTAACTACGAATACTGCACGTCTAACAAAGTAGTTTTGCGCAAAAATTATTGCTGGGAAACGACTTTTATTTTTAGGCATGAAAAATAAAACCATTTTTATTCTGCGCAATGGAACGCGAACACAGGCAAGTAAAGTTAAACCCCGCCCTTTCGCTCCTCGCCACGTAGGTACTTGTCGGATACGTTTTCTGCAAATACGTAAGTTCGAAATTTCGAAAAAAAAAACGAAAATGTTTGTTCGGAAAAAAGTTTAAGTAGTAATAACACCATTAACACCTAAAATTCATTTGTGTAAAAAAGTAAAAAAAAAAGATGCGATTTTGACCTTCAATATCTCCAGAATCAGTGGCTCCCAGGTATGGTCTAGTAGAAAAAAATTATCCAAATAATGGGTAGAATATGTGGCTTTCGGCTTCGAAAACGTGTCTTTTTACACCCGATATACACACACACACCATTACACATACATACAAAGTTTAGCCTTTACAATATTAGTGAGATATATCTCAGATTTTAAAAAAGGTTAAGTGTGTCTTAGTTTTTGAAAAGGTTACGGAAGCCCAAAATAATCTATGAAAATTAACTATATTCTCTAATTATTACTGCACATGCTATTTTATAACGATTCAAATCGTCAGCAGTGAACGAGAACATACAAACTTTTGACACAAGTTGTTACTTTTGGTACTTAATGAGTGGCACCTATAATTTTGATTTTTTGATTACTTACCTATGGAAATTAAAAAGTTAACTTAAAATAATGCTTCTCATTGCTCTTGTTTCCCAAACCGAATAGTTACAAAGGTAAGGTTTTACCGAGGTGCAAGCTCGGTCCCCAAACTTTAGATTGAAATAATTATGCTATTCGCAAAAGTGGATTTCGATAGTAAGACTTTCGTACAGCGTACGTAACAGTTTTTCGAATCAGCGTGTTCGCGACAACGTCATTCAATAACGTCATTCGAATCTTCATATCAGTTCCGACCGGACCACTATCTCCACAGAGAGCTCTTCTTACTAGAAACGACAAGATTGCAAACCTGTAGTAGAACGATTGGTAATTATGCGTGGAACACGTTCGTTGACCAAAGGGAAAGGTTTTAGATATAACTAGCTGCGCCCCGCAGTTTCACCCGCGTACAAAACCGGGATAAAAAGTCTATGTGTTAATCCAGGGTATAAGCTATCAACACACCAATTTCATCCAAATCGTGAAGAAATAAAAAACATACAAACACACACACTCACAAACTTTCACCTTTATAATGTTAGTGTGATATGAATCATGGAATTTTACTGGTAAATAGTACTTAAATACCAACATAATCGAAGGTTAACCTGTCTCCAATCTCCACAAAGTTATTAATTGAACTAAACTATTTATATTCTGAACTCAGCAACCGCATTCTTTACGTGTCCTAGGTCCGTGTTCGGTTCCAACTAAATTCATCCAATTAATTCACAGTAATTACCCTTCTAAATAACCCTTCCTTGGTAAAAAGGTGGCCTCTAATTATTTTTAACTGTATAACCTTTATTTCCAAAAATTAACTGTTTCAACACACCTCGACCCCCTGTTTCAACTTACCTTGGAATGACGAGTGTTGAAAAAAAAATACTTGTGAAGTTAATTGACTTTGTTAAGGCGTATACAGGGTGTAACGGAAAGGTGTGGTCATATTTTAAGAACTGCATCTGCCCATCGATATGAACAACTTTCTTCAAGAAAACCTGAGGACTTTCACAATTTTTTTTTTTACCTCCCATACAAATATTGATCAGTTGATGATGAATTTGTACGGAAATTCTAATTTTTTTTTTTGGGAATTTTCAGTTTTTTCTTAGAAAAAGTTCTTCTTATCCATGGGCAGAACCGGTTCCTAAAATATGACCACACCTTTCCGTTACACCCTGTATAGCCGCCAAGTGGCGCCCTCATTGAATAAAAAAAAACTTTTTTACAAAAAAATAGAACCGACTTCCAAAAAAAGTGCAAAATAACTTTAATTTCGGTAGTCGGTGTTCTTGTTTTGTCTTCGTTTTTTGACACCGACTTCCGAAATTAAAGTTATTTTGCACATTTTTTGGAAGTCGGTTCTATTTTTTTGTAAAAAAGTTTTTTATTTTTCACTTTTTAGTTGTGGTTCCCCATTAAACTGTGTTAACAATTCATAAACATACGATAGCAGCAATCGCGGTTGATTTGCTGTCAATTTTTGAAGAGTTCCGTTGTCTGTCTCCGAAACCCATCATCAGATCTTTTTGAAATTTAAATGGGACCATTTCGGAATAAACCCCTTTCGAAAAAAAAAGAATTTTGCAAATCCGTCAATATATGACGGAGTTATGCCCGAAAATACATAAAAAAAAATAATAATAATACAAACATCGGAATTGATAACCTCCTCCTTTTTCGAAGTCGGTTAAAAATCGTAGCAAAGCGTAGAAAATAAAGATTATAGAATCCTATGTTGCGTTTGTTACAAAGAGGATAAGGTATTTCTATGTGGTTAAAACAATACTCAAAATGTTTCGTATCCAAAGGAGATTTAGCGTAGGATTCTTTAATCTTTATTTTCTATGCTAAGATACGAATTTTTATTCAATGAGGGCGCCACTTATGGGGAGGTAGGCCCTTAAGTATATTTTTCGCCACAGAATTCACATTTACACTCTTTTTGTGCTACTTATCTGCAAGTTCAAGTAATTAACTATCGAATGATAATAATTTCTTACGATTGGTTTTATAGTATTTTGTGTATGAAGTAAAA
The DNA here is from genome assembly GCA_951329385.1 of Polia nebulosa. Classification (NCBI taxonomy): domain Eukaryota; kingdom Metazoa; phylum Arthropoda; class Insecta; order Lepidoptera; family Noctuidae; genus Polia; species Polia nebulosa. Next base: position 16,227,327 of record OX589615.1, read on the forward strand.
TGTCAGAACTGTTTCAACTGCACTCGGCTTCCCCTACAGTTGTTCCGTCTCACGCAGGCGGGTCGGTTTTGAATGTTGTGTATATTCACGTGCCCATTGTTTCTGTGTGCGTAAGCGATTATTAGCCGACTTCAGAATGGAGGAGGTTATCATAAATTCGGATGTTTGTGTTTTTTTTTTATAATAACTCCGTCATTTAGAGGCGGTTTACCAAAATTCTTTTTTTGTTTGAAAGGGCTTTGTTCCGAAATGGTCCCATTTCAATTTCATATAGATCTGATGATGACTTTCGGACACCGACAACGAAACTCTTCAAAAAATGTCGTGTTAACACAATTTAAATGGGGAATCACTACTAAAAAGTGAAAAATAAAAACGATTTTACGAAAAAAAAAATAGAACCGACTTCGGTCTCAAAAACCAAGACACAAAACCAGAAACACCGACTTTCGAAATTAAAGTTATTAATGCACTTTTTTTGGAAGTCGGTTCTATTTTTTTTTTGTAAAAACGTTTTTATCTATGACACCGAGCGCTCCGAGACTACGAACACAGAAAAAAATGTGAACGTGAATCTACACATCTAAGACCAACCTTGGCGCCTTGGCGAGGTATAACATTTTAAAACAGACAATTACGCTTGTATTTCTCGTTGGATGGGCAGAGATGTAAGAAGAACCTAGCCATAAATGGGTAGCTCGCCGTCCGATCATTACCAGCCCCTTGAGTCGACGGCGCGTAGTGTTCCACACGCGCCTCAAAGAGATGATTGTCAGCCACCACTGACGGGGCCCATCGTGGCTGGTGCCTGCATGCCTAGGGGTAGCGAATAAATTCCCGCACCCCTGGGCACTCAGGCAGGGAAGGAACAGGGGTGGGTTTTAGTCAGTAAGAGTCTGACAGGCCCTCTCGCTCCACCCAGAGCGAGAGATGTCATTGGACGATTTCGCACCATGCCAAAAAAAAGCCCTACGACCATACATCATCATCATCATTTCAGCCGAAAACGTCCACTGCTGGACATAGGCCTCCCCCAAGTGTCGCCACAATGACCGGTCCTGTGCGTCTCGCATCCATCGGCTACCCGCGGCCCTCACCAGGTCATCGGTCCACCTTGTGAGAGGCCTTCCAACGCTGCGTCTTACAGTACGCGGGGGCCACTTCATAACTTTTCGGCCCCATCGACCATCTGTTCTGTGTAATTGCCCATACATACCTATTACGTAGAAAAGTGGGGATTCATGAATAAAATTACAATAACTACTTATTTATTATAGATTTTTAATTAGCACCAGCTCTTGATTATTATTTTAAAATTAGGTAACATACAGGGTGTAAAAAGACACATCACAGAGCCGTTAACTACGCATACTGTACGTCTAACAAAGTAGTTTTGCGCAAAAGTTATTGCTGGGAAACGACTTTTATTTTTAGGTATGAAAAATCAAACTATTTTTTATAGGACTTCGAAAAAGAAGGAGGTTCTATGTTCGACTGTATGTATTTTTTTTCTTTGTCAGTTGTGGACCGATTTTCAAAATTCTTTTTTTATCCGAAAGAATATACCTACTCCCGAGGTGGTCCCGTATAAATTTTATCGAAATTGCTTTAGCGCTTTTTTAAAAAACTGAACAACAACGAAAAATACGTATCCATAGATGACGTTTTGGTTTTCTCCAATTACGAGTATGTTTAAATTCCACGTTCCATGTTATTGGGGTTTTGAGTTCTGGGGTATAACAACTAAAAAGTGAAAAATAAAAACATTTTTACAAAAAAAAAAACAACCGACTTGCAAAAAAGAAAATACACTAAAAATTAAAAAATAACTTTAATTTCGGAAGTCGGTGTCAAAAAACAAAGAAATAAAATACAAACACCGACTTCCGAAATTGAAGTTATTTTTAAATTTTTAGTATATTTTCTTTTTTGGAAGTCGTTTGTTTTTATTATTGCGCGCAATGTTACGTCAACCCAGGCAAGTGGAGTTAAACCCCGCCCCTTCCCTCTAAGCCACGTAGGTACTTGTTGGATACGTTTGATATTCATTGCGTTTTTATAACTGCAAATGCGTAATTTCTAAAATTTCGAAAAAAAATATTGAAAATTCAGGTACTTAATGTTTCTTTGGAAAAAAGTTAAGTAATAATAACACTTGGAATTCATTTAAATTACGATTTCAATATCTCCAGAACCAGTGGATTCCCAGGTATGGTCTAGTGGAAAAAAAAAATATCCAAATAATGGGTAGAATATGTGGCTTTCGGCTTCGGAAACTGTCTTTTTTCACCCGATATTTTAGGGATTATTTAAATTGTTAAGCCGTTTCCATTTTAATGAAGATACCTTGGTGTTATTTTTATTTACAACACTTAGTAGATCTACCTAGCTAATATATCACAATAATATTTATATCCCGCACAGCCGGGTAATTCACAATCAATTTTCATTTCGATCAATTCTGACTTCACTCAAGTCAAGTGAGAAGCAAACTGTTTGTTTGAAATAAATAGCCTCATTTATATTCTAAATTCAAATTTTCCATATTTTTTTTAAATTAAGATCTTGCTATTTAGTGTTAAACTAATCACATGTTTAAATTTTTTATAAATAAGGCTCAAAAAGTCCCAATAAATTGGGGATCACACTACAGTATCGTTTGAATTTGGAAGATATGCCGCCCCCACCTGACTCTTATCATGATTATGCTAAGGCTAGCCTTTATTATTCTTCCTAACTCAACTTATATTTAAAGTTTCGATCGAATATACTGATAAACTAATCTCCTATCACCATTTTTGTTCATAAGCCTATAAAATACATGATCGTAGAACACGAATCCGTCGTGCTCTTTATAAAAATTAAAACATGGCGTCTTCTTGGCTGTACGTCGTAAATGTTTGTACCTCAAAAGTAAGTCGCCGAAGAAAACATCGTTTTCAAATATGGCGTCTTTGTGTTGTCTTGTGTCATTTTGGACGTCCTTCGTACTTATTTCTTTTGAGAAATATGAAGACCTAGAAACAGAAAAAAACAATAGTTAGTGATTAAACTATACTTTTCCATGCTTCCATGCTTTTGCATGGTCAGGCAACCTCCTGCAAAATATTGGTGCCGATTCTGTTGGGCACAAAATATACTTAATTTAGGCTATTAGGTACTGACTGGTGTTGATTCTGTTGTGCACAAACTAAACTTAATTTAGGCTATTGCTATCTTTTTCTCTCTAATAAAACAAGAAAGAGTTGGACGTAAATTAGAGCTGTCAAATTTAGTTTGAACTAATATTTCCATACAAATTAAGGGTACACGTAAAAACATGTCGTCTAAAAACACGGCGAAGCGCAAGGCTTATACTAGTTTGACATCTCTAACTTAGTGTATAGCTATAGCCGTCCTTTTCTCGCACCGCCTTTTAGTAAAAGATAGCAAGTCTCTAATTTTAGTTTAGATATTGAACAAGAGAATCCGTACAACTATCTTTTTCTCTCTAATAAAACAAGAAAGAGACAGACGTAAATTAGAGCTGGCAAATTTAGTTGAACTAATATTTCCTTATAATACATTTAAAACATGTCGGCTATACACAGTAAAGCGTAAGGCGTAAACTAGTTAAACATCTCTAACTTAATTCACAGCTGTAGCCGTCCTTTTCTCGCACTGCCTTTTAGTAAAAGATAGCGATACTCTAATTTTAGTTTAGTTATTGAACAAGAGAATCGGCACCAATATTGACTCTTATCCCAATAACATTCGAAATTGAAACTACCTCTAACGAGGCGTAAGGTAGGTAGGTACCTACTAGTTTTTTATTAAATCTTAGCAGAAGGTCGAGGAGTCTATTTCGTCTCCTGTGCTGTTCTATATATTTAGAGGTTTCATTTCCTAAACGGTTAATCTGGTTAAATCCGAACTCAATCGGACGCCTACGCCGTTCATTAAACGCCAGCATTCAATTAAATGACTGAAGGAAAACCAGCCAAGTCGTTGAAGGCAACGTTTAACCAGATGGCTGGATTTCGTCAAGTCATTTAGTTAAATTGGATATTGGTGCCGATTCTCTTCAACACCAAAAACTAAACTAAAATTAGAGAATCGTTATTTTTTAATAAAAGACAGTGCGAGAAAAGGACGGCTATAGATATGAACTAAGTTAGAGATGTCAAACTAGTTTACGCCTTGCGCTTCACCGTGTTTTAAATCGACATGTTTTTATGTGTACCCTTAATTTGTATGGAAATATTAGTTAAACTAAATTTGACAACTCTAATTTACGACCGTCTCTTTCTTGTTTTATTAGAGAGTAAAAGATAGGAATAGCCTAAATTAAGATTAGTTTGTGCACAACAGAATCCGCACCATTGATGAGTTTGTGATACCACTGATTATGATTATGTGTGTACAAAAGGCAAGTCCCGAGCGTAGCGAGCTCGGGACATGGGGCACCCCGACTCGGATAGGTTAGGTTCGAAGGGGATGGCGTGGGAACGAGCGAAGCGAGCGAACTCGGACCACGACATTCCTTTCGTGGTAATTTTTTTTGAACGATTACACCACACGATTACGCCTTTTAATTAAATTGAATTACTAATAAATAATGATTTGAATCATTTTTTATTTAACTTGATATAAATTTGAATAACTTGACTGAGTCATGTCATGGTCAGTAATCTTCAAAGGGCTGCTTTCAATACGCCAAGTTGTTAAACGTTAAGTGATTCTAGTTGAATTAACCGTCGGCCTAGCCATTTAATTGAATAACGGACTAGGCGTCCAATTGAATGGTGAATTCGACCAGATGACTGCGACAATTCACCGAAGAATCGAGTGGTTTTTCTTAGTAACGGTCGGTAAGTTATAGGAATTCGGATATGAAAAGCACTAGGCGTTAGTCGGTTGGTAAGATATTGGGATCCGGACAAAGTTCTTGGGATAGTTAAATATGGTCGCTGTTTTATTACCTTTTATAGTATGCATTATATCTGGCCACCCATCCGTCAAAATCTGTGTATAAGCCTTCAAGACTGGTTACGCCGTGGTCTGATGGTTCTGGTAAAATAAAGATAATTTCATTAAGATGGAACGACTTTTGCGGTTCAATACTCGACGCCTAAAATGCAGAAACCCTGTCTGCACCATTAAAGGCAGGTGGGATTTTGGGGTCGCGGGTGCTTAGAGTGAGGACTCTGTCCGAGAGGTTTGCACCGGTGCGGAATTTTGTGTACCGGTGAAATTCACCGGTGATTGGGCGATCTCCGGTGATTCACCGGTGATCTCCGGTTGATGCGTTGGAATTATGAGCCTATAATAAAAATGAATATTGTTTGCTAAATAGCTTTGCTAATAAAAAAAATACAGTTTTCATTCATTTTTTATTAGTTAAAAATAGTATTCAAAAATAAAAATCAAAAAGTTTACTCCAGTAAATTAGAATAAATGATGGTTTTGATTTAAAAAACATAACATTTCGACAGCGTCATTGCGTAACATATATACTTCTCCTGAGGTTCAGAATGTAACCTGTTGCTGAAAATACTCTTTCTGACTTAACGGAAGTTGCAGGCACAGTTAAGTATTTAAAAGCTATTTCATCTAAAGGCTTATGATGTTTGTTTAATTTCCAAAATTCCACCACATTAGCCCAGTTATGAAGTTATGATTAATGTCAGAAAAATCCGTTGTGAAAGTGAAATGAATCATATAGATGGACAAGCACGCTTTGATTTAATGTCCTAAATATTATGTCTTATAAAAAAGAAGCAAAATATAAGAAATGTTAACTAAATGTAAAATAAAAAACAATATTAAATCATAAACCTTCCTTTTATTTAATCAACTTTATTCAAAAAATACTGCTCCAATAAAACCGGTGATCAATCGGTTAATAATCGGTGTTTTCACCGAATAAATTCACCGGTAAATCACGGGTGATTCTACGGTACTCATTGCTCCGGTGCAAACCTCTATGTCCGACCACTGAGTGACCTCAGGAAAGACGGTGACACAGCGAGGTTCAGGGAAGACCCCTTTAATTTTTTTAAGCGTTGTACAGAGGGGGTAAATTGAAATCCAAATTCAAACTCAAATTGTTTATTCGCAAGAAAATACATAGTTTACAAGGGAAGATCTTACAGCCATAAAGTCATTGTATTCTGCCTGCAATTAAGCGGGCAAATTATTTATTTAAATGTCCTAATTATTATGCAGACTATATATAGTAATTACATCATTATTACATTTATTTATTTTCTATACATCATCATCATCTGCCTAGCCTTTTCCCAACTATCTTGGGGTCGGCTTCCAGTCTAACCGGATGCAGCTGAATACCAGTACTTTACATGGAGCGACTGCCTATCTGACCTCCACAACCCAGTTACTGGGTAATACGATACCCTTTGGTAAGACTGGATGTCAGACTTTCGGGCTTCTGACGACCCGTAACGACTGTCAAAGATCCACAATTGACAGCCGGGACCAACGGCTTAACGTGCTTTCCGAGGCACGGAGGAGTCTCGGTATGTAAAGATGGTCACCCATCCATGGACCAACCCCGGCAAGCGTAGCTTAACCTTATGGATCGACCCGTGCGGCTGTTATTACTTTAGCCACGAGCTCCTCATTTTCTATACATATAAATTATAATTTAAAATATTTCTTACAAATCACATTATTATTACATGCAAATTTCATTAATTAATTTACAGTAAATTCATGAATTAATACTCTAAACAAATATCTAGATGTTCTAAAAATTCTTTAATGCAGTAAATACACTTTTTTGTAACCACTCTGACAATTTTGTTTTAAAAACATCACTCTGCAACAATTGAAATTCGTTTGGTAGAGTATTATAAATTAATATAGGTACACATTTTGAACACATATTTCATAGAAATATTTTTATGTTCAACTGGATGATAGAGGTTGCGAAACTTAGCCTTTTTCTGTCTTGATAAAACCTCGGTATGTTGCTCAAAATAATGCACCTGTGTCTTTGTGAAAATGCAGATGTCCCTAATAAAGATACATGGCAGTAAAAGAATTTTAAATTTTTGTAAGAGCGGTTTACAGCTATCAAAGAACCATGCCCTGTTTAATACCCGGATGCAGCGTTTTTGGAGCTTAAAAACTCTCGGTATCGGTCGAGTTACCTCACATGATTATACCATAGCTAAGAACAGATGACACGTAACCATGGTATGCTGCAAGAGCAGCTTCTACAGACACATTTTGTCTCAGCTTTTTTAAAGCAAAACCGAACCTATCTAGTTTCTGACCTATATGCTTCACATGGCTTTTCCTATTAATGTTTTCGTCTACATGAATTCCTAAAAAAATATTTAATTAAAATAATTAAAAATTTTAATTGATCCACTTGTTGTACATTTTCACCATTATACAGAATATCCAAAGCGAATGATTTACTATTATAAGAGTTAACTTCAATTAATTTTGTCTTGCTAACATTTATGTTTATATTATTATTTTGCATCCAACTTATTATATCTTTTAGGGTCTTTTCCGTAGCTGATTTGTAGTCGCTTTTATCCTGACAATTTATGACAACTGTAGTATCATCTGCAAATAGTATACGTCTCTGCAAAGTGGCCTCCGGTTCCGGAAGATCATTTTTATAAAGTAGGAAAAGCAGGACCGATAATGCTACCCTGAGGTACACCACACTTATTTACTACCGCTATTGATTTTAATTGTTCTTTGGAATGTATTTAATCTGTCACTTTTCTTTACAACTTTGTATTACTCGTTGAAGCAAAGCCAAAAAAGCCAAAAAGGTAGCTACAGTAAAGTAAAGCCGGGATACGTTAGCCCGTTTTTTTTTGAGGTAAGTAAATCTTCAAATAATTTTTTTTTTGTTTTTTTTTCCCCTGGCTGATTAATATTGGTGTTCTATTGATTATCGAGCTTGGGCCAAAGTATCTAAGAAAATAAGTCGATAGGTACCTACCTACCAATTTCATTAGTTCCTTGACCGATATGCAAATGACATTTAAATCACTTTGACGTCGAAGCGTTAATCTTTTCTTTATCTTTCTCATTGCTTCCGATGATAGCAAAACAAATTATTTATTAAATAACAAAACATATTATTATTTATCTGAGCTCTTGTTGTAAACATTATGCTTAGGTACATAGCGTAACGTCATGTCTGTGTTCACCGAAGGCGATATAATTATGTCAACGCATAATGGCAAACGCCGTAAAATTGTAATAAATCTAGTTCATTTCAAATACTATAAATCTTATCCAAATTCGATAATGTGCAATTATGTATAAAATTAAAAAGATTGACCTGCAAATTGCAAAAAACGTAAGAAAATTTGAATTTCGCGGGCTACCCTGGTGCTTTCAACTTAATTCAGATTGTCATTGAAACGTCATAAAGAAGAAATAGGATTTAAAAGTAATATTTTCTCAGCGGTTAAATTCGAAATTTTTCACTTAACAAATTAATATAGTTAATTCATTGCAACATAACAGTTCGCGAAGATATACAAGCCACCATAAAACACTATACAATTTAATTTAAAGCAAAATAATAGTGCCTTAAAATCATTTACAGTCTACAATATCCAATTTAAAACTTTATTAAAAAAATATTTTCTAGGTTCTACTTATATCTTTATTTCCATATTTCCATTTATTTTATTTAATATTTTTTTATAGCTGACCATTTAGAGGATAAAAAACCCGTCAGATATTTTTATAAATAACTGTTTGGAGAGGGTTTATAAGAACTATCTTAATAAGTTTTTTGTGTGTAAGAGGTCATTCATTACCTTGCAGGAGGCGAAAAAAAAGCCGGCAACAGAAACAATCAGCCGAGGTAAGAAACGCAATATTCTGCTTGAGAAGCTTTATAGTGCGTTGCTTAAACGCTGTCAGAAGCTGCCACCACCAGCTTACGAAGAGTGGATTAGCACCCGAGTGCTGGCGGAAGACTGTGCGATGGGTATATATCAGTTGCGCAGTATTCTGTTAAAACTAGTAAAGCAACAGCGTGTGATTGTTATGCCTGCGCCAATAGCTAACTCATTGAGATGGTATGCGGTGATTCCGAGTCAGCGGGATAGTAATCCGTCGTTTCTTTTGGCTGCAAAACTGTCTGTTGCGCCTTTCATTCGCTGTAGGCTATGAAGTCTCAAGCTAAGTCTGGCTGTTGCTGTGGTCGTAGAGAGATCTCCCTACCCAGGATTTGGTAACGCCATCCTGCTCCAGTACTAATCCACCCTGCTGATCAATATCCCAATCAGTAATTTAACAGGTCGATTGATGAAATTATTCAGTGCCGCCCAACGCTGGAGGAAAGGTGCCAATCCATCGCGTTCAAAATCCAGCACAGTAGGGCGCAATTTATTCACTAGCATCGCAGGCAATATTAATGCCAGCCTCTTTTGGTGAACGCATTGCCAGATTTATACCGGCACCAATAACCAGGTTCGCTGCTTCACCGGTTTTGCCTGTCAGTTCCACCAGAATGCCAGCCAGTTTACGATCTTGCACATGGAGATAGTTGGGTCATTTTACTTTGACATCTTTGGCACCCAGCTCTTGAAGAACTTCCACTATCACAATACCATTAACCAGACTCAGCCCCTTTTCAGCAGCTGGTCCCTGCTCCAGGCGCCAGAACATTGATAAGTAAAAATTAAAACCAAAAGGCGAAAACCACTGACGGCCGCGGCAGTCACGACTAGCTTGTTGATACTCCGCACACACACACAGATATCACCGGACTGCAATGAATCCATACGTTCCAGCAGATACTGGTTTGTAGAACCAATAACTGGGATGGCTGAAACAGGATGTTTATCCAGTTGTAGAGCAATGCTTTCTTCATTAAGTAACTGTTCAGTCGCAGAAAGACTGTAGCCTTTGCCGGTCACAGTAAAAACATCCAGCTCCCAGTCTTTTAAGGTCTGGATATGTTTATTGATCGCCGCACGACTCAACTCATCGAGTTGTTCACCAGAATAATATTCACCATCAGCTAAGATACTGGCCAGTGCTAAGGGTACGGTATTATCTCTCATGCGATCACCTCAACAGCATTTTTCTCGCCGGTAGAACCGATAAAACGCACTTCAGGTTCGAGCCAGATATTAAACTTATCACCGACACACTGGCGAACATCATGGGCTAAGGCGACGATATCCTGCCCCGTTGCCTGTTGCTGATTGATAATTACCAGTGCCTGGTGACGATGTACCGCCGCTCCACCTTTGCAATATCCTTTAAGATCGCATTGATCGATCAGCCAGCCAGCCGCTAGTTTCACCTGACCATCGGCCTGCAGATACTGAGGAAGCTGTGGAAATTCGCTGGCAATCTCAGCAGCTTTTTCAGGGCTTACCACCGGGTTTTTAAAAAAGCTCCCCGCGTTACCAGTAACCTGTGGATCGGGCAGTTTACTGCGACGCATATTGCACACGCTGTTAAAAATTTCCTGTGGAGTAACCGTCGATGGATCCAAACGAGTTAAATCACCATAGGTCATTACGGGAGTCCAGGCCTTTTTCAAACGTAAACCAACCGCGACAATGGCATGGCCCTCGCGATATTGGTGCTTAAATACGCTATCGCGATAGCCAAACTGACACGCTTCTGCAGGAATATGCTCAATTTCGCCACTATTGAGATTCAGCACATCAACGTAATCGCAGATCTGATCCAGCTCGACTCCATAAGCACCGATATTCTGAATTGGAGCAGAGCCCACACAGCCCGGGATCAACACCAGATTCTCCAGACCATAGAAACCATTCTTCAGGCTGTACTCGACCAGAGCATGCCAGTTCTCGCCGGCGGCAACATGCAACGACCAGCTATCATCATCTTCAGTAACTTTGATACCTTTCAATCGGTTAACCGCAACTATTCCCGCAAAGGTTTCCAGAAAGAGCACATTGCTGCCTTCTCCAAGTAGCAAAAAAGGTACGGCAGCACTTCGACTCTCATGCCATGCTTCGGAGAGCTGTTCCACGGTTTCAGCGAGGATAATTTTCCTGGCATTTACGTCGATTCTGAAGGTATTAAAGGGCTTTAGTGAATTGATATCGCGGGACATGATTGAGCCTTTACTGATTTATCTGCGCACAGTGTATGTTCGTCAGGCTTTTAATGGAATAAATGATGAATGAGATGCTGTTATCACAGCATTGAAGGGGTTTTTCGGAGGTTTTAACGCAAAAAACCTTGATGCCTGGAAGTTCCTTACTCTCGCACCCCACACTGGCATCGGCGTTTCACTTCTGAGTCCGGCATCCGCATCAGCAGTATCGATGAAGATAACGTCGAGGAAGAGCGCCGTCTGGCCTACGTTGGCATCACTCGTGCGCAAAAAGAGCTGGCCTTTACCTTGTGCCGCGAGCGCCGCCAGTATGGCGAAATGCTAAGGCCAGAGCCGAGCCGTTTTCTGCTTGAACTGCCGCAGGACGATCTGAAATGGGAAAGTGAACGTAACCTGGTCAGCGCGCAACAACGCATACAAACCAGCCAGAGACGGGTAACCAATTTACGTGCGATGATAGATAAGGTAAAAGGCGGCTAGTCTCAGGAAATCGTTAGCAGCCAGTGAACAGAACTCAGCCAGTGGCTCTCCTGCTCGAGCAATTTAACGCGTAAGGGATCAGGTAAGTGATCACTTAAAAGACAACCCCGGAATCCCCTCTGAGCCTCGCTGTGCACGGCAGCAAGTGATAACAGTGCCACCGAATTCCCTGGATTCACTCGGTGGGTAATCAAAGTCCCCACTGTAAGCGTCCGAGATTCCAAGCGGGGTCGGCCCTATCACGATCCCGCTTGGCGGCCTGCATCTGAACCATCACGGTCTCGCAGAAGAAGGTCATTTTCCTCCAGTTTTCTGTCTCTGCCAGCACAGCTCTCACTACTGCTGGCAGAGACAGGTCTCGCCCGATCCTGGCGACTAGGAAAGAGTAATAAGTACTATCCGCACTGGGCCTTGTCCCTTTTCCCTCACTGAGATGAGAGGAGCCGAGAGTAAATGTTAAAAATTTTAGCTTATAGAAGACACTTTAAAAGCACTAAGAGCTCGTTCAATTAATGTAGGTATTATAATAATGAATATAAAAAGCGTAGTTTCACACACTGTAATAAATTACGTGTGTCGACAAAAAATATTTCTCATAAAATATTTTTTAAGAAATGAAAAATTATGCAAAAAAATCGTACAATGAATGAATAGTTCGTAAACAAAGAACCTGATTTAAATTTGATAAATAAATTAACTTACCATTAATACGATTGCTATCCATAATTAAAAACAATAACACATCACTTTTGCCTTGCACACGATCTACCAAACGGCTGAGCACTAAATGATACAACAATAATGTTATTGTTGATAGTCGGACGGAGTGTAAACAAATAGATAGATAGTGTTGACGTGCTCCCGCGTCGATAGCGAGAGTACAACGATTATCTTGTAGTGATGGGACTGCGTGGTATCGATAAAAAAATTGTTTATGTCATTACAGATAGTTTTAAAAATAAATTGATAAGGCACGTCTAAGAGAATATTATCGAAGGAGAAGCCACAAGTGTACAGTAGTAATATCATCATCTGCCTAGCCTTTTCCCAACTATCTTGGGGTCGGCTTCCAGTCTAACCGGATGCAGCTGAATACCAGTATTTTACATGGAGCGACTGCCTATCTGACCTCCACAACCCAGTTACTGGGTAATACGATACCCCTTGGTAAGACTGGATGTCAGACTTTCGGGCTTCTGACGACCCGTAACGACTGTCAAAGATCCACGATTGACAGCCGAGACCAACGGCTTAACGTGCTTTCCGAGGCACGGAGAAGTATGTAAAGATGGTCACCCATCCACGGACCAACCCCGGCAAGCGTTGCTTAACCTGATAGATCGACCCGTGCGGCTGTTATTACTTTAGCCACGAGCTCCCGTATACAGTAGTAATAATCCAACCTAATTAAGGTTGTCATTGCTATTAGTAATAAGTTTACGAACGAGGTACATAATAAAGAGCCTGAATGTATATTGTTTTGTATAATTATGTTGACGAAGGGTTTATTTTTTTATACAGGATGTAATGGAAAGGTGTGGTCCTATTTTAAGAACCGGTTCCGTCCATGGAAATGAACAAGTGTCTCTTAAAAAAAATTAGAAAATATTGGACTTTCCATACTGTCACCAGCTGATCAATATTTGTATGCGAGGTAAAAAAAAAATGAGAATTTCCTCAGGTTTTTTTGAAGAAAGTTGTTCAATATCGATGGGTAGATGCAGTTCTTAAAATATGACCACAACTTTCCGTTACACCCTGAATATAAAAATTATAGCGAGTTAAGTATTAGTAATTATTAAATAACAATGAATAAAGAGAATTATAATCATCTTTGGCATACTTACCTACACCATTCTCGCAAGTTACGAGTATGTTGTAGGTCTTATATTCTTATCCAGAATCCGGCTGCTACTGAAAATTGCCTGTCGCAAACCCAATAGCACTTTTTCCACCCTGGGAATCGAAATCAGGACCTCTTACTCAGCAGTAGCGCTTGCGACAGCTAGCTCAACGTGGCACTCGTCATCACTATCACCATAATCATTTCAGACATAAGCCTCCAAGCGGTACCGTATCGACCAGTCCTGTGCGTCGTTAGTTTACACATACATTTAACTAACACACATGTAGCGACATTTATAACTAACTAAACACACGAATTCTGGATCGAGCAAGCAGAGATCTCCGCGCGATTTGACCATATGCAACAGTCCGAAATCAACCATCGGGCAGTTGCCCGGACCAGACACAACACCCGTCTGGTCGGAGGATCCTACCTTTTTAATGGAGGTTTGCGGAACTTTACACACTATTCCGCACGCCTCTAATCAAATGAACACATAATTAATTCATACTACTTACGTACATAATATGTGTGCCTTGTCCATTTTAAATTTATCCATCGACAAAAACATCGACACGAAGCACAGCCCTACCTCTATCGTCACGCGTCCGTATTCTGAAACCGGTCGCCATTTCCACTCGCCTCTGGTTAGCCAAGACTTGCTGAGACATACAAGTTTACGTCACAATCCACGATCTAATGTTTTGTAACACGTTCCGTCATGCCCTCAAGAATTAACTAATATGGTACGCGATACGCGAGATATATTAATCGAGTTTGGTAATAAGACCGAATGGTTTAGAAAGTTGGCGATACGGGAAAGGATTTTTGAGTGATGTGCCAATTTCTCGCAAATAGTTACTTATAACAGGTTGGTTACCCAATATTAAGGATTAAATAAGCATAATATTGTTGTTTTACAAGAAACCTGTCAGGTGCTGCGGCGTTTAATATTTAATATGTTTTTTTTGCGTTTTTAATAAGTAATAATAATTAATATTAATAATAACGGTGCCTCATTTCATAAAAAAGCGTCCAAAAGGGCCTCTGCGAATTGGTTTCAGCTCCTTGTACGCCTACCTTAAGGTCCCGAGAAATCCAAACAAATAACAATAATAATTATATTTTAATTTTTTTTTTTTCACCCTGGCTCACTGGTGCGGCGTTGAGCGGTGACGTGTTCACATTTTGGGCACCTACCTATGCAGTTTTTCCCAAGATAAGGCCCGTAAAACTATCTCCACGCCAATCAACTCGCAATGACATTAAAAAAATCTCGAATAATGTCAATAAATAACAAGCTAAAACTGTTTTTTTAGGATTCTGTACCAAAATAGTCAAAAGGAACTTTTTTTTTTTTGGGAATGTGGGAAATCGTCCAATGACTTATCCCGCTCTGGGTGGAGCGGGAGGGCGTGTCAGACTCTTACTGACTAAAACACACCCTGTTCTTTCCTTGCCTGAGTGCCCAGGGGTGCGGTAACTCATTTTCAGAATTTATCCGCTACCCCTAGGCATGCAGGCACCGGCCACGATGGGCCCCGTCAGTGGTGGCTGACACTCATCTCTTTGAGGCGCGCGTGGAACACTACGCGCCGTCAACTCACGGGCCTGGTGCCGATCGGACGGCGAGCTACCTACTGCGCGCCGTCCGCAGGCCCGGGTAAAAGGAACCCTTATGGTGCGACTCAGTCTGTCTGTCCGTCTGTCACATGTGGATATCTCAAGAACTACTTATGCTGTCAACTTGAAATCTGGAACAGTTTTAGATGATGTTTGCCCAACAATTTTGCAAATAAGAAAGTATTTTTTTTTGCAACAATGTTTGAAAGGGGTTCTAAAAACTTACTGTAGGCACGGGGTCTCATCTCGAACAAAGAAAATTTAGTTCAAATAAATGTCAATAGATGACGTAACATGAATCGATTTCTTATTGTAGTTTAAGTAATATTAATATTTGAAAACTAAATATCGTAAAAACTGTATTTTCTTATTTATTATACTGCCCTAAGCATAAAATGGTGGAATAATTGGCTTGTAATTAAAATTTAGACTATTATTGGAACGAATCCTTAGACATCTATATTTCTTGTAGCAATAGATGGCGCTGTTTGAAGTTTTAGAGTTTATCCATTCGCCTCTTTAACATTTGAATAGTAACACTTTTTGATACAGTAAAACTGCTATGAAGTGTCAATAATACTATAAATTAATTACTCAATGTGTGAGAAAAAATTGGTAAGACTTTAAGCAAATTCATTCAGCTTGCAAGCCGTCGCGTTAACGCCATCTAGCGAGGTGTAGAGGACGGGCCCGAACGAAGAACAAAAGTTACTTGTGCCAGACGTAAACCCGTAGTTACGGCGGCACCGTTTCTTTGTATGGGATGAGGCATCTGTACGCTAGTATTATATTATCTGTGCTGTAGGTAAACTTTCATTCTCCTGTGATATCAATTCTGAAAGAGTTTTATTGATGATTCCAATGGTTATAATTCTATAGATACATACAGGTACTTGCTACGGCCGCGAATCATAATTTGACCAAGATACAACCTGATACTGACTTGGAAATTGCAAAAACGTGGGAAACTTTTTAAATTTCGTGGGATAACCTGGCGCTTCCCCCTTAAGGCGCTATTAGCTGCCGACCTTAAGTGGTTAGCTTGCGTGTTCTGCGCTGAGCTCACGTAACGCGTCGTATGTCCACCCAGTAATAGGACTCGCCCATCAAGGAGCACTGTCCGAAATTAGACGCATTATTAATTTATTACACATAAACAACAAGTATTAAACTAAAACACTGAGACTAAACTATAAATAATTAAATTATCTTTAAAATGGTGAAGGTTTCATAAAAATACGCTTTATAGTTTTTGCGTGATTCTCAATTTTTTATCCGCGTTCGACATAACTTTACAAATTAATTACACAATGTTATAAAAATATAATTTGAAATATTCCGAGATTAAATTACGACGGAAATAGTCTAGAGTAACATATATTGTTTTCAAAGAAATAATACTAGTCGTCTAGACGTGATGTTCAATTAAAAACCCTTAAAAGTCGTATAACTGCGCCTTAATTCAACTTGGAAGTCGTCGCTGCTAACACCATCTAGCGAGGTGTGCAGGACGGGCTCGAGCGTTGAACAAATGTCCTGCTGCTTGCCGAAAAACTGTAGTTATCGCGGTCACGTTTCTCTGTATGAAATTATGCATCTGTGTGCTAGTATTATATCTGTGCCTATGTCCTAAAATCCAGTTTATAGTGTATATGTGTGCTAAGTTTAATTAAAATCCATTATGCGGTTTAGACGTATCTTATACAGGGTGTAACGGAAAGGTGTGGTCATATTTTAGAAACCGGTTCTGCCCATGGATATGAACAATATTCTCTAAGAACAATATGAAAATTCCCAAAAAAAAATTGAACTTTCCATACAAAGTTATCAATCAGCTGATCTTTTGTATGGGAGGTAAAAAAAAATTGTGAATTTTCTCAGATTTTCTTGAAGAAAGTTGTTCTTGTCGATGGGTAGATGCAGTTCTTAAAATATGACCACACCTTTCCGTTACACCCTGTATAAAATATTTGCATTCTGGTATTGCGATGATGCAGTAATCTACGAGTATGTAAATGATTTTATTTTTGCAAGTAGGTTTTATTAACAACACTTTTACACGTCAACATATTTTTTTGTCAGTTTTAGCTGATGAGGCCGGTGTTTCCTAGCAGTCTACCCTGAGAAGAAACAGCGACACAAACTCAGAGGTCAAAGTCTCTTTTTAACCGACTTGGAAAAGTTCTATGTTCGGCAGTATGTTTTTTTTATGTATTTCCACCGATATCTCTGTCAGTTGTGGACCGATTTTCAAAATTCTTTTTGTATCCGAAAGAATATACTCCCGAGGTGGTCCCGTATAAATTTTATCGAAATTGCTTCAGCGCTTTTTGAAAAACTGGACAAAAACGATAAATATGTATAGTTAGATGACGTTTTGGGTTTCTCATTACGAGTATGTTTAAATTCCACGTTCCAGTTTATTGCGGTTTTTAGTTCTGGGGTATAACAACTCAAAAGTGAAAAATGAAAAACTTTTTTACAAAAAAAAAAACAGCCGACTTCCAAAAACAATACACAAAAAATTAAAAAATAACTTTAATTTCGGCAGTCCGTGTCAAAAAACGAAGAAATAAAATACAAACACCGACTTCCGAAATTAAAGTTATTTAGTATTTTTAGTGTAGGTATTTTCTTTTTTGGAAGTCGGCTGTTTTTTTTGTAAAAAAGTTTTAAATCCATACACCGACACCGACTTCCGAAATTAAAGTTATTTTTTAAATTTTTAGTGTATTTTTTTTTTGGAAGTCGACTGTTTTTTTTGTAAAAAAGTTTTTATTTTTCACTTTTTAGTTGTTATACCCCAGAACTAAAAACCCCAATAACATGGAACGTGGAATTTAAACATTTGGAGAACACAAAAACGTCTTCGAGATATGCGTATTTTTCGTTTTTGTTCAGTTTCTCAAAAAGCGCTAAAGCAATTTCGATAAAATTTATATGGGACCACCTCGGGAGTATATTCTTTCGGATGACAAAATAATTTTGAAAATCGGTCCACAACTGACGGAGAAATGCGCGGACATACATAAAAAAAAGAAAAACATACATACTGGTGTGGCGAGTTGCCGCCACTCTGCAAGTTGGGTGGGGTTGGTATCACGTCGCGTGTGTGTCTCGCTTTAATTTGTCAGACAGACGTGAGTGGCCGGCTTTACGACGAGCTATAGACAATTTAAAATGCAACAATCGACGTCACGTCAGTTTGACGTCAGTGTGTGTGTGTGTCTAACGCCGCGAGGCACAGCGCGCATCTCACCGCAGACTAAATTAATGTCTTAAAATAATATCGTCCCCGCAAATACGCTAAAATCCCGAGTGAATCCCGTAAACGTTGGGGATCCACCGGGAATAATAAATAACCCATATTTACCGCGTCCGTTAACTACTGAACAAGCATAATCAGGAGTGTTGGTGTGAAGAGAACGAGTTGTTCGAGAACAACCATCGAGAACAGCCCGGAAAGTAAGGTACCACTTGTTTTACAAATTGTGAGTAGGGCCACATTCGCCGACTGCTGCCGACCACTCCTAACTTGAAGTTATACAGACAAATATAGGCAATTTTGGGCCAGCA
Organism: Polia nebulosa; assembly: GCA_951329385.1. Lineage (NCBI taxonomy): Eukaryota > Metazoa > Arthropoda > Insecta > Lepidoptera > Noctuidae > Polia > Polia nebulosa. The sequence continues at coordinate 16,245,944 of OX589615.1, forward strand.
TTCCCTCCAAGTGCTTGGTCGTATTTACTGTTCTACATCCGCAGAGACCCACGGCTATTTACACGCTTGGGCAACTCCATTAGATGGTCCTTCGAGCGGGATAGGCATCAGTAAAATTCAGTACAAATTAAGTACAAGTCATTACGGTAGGCACATAACTTTATTAGTGCCCCAAAATGGCGTCCCGCAAGCAAGAAGCTAAATTGGCTCAGCTTATCGCTAAAAAACAAATGATTTTCGAGCGAGTTAATCGCATATATAATGATTCCAGAAACATCTCGAAATTCACGTTCAAATGAGACATTCTTAGCGCAGTCAGAAACAATTACTGAGCAATATAACAAATTTGAGGAAATAGTAGAACAAATGAATGAATTGCAATTCGAGATTGACCAAACCGCACCAGACTATTCGAGTCTATATTCTATTGAAGACTTATATTCTAATATTAAATATAAACGTAATCTCATACTTTCGAAAAACGAAACATCGGAACACAAAGTGGGTACTCGGATAAAATTACCGCCCATAGATTTGCCAACGTTTGATGGTAAAGCGGAAAATTGGCCCATATTTTATGAAATGTTTCGAAGCAATGTTCATTTAAAACCGATCTGGTTGACTCGCAGCGTGTCCAGTACTTGATCAGTAAGTTGACTCATGATGCCTTGAAGCTGACCGCGGGCATTGTTCCTACAGGTGATACATACAACGTTATGTGGAACAGTCTCGTTAAAAGGTATCAAGATAAGCGTAGTTTAGGGATTCATTATCTCAATAATATACTGGACATTAAACAATGCGCCGGAAATGCCGCGAGCCTCAATACTTTTGTGGAACGATATTCAGCGTCCGTCGCAGCCTTGAAGCAGTTAGACATTCCAGACTTACTGGATTTTGTTTTATTACACTGTGGTTTAAGAAAGGTTGACGCGCAAACTGTCTTACAGTTTGAATCACGTGTGAGTGAAAAAGAATTACCTTCCTATGCGGAGTTTATAACATTCATGCAAGAATATGTTAAGGTACTACAACGCTCATACGGTAATAATTTACAGACGGAACCGCGCGCTAAGTCTAGTTCAGTTAATCATCAAACAAAAAATAATACCGCTAAGTCATTCGTATCGCGTAATGAACCGGTTTCGAATGGCAAATGTACGCTTTGCGATAAGGATGACGTACGACATCAGCTGTTCTATTGCCCGCAGTTTAAAAATATTAGAACACCGCTTGCACGTTTTGAATTTATTAAAGCTAAACGTGGCTGTATAAACTGTTTGAGTCTATCCCATTCTTTGGTTAAATGTAAGTCACGTAACGTTTGTAAAATTTGTAAGAAGAACCACCATTCTCTCTTACATTTCCGAGAAAAACATGAGTCATTATCGCCCGAGCCGCAAGCGCCTACTAAGGATACATCTGTTTCGCTCACTACAGCTGTTAAAACTGGGTCAACCATTTTGCTAGCGACCGCGCAGTTATATGCATACTATAGCGACATCAGAGATAAGGAGGTGGTTCGGTGCCTACTAGATAACGGATCGCAAAATAATTTAATTACTGTGGACTGTTGTAAACGTTTGAACTTACCCATAATTAAATTACGCAATTCATTTTTACAAGGTGTTGGAATGTCATCGAAACCAATACACGGTTTTATTCATCTCAACATAGAATCTCGGTTTGACCCTCATACGAAGTTTTCGATACAAGCGTTAGTTGTTGATTGTATTACAGATAGACTTCCCGCGAAATTAATTAGATTACATAACAATGATAACATGTCATACTTAAGTAACTTGCAGCTCGCTGATCCGCTTTGGAACGTGCCGGGCACGGTAGACGTCGTGCTTGGAGCACAATTGTTCCCCTTTATTTACCTGGGAGACAGGGTCGAAACAGGTACCCGCGCGCCCCCTGCTGTACTGACTAGCTTCGGTTATGTACTTATGGGTGATATTGATTGTTGTAGTAGTGATGTGACACACATTGCATCTTCGTTCACCGCGCAGGCCGACATTGAAGTCGAGTCAAATTTACATAAGTTTTTTGCGCTCGAGCGTAAGTTAATGACCCTACGCGAGAATTATAATAAAACTATCGCGGATTATATAACTCACTCGAGGTTGTCGCTCAATGACATTTTGCATGTCGGACCTAATTTGCAAGCAGACTTGTTTTTGTTATTGCTTGATTTTCGTACATTCCCTGTCGCGATGACAGCGGATATAAAACAAACGTTCTTACGTATCGGTGTAAGAGAGCACCACCGCAAATATTTACGAATCTTGTATCGTTTTAGCAAAGGTGAGCCTATTCGCACCTTTCATTTTAACCGCGTTCCCTTCGGACTAAAACCTAGTCCTTATTTAGCGATGCGCACATTGCGTAACTTGGCGTGTGAGCAAAGCGACCGCTTTCCTGAGGCTTCTAAATTGGTAGAAACTCAGTTTTACATGGACGACTACGTCTACTCTGTTTCGGACGAACAGACAGCTATGCGTCTATCCCGCGATTTAATTGATTTAATGAAGGTAGGTTCCTTTGACTTAGTCAAATGGGCTACCAATTCACCCGCTTTATTAGAGATTCTCCCAGAGTCTCACCGCTTACCAGTTAATTTTTCTGGCATGGATAATGATGTCCATAATTTCAAAATCCTTGGATTAACCTGGGAACCCGCTGATGATTATTTTTCTTTGACAACAATCGCCGTGGATGATAAATGCACGAAGCGCGCGATTCTATCGCTAGTTGCCCGCTTGTTCGACGTACTGGGCCTTGTAGGACCCGTTGTGCTGTACGCGAAGGTATTAATTAAGGAACTTTATTTAGCTAAAGTAGGATGGGATGAGGTTCCACCGGAATCTATCACAAATCGGTTTGCCGCTTTTACGCGCGATTTTCCTTCGCTCTCTTCTCTAAAGGTTCCTCGCCACATTGGCGTCTTTAGAGAAGCTGTAGTGAACATCGTAGCCTTTTGCGACGCCAGCTTTACTGGTTATGGCTGTTGTATTTATTTACACATTACCAACCCTACTGGTGATATCACTGTCCGACTCTTATGTGCAAAGTCCAAAGTCTCCCCCGCTAAAATAACAACGCTAGCGCGATTAGAACTTGTCGCCGCTTTACTTCTATCTAAACTTGTTCGCGTAGTCAAGGAGAAACTTTCCGCTCGTGTACCTATTACAGGTGTCCACGCTTTCTCGGACTCCACCATAGCTCTCTCGTGGATCCACTCATCTCCCCATAGATGGTCTATTTTTGTCAGCAACCGCATTGCTCAAATACAGGAAAACTTACCTGCCGCTTGTTTCCGTCACGTGTCCGGGAAAGAGAATCCTAGCGATTGTCTGTCTCGCGGCATGCTGCCGTCGGATTTAATAAGACACTCGTTGTGGTGGAACGGCCCCACATGGCTCCATCAGCCCATGAGCGAGTGGCCTTTAAAGTTCTCTCCTGCTCAATGTGAAACATTGCCGGAGTTTAAATCAAAGGTTTTTCTTGTAGAAACTTCGAATACTGAACCGCGTATTTTAGATACTATAGCTGACCGTGTTTGCTCATGAAATAAATTGTTACGTGTATTTATGTACATTCTTAAATTTACAAACAGACTACATAGTCATAGTTCTGTTGAAAAACATTCAAACCGCGTCAGGCACGTATAAGCGTCCTGTCACTGAGTTGTATCCTTTGTCAACTCAATAGATTATTATTACTACGTAATTTAGTTTAATTTAGTTTAGGGTTCATATTATACGTTCCAATGGTACGCCATTACATAGTTGTAATTTAGTTTATTCGACTTACCATAGTCAAGTCGAACCGCAATTCATTCTTAGGACACTGATAATTGTTTTTCCCAAGCATTATATCAATGCGATGGTGTTTCGGACTGCTGCTTGGATTTCCCTCAAGGCTCTTCAACAAGTTAATGCTTACATATCATCACCGCTTCTTGAACCTCACTCGCTCCGCATAGATTAGCAGCTTTTGAAAGCTCCTGGACCTTTCAAGGCGGGGAGCATGGTGTGGCGAGTTGCCGCCACTCTGCAAGTTGGGTGGGGTTGGTATCACGTCGCGTGTGTGTCTCGCTTTAATTTGTCAGACAGACGTGAGTGGCCGGCTTTACGACGAGCTATAGACAATTTAAAATGCAACAATCGACGTCACGTCAGTTTGACGTCAGTGTGTGTGTGTGTCTAACGCCGCGAGGCACAGCGCGCATCTCACCGCAGACTAAATTAATGTCTTAAAATAATATCGTCCCCGCAAATACGCTAAAATCCCGAGTGAATCCCGTAAACGTTGGGGATCCACCGGGAATAATAAATAACCCATATTTACCGCGTCCGTTAACTACTGAACAAGCATAATCAGGAGTGTTGGTGTGAAGAGAACGAGTGGCCACTCGACAATTCGACGTGCAACCATCGAGAACAGCCCGGAAAGTAAGGTACCACTTGTTTTACAAATTGTGAGTAGGGCCACATTCGCCGACTGCTGCCGACCACTCCTAACTTGAAGTTATACAGACAAATATAGGCAATTTTGGGCCAGCATTCCCTCCAAGTGCTTGGTCGTATTTACTGTTCTACATCCGCAGAGACCCACGGCTATTTACACGCTTGGGCAACTCCACATATAGTCGAACATATAACCTCCTCCTTTTTCGAAAGTCGGTTAAGAAACTAGCCAAGTGCGTGTCGTATTTCGCATATTAAAAAAAAAATTCACACACATATGTACATATTAGATATTATTATCAATTTATATAAATATCTAACAAAGTTCATAGTTCAATGGAAAGTTAAAAAATTTTTCGTAACAAAATTTTGTGACAGACGACGGACGGACATACAGACAGACGGACACTCGGACGCGTGAGTGATAACAATAGGGCTCCGTGTGGACCCCTCGGGTACAAAACCTTTTTATTTTTATTTTTTAGGGGGTGGGAATCAACCTACGACTGGCCCGCTCTGGGCGAAGCGGGAGGGCGTGTAAGACTTTAACTGACAAAAACCCACCCCTGTTCTTTCCTTGCCTGAGTGCCCAGGGGAGTGGTAACTCTGTTACGAATTTATCCGCTACTCCTTGGCATGCAGGCATCGGCCATGATGGGCCCCGTCAGTGGTGGTTGACATATTCTCATTGAGGCGCGCGTGGAACACTACGCGCCTGCCTGATCGGACGGCGAGCTACCTATTACTCGCCGTCCGCAGGCCCGCGTCTACGGTGGCCGGAGATCGTCTTGCGATCTCCGACTCCCAGAGCGTATCCTGAGGCGGCTGCGGATGGGAGCGAGAGGGCCACTCCTTTGAAACTCACGCATTCCGCCTCCTTCATCGCGAGCATTACTGCTTCGCAGAAAGAGGAGACTCCCATTCCCTCTCGCTCCCTACCATGGCCTGGACGAGGGCCGAGCGCGAGAGGTCGCTGCCACCTATCGCATTCACGAGGACACGGCGGTGCTCCGCCCAAGCGGGGCAGATCTCCACCGTGTCCTCTGGGCGATACGCACAGTGGTAACACCCGGGTGTTTCCTCCAGCCTCATGCGACACAGGAACCTCCCGAATTTCCGCGTCCGGTGAGGACTTGCGTCAGGCGGAAGGTGAGGACGCCGTGGCGCCTCTCCAGCCACTCCTCAAAGAGGGGTAACTACTGCCGCAATGGTGGCGTGCCCAGCGCTGAATCGCGATAGTCGCTCTTTCCATGTCGCCATGAGATCCTACCGGAGCTCGTTGATTTTTTTCCTATTGTTTGATTAGGTACTTGGACTAAGGTTACCTACTACAACTTCCTGGCTTCTGGACTATCTGCAACAACTGTCAAAGATTTGATAATCCAGTCTGGACTGGATCAACGTCCCAATTTTTCCTGTCGGTCAGACTCTTACTGACTAAAACCACATGATGTTCAGCAGTTATCTTCGGCAGGAGCACTGCACGTGCTGTGCTGCCAGGTTGGTGGGTGACTGGTGCACGATGACGGGGTCACCCTCCCCCCGGCTGTCACCCTCCTTACCGAACCGGGGGTAATTCGTCTTCTAGCGCTCAACGAATGTGAGTGCGTACGCACCCACGATACAGAAGAAATTATTTATGTAGGCTACTTTTTTTTTAAAAAAAAGTCATTGTTTTAATAAATGGAAAAAAATAATAAGCCCCTTTATAATCCCTAAAAGAAAACTTTAATCCATCTCAATATTTTCGCAAGATAACTGTTGCGTTCTCGAACTTGACCGATAAAAGTCAAGGGCATGACAAGTACCTATCTACTCAACAACAATAATAAAACTACGAGGACTAACTCTTTGTGTAATTAATGCTAAGTATTTAATTAAGATAATTTATCATTGTTAGATATTTTAAATCTTTTGTTATAAATTACATTAATATTATAAAGGTTGAAGAACGTAAGTATGTATGCATGTGTGTTTTTAGGGTTCCGAAAGTCCGAATGAAAAAACGGAAGCCATATAGGATCACTCGTCTGTCCGTCTGTCACAGCCAATTTGCTCCGAATCTGCTGGACCGACAGAGTTGAAATAAGGTACATACAGACCCAAATACGGATGTGTACTCTATTAAATTTGTTTGGTGAAACCATACACTAATAATGTACTAATATATTCGTGCATTAAATTTGTTTGGTGAAACCACACACTAATAATGTACTAATATATTCCTGCATTAAAGAAGGATGGCCAAATCGTTCCCGACAACGAAACGATGGCCTCCCAATACGCCTATGAAAAATACCCTTATTTTATAAGGTCATAGAAAACACAAGAAATATCTCAATAAGTAGCCACAAAAATAAGTTATCCAATTTTTTTGTTTTTGTAACTTTTTCTAAATTATTTAAAATAATAGTTTCAGAACGCACCTCTTGACGATTCATTTCGCGTTTGAAATGACTTGGTATTCAAAGTGTAGAGGATCCACCATCACCCCGGTGTTGAAAAAGCGCCATCACTCTGGGCCATAGCAAAATACAGCTAGTTTAGTTTGTTTTGTAATGTTTATGTATGCCTTATTATGTTTTAATTATGTCTTATTATGTTCAGTAATATCTTAAAAATAAAGGTAAAAGTATGTTCAATGTTAAAGTTTACTGAGGTAACTTTTTTGTATAGCGCAAGTAGTGTATGTCACAGCGCTAAAATTGACCAATTGTATTAAAGCCCGTAGTTAGGAATTTTGGCTAGTCAGCGATTGGTTGTTCATATTCATGCTTCTCATGGATTGGCTACAGACAGTGGAAAGTTTTCGAAGTCCACCATGTAAAATTATGTACATATTGAAATACATATGTAAAGTTGCTTTGTTTTTATTGTAGTTTATAGATTTGTGAGAATGTAAAATTAGAATCTAATAGTAAAATATAACGTAGATTCAGTTTGTCCTTGGAATACATACTTTGTAGTATGTATATATGTCAGTTTTGTTGTTAGTAAGACCAGTAAATATGTAAAAGTAAATATGCAGGTGTTCATTACATAAGAGATAAGTGAAACCTTTCTGATTGGTTATCGTCAGAATGTTGGAATGCCTGTGATTGGTCGAATGTTAATGTCCAAGTTAATTTGTAGAATTAACAAATTGTATTGGCTGTCCGGGTCTGCATTTGCTACACTACGTGCCCCATAGAATTTGGGTGATATATATAGGCACCCCTGGCAGTCAAAATTCAGTTTAAGTATAAGTCCTGGCTGGAGGCTTTAATAATAATTAAAACCACCACGGGCACGTCCGCTTAAGCAGTCGACAACCGCTAGGGTTGAACTGCGAGAGTTCAAACACAAAAAAAAAAAAAAAAAAAAAAAAAACAGTCAAAATTCATTCGCAGTCGACCGCCGCCAGCGACGGTCGTGTTCTGTGCTCTCCGTTCTCCACTGTGCCACCGCTCCACTGTTCGTGCGCTCCTGTCTGCAGTGATCGTGCGCTCAAGGATTGGTGCTCGCAGTGAACTTCAACTTCAAGCAACTACAGCAGCGTGACGTCATCGCTACGCTTCGCGTCGCCTTGCCCGTCACAAGCCGCCAACGCCCGCCAGACCCGATCGTGCGCTCTCGCATCTCCGCCCCGGATAGCTGCGTCTGCGTCTACGGACAAATCTCGCGTCGCGCCGCGGCCCCAGTAGAGTCAGTGTAAATAACCACATTAGTGGTCCTTGACGGATACCTAACGGTGACAACGAGTCAAGGGGTGTCGACCCGATACACCCGCCGACCCCCTTCAGGGCGAGGCAGTTAAGTGGACCAAATCCTCCTACTGCGGCCAAGACTCCTTTAGCCAGTGACAGTCCTGTGAGTCTGCGGGATTGGCAGTAGGAAAATCCCATTCCTAATACCCTTTTTTCCTTCCCATATTCCATTTGTTGCCGTAGGACGACGCGTTGCAACAAATATCCTTCGTCGTATGGTAGGATTTTAATCATTTAACCTAAGGGTGCTAGCTGTGGCTAGCACCACGGTCCCCCCCCCACCATGACGGACGCTACAATTGTAGCGTTCTTCAAGAAAGTCCTTTTAAAGGACAAAGATTTTCTGGCCAAATATGGCCATCACTTCTTGAACCCTCCGGTGGCCGGCCAGCCATCGGAGGACACCCCCCGCTCCCCGGTAGGGAATGATAGAGGATCACCCCCCTCCCCTCGCGCCAGCATCCGCGCCCCGCCGCGCCCATCCTCGCCGGCAGTCCAAGCCGGCTCAAAGCCCCAGGCTACCCCGGTAGCCGCGCCCTCGCCCAATCCGAAGCCATCCGCATCGGAGAGGCCGAACCCCCCTGCCGAAGAGGCCATGGACACAACTGTCCCGGCCGATAACCCCGTGTCTGAGTCGGAGTCATCTGCTGACTCAGACTCATCCTGCTCTTCCTCCGAGGAAGAGGAGTACCAAACCGTCGGTGGCAAGCGGAAGAAGTCCGCGCCCGCCAAGGCGGCCCAGGCCACCAAGGCCAAAAAGACCACCGACGATTCAGTCACCCCAGCCCCACCGACCCCCAGGCAATCCGCCCCGAGCACGTCGTCTGCTCGCCCCCAAGCCGCTGACCTCCCTAAGAGGCAGCGCATCCCCCCCGTCTACATCCGAGACAAGGGGAAATGGACAGAGGTGTCCAAAATGTGTATGGATCGAAGGATCCAATACACAAATGCCAAGTCCTGTGTTCAGGGAGTGAAGGTTACGTTAAGGTCGTCCGACGACTACCGTGCCTTGACAAAGACACTCAAAGACCGAAAGGTGTGCTTCCACACCTATGCCCTTCCAGAGGAGACGCCGACCAGAGTGGTCATAAGACGTGTTCCAAAGGAAATCCCGACGATCGAGATCAAGGAGGATCTCTTATCCCAGAAAGTCCCCGTCATGGCGGTACACCGCCTTCGCAGGGCTAGAGGCGGCGACGAGTACGACATGGTACTCGTCGTTTGCGAACCTACTGAAGAGCACAACCCGATCTTTAAGATCAAGTCGGTTTGCTCATTGTCGGGCATCTCAATTGAGAAGCCGAACAAGCCCTCCGTACTAGGACAGTGTCACCGCTGTCAGATGTACGGCCACGCGCAGAGCAATTGCTTTGCGACACCCAGGTGCGTCAAGTGCCTGGGTGAACACGGGACGGCGGACTGCCCCCGCCCGAAAGACCCCAAACAATGCACGGAACCGCCGAGCTGCGTTCTGTGCGGTCAAACGGGACACCCGGCAAACTACCGCGGATGCCCCAAAGCTCCTAAGATGGCTCCCAAAGTCATCAAGCGGGCCAATGCCCGCCAGCTGAGGGAGAGCCCATCTGTGAGGGCCCCCGCCCCCGCCGCCCTGATTCCCGAGCGTCTCGCACCTCAAAGAGCTTCGCCATGGAGCAAGCTAAATCACCAGCGAGCGTTCCCCGCACTGGTGCCCCCCCGCCCCGCCCCCGTCCCAGCGCCTTTGGCCAAAGCTACACCAGTGACGGCCCCCACTTCCGCGCCAGTAGCCCCGGTAGTTCCCCCGACTGGAGCACGCCGCATTGCGGCCCCGGCAGCAATGCCAGCAACCCACTCCCCCGCTGGAGACAGCGATAAAAGCGTAGGCCTCACCATTCTAGAGGCCTACCAGATATTTAGAACCCCTGAAGCCCGAGCCTTAGCTGCGATCATTAAGCAGACTAAGAAGGCAGGGCAGTACACCCCGGAGGCAGCCCATGAAATATGGGCGAGGTTCGACAGTATCGCTAAGGTACTGGACCAACTGGATTAGGTTCATTATGTATACGCAAAAAAATGCAAAAAGCCTTAAGCCAAGAAACCTAAAAATAGGGTTCTTCAACATTGACGGTAAAATCTTAGACCAGAGGGATGAGATCGCCAAGTTCCTGCGAGAGCAGCAGCTAGATGTTTTCCTCATACAGGAGACATGCTTAAAACCCCACCACAGAAGCCCTAAAATTGCCAACTACCGCATAGTTCGCAATGATAGGACTCGCTGTCACAAGGGAGGGACACTAATCTATTACAGGAATGATCTGTATTGTGTCCCTCTGGACCCCCCCGCCCCGCGCACCCACTTGGAGTATTCGGCCTGTAGGCTGGGCATGACTGGTCATCAGCCGATAACCATCATATCCGCCTATATGCCGCCGACAAGAGGCGGGCGTGACGAGCCTGACGACCCAATCGCCCTGACCAGCGATATCACAGCCCTCTTCGGCATGAGCGACTCCGTTATTATAGCGGGAGATCTCAACGCCAAACATCTCGCATGGAACAGCAACACAACCAAGGCCAGAGGCAGGTTTTTGTTCAACCTAGGCGCATCCCTCAACTTTGACATCATCGCCCCGATGAGTCCAACTTGCTACCCACACGACCCCCGACATAGGCCCAATGTCCTGGACATAGTGCTTCTAAAAAATGTAAACCTCAGGTTACAATTGATAGAAGTAGTTCATGAGCTTAACTCAGACCACCGCCCGGTGATCATGCACCTAGGCTCCCGCTCGGGGCAGGACGATCCCAGCCGGCCCCCCCCTAGCCGAGTGGTTACCGACTGGAGGAAAGTAAGCGACAGGCTGAAATCCACCACGTCGACCCACTTGGACTCCATCCCCGACCACATAGCCTCAGTCGCTGACACGAGGGCGGCGATCGACTCGCTTACGGATCACGTACAGTCCATCCTGAACGATTGTTCAAGGGAGGTACCAGTAGTGGAAGACCACCGCTGGAAACTCCCGGAGGATGTACGGAATCTCATAACCGAGAAGAACGCGGCCATCCGTGCGTATAGTAACTTTCCCTGTGACGCGAACAAAGCCCACATGCGCTACTTGCAGCGAGCTGTGAGGAAACGCATTGTGGAGCAGCGCTCGGCAAGCTGGGGGAAGATGCTAGGCGAACTGGAGCCCACCCACCAAGCCTTCTGGCATCTCCAGAGGAAACTTAGGTCCACGGAGGAAGTCATGCCTCCTCTCATTCGTCCCGACAATAGTGTGGCGTTCGACAACCAGGAGAGAGCGGAATGTCTCGCTGACTGCCTGGAAGCCCAGTGCTCCCCCAGCTCTCAACCAGTAGACCAGGCCCACCTCGAAGAGGTGGATACCGAAGTCGAAAGGAGAGCTTCTATCCCACCTGTTGAAGACCCAGATAACCCCCTTCCACCCATCACCCCGGATGAGGTGGAGGAGGTTATCAAAAGACTTCAACCCAGGCAAGCCCCAGGCTCTGATGGCATAACCAACAGAGTAATCAAACTCCTCCCCGCCCAAATTATTGTTTTAATGACCGCCATCTTCAATGGCGCATTAACCAATAACGTCTTCCCCCAGAAATGGAAACAGGCCACGGTAATTGGAATCCCCAAAGTGGGCAAGCCCAGGTCTAATCCCTCCAGTTACCGTCCCATTAGCTTACTTAATGCGCTCGGTAAAATCTACGAAAGGCTTATTTATAAGCGGCTCAAGGATTATGCCGAAGCCAAAAGCCTGATACCCAACGAGCAGTTTGGATTTAGAACTGAACACTCGTGCGTCCACCAAGTCCACCGTATTGTTGAGCATGTAAGCGCCGGCTTCATGAACAAATATATAACGGGCATCTTGTTCTTTGACATAGCGAAGGCGTTTGACAAAGTCTGGCACAACGGCTTAATCTATAAGCTGTATCAAATCGGAGTGCCAGATAGGCTCGTGCTCATCCTACGAGACTTTTTGTCAAATCGCACTTTCCGCTATCGCATAGAAGGAGAACTCTCCTCCCCCCGCCCCATCCGGGCAGGAGTCCCTCAGGGCTCCCCGCTATCACCCCTGCTGTTCACACTATTTACGAGCGATATCCCAAAGAGTAAAAAGACCGGGTTGGCACTGTTTGCTGACGACACGGCTATTTACTCCACTGGGAGAAGTCCAGTCGCAATAGCCCGATACCTCCAGTCCGCGGTAACCAATTTGGGGAAATGGTTCAGGAAATGGAGGATTGAAGTGAATCCCGACAAGAGTCAGGCGGTCCTCTACTCGAGGCCGAATCACTATATCTCTGCCCCCCGCCCGATCACCATGTATGGCAAGCCGATCTCCTGGGAGAAGCAAGCCAAATACTTGGGAGTCATATTAGATGAACATCTAACATTTGCCAAGCACATAAGTAGTGTCCGCTCGCGGGCCTACTTCGCGCAAGGCAGACTCCATAATTTGGTGTCCAGCCGCAGTAAACTGTCACTCAAGTGCAAGCTGCGGCTGTTCACCACAGTGATCCGTCCCATCATGACGTACGCCTGTGCGGTCTTCGCGCACGCAAAGTCACATCTCCTCCACAAGATGCAGACCCTGCAGAACCGCTTCATCCGCAGAGCAGTGGGAGCCCCCTACTTTGTTCGGAATGAGGAGCTGCATGTGGATCTCAGACTCCCCACCGTCCAGCAGTTCATGAAACGCCTCACCAAGCGTTTCTTCGAGAAGGCTACTAAACATAGGAACCCCCTAATCGTATCGGCCGGCCGATACGTTCCCTCCCAAGTCAGTAAAATTCGCCGACCCCGGCACACTTTAATCACACCCGACGACGCTACGACCCTGCTCCAAGAGAGCCGTAGGGAAACTAGCACGTTGAAAAGACGCAGACCACCGTCCTTCCGTCCTCGCCGCCGAGGACCGTCGCGAGTCCCCACGCAGAGCCAAGCAACCAGTCCCTTGACAGAGCCAGCCCGCGCCGCTGTGCCGATAGTTTCAAGTCCGCCCGCATGACATATTCACACGACACCGACTCACACCGCGACGCGGCGTGTCCTAAGTTAATATAGGCTCGTCGTGAAGCAACCTGACGTACAGACACCCCCTGTCGTGCGCGGCATGTCCGAACACAGCAGGGGACTTAAGACAAGAAATCCCCCCAGTCCCTTTGCTCAAGCCAGCACGCACTGCTGAGCTGTAGTTTTAAAAATTCGTCCTTAAATAATCACATCATGATTCAGCTGTCCCTTGAGGCCCTCCCCCCGCGACGCCCTGAGCCGAGGTCCGTACCCCAAAGGGGGTGCCCTCAGCGTAGTCGCGAGTAGTTTAAGTATAAGTCCTGGCTGGAGGCTTTAATAATAATTAAAACCACCACGGGCACGTCCGCTTAAGCAGTCGACAACCGCTAGGGTTGAACTGCGAGAGATCAAACACAAAAAAAAAAAAAAAAAAAAAACAGTCAAAATTAGTCTCTCAGCGTCAGTGACTCAAGTGAGCTCGAAAGCCCTCTGGCTTCGCTCCTATCGCCTTGTACCATACCTTGTACGGCGGTTTATTGTCTTGTACCACACCTTGTACAGACTGTGTGTCTAGTTCCATACCTTGAACAGACTGTTATTACTGTCCACTATTGGGGCAGTAATTCTAATTGTGTTTCAACCGTAATTCTGTGTATAAACCTGTGCTTCATGTGACTTTTTACCATTTTACCTTGTTTTTTATGTACCAATATACCATTTTTATTCAATCTGTGTATCAAAGTTATTGACCCACTTGCTCCATTCATCACACGTGCGTGTCGCAAGACTACAATACGCCAGTCACACACAAATCCTTCAACCCTCGCGCCTATCGCGAAAAGCTTCGTTTACAATTTGGTCCTTCGTTAGCCGGATTGTGTATCATCGTCAACACATTGATTTCTGGACACCGATTTTGTTTCTTGGATATTTGTGAGAGAAATCATGCAGACGCCACAACTAGCCTAGCTACACATAGCAATTGTGTTAATTGTAACATACGCATTGATACACTTCGCCGCCATCTCGTTTTTGATCTTGATACGAGAGTAATTTGTAAGATCTGCGAGAGGAATTCTTCAATAATAGTACGCATTTATACCTACTCATTTTAGTACATATACCAACATAAACCATCACACAATCATACATCATATAATAACTCTAATTTTTATTTTAGATCACTGAAGAAGACTACATATTATGTGATGCCTGTAAACAATTGGCAATGCAGCATGTCAACTCCGAATTAAGTAATGAACCTGGTACCTCGTCTTCCCGTGGCCACATGCATGTTTGCATACTTTGTGGAAGTTCTCTGCGGAACCGTAAACGTAACCTTATTGTGAGAGAGAATCCATCTCAGTTGCTACACGCAATACACATTGAACTTGAAAATAGAATTGCCCCACGGCAGGTAATTATGATCTTTTTTATTGTTGTCCTATGTTATAGTGAATTCATCACTGCAATCTAATATTGTTTTGTAACAATGCTTTTATTTCCTTATGTTAAATAAATAATGAGCCCAAAGATTTATAATAAGACAATGCTGTATGGTTGTTTCAGGCAACTTCATCAGACCATTTTTGTCATCCCTGTTGGCTGAGACTCAAGAGAGTTGCAATGCATAATATGTAGCAAAATATTGAGCAGCAGGCAGAGCCGGAGCCAGAGCCAGAGCCAGAACCAGAGCTGAAGCTAGAGCCTCAACCCCAAGGGTCGGTGTTTGGAGACACCGACCAGCAAGCTGACGAAGTACCCAGGGTGATTAGTTTATCGCAGTATGGACGAGCGGCTAATACTGCAGCACATTGTGTTTCTCTGGTTGCCGAAACAGAGATTTGCATAGAATTTCTGACCCTCTAAGAGCAATAACTCTAAGCAAAAACAAATATTACTTGCCTATAAATGTTCGTATTTGTGAAGAACATACATTTAGTACAGATTGGGATATGTTATTCAATTAAAAAAATTGTTTAAGAACATTTACGGTTGAATAAGTGGAATAGGCGCTTTCCTTTATTAACGCTTTTAATACATTTCTGGATTTCTCAAGTATGGACAATATACTACGACAATATCAGAGCCAGCAGCATTCCTCGATGGTGTAGTGATAAGAGAGGATGATGAATAAAAAGTATTTTTGTCAAGCCTATTTCTTTCATTTAAGTACTCTACCAATTATACTTCATTTACTCCTGTTAACAACCATTACTCAATTTGTCAATATCTATGCAACTTGTGCATTGAAGACTGAAAGGCAGTAGGTATCTAGTGACTAACTCTTCAGCCAGAATTGAAGTGGTCAAACCACAAAAAAGGCTTGGCAGTCTTTCAAGAACCACTTCACGTGTGTGATGTTATACCAGCTTTGTTCTCTACACTATACGTTGTGCAAGTTAGAGCAATATAGGTGTAGTTTTCATTGAATGTTCGATGGACAAACAAAGAGTTGGTGCACTTTGCTACAAGTCCTATTTTTTGGGTAATTCTCTGAGAGAAATCGAAATAAATAGAAACGAGATCGCTAATTACCCTTCTCGCTTATCGCTAACTAGACTCATAAGCTACGCCGCAGTCTGGTAGAAGGTAGTTGTAGATTCTAACCTCAAAAGTATTGTTGACGTTATTATAAAAAATCGTGGCTATTTAGAAATAATTTTCAAACGGGATAGTGTTTACGACATAAAAACAAACCAATCTAGCTATAGTTTATTTTGAGACATGAAAAATAAAAGTCGAGTCCAGCTCCTATAGAAATTTGACCATTCTTCTTTGTTTGGTGAAACCATACACTAATAATGTACTAATATATTCGTGCATTTTTACCTCATTTCACTAATTGATATTATTCGAGCATTCAGTACACGATTAGCGGTCATCGCGTGTGCTCCCTCGCTCCTTGGTATCACTAAACCTTTGGTCCGGATAATTTCGTTTTATAAGCAGCAGTATCATTTAGCCATCTTCCAACCTTCAACATGGTCCTTCGAGCCATCGGGCGGGACCTCGCGAGTTTTGTGTTCGTTTTTCTTTGGGGAGTAACGTGTATTAAGTAACTTGTGAGTGAACTCATCCAGAAATCAGAAAAGCGTTTGTAGCAAAACCCTAGCAGCACAGGGTGGCGTTGCAAAATTAGTTAGCACGAGCATCGTTCTTAAGCATCCCAAGCAGCGTGATATCAGCGCCTCCAGGACGGCGCAGTCAGCATCCTGAGCAGCAAGCAGCACTTCGGTATTTAAGCAGCAGCAGGACTCAGTATTTCCAGCAGTCGGTATCCAGCTACATCAGAGCAGCAGTATTTGGAGAGCAACAGCAAATCAGCGGCAGTCGAAAGCCAGTTTCGTACAAATCCTTTGACACATCGAAGTGGTCATACATAGAAAATCTTAAATTAGCCGATCCATATTTTAACTTTTATTTTTTTTAAACGTTGCCCCACACTAGGAATTATTCCTGTATCGTGGGTGCGTTCACAAATATTTAAACTCACATACACAAGATACCCGGCCCCGGAACAACTATCTGCAGGACATACAAATATTTGTTCCGTGCGGGGATCGAACCCGCGACACGCAGCGCAGCAGTCGAACGCTCAACCACTGCGCCAACCGTGCCGACAAAAGTCAAAGACAACATTAGTCGTCCAGTAGACCTATTACTAAGCGCTCAAGTCAATGGCTTAATGTTAAAGGGAGGATTGATCCAAGGAGAGAGTGTATCGCAGCCAGTGTTGCAAGAAACACAGCTTGGGTGGATCACATACGGTGGTGGCCAAATAGCATCACTACAGTGCAACGTGATCATGAATAATATCCACGATATTCAGCAGCACGCGAAGGTGGAGGAAGGTAGGCGCGGACATGCGGACGGCGAGTAGTGCTTAGCTCGCCGTTCGATAAGGACCAGAGCCTTTAGACAAAATACTTTTCTGTAAACGTTAACGCTAACGCTTCGTGCAAAATGTATGGCAAAGACATTACTGGGCGTGAGTCACGTGACAGTTCTCTAACGCTTCGTACAAAACGTCGTTGCCATACATTTTGCACGAAGCGTCAGCGTTAACGTTTACAGAAATGTATTTTGGCTAAGGGGGCAGGCCAGACAGTCGACGCCGCGTAGTGTTCCACGCGCGCCTCTAAGAATTGTCAATAATGCCTGATGCCCGTCAGGCCGACGCCTACCGGGGTCGCAGTTAAATTCGTAATACTAGAGTTCCCGCGGCCCTTAAATTGGCACTCAGGCAACTGAAGCAACAGAGGTGGGTTTTAGTCAGTAAAAGTCTGACACGCCTTCCCACTCCACCCAGTGCGGGAGTCATTTGATGATTTCCCACCCCCACAAAAAAAAGGCCCCACGCTCAACAGTTGCACGTATTTGACCACGATACATCTGTTGGTCTCAAGCTCGCAAGCGTGTAACATAATACCCTGCTCCGTTAAACTGCGGTCCCACGGCTCGCGAATCGACGGACCGCGCCGCGACGCGCCGGGCAGACAGGCCGTGGGATCCGTCGCATCTGATGAAACCTGCGGTGGCCTGTCGTCGCCCGTCCGATCCATCGCGAGTCGATAAGTTAAAAGGTGCAGCGCGGCCTGTCGATTAACGGGCCGTGGGACCTCACCAGCGCGGCACGGCGTGGCGCGATTTATGAATGAATGTGATGATGGATGAATGGCGGCCAGCGGGCCGATACACGCCGTGGCAACACTCGACACGGGCCGTACCGCGCCGCGTCACACGTGGACAGCCAACGCTTAGAGCGGCGCGGCGCGGCCCGTCGTATCACGGGTCGTGGGGGGTCGGGGGGTGGGTCTGGAGTCGCGCAGCAACGGCGTTTGTGGTGCGTATACCGAATTGTTTTCTCTCCCTCGTCCTGGAAGAAGACTTTTGGCCGCAGGACGTTACGTTCCGTCGCTTCCGCGGACAAGTACCACAGGACAGCACAAAGTCAGACTAGTGTAAAGTGAAGTGCTACTAACATAGTCTTAGGCCTTATTTATTAACACAAGTTTTGTTTATATTAAAATATGTATATTTAGGTTAAGGTATTTTGCTATGGGCCTGGGTCGCCTGAAATAAATGGTTTATTGTTATTGTTTAGGCAGGGCAGATACTGGTTGGCAAGGCCTGACTAGCAAGACTAGTGTCAGATTATCTGACTTCTACGTGTCTATTGTAAAAGCCACACAGCAAGTGCAGCAACAGAAATGGGTATGGTAGGTGATCCATCAGATGTTCCTGATGGAGCTCTACATTAAAGAACGCAGGTTTTCAGAAACCAAAGGCTTGTTGGAGGAAAATAATACAAAAGGTATATTTAAAACTGAGTTTATTTAGTGACTAGACAATGTACACTTATCAGATATATTTAAAATACACACTTATTTCATATACGTCTGTGGTGCCCCTACATAGATCCGTGGAGATGCGGTCCTAATGTAAGCGAGAAACGAGATTACGAACTGGGCACGAGTGAAACATACACCTCTTCAGTGTATATCTAGCTAGAGTAAGATCCGAGAGCTGCCAGACATTAGTAGTGTTATTTAGCGCCTGATAGCGGTAAATTGGCCGTCGGCCCAAACTAGCAGGTATGCGTGCGCTCAAAGTACCTACTGTTGGATCACTGGTTACAATAAATCCAAGAACGACATTGTTACGAATAATCAGCTTATTTCAATACTTACATCTAAAGTAAAGTGACATCTTTTAACTTGATGCCGCGAACAGTAATGGCCGTTGCCTCAAATATCCACTGAATTTATATCATCAATTTCCTGCCATATTCTGTGTTTCCTGATTGCTATAAACTGGGAGTCTAGAGTGAATAGGTTACTTCTAGGCAAGCGTGCTCCATCTTCGACCACATCATCGCTTACCATCAGGTGAGCTATAGCGGTCAAACGCGTACCCATAAACAATAAAAAAGAACGTCTTTTAACAAAAATACAACGAGGATAACAGTGTAAAAATACAAAACTCAGTACGATTATAAATGTTATCGGCTTTTTTTTATAACTAGATTTGTATTTATACATGTTTGACAGTTACAGTTAGTGTAACTACATACAAATACTACTCAATCAGAAAAGAAGTAATGTCTGGCGGCTCTTGGGTCTTCACTACATAGTATAAAACAAAGTCGCTTTCTCTGTCCCTATATCCCTATGTATGCTTAAATCTTTAAAACTACGCAACGGATTTTGATGCGGTTTTTTTTAATGGATAGAGTGATTGAAGAGGAAGGTTTATATGTATAATTTGTACCCGAGCGAAGCTGGGGCGGGTCGCTAGTAAACTATAAAGACTAACGGGCGCGATGAAGATGTAATTATAGCTTTTTTTTGCAGGATTTGATCCTGAAAAACTATATAATTTTTGTTAGTCTTGTCCCGGGCAGGAACGAACTCTGATTCATTGCCAGGATTCTAAAGCACATACGTAGAGCATGGTATCCCTCACCTACATTATAACCGCACATTTTGTCTTAAAATCATCACTGTAACTTTGTAAAAAACCCGGTAGACTGAATTAAATAATTCCCTTGATTTATTCCTGTTTATAAATACAGTAGAAAGAGGAACGAAAAGAAGAAAAACAAGAAGTTCAATTAAATAATAAATTAATAGCGAAACAATAGGGTTGACGACTAAAAAATCTAATTAGTTCGTCAGTGTATGTAGATATAGTTAGTATAGTTCGTCAGTTAGATTATCAAAAAATATTGGATAAGTATGTATTTTTTCTTTTGTCACTTTAACAAAAAATGAAGAGGATACAGTGTGTTGAAATTTCGGATGACGTCACACTTAGGTTAAAATTGTACCACTTTTTACTTAAAAGTGACGTAACAAGCCCCCACTCCTGAACTTTGATGCGTTGTATCTTTGTAATTTTTCATTAATTTGTTAAAGCAAAAAATACGTGTACAATACTTTTTCATAATTTACCTTACAGACTAAATAGAATCAATATTTTTTTACCTTGCTCCCTATTTTATTTCCCATCGTGACAGAATTACTCATAAATCATTAAGTGCTTACTTGTGACTGTGCAGTTTAAAAATATAAAATTATTAGTGTACCTAAGAGGTACCCTTATTAAATATACCATTTTTTAAATAAAGTGTTTCAAAAAGCGAACATTACTTTTCCATATTTCGTCATCATTTTCTATCATCACAATGTTCAAGTCCACATCATCACTGTAAATAAGTAATAGTTTTGATCATCATCACCAATCACTTAACACTAGATTCACTGAGTTTCCAATAATTTAAATTAGTTCCACTAATAAGTGTCTCTGGAGTTGCACTTTCCTGACACCTAGTTACACTTTCCCGTTATTAAGTTGCACTTTTATGATATTCAGTTGCACTTTTCTGATACTCAGATAGAATGTTCCGAAAACCACTTGCATATTTTTGGATTATGCAGTTGCTCTTTCTGAGGTTCTGTATTCTGGGTTTTCAGCTGCAATTTCCCAGTTTCCAGTTACGTTTTCCAGGTCTCTAGTTGCGATTTTCAGGTTTTCAGTTGCACAGCCTCCTGTCAGCCTATGCTGGGCCTTCAGTTTAGATGTCATCGTCTCTGTCATGTGGCTGGTGTCTTTGGAGAACGGCTAGCCGCTGTTGTGTCACTTCTAGGTGGTGTTTCCGCCATTTTATGCGCCGGTTTTGGAACCAAACTTTTACCTGGACAGAAAAAGAATTCTCGTAAAATAAAATTAAGTTATATAGGGCTGGTTCGAGAAGTCAGGGGAGTAGAATATCTAGAAAGAATTAGGGGAGGCCTAGAGTTTTATAAAAATAAACTCTAATTGGATCACCTTTAACTGAGCGTTGTTAATGCCACTCAAAACAGCAATTTCTTTGTCGACTTTGAATTCAGATTTTTATCGAAAGATAGAAAAAATCATAGACAGCAACATTCAGCGATAATGTATGTAAAAAGTCAAAAATGTTAAAAAAGATTTTTAGGCAAATAATATTTCATCAGCTAATTACCTATTAAAATAGTCTAACCCTAAATTTGGCATAGTTTATTTAATAGTAAATAATGAAAATGAAAGTTAGCGTTGATTTGGGAAGGTGCTAAATGCCTTGTTTTCTTTTTCAAAATAATCTACAATAATTTAAAAAAAAATTGGCCGTCGGCCGGCAGTACGTACTAATAGTACTCAATCCCACATATTTTCTTAGTCAGAAAATAAGTAATTTCTGGTGGCTTTACGATCTTAGATTATAGGGCTTTTCCGTTGTGTCGTTTGAGTCGAGTACCTCTACTCGACTCAATTGTCCTTCAATATAATTAGATTCATCATCATTATTCTCCTACCCTTACCCCAATTTATTTAGGGTCGGCGCGAGAACATGTATTTTTCTTCCATACTCCTTTATTAATCGTCATCTCTGTATAGTCACCTCCTTTTTACTCAAATCCTCTTTCATACAGTCCATCTTTGGCCTTTCCCTACTCTTTTAGCCATCCACAATGAAAACACACAATACACACACACAAGGTTTTTTTTTTTTAGTCTATGCATAAAAAAAAGTAAGTAAGTTTAATAGTAATAACTTAAAAGATATATATACAAACTAATAATAATACCTAACATGTACAAATGCGTATGAAAACAACTCATTGAGCATCAAGAAATTCATACACATCGCTGTCAATGGAAAATATGGAAAAAGTGCCCAGAACTCTAGCAGCATTGCCATCACGTTGAATAGCAATGCTGATTCGTTGGCCAAAGAAAAGCCCAGCCCTCTGGTCACGTGAAGAGTCGACTAACAGCTTGCTGATATGCCGAAAAAAAAACTCGATGAGTACTCGGACCCCATGACCTTAGTGTTTCAACCCCATTGTAATTAGAATATGGGTAGAGGTATCTAAGCAAATCAGCGCTTACCTGTGCCTCAGTGAGCTGCAATGCATGCGCCAGATACAGTCTCTCGGGCCCCACCATGTACTGCTGCCGCTCAAACTCTGCCTCCAGTCGCTCCAGCTGCTCAGGGGTGAATATGGTTCGTATTCTCTTACTTCTGCCAGAACTAGACAGGGAAAGACATACAATTAGGACTATTTTGGCAATACTTCCATTAAAACCAACTGCCGAGGAGCTCGTGGCTAAAGTAATAACAGCCGCACGGGTCGATCCATCAGGTTAAGCTACGCTTTCCGGGGTTGGTCCATGGATGGGTGACCATCTTTACATACCGAGACTCCTCCGTGCCTCGGAAAGCACGTTAAGCCGTTGGTCCCGACTGTCAATCGTGGATCTTTGACAGTCGTTACGGGTCGTCAGAAGCCCGAAAGTCTGACAACCGGTCTTACCAAGGGGTATCGTATTACCCAGTAACTGGGTTGTGGAGGTCAGATAGGCAGTCGCTCCATGTAAAATACTGATAAATACGAATTCAGCTGCATCCGGTTAGACTGGAAGCCGACCCCAAGATAGTTGGAAAAAGGCTAGGCAGATTGTTTTAGTTTACAACCTAGCTATTCTTCTGGGGGTCTGTCAAGAGTGAATAGGTTACTTCTAAGCAAGCTCCAACGTGGACTACATCATTGCTTACCATCAGATGACCTCTATATGGTCAGACGCGAGCCTATCAATAGTAAAAAAAAAGAAAAACGTTTATTTGGCACAAATACAAGAGCACCCACAAAGTTTAAAAGGACAAAAGAAAGGCAACAAAATAGTACAAAACCGGCCAAGTGCGTGTCGGACTTCGCACATTGAGGGTTCCGTGCCAAAATTTTTGACTATTTGTTCAACAAGATATTTAAACTGTGAGAAGATTGTAGCTCAAACCGTTTGGCTGTAAAACCTGTGTGACAGACGATGAACAGACAGATAGACAGGCACGTGAGTGACAGCAATAGGGCGCTCATTTAGACCCTTCGGGTACGGAACCCTAACAAACAAAAATGTCTTCGAAATTTAAAAGATGTTAACCCCTGAACGTCCAGCGGCATACCAGTATGCCGATCCAGATTACGCGGCTTAAACCTCTATTATTAAATAACTAAAGATCTTATATCCTGTGGCATGGAGCACATGCATTCTTAGATAGTTATTACATAGTGTTAGAAAAAAAACGCAACACAAAACGCAACGCAAACGCAGAAACGCAATTTTAAAAAGCCGTTATGTTGTTTTGATTTCGTAATTTGAAGTTTTGAGTGTGAATAATAGGAAAATATGATATCGGACTCTACAACTCCAACACAACAACTCTATTACTTGTCTATTCATAGTGCAACATGCAAAATTTCATGTAAATTGATACAGTGGTTTTAACAACTACTCACACACACACACACACACACTATTCCCGACAAATATAGATAAACTGTCCAAAAAACTTAGCTCTGCAGCATACGCCGTAAGGAAAATTCGTGGTTTAACTGATTTAGAGACAGCTCGTTTAGTATACTTTAGTTATTTTCATAGTGTGATGTCGTACGGCATTCTGTTGTGGGGAAATGCCGCCGATATTCAGACAATTTTTGTTTTACAGAAAAGGGCTATTCGTGCAATTTATAAATTAAGTCCCAGACACTCCCTCAGAGACAAATTTAAAGAGATTAATATTATGACTGTTCCCTCTCAATATATTTATGAGAATCTCATGTATGCACATAAAAATATTAATCTGTTTAAAAGATACAGTGATATCCATTGCATAAATACTAGGAACAAACACAAATTTATTGTACCAAAAACCAGGCTCAAGAAAAAAATAGGTGGTTCGTTTAGATGTCAATGTATACGTTTCTATAATAAACTTCCTAGCCAAATTCAAGAACTAAGCATAAATAAATTTAAATCATTTATTAAACGTAAGCTATGCCAGAAAGCTTTTTACACAATTAATGACTTTCTTGAGGACAAAAAGGCGTGGGATTGAGCTGCTTCAATGATATACATGAGCCATTGTTTTCATATGTACTACTTACTGATGAAAAATTTTTTATATATATATTTTTTTTTAATATTCGTTTTTGACATGAATACTTGTATAGTATTGCATTATATTTTTTTATTGACATTTTATTATTATTATTTTTTTTTTGACTTGAATACTTTGTTAAGTATTATATTTATTTTTATTTTTTTGATTGACATATTATGATTACTATTTTGTTTGACACAAATATTTACTTTGTAAAGTATTATATTTTTATTTTTTTTTTGATTACTTAATTATTGTAAATGTGAGGACTATGTGGGTTATTATTATTATTTTCTCCTCATTTTTACAGTAATTTTCAACGTTGTCTGACAGTTTGAGTACTTTTGCGGCCTACCCAAATGTCTTTTCTTTGGTATTGTTCGTCATGTCATTGAGCTCCTTAGTGGTTTTTAAGTTGAGCTATTCGAATATTGACAAATGCTTGCACTGACTGGACAGGTCCACTCAAATATGTTTGGTTCTTTCTTCAAAAGACCACTACAGACACTAAGCTGCATGGTCCTCATATAGAATAATGTGAATGCGAGAACTATGTATGTCGTTATATTCATGTAGATTTTATGATTGTCTGGCAGTTTGAGTATTTTTTGCGGCCTACTCAAATGTCCTTACTTTGGTATTGTTCGTCGGTTCGTTGAGCACCTCAGAGTTCTGAGTTGAGCTTCGCGATGACTGACAAATGCTTGCACTGTCTGGACAGGTCCACTCGAATTCGTGTGTTGCTTTCTTCATAAAGCTCATCCCAGACATAAACGTACATGGTTCTCATAGGATCTAACCAGTCCACATTGTATGGATTTGAACACTAAAAGAGACTTTGACCTCTGAGTTTGTTTCGGTGTTTCTTCTCAGGGTAGTCAGCTAGGAAACACCGGCCTCATCTAGCTTAAACTGACAAAAAAACATTGACGTGTAAAAGTGTTCCTTGTAACCTATTTACTGAATAAACATAATTTATCATTTATCATTTATCAAATCGTTGATAACAGAATTTGAATAAAATTCAACTCTTGAATTACAAGTATTGTTTACATGTTATTCTAAGGTCTGTTTATTCAACAACCCAAAAAAGTTTACTTTAAGTGCCTCGCTCCAATAGAAACCTCAGCAAGTTGTTTTTTATGAGCCCGGTCGTAAATATGTCAAACTGCGATAAGAGGCGCGGCCGTTGAGGAGAAATGAGTTGTACCTATGCAATTTTCGAGACTATTTCCAGTCGGTTTCGGTAAACCATATTTATATCTCGAGAGAAAATCGAGAGAATATAATTTATATATATAAAACTCACTATATAATAAAACTCACTAACCGTATGCTAGTTTAATACTGATTTGCGTATTCTAAATCTCCATAGAAAATGTTGTGTTAAAAACCTGTTAATCAGTGATCAGTGTTTAAACCATAGAAATAACTAATCACATGGTTATTTTTTTTACAAATAAGACCCTTATTATTTAGGCAATACGTCTGTTTTCTTTTAAAGTGTGTAATCAACGGAGGTCGGAATTAGGTAGAGTTATTTACATAGTTGCATTGAAAAGTTGATATTAATATGGATCTTCCCGGGATATTGGATAATCCCGTGTGGCCAACAAGGTATATATAAAAATGAACCCCTATTTCTCCTGGTTACAAATAAATAATAATAAAAACCTCTATTGTTTTCTTTTGTTCTCACATACTATGTTGTGTGAACTACAAATGTGGCAACATCGCACGTGTGCGCATTGGAATTTTGCAACCTCGGACATCCGATGTCGTTGATGTAAATTTGGCAACGTCGCGCGTGCAGTGGTTTAAATTGTGTAAAAGTAAATAGCTTTTTTATTTAGTAAATCACGGGATTTTTCTGCCCTTCAAAATTAAGCTCGGGATTTGAGGCATATCCACTTTATTCTTTCGCTGTATGAAATCAGTGTAAGTACATAAATAACTATACCTAATGCCGACCTCTGGTTATCTATCTTAAAACAAATAACAGACACTAACTGTACAAATATTATTAACTAGCTGGTCTGGCGAACTTCGTACCGCTCAAAATCCAACATATGAATCCATTCTCGAGATTTCAATGTAAAGGAAAATTCTTTTTTTTTTTTCGTGTTTAATAGTTATTCTGCTATTCGGGACGTAGACAAATCCAATAATTTAAAAATAATTAAAGCGGTCCAGCCGTTTTTGAGTTTTAATTGGTGTAACTAACCCGACTTTATTTAATATAAATAGAAGTCAACTCTTACTCTGGAATTTATTTTAGTTCAATCACAGACGAACTAAAATGTGTGACTTTTTTTGAACTTTTTTGTTGTTTTAGTCAGTCAGGTTTTTTGATTTTTTTTTTATGTCTTCCATTTTATCGAGTAATATTTTTGAAATCTTCTCCTCGACCTCTTTATTTCGAGACCCTTCATGAACAGGTCACAAAAAAATCGACTACACTTGCCTGATGGCGGTCGCCATTCTGTTTTTTTTTTTCAAATTTTAGCCTAGACATTTCGGCAGTCAAGACCAAACCATTAAACACCCAGGGTTGTTATTACTTGGGTCACGGGTGTGTTTGAAAAAGTCACCGCTGTCCTGGCACAGGCCACTGAAGGGGTGGAATTTAGTCAGTACGAGTCTGACACACCCTCCCGCTCCACCCACAGTGGGATAAGTTATTTGATGAGATCCCACCCAAAAATAAGGACCAATGTAATGATATCTCATTTGTTTAAATCCACTATCCAGCCACTAGACGGCAATCTGTCTATCCTTTTCCCAACTATCTTGGGGTCGGCTTCCAGTGTAACCGGATCCATCTGAATACTGGTTTACATGGAGCGACTGCCAATCTGGTCAGATTGGCAATACTTGGGTTGTGGCGGTCTCCACAACCCAGTTATTGGGTAATACGATACTCCTTGGTAAGACTGGTTGTCAGACTTTCGAGCTTCCAGCTGATACAGGGCGTGCCAAAAAAATGGACATACATACAAACATACATACATACCCTCAAAAAAAATTACCCCCCTTTTGTGGCAGTCGGGTAAAAAGACACTGACCTGTTTGAACACGTCATCGAGTGACTCCTGGAGGTCTTCATCTGTCCCACTTGGGGCCTCATCTCTGGTCGTGGACTGTCTGCAAGGAAATTGTATTAAATTTAGATGGTATTTGGTAAGAAATTCCGAAATAAAAGACCGGCCAAGTGCGAGTTGGACTCGCGCACCGAGGGTTCCGTACTAAATTGTAGGTATATAAATAGTTCGTCTGCCATGGGAATCGAATCTCGAACAAACTTAACTTTGCCTTTGGAAAACTGTTGTGGATACATCGACTTAGTTCACGGTCAGTTTACGAGTATAAACAGCAAATAAGTTTGTAATCACCTTTTTTTTTCGTGGTGTAATTACAAATGTTACGGTTTTTGGCTTTTTTCCTTTGCTTGTGCTCTATGGTCTATGCCAATGCTTCTTGCCAAAGGGGAATGCACAAAATATGACTGAAACGGACAGAAACTACAAATTAATTATTTCTTAAATAGAAAACGTATCTAGGCTGTATGAACCACATGTCCTTTGCTTTAGTGACAGTTTGACATTACTGCTCATGTCAAATAAACACGACTTCCGTAAAAATGTAAGCGGATATCGAGTTAAATATATTTAGTGATCGTTATATTTTTACCCTAGTTAAACAAACTCAAGAATAATTTCACTATACGTGTTTTATTCTAAATAGAATTTAGGACTATTAATAGTTTCTGTCCATTCCAGGCATTTTTTGTATGCCAGGAGCATTCCCTTGCATGATTCTAGGTTGACGGGAAGTACCCTATAAGTTTTGATTCCTTTGAGAGTGTCGAAACATACGTTTCTTTTCGGCATAAACGTATCTTTATTTTACGTTAACTCATAAGTTTGATTTTTTGACAGCTTCAAGGGACTGTAGACCTGAGTATATGGTTTTAATTTTAACTCGATACCTTAACGCGTTTCCGAGATAAAGGGTCTTGACAGACAGACGAATAACGAAGTAACTCTTCTAGTTCCATTTTTTCTTTTGAGGTACGGAACCCTAATAAAAATAACTCACTTCATCTTCTTAATTTACATTAACAGCTAAACATAAAGTCCAATTTTTCGAAGTGAAAACTTCTATAGACGCGTTGGACATTTTTGGTAAAGTTGTAAAGTTTTCACTTCTGTCAGCACTCCCGGAGTGCCACTCTTTTTTTTGGATATTTACCATGACTTGGGATGAAGAAAGCTGCTCATTTCCACGGACAGAAGCAGTATTTTAAATTATGACCACACGGCGTTTCCGTTACACCCTTTATGAAAGAGAGGTATCAACTATCTTCTTCATTATTGTGATAACTACAAAATCATTGATTCACACCAAATCAACAATGATATAATATGTAGTTTATGATGTGACACAAAAAACAAAAAAGAATATCAAAGTAGGTTACAGTAGGTAGAGGAACTTCGATCGAGAAATGAGCGAAGCGCCTTCGAAAAAATATCAGGCAATACGCTCATATACAATCGCATTATTTATGACTCTTCATATTACACAGGGTCTTTATCATTATTGTCAGCCGTGATTTTAGAGAAGTCACAAGACTCAGAGAACAGTGCTGGCGTAGTGGTAACGGCCCCGAGTTACGAGTTGTAAGTCGTGGTTTCAAACCCTTTACTTTGTATAATTTATTTCATCACCACTGCTCTCAAAACGGTGAAGGAAACATCGAGAGGAAACCAATATGTCTTAGAACCAAAAATTCGAAGACCTGTGACCATCCAACAAACCGCACTGACCCCGCGTGGAGGACTTCGGCCCATTCCCTCTTGACCTTCTTACTGAGAGAGTTGTATTAGTATGTATATGGAAAATGGAGCCCTATTGCTGTCACTCCCGTGTCAATCTGTCCGTCGTCTGTCATAAAATTTTGTTCCATAGAATTTTTTAGCTTCCCCTTGACCTATGAACTTGAAATTTGGTGATAATGTTTATTATTACGTATATTTTAATAACAAATACCAATATATTGATAAATCAGATTTTTATAATTCCTTGATTTGGAACGGAATTCCGGAACCTTAAGGCCCAGATGTCTATAAAGCGCGGTCACTCTCGGATTGCATAGAAAAGAAAGAGATGGGCTACGACAAATGGTTGCAAAATATGAAGTATTTTATCGATTTACTTAGGATTTACTAATAAATTTATAAAAAATAATCCATCACTGGATGCAACTTAGCATTTGAAATTTTATGGTATATTTTTTATTATGATTATAATTGTTAATGAAGGGATAAACTGCTTTTAAAGATAATTTAGAGGTATGTTAGAAGATTTTTTTGATGCATTAAAGTATGTTAAATTATGTTTCTAGCTCCATCACTGTATGCAAGTAGGACTTGAAAATATCATATTTTTTTTATTTCTCAAAACTATTTACGGTAGAGATACACTGCTTTAAAAAAACACCTTTTTGACCATTTTTGGGAACCTCCGCCTTAAACTAGAAGTCTGACACACACTTCCCCGGTTTTTATTACATTGGTAGTAGGACTATTATTAAGCTAGCTAGAATATCCAGGGTTGTAACAGAACGCATAAGGCAACTCAAGGAATACGGGTGGATTTAAGTCAGTAAGGTCTGACACGCCCTCTCTCCACCCAGAGCGGGAGAAGTCATCAGAAAATTTTCCACCCTCAAAAAAAAGTGTTGTTATTATTTAGGTCATATGTAATAACAACCCTGGATATTCTAGTTAGGTTTACTTATTTACGTGACAAAAACACAAACATAACAGAACAAGCATACCTACCGTACAAAACAAAAATAAATTGAAAGTATTAAAAAATAATCAAGCTTTAGACCCTCGTCATAGCGTAGGTTATGGAAAGTGCTCATGATAACAAATCATATTAATCCAAATTCTACTGTCCTACTAGGTATTTGCCATCAGACCCTGAGTTCCAGTCATTACATCCTGGATCGGCCATAATCAAAACGGCTCTATGGTATCATAATATTTTATTAAACGACTTCAAAAAGGAGGATTTTATTAACCGACTTCGAAAAAGTAGGAGGTTATCAACCGCGATTGCTGCTATAGCATAAATATGCATTGTTTACACAATTTAATGAGGAAACACAACTAAAAAGTGAAAAAAAAACTTTTTTCCAAAAAAATAGAACCGACTTCCAAAAAAAAACAAAAAGTGCAAAATAACTTTAATTTCGGAAGTCGGTGTCAAAAAACGAAGAAACAAAGTCAGAAACACCGACTTCCGAAATTAAAGTTATTTTGTACTTTTAGTTTTTTTTGGATGTCGGTTCTATTTTTTTGGAAAAAAAAAGTTTTTTTTATTTATCCTTTATTTCAGGCAACTAAGGCCCATAAAACGCAATACATAAATAGGTATAAAACAATAATTACTATAAACTACTACATATTTTATACAATAAACAAAAACTTCTGTTCACGAAGTGACGGCGTCGTGTTACGCTGCGAGGTGTCGCGTAGCTGGCCGCGGAAACGCTGATACAGCACACCTTTCGGCCAAAACTCTTCCTTAAGGAAGGTCATCAAATGGTGAGTCAGAACGCGCACCACGAACGACTTGAAATTGGTTTTATGGCACGCCTCCAACTTCTCCACCCTCAAAGTCCAGTTGGTCTTCACCCGAATGTACTGTACGATGTCCTCAGTCTTCGTAGAGTGATGCAAACGGGACACGTACAGCTGCGTCGTCGGTACTGCAGGACGTAGCAGCATGTTTGATCCTGCCGGCGCTGTCCCACACTGGTTACGATAAGTAGGCTTCCTCTTCTTTCTCTCCACCTTGATGAAGCCGTCCTCATCGCATGTGTTCTTCAGTGGACCCTGCTGTTTGTGGTCCATCACAACGCCTTTAGTCACGCTCGATGCTTAGCGACTCTGCTTTCCCCCTTTAGGTTTTTCTGCTTGTCGTTTCGTTTGCGACCTTTGGGGGTCGATGTACCTATTACACGCGTCGCTTCCCCGGCAGGTACGACGTGATTAGCGGAACACGATGCAACGCTTGCATTCTTGACAGCTGATGACGTAGATGCACTCGCCGACTGAAAACTGCAGACTGAAACATTTTGTGCCCCGCGACGTGTGTTTACATTGGAGCCTTCCGGTGACCCACTAGTCGGAATAGCGTTGCGCAATAACGCTACTTCGGCTCGCAATTCACCAATGGTCCACAAACCATGGGCCTCTGTTAGTATTAATCCGTCAGGCCCCTCGCGTATCCTTAAGAAGACGCGACAATAGGTTTTTAATTGTGTCTGCTAATGAGGGGCTTGACGGGTGTCAAATGTCATAATTTCATGAAATACTACATTAGTACGGCATTAATACTAGTAGAGAGTTGTATTGATGATTTTAATGATTACAGTTCTGTACGTACGTTCTTGCTATGGCCGCAAATCATATTTTGACCAACATACAACCTGATACTAGCCTGCAAATTGCAAAAAACGTAAGAAAATTTTAACTACCTACGCGGGTTAGCCTGGCACTTCCTCCTTATGACCATTTTAGGTTAATAAAGGCTTGTAAAATAACAATTTTAACAAAAAAATATTAGATATGGTTTAAAAATATTAGGTTGGTATGGTTTAAAAAACTAAAAAAACACGCTTTAGAATGACGTCATTTTATTTTTCATATTCTCCTAGCAAACCTTTTCATTTGATACCCGTATTAAGGATGATTCACGTTACACCGTGTCGCCACCGGGCCGTGCCCCGGCCGTGGCACGGACGGGGCACGGTCA
This sequence comes from Polia nebulosa, assembly GCA_951329385.1. NCBI lineage: Eukaryota > Metazoa > Arthropoda > Insecta > Lepidoptera > Noctuidae > Polia > Polia nebulosa. The sequence goes on from OX589615.1 coordinate 16,277,975, forward strand.
AAGATTGTTGCATACATTTTATATGAAGTGATTCATGCTAGACCGGGCCGCGGCCGTGCCCCGGCCGAGGGACGGCCGAGGCAGGGACGGGGCACGGCCAGGGCTCGGCTCGGTGGCGACACGGTGTAACATGAACGTGTGCACCGGGCTCGGACGTGCCCCGTCCGTGCCCCGGCCGGGAAACAATTGCCGGTCAAACAATTGCATGGTCAAATATGTATAGTATACTTTTTGTATGAACTGATCCATGCTTGACCGTGCCCCGGACGTGCCCCGGCCGTGCCTCGGCCGTGCCCCGGCCGGGGCCCGGTGGCGGTACGGTGACAGCTCGGTGTAGCATGAATGACTAGCCCGGTGGACGTGCCCCGGCCGTGCCACGGCCAGCTCGGTGGCCGCACGGTGTAACGTGAATCATCCTTTATGGGAATTCTTAAAAATAAAACTTTTTTACAAAAAAATATAACAACCGATTCCAAAAAAGCAAATACACTAAATATTAAAAAAATAACTTTAAATTTGGAAGTCGGTGAAAAACGAAGAAATAAAATACAAACACCGATTTCCAAATTTAAAGTTATTTTTTAAAATTTATTTAGTGTATTTTCTATTTTGGAAGTCGGTTGCTTTTTTGTAAAAACGGTTTTTTATTTTTCACTTTTTAGTTGTTATACCCCAGAACTAAAAACCCCAATAACATAGAACGTGGAATTTAAACATACTCGTAACTGGAAAAAACCAAAACGTCATCTAAGTATACCTTTTTTCGTTGTTGTTCAGTTTGTCAAGAAGAGCTGAAGTAATTTCGATAAAATTTATATGGTGGTCCCATCCCCTGTCCCCGTCCCCTCGGGAGTATATTCTTTCGAACAACAATTTTTTTTGTTGAAAATCGGTCCACAACTGACGGAAAAATCGGTGGACATACTTAAGGAGCGACATTTAATGGTTTTTAATTGAACATCACGTCTAAACGACTTGTCTTATTTCTTTGAAAAAAAGATATGTTACTCTAGACAATTTCCGTCGTAATTTGATCTCAGAATATTTGAAATTATATTTTTATAACATAGTGTTATTAATTTGTAAAGTTATGTCTAACGAGGATAAAAAATTGAGAATCACGCAAAAACTGTAAAGCGTATTTTTATGAAACCTTCACCATTTTAAAGATCATTTAATTATTTATAATTTAGTCTCAGTGTTTTAGTTTAATACCTGTTGTTTTATGTGTAATAAATTAATAATGCGTTAAATTTCGGACAGCGCTCCTTGATGCGTGAGTCCTATTACTGGGTGGACATACGACGCGTTACGTGAGCTCAGCGCAATCACGCAAGCTAACCACTCAAGGTCATTGGCAGCTAATAGCGCCTTTTACCTCCTCCTTATTCGAAGTCGGTTAAAAATAAAAAATATCTTTGGAGCTGCCATATTGGATTTAGAATGACGCCACTTAGCTAACCAAAAAATAAATAATTATGCAAAATTGTAGCTCAATCGGAAACCGGGAAATGGGTCAAATGTAACTTCTATGATTTTTTACATAGTTACAGTTAATAAAGGCGTTTTAAAATCATGACAAACAATAATTAATAACCAAATAAAGTTCTGCTAAATTTTTAATAAACAAATCCTGTGCCCGTATCTATTTTCCACATTGTAATTCCCTCTAATACCGATTTTGTCCACCTGCAAGCATTCGGCACAAAGAGACATCATTCCATTAAGCCGAGACGAGGGGACCCGTCGCCGCGTCGGCTTGAGCATGTCCCTTTTGCTTTAATTAAACCCTGCCTTTTATTATACCCCATTAAATGTCGCAGGAATGGTAAGGGAATTATTTTATACAAGTTCTGTTCAATAGAATATTTTGTTAACTTTATATTGTGTTTTGATGATTGTAATGATTATAATTCTATAAATACATACGCGAATGATATTTTGACCAACATACAACCTTCCCTAATAGCATTTAGTGTTGGCATTTGGTTGGGCCAACAATAAATGCTATCATTTTATTGTTGGCCCAACATTATGCTATTATGGTGACACTGACCTGCAAATTGCAAAAAAAAAGTGAGAAAATTTGAATTTCGCGGGTTACCTGGCGCTTCCCCCTTAATTCGTAAAAGTAATTTCACTAAAATTTTATTATAATATTGAAATAGCAATTTCTACTTGACTAAAACCTAAAACACATACAATTAGTAAAATTACTGATTTATGGACAAAAAATAAAATGTAAACAAGGCGTATCGAGTTCAGCTTTGACAGTCATTTCACCGTAGTGTTACTTTGACGCATAGATTTTTTTGTACTTCAGCATTATTGAGAATGATAGGTTTTGATTTTACGTTTAGTTTCATCAAAAACATGTAACATAATTTGAATTGCAAAATACGAAGAATTAAAAAATCAAACAAGTGCATCACAATGATTGTATGGTCCAATACTCTATAAATTTAAAAAATAAAAAAAGTTTTGAATTACTTGCATATCTATTGCCCACGTGTATCAAACGACGTTTTTCAAACCACTTTTTTACTATAGATAGGCACGCGTTTGACCAATATCTCACCATAGTAAGCGATAATGTGGCCGAAGATGGAGCACGCTTACCTAGAAGTAACCTATTCAGTCTCGACGTAAAGACTCCCAGGTTCCTTAGCTGTACGCACAATGAATGTGTTCCCAAAACGCTTTGTGCGTGTGTGTGGGATGTCCACCATGTACCGGTGGCGCATCGCCGTACGTGTAGTGGTCCGATGATGGAACGGGCTTGGCGGTTATTAAACGCAACTCCGTCGCACACTCCCCAAAAAACTACTACTCAAAAATAATATTAAGTAAAAACTAATTGTGAGAAATTTCGTGTCTGCGTTTCGCTTCTTAGCCAACCCTTTAATTTGAGACCCATATCATGGGAATGCATTCAAAATAACCAGTCCGCCATATTAGATTTAGAATGACGTCACTTAGCTAACCATTCATCATCCAAACAAAACGTGTACGCAAAACTTCAGCTTAATCGGACACCTGGAAGAGGGTCTTCTAAGATTTGTTGACATAGTTACAGATGAAGCTGATAAAATGTGTTAAAAATATTTTCTGTCAAAAAGCGATGAAAATCTATGAACATTAAAAATAACCGATCTAAATTATGTGTAGTACTATAAATATTAATTGTGTAACTAGATCTCTGGGAAAAAAGGGTTTTTTGTTGACTAGTTTATAATAATCAATTCAAAATTAATTTAATTATTGTATATAATTTATAGTGTTAATCGAATTTATCTGGTTTTAACCTAAATTAAATAATACAATCATTCTTAACAAAAACAAATCTCCCACAGTTAAAAACATAATAGCAAAGACCTTGTAGTTTTAAAGTAACAAAGGAAGTATAGCAAACCGCGGTTAAATATTTTAAAATTGGTAAATCTAACCTTGTTTCTTAACCTTTTTTTTTTGTGGGTTGGGAAATCATCCAATGACTTTTCCCGCTCTGGGTGGAGCGGGAAGTGTCAGACTTTTACTGACTAAAACCCACCCCTGTTCCTTCTCCGCCTGAGTGCCCAGGAGTGCGGTAACTCATTTTCAGAATTTATCCACTACCCCTAGGCATGCCGGTACCAGCCACGATGGGCCCCGTCAGTGGTGGCTGACACTCATCTCTTTGAGGCGCGTGTGGAACAATACGCGCCGTTGACTCACGGGCCTGGTGCTGATCGGACGGCGAGCTACCCAGTGCTCGCCGTCCGCAGGACCGGGTCTACGGTGGCCGGAAATCGTCTCGCGATGTCCTATGCCCGGTGGTAGCGGCCGGGGCCATGAGGGCCAGTCCGTTGAGCTTCCCTCACGCGTCCCGCCTGCGCCTTCATTACTACTTCGCAGAAGGCGGAGACTGCTTCCCATTCCCTCTCGCTTCGTACCATGGCCTGAACCAGGGCCGGGCGCGAGTGGTCGCTGCTACCTATCGCATCCACGAGGACACGGCGGTGCTCCGCCCAAGCGGAGCAGACCTCCACCGTATGCTCCACCGTGTCCTCTGGGCGATCCGCGCAGTGGTAACACCCGGGCGTTTACTCCCGCCTGATCTGATGAAGGAACCTCCCGAAATGTTTCTTAACCTAGACGCAGTTATACGACTTTTAATGATTTTTAATTGAAGATCAAGTCTAAATGACTAGCTTTATTTCTTTGAAAAAAAAAAATGATATATTACTCTAGACAATTTCCTTCGTTTGATATGTGAATATTTGAAATTATATTTTTATAACATAGTGTAATACATTTGTAAAGTTATGTCTAATGCGGATAAAAAATTGAGAATCACGTAAAAACTATGAAGCGTTTTTTAATGAAACCTTCACCATTTTGTATTTCATTTAATTATTTATAATTTAATATACGTTTTCTAGTATAATACCTGTACCTTTATGTACTTATAATAAATTAATAATGCATATAATTTCGGACAGCTCTAATTGATGGGCGAGTCCTATTACTGGCTGTACGTACGATGCGTTACGTGAGCTCAACACGGAACACGCAAGCTAACCACTCAAGGTCGTTTGCAGTTAAAGCGTCTTAACAGATCAGCCACTGCACAGCTCACATATTTTTATTACGTACGTAAATTTTACCGATGTTTTAATATGTAGTTACTAACTCTGCGAACTTCGTACCACCTCAGAATCAATAAATGAATCCGTACTCGTAATATTATCAAAAAAGCATCCAAAATGTATGAGAAAATAAATTTTCTTCATAACTTTTTTTTTCGTGAATGATTCATGTTTTAATTGTTATTCTGCTATTTGGGGCGGAGACAAATCTAACAAATCAAAAATCATCAAAATTGGTCTAGTCTTTCTTGAGTTAGAAATGGCGTAACTAACTCGACTTTGTATTTTATACAGAGTGTAACGGAAAGGTGTGTTCATATTTTAAGAACTGGTTCTGTCTATGGAAATGAACAACTTTCTCTTAGAAAATATAGAAAATTAGCAAAAAAAAAATTGGGTTTTTCATACGTGACAAAGTTATCATCAGCTGATCAATATTTGTATGGGAGGTAATTTTTTTTTTGAGAATTTCCTCATGTTCTTGAAGAAAGTTGTATATATCGATGAGTAGATGCAGTTCCCAAAATATGACCAAACCTTTATGTTACACCCTGTCATCATCTTTCTGCCCTTATCACATGTTACTTGTGGTCGGCGCAACACGTCTTTTTCCTCCATTCTGTCTTGTCAGCTATCATTAACTCCCTTTTCTTTCATATCACTCCTCATACAATTCATCCATCTTTTCTTTAACTTCCCTCTCCCACTCCATCCATCCACATTTATATTCATTACTATTTTAGTTACATGTGTTTTATCCCTCCTCTTCACATGACCATACCAAGATAAGCGGCTCCCTTTCAACTTTTCTGTCACTAGCGCCACTTTTAAACTCCCTCTAATGTACTCATTTTATCCATTCTCGTTACTCCAAACATCCATTTCAACATTCTGATCTCCGCCACATGCAATCTTTTTTCATTCGACTTTTTCACAGCCCAACATTCTGATCCATACAGTACGACAGGTCTAATCACGGACTTATAGATTTTCCCTTTTAACTTGATCCGTGAGTCGCAAGTTGTTCCAGTGACCTGTCGCCATTTCATCCATCCTGAGTTGATCCTGTGCGTTATGTTACACCCTGTATAGGTATAAAATATAGATTCTGCTATTCGAAGTGGAGACAAAACCAACAAATCAAAGATCCAAAAACTTTAATTTCGGAAGTCGGTGTCAAAAAACGAAGACACCAAACCAAAAACACCGACTGCCGAAATTAAAGTTTTTTTGCATTTTTTTGGAAGTCGGTTCTATTTTTTTGTAAAAAAGTTTTTTATTTTTCACTTTTTAGTTGTGGTTTCCCATTAAATTGTGTTAATAATACTCGTACATAGACATTAGATCGTTATCATTACAGGTTTTTGTATTTATTTTGTAAGCAGGTTACAAATAATACACAACATTACACGTCGATGTTTTTTGTCAGTTTAAGCTAAATGAGGCCGGTGTTTCCTAGCTCATTACCCTGAGAAGAAACACCGAAACAAACTCACAAGTCAGTCTCTTTTAAAGTGATTCATACAATATGTACTGGTCAAATCATATGAGAACCATGTACGTTTGTACTACGTGTAGGATGAGCTTCCGAGGAAAGCAACACGCAAATTCGAGTGGACCTGTCCAGACAGTGCAAGCATTTGTTAGTCATCGTGAAGCTCCACTCAAAACCTTGAGGAGCTCAACGTACCGACGAACAATACCAAAGTAAGGACATTTGGGTAGACCGCAAAAGTAGGTACTCAAAACTGCCAGACAATCGTGAAATATCGTAAAATCAGTAATCTCGGAAGATGATTTAAAAAGTTATTAAATCTTAGTGAAAATGGCTTTGAAAAATTTAACCGTTCATAAGGGTAGCATTATTTAAACTATTATAACAGGATCCTACTCGCCATTTTCATTAAATTAGAAACAAGGTAAGAGTATTTTATATTTCAATCGAATAAATGAACATCAAACTACAGCCACCACGTTGGATCATTAGAAAAAAATATTTACCGTAGAAAAAAATGAGACGCGATAGAATATTTCTGGTAACACTTTTAAGCGGCCCCGAAACGATCAATCGCGTTTGTCAATGTGCTACGTTATTGACAATTGCAATTGAAGGTGCCATTGATGCACTTCAATTGCAGTTGTCAATTGTTTGCGCTAATTCTGGACGATCGCGATATAAATTCCCGGTCCTCGATATTATGGGGGTATCCGCCATGTTTGTTTTCACTTCTGTCAGACGCGCATATGACGGAAACGATTGTCAATGACTCAGTTAAACGATCAATTGGCAGCTTCAATGGCTCGTCAATGAGCATCAATCAAATGTTTCATCAATTGCTTTAAATCACGTAACTGCGATTGACAATCCCTTTAATTTTACTCGTAAACGATCAATCGCAATTAATAATGACGTAAAATTGACAATCGCAATTGACAATGACGTAAAATTGACAATCGCAATTAAACGTTTCGGGGCTTCTTTAGGTTAAAGGAAGGTAGTAACATAATATGTATTTTGGTGGTGATGAAATAAATTACAAAAAGTAAGGCACCTACCTGGGTTTGAAACCACAACCCACAACTCGTAAGTCGAGGCCCTTACCACTATCCCACCACTGCTCTCAATTAAATACAAGCTTAAACCAATTTCAATTTAAAGGCTCTTTTGAGTCGGCCAGTTAGTCAGAAAATCTGTAGATCACTATGAAGAAGGACGAACAAGAAACGAAATGGAAACTCTTAACCCTTCAACCCCCGCGGCCAAATCCGGGTTGTCAAATTAAGGAAATCACCGCTGATCACATGTCCACACTGTTAAAATTTAGTACACAAGGAAATACAGCTATAGCTTATTTCACCGTTCAGTTAACAACCTAGCCTTCTTACTAAATGGCGCCATGTTACTAACCGCCCCAATGATATTCAGCCATTCAATCAAACAGCTTAGTAAATGACTTAGATCGGTAACGTTTACTCACTTGCCTAGCCCAAACGTTTGAGAAAAACTGCTGCATATCTTAGAGTTAACTTTGATCTGCGTTCAGCCGGCAATGCGCTGACGATAGTCGTAAGTAAGATAAGCCGACGGAGCACCTCTGTGCGGAGCTACTATCTCTCTCGACAGGCTTTGAAAGGACATAACAAGACGAGGAGATGACGGGGACTTCGTTCGCTCGTTTTGCTTGTTCACTCTAGCCCCCGACATCTCCTACAAACTCAAACCTGACCTTGTCGTGGTGTTTTAAGTATTTTTTACGTCACATGGTCACCCTATTATATGAATTATGAATGGCATTAGCATTAGGCAGCCGCTGAATATCATTCATACCGCTAGTCGAATGGCGCCGTTTATTTATCCGGCTATATAGGCTGCAAGCTGAATAGCGAATTAAGCTGCGATATATCTAAGGAATGTCTCCTTATTTTTTCTACACCTACCTTGTCGTAACCCCGTCGGAACTCCGACCATACTCCGGCAGAATCCTTCATTGATCCTCTGCACATCGTGTCCAGCATACAAATAGTTCTGCAGCTGCCTCTGATTCTGCTGCAGCCGCTCCTGCACGCTCAGGTTCATCACGTCTTCATCAGCATTCGTCAGACCCAAAATGGCCGCGATAGTGAATGATTTTCCCGCTAAATTCGTGCCTTTGCCGGTTAAGTCGACACCGAAGGCCGACTGACTGCTGTCACCATCATCCAATGTCGACACTGGTGATGAAGATCTGTCCGCGTTTTCGGCGAAACGGTCAACTGTGTCGGTGTAACCATCTGCATTGTACTTGTCTTCGGCGTCGGAAATCGCCGACAGTCTATCCACGTTCTGTTGGTACGCCGACACCGCCAACAGATCTGTCAAATTCGACGGATACAAATTCGAATTCTGCCTCTGTTCCATCATTGTTGTCTTCAATTGACTTCAAAATATTTAAATTTCATTTTTTAACTATTATTTTAATCACTGTTTTATTGCACATCTCACTGTAATTAGTCTATCAGTTAATTTTAATGGGTTAATTTATTACTTTAATGGTTAATTAGAAGGTTAATTTGAGAATGATGCGACTGTTCAGTTCGACTTGCAAAGTGATATTGGCTTGTGGTTTTTGATTTAAAAAGAGGCACAATTTTAAATTTGTTGGGGCGGGGTTACGAGCGATCGGTTTGGTGCGCAAAAAATGACATCGTAAGCGGTCAATTGGGAAGGGTAGTTTCTACCCTGTGGGGGGTGAGTTTGGGGCGTTCTGATTGGCTGGTGGCGCGCATGCGTCAAGGGAGGCGGGACCAGATTGGAGGGGTGTGGTTTAGCAGTGATTTGCGGTCGGTAAAAGCCTTTGATTGAGGCAGGTACGGGTTTGGGAGAAAATGTTTTTGTTTTTCAGTAAAACTAATAGACGCCTTTTCTGTTTCAGTAAAAGCACTGGACCAGATGGGCGATGAGGGTCACAGGTATCTGTTGGATGCGAGACTCACTGGACCGGTCGTTGTGGCTATAGATACTCTCTGGGGGGCCGGCTGAAATGATGATGATGAGAGAACGTTAAAAACACATTGTGATAAACAACAGAACTGGAATTAAAGTTATGAGATGAAAGAGTCAACCTTTGGCATTTTACTAGTCTTTTTCGCTCCTGGCTCGACGAACACCTTTCATTTCTTTGTTTTTGCAAAAGTATCAGAAGGACCAATGAAAAGTTCGCAATTTTTAAAAAAAAGCCTGTCATGGCCCATACTGGCCACACGGACTGGGATAGGTTTGATTCCCGCACGGAATAAATATTTATATGGCCTAGTTGTTCCGGGTCTGGGAGTGTCGTGTATGTACTTACATGCTTGTGAACGCACCCACGATACAGGAATAATTCCTAGTGTTTGCAACGTTTTTTTTCATAATAAAAAAAAGACAGTGGCACACTGGGAGTGCCGACAGAAGTGAGAACTTGAACAAAAATGCCCATCGCGCCTCGCGATCTGCTACGAGTCGTAGCACTCTCGTAGCCAATCGCGTAGCGATCGATTCGAGATTTTAAATCATAAATATCTCGAAAACGGTAAGTCCAATCGCAAAAATAACCAAAATTTGTGCTCCCTTTATAAAAACCCGTAGATCATCAATACAACTCTCTCAGTTAGAATTGATGCCAAATGTCATGATTTCATGAAATACTTGCATTTGGAATCAATTCTAACTGAGAGAGTTGTATTGAAGATTGTTATGACTATAATTCTATAAATACATACTTGCATCGGCCGCGAATCGAATTTTGACCAAGATAGAACCTGGCACTGATCTGCAAATTACAAAAAATATTAAAAAAAATGAATTTCGCGGACTACCCTGGAGCTTACCTTAATTCCTTTGCCAAAATAAAAAAGAAAGGAAACGACAATATTGTAATTCTAATCGAATCAGCGCCCTTAGCCAAATAACTTTTATAATAGCGCTAACGCTAGCGCTTCGTGCAAAATGTATGGCAAGCACATTACCTGCGGAGAGAACTGTCACGTGACTCACGCCCAGTAATGTCGTTGCCATACACATTGCACGAAGCGTTAGCGTTAACGTTAACAGAAAAGTGTTTTGTCTAAAGGCTCAGGGAAACCAATATCACTATTAAATTAAAAGAGTGTATGCACAGAACACAGCCGACAAACTGCACTGCAGTTTGGCAGAAGTTCCAGTACCTACTCTTTTTAGCCAACTACACAACGCAAGGGAGGGTTATGTGTTTATCAGCCTATGTATTTATGTATGTATGTACCTATATATATGTTTGTTCCTTTGTGACTCTTTAGAGACCAAACGCGTGGGCTGATTTTGATAATTCTTACGTCAATTGATTCGTGTTAATCTTGCGAGTGCTGCTAAAGATATGACAGTATTAAAAATACAATATGGCGACAACAAGACGCCATATTGTGAATAAAAACTTTTTTGCAAAAAATACAACTAACTTCTAAAAATTACAAATAACTTTATTTTCGGAAGTCGGTGTTTATATTTTGTTTCTTCGTTATTTGACACCGACTTCCGAAAACAAAGTTATTTGTAATTTTTAGAAGTCGGTTGTATTTTTTGTAAAAAAGTTGTTATTTGTAACCGACTTCCAAAAGGTTTAGAAGAAGTTAGTTCACTAAAATGTAGAAAAAAAAAACATTAAAAACCCCAGGTATGAAATTAATAATTGAACTAAAATAACTGCCACCAACTGTATCAGACTGCTTGAAAAGTGACTTGTTTGGAACTTTTTAGTTGTTTTTAATGTCGGGTTTTTTGAAAATATTCAATATCTGTTTCTGCGAGCCCAAGCTCGGAGCGCTCGGTGTCATAGAATATAGCTTACGCACACAGAAATAATGTGCACGTGAATCCACACACACACATCGAAGATCAACCCACCTTCGTGAAACAGAATTTCTATATAACCATTTATGTATAAGTTCTTGTACAAACAATCAATTAAAAAGACAAAGACAGTCATAATTTCCCACTTAATTAAAATATCGTCCCGAGTCCGTCCCTCATTGTGTCGCCCACCTCCCCGCACCCTTCGTCCCCCCCACCCCGCCGTCTCTCGTGAAACAATTTAATATCATAATCTGCGTCCGATACTTGTGAAAACGACGAGTTGTTCTGAAATGGAGGAGGTAAAACGAGAAATTGTGGGTACCTAATATTTTGTTAGTCATTTTTGAACTTATTGTATCGACAAATTCGGATCTTTATAGGGTTCCGTACCCGAAGGGTCCAAACGGAGCCTTCTGTCTGTCCATCGTCTGTCACAGGTTTTTACAGTCAGCCAAACGGTTGGAGCTACAGTCTTCAAATTTTCACAGTATAAGCATCTTGTTAACTCAAAGCCTTATCTAGTCAAAAATACATTTGATACGGAACCCTAAACGTGCGAAGATCGGCACGCACTTGGCCAGTTTTTTAGGGTTCCGAAAAGCCAAATGTAAAAACGGAAACCTTGTAGGATCACTCGTGCGTCTGTCCGTCTGTCATAGCCAATTTGCTCCGAATTCCCCTGGACCAATCATTTGAAAATGATTTAAAAAAACATCTTAAAAAGATATGATTCGTTGGGATCCCTTATCACGCGACTTACCCATCAAGCAGCGATGCCTACTAGAGTAAGATCCCAGAGCTCCCAGACATTACTTTTCTTCTGGTTAAGATGGAAGCTCCAGGGTAGCCCGCGAAATTGAAATTTTCTTACGTTTTTTGCAATTTGCAGGTCAGTATCAGGTTGTATGTGGGTCAAAATATGATTCGCAGCCGTAGCAAGTACGTATTTACAGAACTATAATTATTAAAATCATCAATACAACGGACCTTCTCAGTTAGAATTGATGCCAAATGTCATGATTTCATGAAATACTTACATTTGACATCAATTCTAACTGAAACAGTTTTGTTGATGATTTAAATGATTATATTCTATAAATACATACTTGCTACGGCCGCGAATCAAATTTTGACTAAGATACAACCTGACACTGACCTGCAAAATGCAAAAAACATAAGAAAATTTGAATTTCGTGGGCTACTCTGGCGCTTCCACCTTAATTCGTTTGCCAAAATAAAAAAGGAAAGCTAGCTGTCTGGGAGCTCTGGGATCTTACTCTAGTAGGTTTAATTGCAAAGTTCACTTCGGACCTTTGAACGGGTTACTATACAGGGTGACTTTTAATTTGTTGTCAATATTTCTGGGGAAAACATATACGACGGGAACAAACCGGAATCTAATAAAAAGCAAGAAAATGAAAAATATTTACTCATTTGGTGACAGTCACCAGGTTGAGGAGCTCGTGGCTAAAGTAATAGCAGCCGCACGGGTCGATCCATCAGGTTAAGCTACGCTTGCCGGGGTTGGTCCATGGATGGGTGACCATCTTTACATACCGAGACTCCTACGTGCCTCGGAAAGCACGTTAAGCCGTTGGTCCCGGCTGTCAATCGTGGATCTTTGACAGTCGTTACGGATCATCAGAAGCCCGTAAGTCTGACAACCAGTCTTACCAAGGGGTATCGTATTACCCAGTTACTGGGTTGTGGAGGTCAGATAGGCAGTCGCTCCATGTAAAATACTGGTATTCAGATGCATCCGGTTAGACTGGAAGCCGACCTCAAGATAGTTGGGAAAAGGCGCGGGCAGATTGATTGACAGTCATTAGGTTCACGCAAATGAAATATAATAAAAAAATATCAATCATTAAAAAAAAAGTAACATAGCGTATCCTTCATGGCTGCGCCAAAAAGGATCATTTCAGCAATGTCTTCAGACAGATGCTGTCTGACGCTGGTCTTCCAACATTTTGTCAAGGTACACAAACATAAATGCACAATCGGAGCACAGCTATTTCAGAGTTGTGTTCACAAAAGTAGGTTGTTGAGGACTTACAACCGCTGAAAAATTGCTAATAAAGTCACATTTTTTTGTGGTTAGAAGATCATTCGATTCGTTTGAATATCCAAAAAAGTTTAAGTCAAAGTTTTACTTAGACAGTCCCTCAAAACACACGCCCTTCACCACTTTCTAGTGTTTAAGCTAGGAAGAAGTGGCGCAACAAACTCCCTAGCAACACATCTGTCTGTTAGTTAGAAAGACTTTAATTAATTAACATTGCATAACACACATATACCCGGGCCTGTGGACGGTGAGTAATGGGTAGCGCACCGTCCGATCAGCACCAGGCTCGAGTGTCGATGGCGCGTAGTGTCCCACGCGCGCCCTTAAAGAGTTGTCAGCAATAGAGACGGGGCCCGTCATGGCCGATGCCTGCCCGGGGGTTAAGGATAAATTCGAAACAGTTACCTCGCCCCTGGGCACTCAGGGCAGGAAGGAACAGGGGTGGGTTTTAGTCAGTAAGAGTCTGACACGCCCTCCCGCTCCACCCAGAGCGGGAGAAGTCATTGGATGATTGCCGACACCACAAAAAAAAATACCTACATGTATGTTTCATAAAACAGAAAAATAATAAATCGGTCCAAAATTAAATTAATTGCCACTAGTTAGCTAACACACTCTATTATTCCGTCAAAAACAGACAAACTCAAGAACAAAACTAGTCCAAATTAAGCCTCCAGGCATAAATGGTGTGGTCGCAGATAAAATAAATAAAACTTTTAAGTCTTGAGTATTGAGCTTATTTACTTACATAAAATATCAAATTTTATGGAAACTAATTTTGAGTCGGCACCAAACAACAATCTGATTATTAAATATCAATTTTTTTAAGTACGTAGAAATGAAGAAGGCTAGATGTAGATAATTAATCATTTTATTATTATTTGGCGCCGAATTTTTTGTTAAAAAGATTTTTATTTTATGACTTTTTGTGACTTGCATCCTCTTTTAATACTCTGAGGCTAATTTCTAATCCTTCATCATTCCTCTTGGCACTGAGCTGATGATGTAACCATCCTTCCATGAGGTTCCCAGGATATTGACCAGTTAAGGTTACCTCCAATATTTTAGAGAAGTCTTTTCTTCAAAGCATATTAAGTGGTATCTGTCACTAAAACCAGTTTTTTATATTTAACTTCTCTTGTTTAGGAAAGGTAAGGTTTCCATCATCAGCTCAGTTCCATGATGTGATGATTCCTAAATGCAAATACCTGATAAGTTATGAAAAGTAAACAGAAACAATATTTGTGCCCAATTTTCGAGGTTTTCTCTCAATTTTATCAGGATTCCATGATTAGATCCTGATGTCTTTGACATGGGACCACCCTTGAGGTATACTCTATCTAAAAAAAAAAGAATCATCAAAATCGGTTCATAAACAACGGAGTAAGGGCCGAACATACGTACGGAAACGCTAAACTGATTTCACGAAGTACATGTCGTAGCGGATCATGTATGACGGTGACACCAAAGAGTATAATAACATTATTATACTCTTTGATAATAACTATATAAAGTAGGTGACACGCTACTATGGTCGGTGACGTTGTCGCTCGAGTTCAATTGTTTATTCCCATCTCAAAAAAGCCCAACGCGCCTAAAAAAGTTTTCACTTCATAAAAAGGCATAATGGTGTGCCCGCTTATACGTGCAACGGTAGAATCATAGAGAGTAATCACAGGATTACTCTCTATGAATCTGCCTAGCCTTTCCCGGGGTTGGCTTCCAGTCTCTCAGGATGTAAAACTGTGGCACTCTGGGAGTGCCGACAGAAATGAAAACTTGAACAAAAATGTCCAACGCGCCTCGCGATCCAGCGAATCACGTAGCGGTGTCGGTGGCGGTGGCGCGCGAGTTCAATTGTTTTTTCCATTTCAAAACTGTCCAACGCGCCTAAAGAATTTTTCACTTAAAAAAAACCGCGTTTGGCCATGTGCACGTGCAGCAATACCAACCTAAAGACGTATAGATGCTACTGTAGTTTATGGTATCCATAGACAACCACCATGAATATCTATCAAAACGTCCAATAACAGCGATCGATGTTGCACACGTCTAGATATAAATTCTAAACCCAGCGTTTAATATCACCTGATTTATTAGTAACCAGTGATTGCATTTGAAGATTACATTGCCTGCTATTTTTAAACCTTTATATCAATGGTTCCCAAACTGTGGTCCGCAAAAGCAATAATATGGTCCACAAAAGGTCTAAGATATTCAAACTTTCCTACTGAAAATTAACATTGATGCCAACTGATTTGAAGTTTCTATAACTTCTAACCTAACCCAACCAGAAATGTGGTTTTCTGTGACAATGCTCGTTACTTTCGATTTTAAAGAATAGAGAATAGAATAGAAAAGAATAAAACTGTATTGTACAAAATTTGAAATATGATATAAATTTAATTTTTTAGATTAACATAGGAGCTTGTGGCTAAAGTAATAACAGCCGCACGGGTCGATCTATCAGGTTAAGCTACGCTTGCCGGGGTTGATCCGTGGATGGGTGAACATCTTTACATACCGAGACTCCTCCGTGCCTCGGAAAGCACGCTAAGCCAAATCTTTGACAGTTGTTACGGGTCGTCAGAAGCTTGAAAGTCTGACAACCACTCTTACCAAGGGGTAACGTATTACCCGGTAACTAGGTTGTGGGGGTCAGATAGGCAGTCGCTCCATGTAAAATACTGGTATTCAGCTGCATCCGGTTAGACTGGAAGCCGACCCCAAGATGGTTGGGAAAAAGGCTAGGCAGATTGAGATTAACATAGTTAAATTTTCCTACAGTCTTTTGGTCCTTGTTAACAACAAAAAAAGCAAAAGTGGTCCCCTGTAAAACCACTTTCACGTTGGGAACCACTGCTTTATATGGTAATGGTTCAAAATGGCTACCTAAGTTTTTATGAACATTGACGGACATGGAGGAGAAATTTGTATGAAATCTTGCTTGTTAAAACGAGTCTCTGTGTCAGTCTGTTAGCTTATAATATACCAGCAACCCGCCCTAGATTCGCACGGATGTAAATTATACTCTTGAATCTTCCTCATGAATCACTCTGGCTGTTGATGAAAACCGCAATAAAATCCATTCAGTAGTTTTTGAGTTTATCGTGAACAGACGGACAGACAGATGCGTCGGGAGAGTCAGTTTTTTAACCGACTTCAAAAAAAGGAGGAGGTTCTCAATTCGACTGTTTTTTTTTTTTTTTTTAATGTGTGTTACCTCATAACTTTTTACTAGCTGAACCTATTTTGATGATTTTTCTTTTGTTTGAAAGATGGTGCTTCACATGTGGTCCCATTTTAATTTGGTGAAGATCTGATGAAGAACTTCGGAGATACACAATGGAACTCTTCAATAAATAATAGCAAACCTTCCAAAATTTCTGCAATCGCATGTCTGTATATTGTTTTCACCACTTCACAACATTACATCACACTGATATGCTCTAAAGGGGTATACAGATTCGTACAGTTCACGCTGGTACACCCTGATTTCACCAACTATGTTCAACTTTCCTATTTTTGGGGCTATCAATTCGGGCATAACTTTACTATTATAAATTAAGAGTAGTAGTAGCATAACTTTACTATTAATTTAGTTTTAGAATGGGGTACAACAACTAAAAAGTGAAAAATAAAAAACTTTTTACAAAAAAAATTCAACCGACTTCAATAAATAATACTAAAAAATGCAAAATAACTTTAATTTCGGAAGTCGGTGTCAAATAACGAAGAAACCAAACTAGAAACACCGACTTCCGAAATTAAAGTTATTTTGCATTTTTTAGTATTATTTATTGAAGTCGGTTGAATTTTTTTTGTAAAAAGTTTTTTTTTATAAATATAATATGTAGTGATAAATAATAAAATTAGCCTTTTATCTTTTCCACTGCTGGGACACAGGCCTCCTCTCTGTGAGAGGGAATCGGTCTTAATACACCACGCGGGCCCAATGTGGGTTGGTGGATGTCACTGTCTTCGAAGTTTTGGTTCTAGGACATGCCGGTTTCCTCACGATGTTTTCCTTCAACGTTTTGAGAGCAACTGTGAACTTAGTAAGATTTTAACTTAGTGCGCTTGTAATAGAGAAAGAAAATAAAACATAGCATCACGCTTGTGCTCCCTTGAGGGATAAGCAGAGGTGTTTCTAAAGTACATCCAGATTTTGACAGTTATGTTAAGTAGCGTGTAAAAGGCGGCATCAGCTGATCAGAATTAGTACAGCAGGTCCAATTTTTTTATTTCGGGTGTAATGGCTTTCTTGCAGAAATTTGTTAATATCTATGGGCAGAACCAATATAAATACGACCACGTTTTTCCGTTACACCCTGTATAATATGAACCATTAGTTTTAAGCGTATGTTATATCAATTGTGAAAATAAATTATAAATATTATACCAAACGAAAGTATATCATTACTTGTTATATTAAAAATAATAATACCATACATTACACACCCCATCAACCGGACACAACCCCGGACTCCGGGCTACCAAGAAAATCCAGATAAAAAATCCTATTTATACTTCGCTTCATCCAGGAATCGAACCCACTAAGATCACGTGCTTAAGACCACCAGACCAGCGAAATAGTCATCTAATATTGTAGCTATGAAAAACTTAAATTGTCTATGGTACGTTCACAATTCCACTTGACAAACTATTAAAAGATTGACGACCTCACCATCTGAAAAAAAGCAAACAAGCACTCAAGCTTCAACCCTTATTTTATTAAAAAATCGTAACAGCACAAGTGCGTAATAACACAAATAATACAAAAACATCAATTGTTAATCTACCCCCACGATTAAACGCTACAATAATTGTCAAAGTCAATGACGTGTCCCTTGCGAGAAAACAGTATTAAAATGGTCCCCTCTGATTCCTGGCCTCGCCGGCAAATATAATGAATCTGTGACGGCAGGGGAGAGGTTCAGTCGGCAAAAAGTAGTCCGCAATCGGATGATGCGCCTTTTGATTGTGGCACCCCTGATTGGTTAGGGCTGGCGCGTCTTGAATTCCAGGATTAGTAATAAATAAGTTATCATTTAATTTGCGTTTGGGAGAATCCTCTTCCAGCAATGGACGTCTTTCGGCTTTTTAACGGACTTACTCCCGACGAATTTATATGGGACCACCCATATAAATTTTATCGAAATTGCTTCAGCGCTTTTGAAAAACTGAACAAATACGAAAAATACGTATAGATTGATGACGTTTTGGTTTTCTCTAATTACGATTATTATTAAATTTCACTTTCCATTCTATTGGACTTTTTAGTTCTGGGATATAACAACTAAAAAGTGAAAAATAAAAAAGTTTTTACAAAAAAGACAACCGACTTCTAAATAATAATACACACTGTTAATCACAGAAGTTATTTATTGTAACATCTGCTTATCAACCTATATAAAATAAATGAAGAGAAAAACATTAAATTTCTTCCCCCTGCCAGCCCTATCTAACAATTCTTGTCAACTCTCCACTCAGGGCTGTACCGCGCGGTGATTAAAATTCCACTCGCTAGCTAATATCTGTGATCATATATTAAGTGCCCTAATCGGTGTAACTGACAGCCCTAGCATATTGCTTTTTTATACGTATAGTAGTGAATATTTGATTTTATCGTTTGTGCTATTTATTTTTATCTGTTGGCAATCTTTTCGCTTTTTAAGTTTGGAGAGAGTAGATATGGTTATATTAAATCAAGATAGTTTTTTTCTGTGACTTCTTTCACATATCCAGTTACAACCAGTTCAATCGGTTGAGATTCGAAAGAAAATTACATTTTGATGCAAGAGGGCCAACTTTGTGATTGCAGTCAAGGTGGAATTGACGACTCGAAGGTGAGGCTGTTTTGGAGCCGATAGACTGCAATGACAATTTCAACACACTCAAACGACCTTTTTCAACACACTCACTCAAAAAAAAAGAAAATAATAATTAAAACTTCATAAACATAATATTTAGCGACGAATTATTCTGAGAAATGATTTGCGGCTTTTATTCGGGCGGCTTGGTGGGGGCTGCCCTTCTGGACTTGTAACCAATGTTGGTCAAGGTGAACCGATAACCTAGCGAGGGTCGCTGGAGTAAAATGGATACGAGACGCACAAGACTGGTCGTTGTGGTAACACCTTGGGGGAGTCCTATGTCCAGCAGTGGAAGCCTTTCTGCTGATATGATGATGAGGACTCTGGCCCTATCCCGAATAATAAGCCTTTTCTTAAACAAGTTCATGGAAATTTACTTTCCAGGCTGTTCAGTCCCAGGGGTCGTGGATAAATTGGAAACAGAGTTACCGCGCGCCTGGGCATTCAGGATAGGGAAGGAACAGGGGTGGGTTTTATTCAGTAAGAGTCTGACACGCCCTCCCGCTTAATCCAGACCGGGAGAAGTTATTTGATGATAGCCACCGACCCCAAAAAAAAGGCTGTTCTTCATCCAGACCGACGCCGCCAAATATTTTTTTTCTAAAAATGTAATTGTTAATATATTCAATTTAAAGAATTGTTCATAGTTCGGATGTCCATATAGTTATATAAACAAATCGATCGCCATTAAAGTATATGACCATAGACCACAACATAGATCAGTGTTGCCAATATAAATATGAATAACCAACAATCATTGCAGAAATCTTGCCTCTAAGTTCCCACTTCTGATTTAAGAAATTGTTTAACCAGTTAACTACTTTATAAGCATAGCCATGCCTATGAAAATCGCTCGTTATACATATTATTATGAACGTTATTAAAGTAGGCAATAACCAGTCGACGCAGCTCACTATCTCATTATGTGGCGCGCGCCACCTACTGAATCATGGCGGGCACAGGGAGAGGCATGGAGTTGACAGCTGTCCTCTATGGGTCTTATTTTAATAAATAAAAGTAATAAATAAACAAGCGTGTCAGAGCTGTTGACCGTCGTGGAAGAGTTCCTCTATCTGAAGTCAATCCATAAAAACCGGCCAAGTGCGTGTCGGACTTCGCACATTAAGGGTTCCGTATAAAAACAAATCTGATTTATCAATATATTGGTTAGTAAAATATACGTACGTACCTAATAATAAACATTGGTGCGGTTTCTGTTGTGCACAAACTAAACTTAATTTAGGCTATTCCTATCTTTTTCTCTCTAACAAAAGAAGAAGGATACAGACGTAAATTAGAGCTGTCAAATTTAGTTGAACTAATATTCCCATACAAATTAAGGGTACACGTAAAAACATGTCGATTAAAAACACGGTGAAGCGCAAGGCATAAACTAGTTTGACATCTCTAACTTAGATCATAGCTATAGCCGTCCTTTTCTCGCACTGCCTTTTAGTAAAAGATAACGATTCTCTAATTTTAGTTTAGTTACTGAATAAGAGAATCGACACCAATATCACTAAATTTCAAGTTTAGAAGGAGAGAGTATTGGGAAGTTTATAAATTCTTGGTAACAATATTTTTTGGCAGACGACGGACAGATGGACAAGTGAAGTGACAGCAATACCCATCCAGCACATTGGACCCTTTGGGTACGGAACCCTATAAATGCATTGTCATTGGAACTAAACCAACATGTAAAAAATAAACTCCGTAGGATAAGAGGAAGTGAATCTAATTCAGCTAGAAAGAAAGAAAAAGAATTTATTTGCCACAAATTAACGACATACACAACAATATGATTTTGCTAACTTAACCCTTATCGATAGTGTTAGTAGATCTTATATTTCTATGTTAGTAACAAGTTTAACAAAAAAAAAAGATAAAAGGGGCAAGATTTGACCCGAATATACATGTCATACAAACATTGCAAGTTAAATAAAAGCTTTTAAAATAACCATCTGATTAGTCTAAACACTGATTAGAATATAGAATTCACTGACCAGTATTTAAACCAGATGGTTTTTTTTTTATGTTTTTGGGGGTTGGGAAATCATCTTATGACTTCTTCCGCTCTAGGGTGGAGTGGAAGGGCGTGTCAGACTCTTACTGACTAAAACCCACCCCTGTTCCTCCCTGCCCTACGCGCAGAAACCAGATGGTTAGCGAATTTTATGAATAAGGTTGTATGTATTTAGCGAGGTTTACCAAAGACCATGAACTTCTAAAAAAAAGAGATTAATTGTAGATTATTACTAATGAATTTAACCATGTCATCTTCTGTGTCTTGAGTGCTCATAAACATAATTTTATTTCGGTCATGATCTCAAACTCTAGGTTGGGAAACCCTGTCTAAAGGACTGGCCTCAGACAGAGATGCAGAGGGAAAATACACTGTCAAGTTTTTTAATCCAAGGATCACTGTCGCTCAGTTCTAAGGATTTATTGTATGATTGCTCTCAATGGACGCATAGAGAGCATATTACACACTGCATGGGAAGCTTTTCTATAATTTCATCATCATCAGAATTAATAGCACACTGCTCTTAATAAGCCCTAATATTTTCACTCCTAACACATCTCCACGCCGCTCCTACTCCACAAATACGCCGGTACCCTCATAACGGAGCCCAATAAACCGTAGCGCTTTGTCGTCAGGCAATTTGTCATCCATTGTAGGCCTCCCCTCCCGCTCCGGCGACATTACCCCGATAATAGGCGAAAACATGTCGCTAGAGTGGAAACACGTGTCATGAAAACAATTACATTTTTCTCTATGGTCAAGTGTCATGGCGCATGGCGGGAAAGGATAATGACAGATGAAGATTTTTTTTGTTGCAAAAATATTGCAATTTAATGCTTTGGATGAGGGAACTTAATTTTGTTTGATGGATATTAAAATGTGTTTTATCTTTTTTGTCTCGAAGAGAGTGCTCTGCATCCGTCGTTTGGCTTATGAAACTGTTCCCATGAAGTAGAGTTGTAGATACTTATATTAATGCCTTTGATACGAGAAATCAGCTCCATCTGTTATTTTGTTCATCACTTAGGTATTTTTATTTTATTATTAATTTTAGGAAAACTTATAACTAATATATTTCAACATCAAGTTAAACTGTGTAAAAGACGGCTAATTACAAGTTTCCAACTACGCAAATAAAACCCACTCTCAAAAAAAAAAAAATGTGAGCCGTCACGGGACGCCTGGCAGATGTGAAACATCGACATTATTTTGTAAAAGTAATAATTATGCAGAAAAGAACACATTGTGATAGGAACTAAATATGTCATAATGATAAAATAAAATATTACGAATAAAACCTTTGTAATAACAAAACAAAAAAACATCGTATAGCGTGGCGACGCGTCGCCACAGCATGCGTCGCCACGCCAGAAATCGGTTTTACGTGCGGCTATAGATGTTTCACATCAAAATATATTATAATAATAAACCGGGCAAGTGCGTGTCGCGGACTTCGCAAATTTATTTTTGACTATTTATATGGCTTTGGGTCAACAAGATGCTTATATACTGTGAAAATTTGGAGACTGTAGCTCCAACCGTTTGGCTGTAAAACCTATGTATCAGACGACAGACAGAGAGACGAACACGTGAGTGACAGCAATAGAGCTCCGTTTGAATCCTTCGGGTACGGAACCCTAAAAAGTAGTTAAACATCGAAAAAGCAATTACTTACTTATTAAAACTTTTCTTTGGTTTCTGTACTTCACATGGCACCGAGCTTCATTGTTTAAAAACTTCTTTTTATTCTGGCTAGGCAAAATCCTACTACAGAGGTTACCTACCCATCTGTGTGGATAGGTCTAGTAGGTACTCACTCTGCCAAACCGAAAATACTAAAATACAACGAAATTAAACAAATTAACGTAAACAAAATGTATTTCTAAAAACTCACCAACAAAAACCTTAATAATTGTAAACCAAAACCGTATTCCAATACAATAATTGAATACCCTCGAAAATAATTTAAGCTCGCAATTTGCAACAATCTGTTATCTGCTATTATCAAGAAGCGTTATTAATTCTGTAACAACATTATAATTAATAGCGGTGTGGAGCATGAACCGGCTGGGAGCACTGAATGAGGACCTGGAGTAACGAGGAGTGGAGGAGGCAGTTTTAAGGGAGCATTTTCTATTTTGTCTGCACGACAAAAATATAAAATACGAGTACCAGGCACTATGATCGACGACGCGCATCTTTTCTTGGATCGCCACCTGTCTATTAGGCGCACGTTGTGTTGCTCAAGGTACAGCGGTGCCAGTTCTGGGCACGTTTCCAGATGACAACGATGTGGAGGAGAACTTCGACGCGTGAATGTATTTTTTTTTATCTGACTTCAAAAAAGGAGGTTCTGTATTCGACCCGTATGTGTGTATGTATCTTGTTTGTCCGCTATTTTCTCGAAAACTACAGATCCGATATAGAAACAACAAAAAAAGTGCAAAATAACTTTAATTTCAGAAGTCGGGAAACGAAGACACAAACCCAGAAACACCGACTTCCGAAATTAAAGTTCTCCGGGACCTTAAAGGGACCGATTGCTGTCAATGGTGGTGCTCCCCAGGTTGTTCCAGAATATGTTTACCTCAGGCAAACTCTGCAGTTTGGAAAAATTAACTTTGAGATCGGCTAACAGAAGGATTTAGCTGGGCTTGGCAAGCTTCGTCCAGTCTTCTCGTCACGTATTCCACAGAGCCTAAAGACTGAGGTCTTGCCTGTTATGACTTACTGAGCCGAAACGTGGACACTCACCGTACGGCTGGTCCATAAATTCAAGATCGCTCAGCGAGCTATGGAACAGGCTGAGCTTGGAATCTCTTTGAGAGATCGAATACGGAACGAGATTATCCGGCAGAGAACCAACGTTGTCAACATAGCTTACAGAATAAGCAAGCTGAAGTGGCAATGGGCCGGCCATATTAGCCATAGAACCGAAGATCGTTGGGGTAAACGTGTTCTTGAGTGGAGACCGCGAATCGGCAAACGTAAGGTTCCCCTTCAGGCTTGGTGAAGCGATGATCTTCGCAGGGTGGCTGGTAGCAGCTGGATGAGATTTGCCGAGAACCGAGCTGAATGGCGTGCAATTGGAGAGGCCTAAGTCCAGCAGTGGACTGCTATAGGCTGATGATGATTATATGTGGGATGTGCATCCAAGAATGCTATGCTACAGGGTGAATCTCCAGGTGTTTTGCAGAAAATAATGACGGAGTGTTGCCGACAATGACGAATCGTGGGAAATTAAACTTTAATGAACTAGTATTAAAGTACATAGCACAACTAGGCAATGAATACTACTAGTCTACTTTAATACTAGTGCATTAAAGTTGAAATTCCCATGATTCGTCATTGTCGGCAACAATGACGAATCGTTGAATGAATGTTGTTTTTTTTGGGCTGTATTTCATGATCCGTAATAGGTAGACAGTTGAAATTTTCACAGAATGTCTATGTCTGTTGCCGCTTTAATAAAAAATAATAAAAATCGGATCATGATATACACCCGCTGACAGACGAACTGACAGCGGAGTCTTAGTAATAGGGCCCCGTTGGTTACCCTTTAGGAACAGAGCCCTAAAAAACAAAGATTTTGTTAACTTAGGTAACAAGTAAATAATATAATAACAGTAAAGCATTAGCCCAGCAATACTCCACGTCGCTTGATACAAATCATAGCGCGAGTGAATGCAGCCGGAAGCCGCGGAATGTAATAATTACCGAGCGGGGTTGCCACACGCAATAATATTTAGTTGTTGTGGGAGGATGGAGTTTTTACGTGTTGTGATTTTACTGACGGCCGCGAAGAGTTTTTCTTCCTTATTTATAAAACTTGCTAACCCTATGCTTAGCGGATTATCAAATTCGAATTCTCTAAAAAACATTTTTAATTAAGATCCTGGTAGTCAGTGTTTAAATTAATCACGTGACCCAAAGGCTGGCTTTTTCCTCGGCCAGAGGTTAAGCATTGCCATACAACGTGGCAATGCCGCCAGTTTTTTGGGCACACTTCCAGTCAACAGCGATGCGGAGGAATTTTTTGACGTCATATTTTAAGTTTTATTTAGTTAGGAGTTTTTGTTTTAATTATAGTTAAGCATTTTATAAGTTTATAAATAGTATTATATTAGATAATTGTTTATAGTTATATTATATTAATTGTTTATTGTTTATAGTTATTTAAAGAACTGTATATCACATGGTTATTTTGTTTTTTATAAATAAGACCCATTGCATCTTTTGTTAAGTCATGTCATTTCAGCCGAAAGACGTCCACTGCTGGACATAGGCCTCCCCCAAGTGTCACCACAACGACCGGTCCTGTGCGTCTCACATCCATTGGGTACCCCCAACATCACCTCACTTGCAGGATTCAAATTAGATTTAACCGTCTTATTTTCAACCTCTTTTTCAACCATATGGCAGCCCACTCTAATACAATTCCTTTTCAAAACAATAACCATAATATTAAATGGCAACCCTGCGCACCGCGGTATGCTTTGCCGCGACGCGCCCTGTTATTGGATATTTCTAGGGTTCCGTAAGCGTTGCGAAGAAAAACCTATTGTGAAATCAAAACACACGTCGCTAAAGTTATAACACCACGTAAGTCAAAATTGGGCACTTTCCAGGAGAATAAATAAACTGTTTAGTAGTATGTACCTAACTTAGTTTTTTGAAAAAAGTTACTTACGCCGTTACGCGTTGTTGCTTTATAGTTAAGTACACGCTTTTCTACTTTTCTACTTTCTGTAGCTTTTCTGTACTACACTGACGTATTGTTTTTGATGTGAAACATCTATTGGCGCGGCTTGGGAGTAAAACCGACTCGAATGCCGTGACGGCAAATGGCATGACGCTTTCGTGCCACGTGCCACGATGCCTCCACTACGCCTCCGCTCTCGACTCCCTTCTTCCTAGAAAGATCTAAGCGAAAAAAAGTAACACAACTACAACAACAACACAACACCACCATTAACAACAACCAACAACAATACAATACCACCATTTACAATAACCAACAACAACACAACACCACCAACAACAACACAACACAACACGACCAACAACAACACAACACCACCAACAACAACACAACACCACCAACACCACCAACAACAACACAACACCACCACCAACAACAACACAACACCACAACATCAACACCAATAACAACTAACAACAATTTTGAATTCGAACATTAAAATAGATGTTTTACATCTGCCGGGCGTCCCGTGACGCTCACCTTTTTTATTAGTGTTAGTGTGTTTTTTTTTAGAAATTAAATGCTGCGTTGTTTGATTTCCTATCGAATGTCATACGTGACATAATATTTCACAAAAAATTACTAACATGTGTTTCGATCTTCGGGATGCCGTGTGTTTATTCGGGATAAAAATCCTATGGTACTAAGCGATAATGTAGTTTGCTTTCCGTGAAAGAATTTTCGCAATCAGATCGGTAGGTATACTTCTAAAATAACCTCCCTTTTATCAGATTAGAAATAAACCATCTACCACATCAAAATATTAATGAGATTGTGGGTGACATGCTAAATCCAAATTCAATTTAGGAATTAATACGGAGATGCTACGAACCAATCAGAGGAGCACTCAGGTAGATAGGTAATATTCAATAACTGATTGAATGCATCCAACTGTACTCTCTGACAGTACAGTCAGCAACGTTAGTCTAAATAAAAGTTGAGAAATATAGTATCTCGGATCAGTTTGATCTACTATAGGATATTTGGCTCATTTTTATATTATTTGTATTAAAAAAATAACTTTATCCAAAATCGGAAAATGAAAGAATTTTTCAAATTGATTCCCTCACAGAACAAAAATTGCTATGGCATACAGATTGCTCTTCCTGCTCTGGGTGTCTTGTGTATATGAGTTTTAAAAAGCGGCCAAGAGGGAGCCGGACGCGCGCAAAGGGTTCCGAACAAATCATTTTTTTTTCAGTTTTTTTTTTAATCCATATAGATTTTCCTGTAATATCTATGTAAAGAACTACCTACTGTTTTTTTTTTCAAAATTTTAGGTCCAGTGGTTTCGGAGATAAGGGGGAGGGAATGGTAATTTTTCATCGTTGAGCACTGAAACTCACCAGTGAGTTTTGCGATTCACTCGTTATTACCTCTATTATTACCAAAACGCAATGTATTTTATGCTGTGGCAACATTTACACGCTTGGCCATAGACATTATTGGTCGTCTCAGGTGCCCTCCGACAAAAATATATGCTGTCATAACTGAGAAAAAATGTCAAACTGACACTTGAAATCCGGTTTGTCGTATGCGGGCGGGGCTTGAAGGATGTTTACGTTTGACGAATGGCGAGCTTCGGAGGTTAAATAACATTAAAACTGTATATTTTGAATAATGAAACAAAAATATATATTTGAGAACTTATTTTCATTTGATACATCGCACGGCCAAGTTTAAAAAACTTTTTTTTAATTTTCTGATTTTCACCCCAAAAATGACCCCATATTGCAAATTAATTTATTTAGGGTACTCGTTCGTGTTTGGGTTACAGATTTTCATGTGTGTACCAAATTTCAACTCTATCGGTCCAGCAGATTCGGAGAAAATTGGCTGTGACAGACGGACAGACAGACAGACAGAGAGACACACGAGTGATCCTATATGGGTTCCGTATTTTCATTCGGACTTTCGGCTAATAAAGGCAAAACAGAACCCTAACAGCTATATTCTTTGTCATTGCTACCGTCACTATACGGAACCCCTACCCACCGTTCTCTCGCGCTTCACCCCTCCAACTGAGATCAAAGGGAATCAGTTTATGAAATAATTTAATATCGACGCTTTGATGCGAACTTCACAATAACTATGTTCAAATTGAACGAGCTTCTCGTTTCAACATTTTTGTGATGGTTATCTGTATTGCGGAGGTATTTTTGAATTGTGGTCATATTAATTTTACGCTATAACATTAATTTTAAGTGAAGAAGGAGGAGCCCGTGGCTAAAGTAATAACAGCCGCACAGGTCGATTCATCAGGTTAAGCTACGCTTGCCGGGGTTAGTCCATGGATGGGTGACCATCTTTACATACCGAGACGTTGGTCCCGGCTGTCAATCGTGTATCTTTGACAGTCGTTACGGGTCATCAGAAGCCCGAAAGTCTGACAACCAGTCTTACCAATCGTATTACCCAGTAACTGTGGGTTGTGGAGGTCAGATAGGCAGTCGCTCCATGTAAAATACTGGTATTCAGCTGCTTTCGGTTAGACTGGAAGCCAACCCCGATAGTTGGGAAAAGGGTAGGCAGATTGATTATTCTGGGAACACATTAATTGTGCGTACAGCTAAAGAGTGAAATTCCCTGCCGGACGGCGAGTAGTGCGTAACTCGCCGTCCGATCAGCACCAGGCCCGAGAGTCTTTGCTGCCTCAAAGAGTTGTCAGCAAACATGACGGGGCCCGTCATGGCCGATGCCTACCCAGTTGTTGAGGATAAATTTGAAAGAGTTACCTACCTACACCTGGGCATTCAGGGCAGGGAAGGAACAGGGGTGGGTTTTAGTCAGTAAGAGTCTGACACGCCCTCCCGCTCCACCCTAGAGCGGCAGATGTCATTGGATGATTTCCCACCCACAAAAAAAAAAAAAAAAAAAGATAGTTGGGAAAAGGCTAGGAACATTAATGTTGAATGCCCGGCCGAAATTATCATTATTATTGGAAGGTAAAGCAGTACAAATGGTGATATGGTGTGGTTTTAGCGATAAGGCCGCCCATTGTGTCATCTTAAGTAATGTTTTCCTCATATTTTTATTGTAATTTATGTAGTGTACATAAGAAAGAGTATTCTATTCTATTCTATTCTATGTCAGGATAAAAGGAAGAGGGTAAGATGAATAAGCTTCATGAACAAATGATTGCAGTCTCTAGCAATGAACATTGGACCTGAGTCCAGAGACTGGCTAATTATCCGCCTCTGTCTGTTTCCCCACTAATAGGGAAAGATTCCAGGGTAAATAAATCATAATTCTATTTAATCCGTAAGTTAGATTATCAAAAAATATTGGACACGTACTTTTTGCTTTATCAAATTAATAAAAAATGGCAAAGATAAAACGCATCAAAGTTTAGAAGTGGGGGTTTGTTACGTTACTTTTGAGTAAAAAAACTTTTTTACAAAAAAATAGAACCGACTTCCAAAAAAAGTGCAAAATAACTTTAATTTCGGAAGTCGGTGTTCCTGTTTTGTGTCTGTGTTTTTTGACACCGACTTCCGAAATAAAAGTTATTTTGCACTTTTTTTGGAAGTTGGTTCTATTTTTTTGTAAAAAAGTTTTTTATTTTTCACTTTTTAGTTGTGGTTCCCCATTAAACTGTGTTAACAATTCATAGACATACGATAGCAGCAATCGCGGTTGATTTGCTGTCAATTTTTGAAGAGTTCCGTTGCCTGTCTCCGAAACCCATAATCAGATCTTTTTTAAATTTAAATGGGACCATTTCGGAATAAACCCCTTTCGAAAAAAAAAAGAATTTTGCAAATCCGTCAATATATGACGGAGCTATGCCCGAACATACATAAAAAAATAAAAATACAAACATCCGAATTGATAACCTCCTCCTTTTTCGAAGTCGGTTAAAAAAGAAAATACACAAAAAAATAAGAAATTACTTTAATTTCGGATGTGTCGGGTTTGCATTTTATTTCTTCGTTTTTTGATATCGACTTCCATAAAATGGAACGTGGAATTTAACCATACTCGTAATTGGAGAAAACCAAAACGTCATCGAGGTAATACGTATTTTTCGTTTTTTGTTCAGTTTTTCAAAAAGTGCTGAAGCAACTTCGATAAAAATTATATGGGACCGCCTCGGGAGTACATTCTTTCGGATATAAAAATAATTTTGAAAATCGGTTCACAACTGGCGGAGAAATCGGTGGACATACATAAAAAAGAATACATACAGTCGAACACAGAACCTCCTGCTTTTTCGAAATCGGTTAAAAAGTGGTACAATTTTAACTCAGGTGTGACGTCATGCGAAATTTCAACGCACTGCTTCCGTGACAAAAGAAAAAAACGTGTCCAATATTTTTTGGTAATGTATCTGACTAACTAATTAGATTTTGTAGTCAATAACCCAATTCCTCTTACAACGGGGGACGCTAGTCTGTACTAATATTATAAAAAGGTAAAATTTGTTTGTAAGTTTGTATGTAGGGGTTTTTTTTGTGGGGTGGGAAATAATCCAATGACATCTCCCGCTCTGGGTGGAGCGGGAGGGCGTGTCAGACTCTTACTGAGTAAAACCTACCCCTGTTCCTTCCCTGCCTGAGTGCCCAGCGGCGCGGTAACTCATGTTAAGAATTTATCCGCTACCCCTAGGCATGCAGGCACCGGCCACGATGGGCCCCGACAGTGGTGGCTGACAATAATCTCATTGAGGCCCGCGTGGAACACTACGCTCCGTCGACTCACGGGCCTGGTGCTGATCGGACGGCGAGCTACCCACTGCTCGCCGTCCGCAGGCCCGGGTCTACGGTGGCCGGAGATCGTCTCGCGACGTCATACGCCCAGTGCCTGTCCTGCGGTGGTAGCGGCCGGGGCCGTGAGGGCCACTCCGTTGAGCTTCCCTCACGTGTCCCGCCTCCGCCTTCGCGAACATTACTGCTTCGCAGAAGGAGGAGACTGCTTCCCATTCTCTCTCACTCCGTACCATGGCCTGGACCAGGGCCGGGCGCGAGACGATGTAGAGGGGTAATCTCTGGAACTACTGAACCGATTTTGAAAATTCTTTCTCCTCTACAAATATTTTTGAAATTCACGCAAACGAATTCGCGGGCGGAGTGATAGTATTAAATAAAGAACAACAAGAGAGGAGAAGCATTTGAACTTCTTAATTAGAAATCATAAGCAAGCTTTGTAATACTAAAACAATTGAGTTTTTTTAATATTCCAAGTTTATACCACACCTTCTCTACATGAAAATCCATTCAATATTTTTTGAGTTTATCGCGAACAAACAGACAGACAGACGTAACGGAAAACTTTGTTATACCATATGTAGTATAATATAATATAATAATCCTTTTATTTCAGGTAATTTCACCCATAACAATCAAGTCACATAAATCTAATAAATAAATCAATCAAATTAAACACTCAAATTAAATCATTAAAATCGAAATAAATAAAATATAAATACAACAAATTAAATAAAAATCACTAAAATATGTCACTAAAATTAAATAAAATAAAATCATTAAAATCAAATAAAATACTATAACATCTAGCAAGCCTTCTAATCATTAGGCGCACAATTTCAATAAAAACACACATACAAGACATTAAATAAAAATTACACTTATTCATTTACATTCATTATATAAAGATAAAAACAAACACATAATTATAATTTTCTTACCGGCATTGGAACAGCAACATGCCTGCCACAGCAATGCCGGATATACGGGCAGTCCAGCCTGCTGGCGATCATTGCCAGGATAGCATTGGGGCCGGCCCGCACCCGGCGCACCAGGGACGCACACCGCTTGCGCATAGAAGCGTGGAAGCAATCAGTACGTGCCATCGCGAACATCCCTGATGCGCTACAGAAACGGGGCAGCCCCAACACCGCCCGGAACGCGTTGTTGTACAGTAGTGATTACCTCATATCTCCTAAACCGCTAGACGAATTGACGCAGTTAAGATATCGTTAGATGTGTCTTGACAGCACAAATTGTTATTAGATAGGTGACTTTAAAATAACTAGCCAAGTGCGTGTCGGATTTCGCACATTACAGGGTTCCGTACCAAATATTGGTATTTGTTAGTAAAGTATACGTGTTTAGAACTATCAAAGTGTTTGACCATTCTCTTAGAGCATTCAAACTAAGTATATAATTAGCTAAGTTTAGATGGCGTTGGCGTCGAAATAGATCGCGCTATCGTTTGCTTCACACGATTTGGTTGGGGTCCTTAACCATTTCTAATAAACGACCAGCTTAGATCAGAACTTCAGAACACAGATGTGGTTTTATTTCACCTTCAACCCTTCTAGTGTACCTCATTAGGTCAGCAGATCGACTAGTCAGCGACATTTGGTGATAGTATTAATAAATATTATCACCAAATGTCAAGTTCCTAGGTCAATGGGAAGTTAAAAAATTCTCCGTAACAAAATTTTGTGACAGAAGACGGATGGACAGACAGACCGACACAATAGGGATCCGTATGGACCCTTCGGGTACGGAACCCTAAAAACAAATATGGCAGCTGTGAGATGTCATTATTTGAAATAGCTGCACCCCGCGGTTTCACCGCGTAAACCGGAATAAAAAGTAGCCTATGTGTTATCCACGATATAAGCTGTCTACTCACCAAATTTCATACATATCGGTCCAGCCGTTTGAGCGTCAAGAAGTAACAAACATACAAACACACACTCACAAACTTTCACCTTTATAATATTAGTGTATGGAGTGTGGAGCAGTGGTGGCCTAGCGGTATTGGCCACGGCTTACAAGTTGTAGGTCGTGAGTTCAAACCCAGGCAGGCGCTTTAGTTTGTGTAAATTATTTCATCACCACTGCTCTCAAAACGGTGAAGGGAAACATCGTGAGGAAACCGGCCTGTCCTAGAACTAAAAATTTGAAGACATGTGACATCCACCAATTCGCATTGGGCCCGCGTGGTGGATTACGGCCCACACCCTCTCATAGAGAGGCTGTGCCCCAGCATTTAATATTAAAAGGCTGATAATGAATATTAGTGTTATTAAGTGTGATTTGTTGTTTTTTTTGTAACGTTATCTTGGGGGTTATCAAAATGAAGAGCTGGAGAAGGCGATTCCAAAAATATAACTCATTAAATCTGTAGCGACATCTACGCCGCCAACGACTCACTGGGATATCATCACCGCAGACAGTTCCGACTCACCGTGAACTATGCGCCTCTTCCGGTTCCGACTCACTGGAACCAGCCTTCCACTGGCCCGGCAAGCATCACGTATGAACGACTCATCGAGAAGAGAACAATCGATCTCCGATCTCTGGAGGGGAGTGATGTAGCGACATCTATGACGCTACATACGAACTAGAACAGCAAAATTCCTACATCGCGCAAGCAGAGTTCTCCGCGCGATTTAAACATATACAACAGCCCGAAATCAACTATCGGGCAGTTGCCCGGACCAGACACAACACCCGTCTGGTCGGAGGATCCTCGCTTTTCAACGGAGGTTTGCGGGACTTTACACCCTGTTCCGCATACCTCCACAAATCTATGATTCACCTAAAATAACTGCTACCAACTACATCAGACTGCTTGAAAAGTGAATTGTTTGGAACTTTTTAGTTGTTTGTTGGAGTTGGGTTTTTTGAAAATATTCAATTTTATTATTCACAGAAAATAATTAAAATTTTTTCACCTCATAAAAGTTCCCCATCGAAATAACAAGCTATTATAATCTGTGACAATAGGCCCCCGTGACAGTTAAGTCAAAAGTTACGCAAACAACGATGGGGGACACAATCCACCTGCTTAGCTAATGGGGGACTGTGCTTTTGGGGGAATATGATTTTATTATACAAGTTATGAATTGGGGGAATGATGGGCTGTCGGTTTTAAAAGCGTGTCTTTTCGCGGTCATAGTGTGGGGATGAATTACAAATTATAACAATTGATTTTTATTGAAAGAAGCTGTAATCAGTGTCACATTTGTTTATACAGGGTGTAGCCCCCGAAATGTAACCGATAGGAAACCGACAGGCTAGCAACTCGGCATCGATGCACTTTTTACCAATTCTGCCCCTAAGAACAAGGCGCCCATAAGGCGCTATTAGCTGCCAACGACCTTGAGTGTTCTGCACTGAGCTCACGTAACGCGTCGTATGTCCACCCAGTAATAGGACTCGCCTATCAAGGAGCGCTGTCCGAAATTAGACGCATTACTAATTTATTACACATAAAACAACAAGTATTAAACTAAAACACTGAGATTAAATTATAAATAATTAAATGATCTTTAAAATGGTTAAGGTTTCATAAAAGTACGCTTTATAGTTTTTGCGTGCACATAACTTTATAAATTGATTACACAATATTATAAAAATATAATTACAAATATTCTCAGATCAAATTACGACGGAAGTAATCTAGAGTAACATATATTTTTTTCAAGGAAATAAATCTAGTCGTTTAGACGTGATGTTCAATTTAAAACCATTTAAAGTCGCATAACTGCGCCATAATACGAACAATTAAATAAATACAACACCAAATTGGTGGCGCTCCAGTGATACGCTTACCCACAAACAGCACTTCATTTGTATATAAATAGATAGGTTACCAATTGATCATCATGATCATCAGCCTTTTATTGTCCCCACCGCTGGGGCACAGGCCTCCTCTCTGTGAGAGGGTGTGGGCTGTAATCAACCACGCGGGCCCAGTGCGGGTTGGTGGATGTCACATGTCTTCGAATCTTTGGTTCTAGGACATGCCGGTTTCCTCACGATGTTTTCCTTCACCGTTTTGAGAACAGTGGTGGTGAAATAACTTACACAAAGTAAAGCACCTGCCTTTTTTTTTCCTTCATCCAATGACTTCTCCCGCTCTGGGTGGAGCGAGAGGGCGTGTCAGATTCTTACTGACTAAAACCCACCCCTGTTCCTTCCCTGCCTGAGTGCCCAGGGGTGCGGTAACTCATTTTCATAATTTAGCCGCTACCTCAAGGCATGCAGGCACCGGCCGCGATGGGCTCCGTCAGTGATGGCTGACACTCATCTCTTTGAGGCGCGCGTGGAACACTTCGCGCCGTCGACTCACAGGCCTGGTGCTGATCGGACGGCGAGCGACAAGCGAAGCGAAGTAGGTAAGTATATCATCTGCACAGGTTACCTCTCTGTGAGAGGGTGTAGGCCGTAATCCCCCACGCGGGCCGAATGCGGGTCGGTGGATGTCACAATGTCTTCGAATTTTTGGTTCTAGGACATGCCAGTTTCCTCACGATGTTTTCCTTCACTGTTTGACGAGCAGTGGTCAAGAAATTATTTACACAAAGTAAAGCACTTGTCTGGGTTTGAACTCATGACCTACAACTTGTAAGTCGCAGCCAATACCACTGGGCCACCACTGCTCTCACCAGGTTACCAATTACCATCTATTGTTTAATTGCATCCACCATCGCGCCAGTTAACTATTATTAGTTAATAGTGGCCCTGCAATAAGATTGTCCATTTGCTAGCTACTTTAGCTACGGAGAGGCAGGGCCCTACATTACCGATGTTATAAATTTCCGTCTCTTTTGTATACGGGGCGGATTTGGGGAGCCCTGATCGACATTTCACAAGCTTTTATTTAACTTGCTACAGTTGTTTGTTCAGGTCACATCTTGCAAGCTGAATAAGAAGTATGGAGCTAAATTTTGAAGATCACGAAGGTTTTTTATCACGCAATGTTATAGAACTTAAGTTTATGGGTAGTTTGGTCAGGTCTCAGATCCTTGTTGGTTATCTCATCTCTCGTTGAGCTCCTTAAAGTTCTGAGTTGAGCTACACGATAACTGACAAATGCTTGCACTGTCTGGACAGGTCCACTCAAACTTGCGTGGTGCTTTCCTTAAAAGCTCATCTCAGATATATTAACGTCATGGTTCTCATATGATTTGACTAGTACATATTGTATGGATTAGAACGCTCTATAAGAGACTTTGACCTGAGTTTGTTTCGGTATTTCTTCTCAGGGTAGTCAGCTAGGAAACACCGGCCTCATCTAGCTTAAACGGACAAAAAACATTGATGTGCAAGTGTTGCTTGTAACCTATTTACTGAATAAACATCATTTATCATTTATATACGTTACCTACAACAGTAGGTAGGTACTATAGGAACTGGGGACGTGTCTCAGCGACGGTACTGCTAATGATGTGTTGTATCTAAGTTACTCGTGTGTAACAAATAAACCTGCCAAGTGCGAGTCGGACTCGCGCATCAAGGGTTCCGTACCATCGTACAAGATAATACGCGTCCAATTGTTACCATTATTAAGATCGAGCAAAAAAAAAGCCAAAAAAAAACACGTTTCTAGTAGGCTATTTCTAGTAGGTATCTACTATTTCTAGTAGGTATCTAGGCTCGCCCTTTAATCTTTAATTTATTTTTTTGTTACAGCGGCAACAGAAGTTCTGAAACACATTTTGTAAAAATTTCAACTGTCTACCTATTACGTATCAAGAGATACAGCCCACTGACAGACAGACAGTAATATTGTCCGGCTGGTTACCCCTTGTGGTACGGAACCCTTAAAACGCTGGATCGCACGAATTGATAATAATTATATTCTGTTAATCCATCTTTATTTCATTGACAACACACTTCCAAGATATTATTGTAGTCTTTGCTTCCAAGTGATTCAATTATATTTAAAATTCGAATTAGTGTTTAATCATAGTTTTTTCATAGTGTGCCATAAGTTCTAAGCCCTCGAAAGTGGTCCTGATAAAGGAGTCTCTAAAGCACTTACTAATTTTAAAAACGTATATAGACAAAGGGAATACGTCATTTCCCGTACAAAAAAAACACAAAAACTTGTAATCCAAATCCGTCCCCTATTCCGAGGAATGCTCGGTATTTAAATTAATCGAGGAGCAAGGGGCGCGCGATGCGACTGTCTTTATACTTCGGTGCCGCCTGCGTACAGAGCAAGGAACGAACCTTGTCGGCAGACTGGTGTCGGTCAAATATACTTACATGGCGCTATTAACTGCCAACGACCTTGAGCAAGCTA
This sequence comes from Polia nebulosa, assembly GCA_951329385.1. Taxonomy (NCBI): domain Eukaryota; kingdom Metazoa; phylum Arthropoda; class Insecta; order Lepidoptera; family Noctuidae; genus Polia; species Polia nebulosa. The sequence goes on from OX589615.1 coordinate 16,314,688, forward strand.
ACCAGCTTTTTTTTGTGGGGTGGGAAATCATCCAATGACTTCTCCCGCTCTGGGTGGAGCGGGAGGGCGTGTCAGACTCTTACTGACTAAAACCCACCCCTGTTCCTGCCCTTAGTGCCCGGGGGCGAGGTAACTCTGTTTCGAATTTATTCTCAACCCCCGGGCAGGCATCGGCCATGACGGGCCCCGTCCCTATTGCTGACAACTCTTTGAGGCGCGCGTGGAACACTACGCGCCGTCGACTCTCGGGCCTGGTGTTGATCGGACGGCGAGCTACCCACTACTCGCCGTCCGCAGGCCCGGGTTTACGGTGGAAGCTAACCAGCTTAAGTGTTTTGTGCTGAGCTCACGTCACACAGATTTTTTTTTTACTTTTGGTAGACTCGCGTTTGACCACTATCTTACCTGATGGTAACCGATGATATGGTCGACGATGGAGCACGCTTGCCTAGAAGTACCTAACCTATTCACTCTCGACTTAAAGATTTCCAGGTACTATCAGGAAACACAGACTCCGGCTGGGAATTCCACTCCTTAGCTGTACGCACAATGAATGTGTTCCCAAAACGTTTTGTGCATGTGGATGGGATGTCCACCATGTACCGGTGGCGCATCGCCTTATGTCTATATAGTGGTCCGATGATGGAACTTAAGGCGGAGATTCCCAAAAACGGTAAAAAATGTGATTTTCAAAGCAGTTTATCTCTTAAACTATAAATAATTTTGACAAATAAAATATAATTGATATTTTCAAGTCCTATTTGCATACAGTGATGGAACTCAAAACATAATTTAACATACTTTAATGCGTCAAAAATATCTTCTAACATACCTCATAATTATCTTTACAAGCAGTTCATCCCTTCATTAACAATTATAATCATAATAAAAAATATACTATAAAATTTCAAATGCTTAACTGCATCCAGTGATGGATTATTTTTTAACAAATTTATTAATTGGTAAATCCCAAGTAAATCGATAAAATAGTTCGTATTTTGCAATAAATTGCGAGCATTTGTCGTAGTGCATCTCTTTTCTATGCAGTCCAAGAGTGACCGCGCTTTAAGTGATGATCAGAGGTAGGAGTAAGGTAGAGTTATTTAAGTACTTGCATCGAAATGTTGATATTAATATGGATCTTCCCGGGATTTCTAATGGACAATCCCGTGTGGCCAACAATATTACAAATCACACTAATATTATAAAGGCGAAAGTTTGTGAGTGTGTATGTTTGATACTTCTTCACGCTCAAACAACTGGACCTATTTGGATGAAATTTGGTATACAGGTAGCCTATACCCTGGATTAACACATAAGCTACTTTTTATCCCGGTCTACGCGGGTGAAACCGCGGGGCGCTGCTAGTAAATAATAATAAAAACCTCTGTTGTTTTCTTTTGTTCTCACAAGCTATGTTGTGTGAAATACAAATGTGGCAACACCGCGCGTGTGCGCTTAGGAATTTTGCAACTTCGGACATCCGATGTCGTTGATGTAAATTTTGCAACGTCGCGCACGCGCGAGTGGTTTCAATTGTGTAAAATCAAATAACTTTTTTATTTCATAAAACACAGGATTATGCTGCTCTTTAAAATTAATCTCGGGATTTGAAGCATATCCACTTTATTCTTTCGCTGTATGAAATCAGTGTAAGTACATAAACAACTCTACCTAATTCCGACCTCTTGTGATGATTAAACTTATGTCAAAGCCGTCTCCGGCAATGGCCAGCGAGGTTTCTCGTGCTCTGTGAGCCTACAAAACGCAATGAGCGACTTATTATGGTTTGCGATGTTTATTCCTTAATCTCTATTTTGATTATGTTGAATGTTTATTCTTGGAGTAAAATATGCTAGATATATTGGTGTGTAAACACTCTTTTTTATTTTATTAGCTTCATATGTAAAACAATCTTAGAAGTAAAATTTGACCCACTTCCCGGTCTCCGATTGAACTGTAATTTTGAATAAATGTTTAGTTTGGATTGTTATCCAAAGGGGCGTGGTTAACTAAGTGGTGTCATTCTAAATCCAATATGGCGGACAGCCAAAGATGGCGGACTAGTAATTTTTTATGCATATCATGGGAATGCATAAAAAATAACTATCCTAACTAAATAGATATTAAATTAAAGGGTTCGCTGAAAAGAATAGGAATAAAATGCGTGTTTTTTTTTTAACTATAATAATTTATTAATGTACAAGTTGGATTATGGTGACTGCACGTAGTGTTCCACGCGCGCCTCATAGAGATGAATTTCAGCCACCACTGACGGGGCCCATCGTGGCCGGGGCCTGCATGCCTAGGGGTATCGGATAAATTCTGAAAGTGAGTTACCGCAACCCTGGGCACTCAGGCAGGGAAGGAACAGGGGTGGGTTTTAGTCAGTAAAAGACTGACACGCCCTCCCGCTCCACCTAGAGCGGGAGAAGTCATAGGATGATTTCCCAACCCCCCAAAAAAAAAAAAGGTACTATCAGGAAACGCAGACTCCGGCTTGGAATTCCACTCCTTAGCCCTACGCACAATAAATGTGTTCCCAAAACGTTTTGTACGTGTACGTGGGATATCCACAATGTACCGGTGGCGCATCGCCTTACGTCTAGTTTTCCGATGATGGAACTTAACGGGCTTGGCGGAACTACGCTAGTATTAAATTATCTGTGGCGGAACTAAATTCTTGTCAAAGCCGTCTCCAGCAATGGCCAGCGAGGTTCCAATCTCAACAGAGATTAACCAAGTACGCTGGAGATATTATAGTGCACATGCGTGTGCGCAGACACTGGTGCATTCTCTGTTCTTGCACTCTTATAGTCCGATGGGACGGCAATCCGACACGACCGAGGAGAGATCTGGTGCAGGACCAACGCAATAGTTAGTACCGTACTGTTGAATGAAAGTAAACGAAGTAAAAGGAGTGTGAGGATCGTAGCAGGCTAAAAGGCTTTAGGCTTTATTCAAGAAATCACATGAGGAAATACAAATATCGATCAGCTGATGATATCTTTTTAAGGAGAATCCCATTTTTTTTTTTTTTGGGTTTTGTTTTCTATGAGTAAGTTGTTCATTTCCATGGGCAGAACCGGTTCTTAAAATATGTACATGTGTTCTTAAAGTATATACCTTTCCGTTACACCCTGTATACATAAAAGACTCGCTACTACATAAAAGGTAGCGAGATTTTGGTGAAGACGGGTAGGCCGCAGGCTAGTTTGCTATTATAATATAACCAGTGGTAACGGCCGCGACTTATAAGTTGTAGGTCGTGAGTTCAAACCCAGACAGGCGGTTTACTTTATGTAAATTATTTCATCACCACTGCTCTCAAAACGGTGAAGGAAAACATCGTGAGGAAACCGGCATGTCCTACAACCAAAAATTCGAAGACATGCGACATCCACCAATCCGCATTGGGCCCGCGTCGTGGATTATGGTCCACCCCCACTCACAGTGAGGAGGCCTGCGCCCCAGCAGTGATGACATTAAAAGGCTGTTGATGATGATGATATACTAATGCGGTATTGGCCGCGACTTACAAGTTGTAGGTCGGGAGTTCAAACCCAGGCAGGCGCTTTACTTTGTGTAAATATTTTCTTGACCACTGCTCGTCAAACAGTGAAGGAAAACATCGTGAGGAAACCGGCATGTCCTAGAACCAAAAATTCGAAGACATTGTGACATCCCCCAACCCGCATTGGGCCCGCGTGGGGGATTTCGGCGTACACCCTCTCACAGAGAGGAGGCCTGTGCCCCAGCTGATGATATACTTACCTACTTAATGAGTAGAATGTTCGCACAAGCATAATTAGCCTTTTAATGTCCCCATTCCTGGGACAGCGGTATCTTCTCTAGGAGAGGGAATGAATAAAAACAACGTAGCAATCCGTAGAACTTTGTTGGTAAAGCGCAATGCCGCACAGTGTTGCCCCGGCGTAAAGTAGCCTTAAATAAAGAGCTTCGCAGCACAGTCTAGCGATGCGTAGCATGTCATAGAGCTTCGTAGCACGTCGTAAAGTTTCGTAGCACGTTGTAGAGCATCGTAGCACGTCGTCGTACAGCTTTGTAGCACGTTGTAAATGTTCGTAGCATATCGTAGACTTTCGTAGCACGTCGTCGTAGAGCTTCGTAGCACTACGTAGGGCTTCGTAGCACTTCATAGCATATCGTAGAGCTTCGTACCACGGTGTAGCTGTCGCAACCAACCAGCTTAATTCGCCATTCAGTTAACAGCCAAGACGGCAGGCCGTGCTTCGTGGCATGCCGTAGGTAGTACTCGATAGCGTTCTTTTTTGTTTTGGCAGGTAAAATATTTAGGACAAGCCCGCCACACTATTCCCAAACCACTGTAACTCCTGTAAGCCAGAATCAATAGTGGCGACCACCAGAAATAACGCCGAGGCAATGAAGCTCGACGAGTCCCGATGAAACGATTAAACGATTGTCTTGGGTCCCGCAAATAATTAATCAGAAAAGAACAGCTGTGGAGTAATAAAACATAATTTCCACTTCCCTCCTAATCAAGCAGGAGACAGAACAAGCTAGGTCATTAGGCACCAAGGGATATTTACAACTGGGGTAAGCCCAGTTGCCAAACACCACGGATTAAAACACTGATATTAATGGGTCCTAAATTGTGAGTTGTTACACACGTTACCGTTTTGTCAGAAGTGGGCAATCCTCATGGATACCTAGCTGCCTCGGTGACGAGCCAGTCTGGGCAGTGTCAGACCTTTACTGACTAAAACTGGCACGCTATTTGTACTATAACATGATCAGAAACCTTGTGTAGCGATTTTTAGCGTTCCGTACCCGAAAGGTCCAAACGGAGCCCTATTGTCAAACGGAGCCCACTCACGCGTGTCCGTCTGTCTGTCTATCCGTCCGTCGTCTGTCACAAAATTTTGTTATGAAGAGTTTTTTAACTTCCTATTGACATGAACTTAAAATTTGGTGATAATGTTTATTATTACGAATAGTTTTCTAACAAATACCAATATTTGGTACGGGGTTCCGTTAATGTGCAAAATCCGACACGCACTTGGCCAGTTTTTATTTAATGCCAGCGACCCGCCCCGGCTTCGCACGGGTGAAAGAAAGAAAAAAGTATTTATGCAATTCTGTTTTTTTGATTACCGAAAATTGTCTTTCATACAAACCTTGTCCTGACAATTAAAAAAAAATTAAAAAAAAATAAAAAAAAAAAAAAAAAAATGAAAAAAAAAAATGACAACAAAAAAAATTAAATGAAAAAAAAAAAAATTAAATGAAAAAAAAAAATGAAAAAAATGAATGAAATGTTTTATCTATCTATCTATCTATCTAATTACGAACACAACAAATAAAGAATTAGCCAAATCGGTGCCGTGCCAAGCCCTTCTGAAGGGATGCGCTTACATACATTCGACAATTGATTTTTACAGAGGGTATTGTCTTTATCAGCCTATGTATGTTTATTCCTTTGTGGAACTTTAGAGACCAAACGCGTGGGCCGATTTTGATAATCCGTACGTCAATTGATTCGTCTTAATCTTGCGAGTGCTAATAACTAAAGACATGACAGTAATCAAAACCCACCATATTGTGAAAAAGAAAAAAATGAAAGTCAACGAACTATATTAAACGGAGTATCAAAATAAAAGGTTCGAGGAGGCGATTTCAAAAATATAACTCACTAAAATGTATAAAATAAAATAAAAATTTCAAAAACCCGACTGTCAAAAATAACTAAAGAGTTCCAAATAAGTCACTGTTCAAGCAGTCCGATGCAGTTGGTGGCATGAAATCAAATAATTGAACTAAAATAACTGCTACCAACTGCATCAGACTGCTTGAAAAGTGACTTATTTAGAACTTTTTAGTTTTTTTTTTTTTTCATTTCGACGTTCGGAACTCTACACCCTACACAGTAAAGACTACTTTCTGTAGTTTCGGTAATTAAAGCAACTAACCGGTAATGTCACAGTAATGATATCAAGTAAACAGTTAATCATTATCAGGAACAGATACTATCTTCACTAATCGCAAAGGCCGGCAAAGGGTCCCAAATCAAAGGCAACTGATCACATTAATCCCTTCCAAAGTTAGTACAACACTGGACATCGGCCATCATTGTAATTAGAGAGAGTCCGAGTTGATTGTGAGATAGTATCTATGCGACTGGTTTGAATAACTTGTTTGCTAACTAGGAGAAAGGTTATAAAATATAAAGGCTATATAATATATGAATACTTACCGTCCAGCGAGTTTTGTGCATTGTTTATCAATGTATTCGTTTTTGCCTTTTTTTTTTTAATTTTGGCTTCGCACGGTTTGTGCATTTAGCCAGTGCGAAGTTTAGAAAGTATTTAGTTTTAGATACAGAATACTGTCACTTTTTCCATTACAATGCAGATGTAACACATTCTAATGTTTTTGCAATATTTGGCAGCAAATGTGTCGAGTCAGCCTTCTCGTCAAACTTCGCTGAGGTAGTCAAGACCAAATTCTCAGCTTTATTTAACCTAGATCGCGCCTGTTTCAATGATTCCACATATTGTCCATTTGCGTTGATACTTGAGACACAAAACTACACCAATTTTACATCACAATATCCACTATGAATCAATAAACGAATAATTATAACAGCCACTGAACTTCACTCGACAAAAAATTAACCGACGAAAAAGAACTGAAAAGCAAAAAATAAATAAACCTTTTAAGTCTTGAGTAATGAGCTTATTTACCTACATAAAATATCAAATTTTATATAAACTAATTTTGAGTCGGCGCCAAACAACAATCTGATTATTAAATATCTAAATTTTATAAGTACTTACAAATGAAGAGGGCTGTAAGTAGGTAATTAATCATTTTATTAATTGGCGCCGACTCAAAATTAGTTTATATAAAATTTGATATTTTATGTAGGTAAATAAGCTCATTACTCAAGACTTAAAAGGTTTATTTATTTTTTGCTTTTTAGTTCTTTTTCGTCGGTTAATTTTTTTGTTAAAAAGTTTTTTATTTCATGATTTTTTGTGGCTCGCATCATCTTTTAACACTCTGAGGCTAATTTCTAATTCTTCATCATTCCTCTTGCCACTGAGCTGATGATATAACAATACTTCCATGAAGTTCCCAGGATATTGACCAGTTGAGGTTACCTCCAATCCTCAAAGCATATTAAGTGGTATTTGTCACTAAAACCAGTTTTTATATCTGATTTCTATTGTTTAGGAAAGGTATGGTTTCCATCATCAGCTCAGTTTCATGATGTGATGGTTCCTAAATGCAAATACCTGATTCAGTTATGAAAAGTAAACAGAAACAATATTCGTGCCCAATTTTCGAGGTTTTCTCTAAATTTGATCAGGATTCCATGATCAGATCCTGATGTCCTTGACTTGGGACAACTCTTGAGGTATACCCTATCTAAGAAAAAAAGAATCATCAAAATCGGTTCATAAATAACGGAGTGAGGGCCGAACATACATACAGAAACGCTAAACGTGCCCACAATTTTCGAGGTTTTCTCTCAATTTTGTCAGGATTCCATTGTCAGATCCTGATTTCCTTGACATGGGACCACCCTTGAGGTATACCCTATCTAATAAAAAAAGAATAATCAAAATCGGTTCATAAATGACGGAGTGAAGGCTGAACACACATACAGAAACGCTAAACGTGCCCACAATTTTCGAGGTTTTCTCTCAATTTTGTCAGGATTCCATTGTCAGATCCTGATTTCTTTGACATGGGACCACCCTTGAGGTGTACCCTATCTAACAAAAAAAGAATAATCAAAATCGGTTCATAAATGAGGGAGTAAGGGCTGAACATACACAAAAAAAAAAAAAAACATATATACGGTCGAATTGAGAACCTCCTCCTTTTTTTTCGTCGGTTAAAAATCCCGCCAAAAACTCCTGTTTATCAATGTATTCGTTTCAGCCTTTTTTTTTAATGTTGTCTTTACACGGTTTGTGCATTTAGCCAGTGACAAAGGTTTAGAAAGTATTTCATTTTAGATACAGAATACTGTCACTTTTCCAGATGTAACACATTCTAATGTTTTTGCAATATTTGGCATCAAATGTGTCGAGTCAGCCTTCTCGTCAAACTTCGCTGAGGTAGTCAAGACAAAATTCTCAGCTTTATTTTACCTAGATCGCACCTGGAGTGGACACTTACTTCACTTAAGAGAAATGTGAAAATTTCATGTGGCAGTTCACAGTTCATTATTCAAACATGTAAAACACCCTGAGATTGGCGGTACGTAGGCCTTGGAGGCTCGACAAGGGGGTTCCTAAGCGCATGCTTTGAGAGGATCCGGCAATTGTAACTCGAGGTGCCCCTGCATAAGTCCGACATCATGTGTTTTGATAGTGCTCGGAACGCGCCACTATCGGGTTCCCAAATAACGGTAGGAAGGGTTCACATCGGCGTCGGGTCGACGTTGAAGTACCTGGGACTCGTCCTCGACTGGAGCAGGCCGGGGCTGACTTCAAGCGGCTCCTGCCCAACCTCCCCTAGATTCATCCAAACGCCTCCGGGAGGAGGCGTTTGGATGAATCGAAAGTCGTGCGGTCCATGGCCCATTATACCGGCGCGCGTTTCTTGAGGCGGCGACCAGCCGGCCGCTGAACGCGTCCCAAACGGTCATGGCGATCTGGCTGACCTGGGGATACCGCACGGTCTTCGGTAAGGCGGCGAGCCTTGCCGGATGGGATCTGGAAGTGGAAGTCCTCGCGCACGTTTGGGAGTGGCCGGAGGAGGCTAGAGAAGCTAGTGATAGCTAAACATTGATCGTGGCCCATGTCTATCAGGTAATCAGGTTGGTATGTAAATGGGTATTACACCCATTTTTGAAAAGTGTCTCAATTAAATTTTATAGTGCTAAAAAACCAATAAAAAAACACAATTTTTATTCGATCAATATGGGATAAACATGCATTGAAATTTTACATTTTCAAAGCACATACATTTTCCTAGCAGCCGCCGCAGGAGACGACCTGACCGTTGGAAGTCGCAAGCCGATTCCCGGCCACCGTAGGCGCTGGCTTGCGGACGGCGAGTAGTGGCTAACTCGCCGTCCGATAAGGACCAGGCCCGAGTCGACGGCGCCTCAAAGAGATGTCAGCAGCAACTGACGGGGTCCGCTAGGGCCGATGCCTGCCTGGAGTCGCAGGTAAATTCTAAAGAGAGTTACCGCGGCCCCTTGGCACAGGCAACTGAAGGAACAGGGGTGGGTTTTAGTCAGTAAGAGTCTGACACGCCCTTCCGCTCCATCCATCATCATCATTAGCTTTTTAATGTCCTCACTGCTGGGGCACAGGCCTCCTCTCTGTGAGAGGATGTGCCATGTGACATCCACCAATCCACCACGCGGGCGCAATGTGGATTGGTGGATGTCACATGTCTTCGAATTTTTGGTCCTAGAACATGCCTGTTTCCTCACGATGTTTTCCTTCACCGTTTTGAGAGCAGTGGTGATGAAATAATTCACACAAAGTAAAGCGCCTGCCTGAGTTTGAACTCACGACCTACAACTTGTAAGTCGCGGCCAATACTGCTGGGCCACCACTGCTCCACCCAGAGCGGAAGAAATCATTTGATGATTTCCAGCTCTCCAAAAAAGAAGGTTGGTATGTAAAAAAAAAACATGTAATTCAATAAATAATACTTTATTTACTATTAGTAAGTACATTAATATAATCCTTATATACAGATAACAAGCGTGTAGGTACATTATTATAGAATAAGCATAATGATTTAAGCTATCAGCAAAAACAACCATTTCTATTAAAATTAATGGGCGAATGTTGCTTAAATTATACAAAATATTTCTTGCGGGAGCTATATAAATTACTTACAAGTAATTACATTAGTACTTTCAGCCCCAAAAATATTGCCAATAAATTAAAAGTCACTCTGTATAAGATTCAGATATGATAAGCGATCAAGGCCGTGCACAGGAAATATGGTCTGATATGATAAAGAAGGTTGGAGGCAGCATATACCGAGCGGTCTACATTGCTGAAGACCGCAAAACTTGGAGCCGAGTCGTGTGGTCACGATTCTTAGCAATGCGGGAACGACGAAGAAGAATAAGATTCTGAACATTTGCTGATAATTCAAACAATACGCTGCAAGAAGTGTGCGAAAAAACTCAGCTGCCGTAATAACATGCTAATAATAGTTTGTTTATAATAATTATTACGTCTATAACTATTATAATTCGTACATATTAGTATTATTTCATAGTATCGTCAAGTTTAATCTCTTGCGGGATTAGTCGAGATACTGGGCTGGGTTTTTAGCAAAAATCTAGAATTTTATTATAAATTGTTGTAAGAATATAGGTATGTTACCGTAAAATTTCAGACACCGTTATGAAAAATCACGTTAAATTGTAAACTTTTTATTTTCAATTTCATTTCGATACATTGTAAATTTAATTATCGATTTTATATGAGACTAACTTCTCCCACCGGCTCCGCCCGCGTGGAATTAGTACTTCTCCCGTTATAAACTTTCAACCCCTTTTTCACCCCCTTAAGGGTTGAATTTCGAAAAACCCTTTCTTAGTGGATACCTACTCTTCACAAAGAACACACCCTCCAAATTTCATGTCTCTAAGACCAGCGGTTTAGGCTGTGCGTTGATATATTACTTAATCAGGACTTTGAATTTTATATAAACAGATTTATTGTATTTGAAATAATCACACTAATATTATAAAAGTGAAAGTTTGTGTGTATGTTTGTTACTTCTTCACTCTCAAATAGCTGGACCGATTTGGATGTAATTTGGTATGTAGATAGCTTATACAATGGATTAACACATAGGCATACTTTTTTATCCCGGTCTACGCGGGGGAAAACGCGGGGCGCAGCTAGTATCACAATATATTGAGAATTTATACTCCCACAAGATTTATTACAATGCAACAGTGTTTACAATTATCCGGTGACATATAAAAGGTCAGATTAAATTACATAGAGAAACTTTAGTGAAGTGGTGGTTATCGATATTCAAAATCGATAAAACAAACTGTTTTTTTAAACCCATTTTTGAAGTAACTGCTCAGTTAAAAATAAGTTTAACTCTTTTATGGATTGGTACAGGCGTTTGTGAATTTCCGTAGCATCACAGCGGGCCCTAGCAGAATACCAGCGCTGCGTTATTTATTGTTTAAATATCACAGGGTGAATCTCTAGGCGTTAGGCTGATAATAATGACAGAATGTTGCCGACAATGACGAATTATGGTAAATTGAACTTTAATGCACTAGTATTAAAGTATACTAGTATTAAAGTATACTAGTACTACTAGGCACTGAATACTATTAGTGTACTTTAAAACTAGTGCATTAAAGTTGAATTTCCCACGATTCGTCATTGTCGCCAACAGTCTATCGTTATTATCAGCCTAACGCCTGGAGATTCACCCCACAAAATTTATGCGGTTTTTTTACCATTAATAGGCTCGTGTTTAACCACTATCTCACCTGAAGGTCTAGCATGACCAATTCTATCTCTATTCTACCAAGAATAGACAAAGTTGTTGTAGCTGTAGACTTTTTTCGACTGAAGAATAGAAAAAAAAATTGACTTCAGTTTTAACATCGCCATCTTAAGGTGAAAGCTCCAAGGTAGCCCGCGAAATTCAAATTTTCTTACGTTTTTTGGAATTTGCAGGTCAGTGTCAGGTTATATCTAAGTCAAAATTTGATTCGCGGGCGTAGCAAGTATGTGTTTATAGAATTATAATAATTAAAATCATCAATACAACTCTCTCAGTTAGAATTGATTCCAAATGTAAGTATTTCATGAAATCATGACATTTGGTATCAATTCTAACTGAGAGAGATGTATTGATGATTTGAATGATTATAATTCTATAAATACATACTTGCTACGGCCGCGAATCAAATGTTCACCAAGATACAACCTGACACTGACATGCAAATTCCAAAAAACGTTAGATAATTTGAATTTCGCGGTCTACCCTGGAGCATGCACCTTAAGTCGGTAGAAATATTTCTATAATCTGTCATTTTGTCTATTCTTTCGTCGACAAAACCCGTTTCTGTTGGTCATGCTACGCGTGCTGATGGTAAGCGATGATGTGGTCGAAGATGGGGCGCCCTTTTGCCCTCGCACAGTTTATTTTTATTTGTTTTCGTACTTGTAATAAGTTCTTGTGTGAAGTTCAAATAAATATTTTTTATTTCTTTCTTTTTCATGTTGGCTAGCAAATTTAAAACGACATTATGTACTTATGATTATTTAATGTTTGATAGTGGACATTTTTAGGTTAATTATCGATGATAGTAAATTCAACTTTCTACAATTTTTACTCAACCATAGTGAATGCTACATGGTATGATTAGAATCTAAATAATTACCAATAAATTGTCTAACTAACATAATTTATTTTTTAGATGTTTCACGTAGACTATCACAAAATGAACAGAGTTTACAATAATGTCAACTAGACGAGAAGGAAATAAAAACCTACTGATTTATTCCAAAGTATTTTCTAGGATGACTACTAGGAAAAAAAAATCTATGTAGTCCACCACATGTATAATGAAACATTATTTCCGGCCACGTATTATTTGCTTTTTCAAATCAATAAAATATTACAAAGATAAAACGCATCAAAGTTCGGGAGCGGGGGCTTGTTAAGTCACTTCTAGGTAATAGAGAGTACATTTTATATGTAGGTGTGACGTCACGCGAAATTTCAACGCACTGTATCGTCTTTATTTATTGGTTACACGACAAGACAAAAATGTGACCAATATTTTTTGGTAATCTAACTGACGAACCTTAAAGGTTTTTTAGTCCCTATTGTTTAGTATTATTTTAGTAACAACTATATTACTAGAGATTTCCCTAAATCAGCCTAAATTTCAACTTTTTCTACAACATTATAATATTTTAGAGAGCCATAGATTTGGCTAAATCATTCAGACAAGGAGTTTTATTTATAACTTGTCGTATAAAACCGTGAGAATATTGTCGTTGGCCTGGTCTACATCTATGATTATATTGTATTAATATAATCTATTCCGAAATCTGTGCTTTCATTTCATTAAATAATTAAATAAGCTATGTTGAAAAAAGGTGAATACGGAAAAATAAATTATTTTGCGAAACTTCGCAGCCACTTTCACTCATTAAGAGGTAAAAAAAAACTAAATACAGGTCGCTAAAACCGTAACACTTAGGCGTCAGGTATAGGGAGCGTGCAGTAACTATAGATGGCGCCACATAAATGTCAATGTCTGTATTTATGCAGTACAAGTTGCAGATTTCACTCACTAGATGGCAGTCTACATTACTCGTGCTGAATGTGTGTGTATACATACATATAAGGCACGGAAATGTCAATGATGAGTTTTTAAAAAGTAAAAGTTTCGAATTTACTCCACTAGATGGCACAGACTAAGCCGTGCACGTTCCCTATTTGACCTTGAAAACGAAACATAATGACGTAAACATGACGTTAACGTCAACTTAACATTTGTCAGTATTTGACATTATCTGAAGGGTTTCTGACACGCCTCAGTAGTCATCTGGTGTTCGTCATTTTAGAAATCCCCTCATTACTTGAAGTTATGAAATTACGTTTTTTTATTTTTACTTCATATCATCCTTACATATCGATATCCATCACCTCTGCGGGGTTCCGCTAGTCAATTTAATTAAACCGACAAGCTTTAAGTTATTGCTTAGTTATGTTATAGTTGCATTTGTTCATAATTATAAAAAAAGCTGTATTATATTTAAACAAGGTAATAAATAAACATTAAAAGAAAATAATTTCGATTGCACTTACAAAAAACGTATTTTCTACTGCATTTATTATTGCACCACTCAAGATATTCCTTCATAGACTTATTTCAAGAAAGTCTGATTATTTTGATAGATTGTTAATAACAAATATGTACTTAGTTATTTTCATATTAATTTAACACTTTTTTCGCACGTATCATTGGCTTCATCTGTAACTTATGTAAAAAAATCTAGAAGTTAAATTTGACCCACTTATCGGTTGCCGATTGAGCTGAAATTTTGCATATCAATTATACATATTTAGTTTGGATGACAACGCATGGTTAGTTAAGTGTCGTCATTCTAAATTCAATATGGCGAACTCCCAAAAATAGCGGCAATGTTATTCACACATTCAATTATTTTTCAAGTATAAATTTATTAAAATCAAATCAAAATAATCAAGCGATCTTATAAGGGATCTTGTAGAAAAAATAAAATATTTCGTATAGAAGCGATGCTCAGGCTCAGAACACATTCTTCTAACGCGAATGTGTTTGCGTAGTCTGTCCTTCTTTCTTGACCTAAGGATCTACATGATTCCATGCATTTCTCTTGGAAAATGCACGGATATTTTGGGAATCGTAATGCGTGTGAAACCACGGGTTTCCGATAGTTAGCATAAAATAATGATACTTTTAATACTATAATTATACTGGGCAATGTAGTGCTTAACATCTGAGCGTACAAAACACCCAATTTCAATATACGAAATATTATATCTTTTTCTATGATACATGTCTTCAAAATCTGCATACAATCGCTACACAATCCGATTACATCTCTTCTCCACTCACTCTCATCTTTATTTCTCACTAAATAACTCATTTTATCTCAGACTACCCTCCTAAGCAGCACACACGGTGTTGTCGAGCGGCATCAGTTCCAGCTTCACGTCGTCTGACTGCAGTTCTGTTACCAGCTCACGTAACCTGGTGGGGAAAGAGTTTTTGTTAATAATAATAAAATAATAACATTCTCAGTCGGTTCCTTTCTCTGGAGCCCTGACCGCGCATAGCTTGGAACCTGTTTTTAAATGTTTTTGTTTTCTTTTTTATTTAAATATTTAAAAATGTAACTAATGTGTACAAAAGTGAATAAACGAGAATAATAAACTTTTTATTTCAGAAATTAAATCCCATCTACAAAGTTGTTAGTATCATTACAACTTATCAAACCATGTTAGTACATAAATACAAATACAAAATTATAAAATACTTGCCTAACTATAATTAAAACAGAAACTCCTAACTAAATAAAACTTAAAATAACGGCGTCAAAAAAATCCTCCGCATCGCTGTCGACTGGAAATGTGCCCAAAATTTTGGTGGCAAGTGGTAGCAAAAAGGTGGTGGAGGAGGAGATCTCGAAGATTATACCCTGCCTGGTTTCCGAGATCCTCGGTACTCTCAATAGTTATTCAATAGACAAGGTTGCCGATTTTAACTTTTTTTTTCTTGCAAGTGAAACAAGATATAGAATAGGAGATCCAATTTTTTTATCAGAGCTATTATTTTCTTGAAGAAAGTTGTTGATTGCCATGGCCAGAAGCAGTATTTTAAATAAAACCACCCATTTACGTTACAACCTGTATAATAATAATAATATTCCACAACTATCACACAACGCCATCTAGTCCCAAGCTAAGCAGAGCTTGTGTTATGGGTACTAGACAACTGATAAACATACTTATATATTTCTAAATACATACATATTATAGATAAATTACACCCAGACACAGAACAAATGATCGTGCTCATTACACAAACATTTGTCCTGGGTGGGAATCGAACCCACGACCTCCGGCATAGCAGTCAGGGTCACTAACCACTAGACCAACAGGCCAGCCATAATATAATAATAATTAATATAATACTTAGTTCTAATGTTTGATTTTCTTTCTGTATTATATTTGTCGCTAACTGACGAGTTGAACTTGTCGGTGAATGATCTTTATTCAGTCAGTAAGTTACGTGTACACTTACTTGGGTTATGGGCGTCATCAGAAGTCTTAAAGGCAACCTGAGAGCAATGGAGAGGGCTATGCTCCGAGTTTCCTTGCGTGACCGAATCAGGAATGAAGATCCGCAGGAGGACCAAGGTTACCGACATAGCCCGAAGAATCGCCAAACTGAAGTGGCAATGGGCAGGGCAAATTGCGCGCAGAACGGACGGTCGATGGGGCCGAAAGGTTCTGGAGTGGCGACCGCGTACCGGAAGACGCAGCGTTAGCACGCCTCCCACAAGGTGGATAGATGACTTGGTGAGGGTCGCCGGTAGCCGATGGATGCGAGACGCACAGGACCGGTCATTGTGGCGACACTTGGGGGAGGCCTATGTCCAGCAGTGGACGTCTTTCGGCTGAAATGATGATAATGATAATGATGAACACTTACTTGGCTAACTGCGCAGGAGTCACGAAGATGGTGTCTTCAGTTTGACCTGAAGCTGGTGCAGGGTACCTGATTGTACCCACGTCTACTGACTTTGATGATAACACCTGTCACAAGAAAAAAAATGTAAGTTTAATAAAAAATTATTGTTATACAATGTTTAAAAAGAACAGTTAGATAACGCAATCACACTAATATTATAAAGGCGAAAGTTTGTGAGTGTGTTTGTATGTTTGTTACTTCTTCACGCTTAAACGGCTGGACCGATTTGGATGAAATTTGGTATGTAGCTAGCTTATACATAGACTACTTTTTACGCTTGTGAAACCGCGGGGCACAGCTAGTATTAAATAATTTTCAAAATAAAAATGATAAATGATTTTATTTTGCTAATAGGTATATAACTAATAACACTTTTTACAAGTCAATATTTTTGTCAGAAATTTGAAATCCGAAGATTTCAGTGCAGCATTCGTGCAGGGCTACTTGATCATGACGTCATCATCACTTCCTCAAGCTCTCGAGCACCGAGTCATATACAATCAGACAGTACTACACGGCTTCAACAGGGTATCATGACGGCTAGCATGCCTACCTGGTCATCGCCTTCAGCCTCATCAAGCCACCTTGGTTAGGCACACTCCATTTTCTAATAAAATCACAAACTTACGGCAGCTAGCTCAGGCGCGGGGAACTCTGCGAAGTCTGCCTCGACGCAGCGCCATGGACGATGCATCAGTAACTGTTGACGGACCTCTGCCTGCAGAGATGCCAGACGAATCTGTGAAAAAAAAAATATGTTAGGTGCGCTGCCAGGACTGGGAAAATTCAAGTTAATAAATAAAATTGCAAAAAAAAACAACTACAAAGTTCAGGCACTTATTTTAGTTTAATGATAGATTTCATGCTACCAAATAAATTCATCAGACTGCTTGAAAAGTAACTTGTTAGGAACATCTTAGTTGTAGCACGGGCTCTCATCTCGAACAAAGAAAATTTAGTTCAAATAAATCTCAATAAATGGCGTAATATGCATCGATTTCTTATTGAAGTTTAAGTAATATTAATATTTTGAAAATAAATATGGTAAAAACTTTATTTTCTTATTTAATAAACTGCCCTAAGCATAAAATTGTGGGATAATTGAATTGTAATTCTAATTTAGACGATTATTGGAACGAATCCTTAGACATCTATATTTCTTGTAGCAATAGATGGCGCTGTTTGAAGTTTTAGAATTTATCCATTCGACTTTTTAAAATTTGAATAGTGACACATTTTGATACAGTAAAATTGCTATGAAGTGCCAAAAATACTATAAAATAATTCCTCAAATGTGTGAGAAAATATTAGTAAGACTTTTACTTAAATTCATTCAGTTTGCAAGCCGTCGCTGCTAACTCCATCTAGCGAGGTGTAGAGGACGGGCCCGAGCGAAGACCAAAAGATATTTGTGTGTACGAAAACCCGTAGTTACGGCGGTACCGTTTCTTTGTATGGGATGAGGCATCTGTACACTAGTATTATATTATCTGTGGTTGTAGTCAGATTGTTCGAAAATTATTAAATTTTCTGATAGTAATCTTACCTCCAGCTGTCTCCTGAGTTCCCTCTGCTTGTCCTTGTGCAATTGCAGCGCATGCGCGTACTGCCCCGGTTCAGACGGGAACCTGACGAGCCCGCTACGAGCCACGAACATAGTCCATTCCTGGAGAGGAAAATGGTGTTAATTATAATTTTGCTAATTCATGCACCAACAGAGGTTTTAATATTTCTATCTACTAACTCTTTTGTTTAACCCGTTTAAGGCTTAGTTATACGACTTTTAATGGTTTTTAATTCAACATCACGTCTAAACGACTAGTCTTATTTCTTTGAAAAAAATGTATGTTACTCTAGACAATCTCCTCAAAAAGTCGTAATTTGATCTCATAATATTTGAAATTATATTTTTATAACATATTGTAATTAATTTGTAAAGTTATGTCTAACGCGGATAAAAAATTGAGAATCACGCAAAAACTATAAAGCGTATTTTTATGAAACCTTCACCATTTTAAAGATTATTTAATTATTTATAA
Organism: Polia nebulosa; assembly: GCA_951329385.1. Lineage (NCBI taxonomy): Eukaryota > Metazoa > Arthropoda > Insecta > Lepidoptera > Noctuidae > Polia > Polia nebulosa. The sequence goes on from OX589615.1 coordinate 16,332,988, forward strand.
TTTTAGTGTCTCAGTATTTTAGTTTAATACTTGTTGTTTTATGTGTAATAAATTAAGAATGCGTCTAATTTCGGACAGCGCTCCTTGATGGGGGAGTCCTATTACTGGGTGTACGTACGACGCGTTACGTGAGCTCAGCGCAGAACACACAAGCTAACCACTCAAGGTCGTTAGCAGCTAATAGCGCCTTAACATGTTTTATTGTGCTCGGGAGAACTACATCCTACAAAAAAAGTCAAAATCAAAAGTCATTTATTCATATTGTGACGTCCACCAACCCGCATTGGGCCCGCGTGGTGGATCTGGCCTCCGTGACCTCATCATCATCTTTCTCGTCTTTTAATGTCCCCACTGCTGGGCAAAGGCCTCCTCTCTGTGAGAGGTTGTGGGCCGTAATCCACCACGGGCCCAATGCGGATTGGTGGATGTCATAATTATGTCTTCGAATTTTTGGTTCTATGACATGCCGGTTTCCTCACGATGTTTTCCTTCACCGTTTTGAGAGCAGTGGTGATGAAATAATTTACACAAAGTAAAACGCCTGGGTTTGAACTCGCGACCTACAACTTGTAAGTCGCGGCCAATACCACTAGGCCACCACTGCTCCTGAGAGGAGGCCTGTGTCCTAGTATCATCATTCTCCTGCCCTTATCCCAATTTATTTGGGGTCGGCGCAACATGTCTTTTTCTTCCATACTCCTCTATCAGTCGTCATCCCTGTAGTCACCCCCTGTTTACCCGTATCCTCTCTCACACAGTCCAACCATCGTTTCTTTGGCCTTCCCCTACTCTTATAGCCATCCACATCCATACACAAGACTTTCCTCACGACATTTTCTTCATTCCTCCGCATCACATACCACGTCCTAGTAATGAGGACATTATAGGCTAATTATGATTATTTTTGCAATTTTGCGCATTTTGGTATTTCAGAAATCCGATGTCTTACCGTCTGCAACTTAGCCAGGTCCCTCTCGAGCTGCGCGGCAGCGTGCCTCCTAGCCAGCGCGGCGGCGGAGCCCGGGTGCTCCAGCGGCCGCAGGGCTCGCAGGGCGGCGCGCTCTGCCTTGCGACACGCTGACATGCGGGCAGAGCGCTCGCGTTCCACCGTCCTTAGAGGTGAAGGATATATCATCAGTATGGTCCGCACGAAAAACACGCGCTTGAGACGTAAAGTTGCGGACACCAGCTCGCTCGACATACAAGCCAAGCATAGTAGGTGGTGGTGTAGTTCAGTAGTAATAATGGAGAGGAGCTAATGGCGCATACTAGCTAAAATACTACGAATGCTTTTGTATTTTTGTACCTAATTTTATATGGATTCCCTATATACAGGCATGCCTAAATTGGGAATCCAGTAACTCAATAACCTATTTACGACAGACGCTTGAGGTAATGTTTAAAGTGAGATGGTGGAGTGGCCCCTAGTGTCCGTAACACAGGTTAATTCCTAGCACGGAACTGGGTTCTGCTCCGCTATACACAGTGGCATTTCTGTTCGTCACTCATGTTGTATTATTTAAGTTAACCTGTACTCATAGTTTTTAAATAAAGACTATTATTATTTTAAATAAAAATAAAGATTAATGGTGAAAGAACGTTTTGGTGGTCCGTTTTTAGAAAAGTTTGACCACCACAAAGTGCTGAGTCTCAACCTAATTCTAAAATTGTTTACTTTTATTTCGAAAAATAAAATTAACTGGACTGGAAGCAAATGCTACAGTGTTGAACGCAGTAAAAACAACTACGGTTTTCAAAGTATCTTTTTCACTGATAGATAGTTATTATTTAAATACAGGATATCATTGAATCATTAGCATTCTGGGAGTGAACGTACTCCTAAATATGAACAACCCTCACTATGAGACCAACTCAAAAATGGATGATTTCGGAAGTCCGATACAATGCAGCATACTTGCGAGTGACGTTGAAAGGAATTAGAGTTGACTCTGTAGTTCATATCTTTTAAAACGCTCGTTATTTTTAGAGATTTTTACTGCGTCTTGTTTTCTCTAGGTTTTAAGAAATGAAATAAAAAAAACATTAAAATTCCCCACTTAATCTCTCTTTAATATTAGTTCAGATTCTACTTACCAGCTCAGCACCTTGATCTGATGCTGCAGCGCCTCGTTGACTTCACCAACAGCGACTCCCGCCGTCACCTTCACCGGAGTCTCCTCTGTATCAGACACTGTTAGTTACAGAACCTTCTAGAAGATGTAGTGCGGTGTGATGGATGCGCGGGAGTTGAGAAATCGACTTATATGTGTTAAAAATATATAGAATCTGAATAAGGAACAGAGTGCGAAGGAATAAGGAACATGGGGAGCGGAAAGATTTTGATATCGAATGTGGATGGCTCTAAGAATATAGTGGTATACTTACTTAAAAAAAGTAAAACATGGATGGCTTTACAGAAAGAAGGTCCGAGATGGTGACTAATAGAGAAGAAAGAAAGGCATGGAAGGACACTAGAACAGTCACGCTGTGCCGACAGCAAATAATTTGTGATAATCATATCACAAATCAATCATAATAGCCGTAGAATCGATGATGGTTTGGGTAGACGTGTTCTTGAGTGAAGACCGCGAATCGGCAAAAGTTAGGTAGGACGCCCTCAGGCTAGGTGGAGCGATGATCTTCGCAGGGTGGCTGGTAGCAGCTGGATGAGAGTTGCCGAGAACCGAGCTGAATGGCGTGCAATTGGAGAGGCCTATGTCCAGCAGTGGACTGCTATAGGCTGATGACGATGATGATGATAAATCCAATCACGTCGCCCGCATGCATGATGACCGCTGGGCATAAGTGTACACGCAATGCGTGCCAAAGGATAGAAGCGTGGCCGAGGCCAGCCCAAAAAGTGATGGCGAGATGACTTGGACGTGCACCACGAAGGCTGGTTTGAGGTGTCGCAAGAAAAGAGTGTCTGAAAGGATGTGGAGGGAGGTCTTTACCCAGCTGTGGGACACAATAAGCTAAGATGACTTGGACGTGCACCACGAAGGCTGGTTTGAGGTGTCGCAAGAAAAGAGTGTCTGAAAGGATGTGGAGGGAGGCCTTTACCCAGCTGTGGGACACAATAAGCTAAGATGACTTGGACGTGCACCACGAAGGCTGGTTTGAGGTGTCGCAAGAAAAGAGTGTCTGAAAGGATGTGGAGGGAGGCCTTTACCCAGCTGTGGGACACAATAAGCTAAGATGACTTGGACGTGCACCACGAAGGCTGGTTTGAGGTGTCGCAAGAAAAGAGTGTCTGAAAGGATGTGGAGGGAGGCCTTTACCCAGCTGTGGGACACAATAAGCTAAAGAAAAAAAACCGGACAAGAGCGAGTCAGATTCGCGGATGAATGGTTCAGTACCATCGTACAAGATTATAAGCGTCTACTTGCCATTTTTAAGATCCAGCAAAAAAAGCCAACAGCAACAAGTTTCTAGTAGGGTATTATTTGTTGTTATAGCGGCAACAGAAATACATATTCTGTGAAAATTTCAACTGTCTACTTATTACGCATCATGAGATACAGCCCGCTGACAGACAGACGGACGGATGGACGGACGGACGGACAGCGGAGGCTTAGTAAGGGTGAGGCCCCATTAGTGCGTTGCGCTGCGTTGCGTCGCGTCGTTGCAACGGAACAACGCATTGTATGCAACACCTGAGCTGCGTTGACGCTGCGACAACGCAACGCAAGAGGGTATGCATGCCGTCGCAGCTGCGTCTCTGTTCAGACTTTCTTTGATCACTGTCCGTCGTCACCGCAGCGCATCACCCTCCCTCCCGCTTCGTCTCTTGTCCGTCGATCCGTTGAAACGTTGCGCGCGACGACGCAACGGTCTAATGGGTCATGTCATAAAAAATATATGGAAAACGACGCTGCAACGACGCTGCAACGACGCTGCGACGACGCAACGCAGCGCAACGCACTAATGGGGCCTCGCTCTTATACGGTCCCGTTGGTTACCCTTCGGGTACGGAACCCTAAGAAGGATAGGAAGAGTAGGATCCTGGCAGGTAAATTAGGAGATTATGAGCAGTGTTTGATAAGTTGATTCAGAGAATAATTTTTCAGCGATTTAAAAATTTTGGTCGATCTTTCAATCCCAAATGACTGCATTAATGCACTGAACAGCATTCGTGGAGTGTACATGATAAAGCACAGGGTTTAACAAATTATATCGTTAAATAAAAATTAAGCTAAGGTTCATATAGTTGAGCTTATGTTGCGCAACTGTTGAGCCATTTTGTCTTAATTTTTCAACTTTCGACCAGATAGTAAGTGATCACCACAGCTTTTAAAAATCTGCAATAATATTTACATTGCAAATTGTTCGATATTTATGAACGCAACCTGTGTTAATTCGCATTTCTACCACAGAGGGCTCTGCGCCTCTCATCTCTTTGTCTATCAAAATATCTCTGCCGTTTCTAGCAATGTGCAATTGTAATGCATCACGTATTTTTACAATATAGGTATTTTTAATATAATCAATAAAGTTATTTTAACGACAGAATTGCACCATGAAATTCCATTACAAATGCATTAGTATCCCAGAGACGATACTGGAACATCTTATGTGAATGTAATTACAAACAGTGGTATCCTTCAAACCAGAGAACAGCGATGGTAGGCAGCAATAATACTTATCTCGGACGGACTCCTTCACAAAAAGCTCTACTAACCAACATAACTCAGTGTCAAACTAATGAGATTTTTCTAAACAAGGCGAAGACGACACTACGGCAATAAATTAAAACACTGGCAATACTAATCACTATAAATAACTTTCAATACGAGACCAACACTGAAATAGCGACAAAAATGTTCAGAGGTTCAGTTCATTTTGTCGAGTTATGCAAACATAAATGTATAGGGCTGTTGTTTTTTTTATATTGTCACGATAGTCCCATAGTAAAAGTTGTTCACGATGATGAGTATTGCCAGTTATTTAATTTAGTGTCGTATTCTCCATGAACTTGCATAATATTAGCCTTAGTTTGAAATCGCCAACCCGCCTTAAGCAAGCGTGGTGATTATTCCTCGTGACTTCTCTGTATGAGAAGATCATTTACAGGCTGGTATTTTTATTATTAGGTATAGAAAATAACTCGTTTTAAATTAAAAGTGTGTCAACAGTTGCGCAACTTTCAACTTAATAAGCCTTAAACGTAAGTAGATAACATCCATAAACAATCATGCGCATACACATTATTGACGTCAAAATTAATTAAAATAAATAAAATAATTAGTCACATGTAATCAAAGCTTATCTTATGACGCATTCCCTTTACTTATAAGTAACTTTTATACTTAACGCTTTTTGAATCTGAATCAGTAGTTAGTTTAAAATGTTCGTATTTTTTTGTTAATTATATTGGTGAGTGAGAGAAAATTATGATGTTTTTGCTTTTAGAGTTTCAGAAGAGTTACCAAAGCCAATCATTTGAGAGTGAATTTGATTCAGAAATTAACATTCATAAAATGATTCAGACTCAAAAATAAAACCTATTCACTACTACATAAAGTAAACCATTTAAAGTAAATATTTAAACAAAATAATCTCTAATTGTGTCTTCGCATCTAGCGTTGAAAAAATGTAGTGTTTTTCGTACGTCTACGCAGCGTAGACGCTAATCTTATACCACGTAAACGCGTGGTATTTTCGACACTACCACGATCTACCACTACTGGACGCTTTCTAGGCAGCGTCTACGCAGCAGCTACATAACTGTTACGTATTGCCGACACAGCTCGACCAACACTAGGTGACATTTAAAAAGAAAACTGTCAGTCGTAGAACTGCACGTCAGAAGTGAAAACTTCTTAGCTTCACGCAACAGCGCGACTTTGCGTGATGGTTAACAGCTACGCATGGATTACACAACTATTATGTCTACACAGATAACAGAAACGTCAGCGGGATATCTACGTTACGATTTTGCAGCGTATACGCAACGTCCACGCGACGTTAACGCTCAGAGCGAAGACACTCAAAAAAAAATAGTATAAAGCTCATGCGACACCGAATGATATAAATTATATCTCAGCATATCTTACGCATAGCTTCTTTGGGAGCAGCCACGGGCGTCGTCACCGCTAAAATTTTGATTTTTTAGTTATAATGTAAAAATAGCCAATTGTTTGTGTTTTATTTGAATATAAATTCAGGTTTATTAGTTTTTGTGGTGTGAGCAGAACTCTGGCTAAATGTTAACATGTACCTCCAGATTTACCTTTAACTTTTTCTTTTATCGCATCATCGCTTAACATCAGGTGAGATAGTGGTCAAACGCGAGCCTATCAAACATAAAAATAAAATAAATAAAATAAATTCATACCGTGTGCGGTTTTTTTAATATTTATATTTTTAGTATGGCATTCATTTTGGAAGTTTTTATTTATTTTTATAATTTGTTTTTATGGTCCGTTGTCAGGACATTACCGGCTGAACGGTAATCAAAATTAATTGAGCCACAGTATCTCTCAAACGTCACGGCAAGTAATTAAACATTATCGTTTCAAGCCGTGCCTTTTTTTTGGGGTGGGAAATGATCCTATGACTTCTGGAGGGCGTGTCAGACTCTTACTGACTAAAACCCACCCCTGTTCCTTTCCTGCCCTAAGTACCCTGGGGCGCGGTAACTCTGTTTCGAATTTATGCGAACCCTGGGCAGGCACCGGCCATGACGGGCCCCGTCATGCATTGCTGATAACTCTTTGAGGCGCGCGTGGAACACTACGCGCCGTCGACTCTCGGGCCTGATCCTGATCGGACGGCGAGCTATCCACTACTCTCCGTCCGCAGGCCCGCTACAAGCCATGCCTAGCTGTTTGATTGAATGGCTTAATATCATTCGGACGGTCAGTTAGATGGCACCGTTTAATTATCAAGCTAGGACGTTAACTAAATATCGAATTAAGCAAATTGGCTGTGAAATATTACCACTGCTTATTTACAACTTACTTCTGATTAGGGCTGATGTTTCAATTGTCAATTGTCAATATCTGTGGAATAAAAATGGAAGTTTGACAGTTTTTCTCGGGTAAATATGTCAAACCGCCATATTTATATTTAAAACTAGCTGACCCGACAGACGTTGTCCTGTCTTAGCTATGAACTGTCAAAAGCACGAAGTTTAAATAGTTGTTAAGTTTTCTGAAATTTTCTATTTTTCCGCGCAATTTTATTATTTTTTTCTTTCATAAGAACCTTCTCCTGACAATAAGAAACACAACAAAAAAAAAATAGCAAAATCGGTCCAACCGTTCACGCGTGCCGTGACCAAGGGAAATAGGGATCCATTTTTATATATACGAGTAGGGTGACTGGTAATTAGTGACCGATACTTAAACACGTGATTGTACTCATGAATATAAACAACTTTACCAAAAAACTTTTTTTTTAATACTTATTGACTTTATCACAATAACAACAGTTTGAAATAAGCGCGCGCGAGGGCAGTGACCGTTGCAATCAGCTGTTAGCCCCGGTCTCGTATCGTACAGAGCACGGCTCGCAAGCCCGCTTGGCCGGGTACCACGTGCCGTTTTCGGTGTACCTAAGCAGTGTAGGTACTTACATGTTTCGGTTGCTGCTCAATAAAAAAAAAAATATTTTCAAAGACAGCGTGTTTGACTAATACTTTTAAGATGCTACTTATGTCCGCATAACTACAAAATATCTAGGAACGCGCGCGCCGTAACATTAAAAGTAGGCACGATCTATCAGCTGATAGTCTGACCTCGGGAAAGGGCAAATGTACTAGTAGTAGCGTCTCACGCTCTCCCACCGCCCGCACCGCTCCCTTTGCCTCAGTGCTAACAGCTGCTCGCGGCGGTCACTGCCCTCACGCACGCGCGAATTTCAAACTGTTGTTATTGTGAAAAAAGTGAATACGTATAAAAAGAAAAGTTTCTTTGGGAAAGTTGTTTGTAATCATGAGTACAATCACGTGTTTAAGTATCGGTCACTAATTACCAGTCACCCTATATATAGATAAAAGTTAGCCATTAACCATTGAAAAATCCTAAGTCAGACTCATTACTTGTAACACTGAATATGTATTTTATGTTATTTTATATAGTGCATATCACGTTCCGTGAGTATGTCCGTGGCATCACAACGAGCCCTAGCAGAGTACCAGCGCTGCGTTATTTATTGTTTTTGAATATCGCAGCATTTTTGTTGCAATAGTCGCCCTTTTGTTTTTGAGTTTTTTTTTTTTATTCTTGTTGTGAGGCACAAATAAATAGATTTTATTCTTTCTTTCACAACGCTTTTCATAGCAAAATACCATAAGACATGATACTATGAATGTAACTAAAATAGACTAGTCTCAGTGGATTTTTTGACAGCATATATGCTGCTGAACTTAACCGTCCTGCAAGAGATGTTAAATGAGGACCGCATTGTAGCCTTGAGTCGAGAGTGATTCCCAGCAAAACCGTGTTTTCGACGAATTCTAGCTTCTCTTTATTAGCTAGTTTGTAGTTCTGCTCACATCAAATAAACCAAGAAGATAATAAATTATAAGTACTATAGGCATAAGGGTTTTTTTGCTAACTAAATTACAGCATACTTTGAACATATTTCTCATAAGGGTAGTAAATATATTTGAGCAAAGGGAACGCATGCGGTTATGAAGCGGCGAGTCTTACTGTAGTCCCGGACCGCCGGCGGTGACAGCGCGGCTGTACGTACAGACAAACTGTTATGTGATTTTATGTATTGAGTAACAGCCTTATTTATAAAACTATCTAACTATGTGTTTAAATACTGATAAGCGGTAAATTCAAGATAGCATACATCTCTCCTTTAAATAATTAGTCAATACTAAGAACTAGAAAATTTTGAAGTAAGAACTTAATCAGTGTTTAAAGTAATCACATAGTTTTTTTTTTATAAATAAGCCAGTCTGTGTTGAGATAAGTTTGGGAAAGGTGCTTTCAATTGTGCTTAACTTTACTTTGTAAAGTGTAGTTCTAAAGTATAAAATAAGTTGGACAACATCGGTCAGCCCGTGGGTTTTTTATTTTTAGGTGTCTTTGAAAGGAGAGGAGCTCGTTGCTAAAATAATAACAGCCGCACGGATCGATCCATCAGGTTAAGCTACGCTTGCTGGGGTTGGTCCATGGATGGGTGACCATCTTTACATACGAGATTCCTCCATGCCTCGGAAAGCACGTTAAGCCGTTGATCCCGGCTGTCAATCGTGGATCTTTGACAGTCGTTACGGGTCATCAGAAGCCCGAAAGTCTGACATCCAGTCTTACCAAAGGGTATCGTTTTACCCAGTAACTGGGTTGTGGACGTCAGATAGGCAGTCGCCCCCAAGATAGTTGGGAAAAGGCTAGGCAGATTGATTGAGGTGTCTGTGACAGCGCTCTTTTTTTCTTTGGAGTAAGAAGCAGTGGTGGCCCAGTGGTCTCATAATGAATCCCTTCTTATGAGTTGTAGGTCGTCTGTTCGAGCCCAGACATTCGTTTTCTCTCTCTTCTTAAGGCGCGTTTTTTATCCGTGTCAGAGATAACTTTACAAATTAATTACACTGTTATAAAAAATATAATTTCAAATATTAACATATCAAATTACGAAGAAAATTGTTCAGAGTAACATATATTTTTTTCAAAGAAATAAGACTAGCCGTTTAGACGTGATGTTCAATTTAAAATCATTAGAAGTCGTATGCCCCAATTACTGAGGATCGTGACTCCTTTTTCGACTATCAATTGTCGGCCTCCAAATGATCCGGTCAGTCGATAATATCAACTGTTCGAAGATCTGACTGATAGTCCAACCATCTCTTCGGGCTTTGCCCTCTGGGTCTTATACCTCCAACCTTTCCCGTCAGACATTAGCTTCAAGGAGCAGTTATACGACTTCTAATGATTTTTAATTGAAAAACACGTCTAAACGAGTAGTGTCATTTCTTTGAAAAAAAAATATGTTACTCTAGACAATTTCCTTCGTAATTTGATATGTGAATATTTGAAATTATATTTTTATAACGTAGTGTAATTAATTTGTAAGGTTACGTCTAACGCGGACAAAAAAATTGAGAATCAAGCAAAAGCTATTTAGCGTATTTTTAAAGATAATTTAATTATTTATATTTTAGTATACGTGTTTTAGTATAATACCTATTGTTTTATGTATAATAAATTAATACTGCGTCTAATTTCGGACAGCGCTCCTTGATGGGCGAGTCATATTACTGGGTGGACGTACGACGCGTTACGTGAGCTCAGCACAGAACACGCAAGTTAATCACTCAAGGCCGTTGGCATTTAATAGCGCCTTAATTTATGTAAATTATTTCATCACCACTGCTCTCAAAATGGTGAAGGAAAACACCGTATGGAAACCGACATGTCCTAGACTCAAAAAAATCGAACTACTAACTTAAATTGAAAGCACCCCCCTCTAATAAGAATAACACATTGTATTGTAAATATAACATTCTGGTTATGAGACATTCCGTTATGTATTTTTAAATGACAACATTCTGAAATGGAAGCATTTTATTATTTGGTTAAAGTTGTAAATGGAATTTAAACTAACTTGTAATTTTGTTAAGATAACAATGACACAAGACATGTTTTTTTTTTAACCATAGACTTCTCATAGGTTTTCTTGTAATCTATAAGTACAGAGTTTACTTTCTGTATTTATTATAAAATTATGAAAGGTATATTTGAGACCCTTACAATAAGCCATTTGATTTGATATGTCGCACGTTACAGTTTGAAAAACCTTATTTATCAATTATCCAGTTTGCACCCCAAAAGTGACCCCCGTATTCTAAATTTATTTATTTACGTTATACGTCTGTGTTTGGGTCATAGCCATTCATATGTGTACCAAATTTTAACTAAATCAGTCCAGTAGATTCGAAGCAAATTGGCAATGACAGTCGGAAATACAGACAGGCAGACGCACGGGTTCCGTTTTTAAATTCGGATGTTCGGAACCCTAAAAATAATTTTAAACAGATCATCAATAAAAATGATCTCGATTTCAGGATTTCCCGGTTACCCTTTAAAAAGTGACATTATCAGTCTAACTGGAAACAGCTTAATACCAGTATTGGACATGAAGTGACCCGTTGAAATCACATCTTTAAAAAAAAAAAACGCGGGTACCATTTACTTCCAGTAATATTTAAATTCCATTTACAACGAGCCCGAAATCATTGAACCCTCATTCAAAACTTACTCAAAAACGCCAAGTCTATAAGAAAAAATAATACAATTTAGAATAACAAATCTAGTATATAGGTAGTTGCTCTATCTCACCAAAGCGGGTTGGTCTTTTAATGTGTGTTCAGGCACGGGGTCTCATCTCGAACAAAAAAAATTTAGTTGAAATAAATCTCAATAGATGGCGTAATATGCATCGATTCCTTATTGAATTTTAAGTAATATTAATATTTTGGAAATGAGTATGGTAAAAACTGTGTTTTCTTATTTAATAAACTGCCCTAAGCATACAATTGTGGAATAATGGGCTTGTAATTCAGATTTAGACGATGATTGGAACGAATCCTTAGGCATCTATATTTCTTGTACCAATAGATGGCGCTGTTTGAAGTTTTAGAGTTTTCCATTCGCCTCTTTAAAATTTTAATAGTGACATATTTTGATACAGTAAATCTGCTATGAAGTGCCAAAAGTACTATAAAATAATTCCTCAATGTGTGAGAAAATATTGGTAAGGCTTTAATTAAATTCATTCAGCTTGCAAGCCGTCGCTGCTAACACCTTCTAGCGAGGTGTAGAGGACGGGCCCGAACGAAGTTACGGCGGTACCGGTTGTATGGGATGATTCATCTGTACGCTAGTATTATATTATCTGTGGTTCAGGTACGCTTTTGTTTCTGTGAGCGCTCGGCGTCATAGAAAATAGCTTACACACACAAAAACAATGTGCAAGTGAATCTATACACATTCAAGACCAACCCGCCTTCGTGAAATGGAATATCTATACAGTACATAAGATATTTCTGAATAATATTACCGACAAATTGCTTTGCAGTTTGACAAATGTTACGTTGAAGAGAATTATATAAAAATTTCGACTAAAACAGAAACCCATACTAGTTCACCCGTTCTGCAACGTACAGTCAACAAGAAAAGTTGATTACCACTACAAGTGTATGCTTATTACGGCGCGTAGTGTTCCACGCGCTAAAGAGATGTCAGCAATGAATGACGGAGCCCGTCATGGCCGATGCCTGCACAGGGGTCGCGGATAAATTTGAAACAGATTTACCGCGCCCCTGGGCACTCAGGCAACTGAAGGAACAGAGGTGGGTTTTAGTCAGTAAAAGCCTGACACGCCCTCCCGCTCCACACACAGCGGCAGAAGTCATTGGATGATTTCCTACACCACAATAAAAAAGTGTATGTTTATTACTTGTTTCAACGTAAAAAAGCCAAAAATAATAATAATAATAATATTCCACAACTATCACACAACGCCATCTAGTCCCAAGCTAAGCAGAGCTTGTGTTATGGGTACTAGACAACTGATAAACATACTTATATATTTCTAAATACATACATATTATAGATAAATTACACCCAGACACAGAACAAATGATCGTGCTCATAACACAAACATTTGTCCTGGGTGGGAATCGAACCCACGACCTCCGGCATAGCAGTCAGGGTCACTAACCACTAGACCAACAGGCCAGTCAAAAAAAAAAAAAGTCGAAAAAAAAAACGTCGACTGCCTAGGCCTCCCATTCCACCATAAAACATTTTTTTTTGAAAGTGGAAAATCATCAGACGATTTCTTACGCTCTGGGTGGAGAGAGGGCGTGTCAGACTCTTACGGACTAAAATCCATCCATGTTCCTTCAGTTGCCCTTGCATTCCAGGGGCGCGGTGACTAATTGAATAACACTGGCGACCCTGGCAGGCATCAGCCCTAGGAGCCCCGTCAATTCTTGCTGACATCTCATTGAGGCGCGCGTGGAACACAACGCGCCGTTGACCTGAGGCTGGTCCTAATCGGACGACCAGCTACCCATTGCTCACCGTCCGCAAGTCCGCGACTACGGTAGCCGGGAATCGGCTTGCGACTCCCGACGCCCAGGACGTCTCCTGCGGAAAAAAATAAAACTAAACATACCATGATGGCTGCCACCTCTCTTAGCGTAGAGCTTGAGTTTCTCCCGAAGAGCTCCGCGCTCCGTCTCCAAGGAGTCGATGTCTTGTTGCAGGTGGTCCATCGTCTCCTCGAATTCCTTCTCTTTTCTGTCAGGAGATAGAGAATTTAATTAAGTAACAGGTATGATTAATATGTAAATGTTATTATTTATTGATATATTTAAAAATGTAATTTATATGTATCTAAATAATAATGGTTAACCACAAATAGTGCATGTGCTGTTGCCTATAATTAACTGTTATACTAAAACATAAACGTGAGTATAACCAATAAATGCTAGCTAATAAAATCTATATATATATATATGTATATAAATATATATATATACTGCATGTATCAAAAACCCTGTCCGATCCAATAAAGACGTACGTACTAGAAAAAGTTTAAAAAAAAATGTAACTCATAAAAACCAAAAGATTTTTTATAAAATATGCGAAATTTAACACTAAATATGGCAAATTTTCATAAGTTGACAACACTCCACCGGCCGGCGAAATCCACTGTCTCGCTCAGGCGGCATCGTTGAAACGAAACAGTAGGTGAACTTTGTTGAGCGCTCAGTGTTGCCTTTGATAAGTTTTTCTTTTTTTTATAATTAATTATGTTCATTAGGGAAAAATAATAACCTCGTATCCATTAAATGATTACGTAAATGTGTACGCAGTACGATACCGAATAATACCCTTCAGGATCGGACAGGGTTTTTGTTACATGCTGTCTATATCTTTATATAGATTTTATTCTATATACACATTTTTTTTAAGCCAGACTCCTGGTTGCTACTGAATAATTCCATTCTCGCCTGATGGTAAGCGATGATGTGGTCGACGATGGAGCACGCTTGCCTAGAAGTAACCTATTCACTCTTGACTTAAAGACTTCCAGGTTGTAGCTATCAGGAAACACAGACTCTGGCAGGGAATTCCACTCCTTAGCTGTACGCACAATGAACGTGTTGCCAAAACGTATGGGTGGGATGTACCGGTGGCGAATCGCCGTACGTCTAGTGGTCCGATGATGGAACGGGCTTGGTAGAATTAAACTATGCAATTCCGACGAACACTCCCCGAAATGCTACTGATAGAAATCCGACAGACTAGCTCGGCGTCGATGCACACCGAGCGCATCATTACCGATGATCCTCTTGGCTCGTTTTTCAATAGATTCAAGCCAATCCTTTGTTTTCCAGCCCTATTGCTATCACTCACGTGTCCGTCTGTCTGTCTGTCCGTCGTCTATCACACAGGTTTTACAGCCAAACGGTTGGAGCTGCAGTCTTCAAATTTTCACAGTATGAGCATCTTGTTAACCCAAAACCATGCAAATAGTCAAAAATACATTTGGTACGGAGTCCTACATTTGCGAAGTTATGTTTCAAACATGAACCCTGCTAGGGCACAGCGACATATTTGTAGGTAGGTACAACTATATTTATAACTATTGCATACATAAACACAACATTTAAACAAACTTATTTTGATTGTTTCGTATGTGGTAGGTACTTGCTGAAAACCAGCGCTGTTGACGCTAAGTTCGCCTAAAGTCGCAGTATTTTGCTGAGCAAGACCTGTTCTTGCACGGATGCGACGCACAGCTTAATTTGTTCGTGTTTGTTAAAAGATTAGTCTAGTTGTTTTTCCACTTTCACCAACCTTTTTTTTTTGTTTCGTTTTGATGGTCTGTTTGTTGTCACTTGCCAGTGTCGCAGTACAAATTACATAGTATTACGCAATGTGTATTGTCTTTGGTTGTTGGCGGACCCTGACATTAGGCAATGAACAGAAGACTTACATTGATTGAATACGAGGCTTTTAGCATTCTTGTATGTTTATGTTATTTAATCCATTTTTTTGTAATGTGCGTTATATCTGTACAGATAAATTTTTTTTTTCTTTCTTTTCTTCTTTCTTCTATGTTGGGAAATCACCAGATAAATGACTTCTCCCGCTCTGGGTGGAGAGAGGGCGTGTCAGACCTTACTGACTAAACTACCCGTGTTCCTTCTTCGATTACTCCCGCGACAGATAACTGACCTCTTAAGCTGGTTATGTGCGTCTTCTAGTCTGCGCGTGAGTTGCTCAGCTCTAAGTTCAGCGTCCCTCGCAGCTGTGGACAGCTTGCGTTCTCCGAGCTCGCGACGAATTGTCATCTCTGATAGTTCTTCTTGTTTTGCCTGGAATAGAATAGTATAGGTTTTTATTTGCTTGGAATGTAGGTATATAACAATAAGTTGTTAAATTATATAATAGGATCCATGTACATTCTGTCTTAATATAGCATGCAAATGTAATACAAAGTAGGTAGCGGATAATATAGATGTTACAAAAAAATATATTTAAGAAATCCTGTACAGAATAATAACATTTATCTACAAGTAATTCTGTAAAACATTTTTTAAATTTTTGCAACGTTAATTAATTTCGTCAGGTATTTTATTAAAGATATGACACGAGCCAGACAAATCACATTTCTTTTCAATAAGCTAGTTTTCAATACGCCCGCGCATAAAAGATTCTGGTATTGTGATCTCAAAGGTGTACTTCGTTAAGTTGTAAATATACATCGATTTGTTATTACAACTATTGCTAGTTCAAGAATATAAAGACATGGGAAGTTTAATAATTTATTAGAATTAAATATAGGTACGCAACTACCTGTTACTTTAAGACCAAATATAGCTCTCAGGCAGCGCTTTTGAGCTTTGAAAATGCTTTCTCGTTCACTACAGTAACCCCAAAATATTATACCAAATCTTAAGATGGAAATTACTAGATTATAGTAAGCCACTAATATTCTCGATAAATATACTTTTTTTGATAGAATATGCAACATAAACGCGGCTGTGCTTAAACATTTACATATATCTTCTGCTTGCGACTTCCAAGTTAACTGGCTGTCAATTATGATGCCTAAAAATGTTGTAATGTTTACTTTCTCTATAGTTTAACATTATAGTTTATATCCATATCTCACGTAGATATTAGTTGGTGAAAGTGCATGAATTTAGTTTTTTCGAGATTTATAACTAAACTAGCGACCCGCCCCAGCTTCGCTCGGGTACAAATTATACATATAAACCTTCCTCTTCAATCACTCTATCTATTAAAAAAAACCGCATCAAAATCCGTTGCGTAGTTTTAAAGATTTAAGCATACATAGGGATATAGGGACAGAGAAAGCGACTTTGTTTTATACTATGTAGTGATTATTATTGTCAAGTCACTTTATTAAACTACAAATTTATTGTATTGTTGATGTCATTGTTATATGATTCTTTATTGATACATGAAACAATTGATGTGCTATCATCTGCAAATAATATCATTCGGTAAAGTATATGACGTGGCAGGTCATTTATATAAAGTAAAAATAATAAAGGTCCGAGGACGCTGCCCTGAGGGACAATATGATTTCTCTAAAAGACGATATAGATTTTAATTCCTTTTTAAACTCAGGCTCGATACCTCCTTACATTATCTACAACTTTTTAGGTACGTTTTTTTAATTAATTAAAATAATAGTAGCACATATTTTTGTTACAGACCAAAATAAGTCGAATGCATAGATTTTAGCCCCTCTACTACAATATTTTCTGTCCGGTAGGACTATAGGTACTAAAATAAAGATTTTATATTTACCTTAAGCGCCTTCCTAAGTTCTCTGATATCGGCTTCTTTGTTCTCCAACTTGATGGTGAGACTCTTCGTCTCTTCGAGCTGCTTCTTCACGAGCTGGGCGCGAATTACCACCGGTGGGATCGGCTGCAAATAAAGGAAATTATTTTGTAGCAGGAAGCGTGACGTAAATACATCGAATTTTGAATATGAAGTCACTTTTGAGGGTCAAATTAGATAACTAAAAAAAGGTTTTATACACAGTAGCGTGACATATAAAATAGAAGGGTTTATGGTGAGGATCCCAAATATTTTATTTTCGTAATTTTAAAATCAAGCAAACACATGAAAATTTACGATTCCCTGTATCTCGGAACATAAGGTACCTATTTTTTTTATTGCTTTTTTCCAATAGTTAGATTACTTTTACCTGTAGAATAAATATGGCGGTTTAACATATTTCCTATACAAAAGCAGACTAACTGCCACTTGGTTGGTCATTGATCAAAAAATTAGGGTTTGAAGTCACTCAATTATGGGCGTTTTTCTCTAAACTATTTGATATCTCGTTTTGAGTTCTGGGACTTGAGAAAAGACTGGGATTAACCTAGTCTAGTCTTTAGATCGCGAAAACAATCAGCTGCCCCATCAACGCGAAAAAAACAAAGAAGTGCAATATAACTTTAATTTCAGAAGTCGGTGTTGTATTTTGCACTTCTTTGTTTTTTTGGAAGTCGGTTCTATTTTTTGTAAAAAAAAGTTTTTTATTTTTCACATATTAGTTGTGCTTCCCCATTAAATTGTGTTAACAATACATAGACAAACGATCGCAGTAATCGCGAGTCATTTGCTGTTAGTTATTGATGAGTTCCACTGTCTATGTCCGAAGATCTTCATCAGATCCTGATGTATTAATATACTAAAACCTCCCTTGAAAAATATGCATTTTATAACGAAAATCCCATCCAAATCGGAGCAGTAGTTTTCGAGAAAATCGCGGACAAACCAGCATACATAATACAGAATCTGCTTATTTGAAGTCGGTTAAAAATATTTTAAATGGTTACCTTCTCCGACTGCACGTTAGTGAGCGACATCATGTCGTATTCCTTGTCCTGTGCGAACGTAGCCAGCTTGTTGACGTCTGCCGACACCCCGGCCAGAGAGTGCTTGATGGTACGTACGGGGCCGTGGTCGTCCTGAGAAGTCATTAATATAGAGTCAGATATTTGGCAAGCGTGCTCCATCTTCGACTACATCTTCGCTTACCATGTGAGATATAACGTGCAGGAACTATAGATGGTGGCACATAAGTGTTATAGGGGAAGCGCCAGGATAACCCGCGAAATTAAAATTTTCTAACGTTTTTTGCAATTTGCAGGTCAGTGTCAGGTTGTATTTTGGTCAAAATTTGATTCGCGGCCGTAGCAAGTATGTATTTACAGAACTGTAATGATTAAAATCATCAATACAACTTATAATTCTATAAATACATACTTGCTACGGTCGCGAATCAAATGTTGACCAAGATACCACTTGACACTGACCTGCAAATTGCAAAAAACGCAAGAAAATTTGAATTTCGCGGGCCACCCTGGAGCATTCACCTTAAGGTGGAAGCGTCAGGGTAGCCCGCGAAATTAAAATTTTCTTACGTTTTTTGCAATTTGCAGGTTGGTATCACGTTGTATCATCATTCTCCTGTCCTTATCCCAATTTATTTGGGGTCGGCGAAACATGTCTTTTTCTTCCATACTCCTCTATTAGTCGTCATCTCTGTAGTCACCCCCTTTTTGCCCATATCCTCTTTTTCACACAGTCCAGTTGGTATCACGTTGTATGTTGATCAAAATATGAATTTAAACAAATTTAAGCTTAAGCTCGTAGTGGTGAAACGCAAAATAAAGCTCTAATCTCGATTAAACGGATAAACTGGGTTAGATTAACTAATCGCGATTAGTTTCATTGGCGAAATCGGGCCTTAGTTGCTCACCGATTGGTAGATTTTATCGACAGCGGCCGACCACAGCGTCAGTAGCGTGGCGTGCGGCAAGGGCGCCCCGTCGGCGCGCTCGCCGGCCGTGGCGGCGCAGGCGCAGGCGGCGCGAGCGGCCAGCCACGCGGCGCGGGCGCAGCGCCACAGCGTGGACGCGCACGAGCCGCGGAGACGCGACACCAGCTGCGGACAGAGAGAATTAGGTTTATATAAAAAAAAAGACGTGTGGCACTCGGAGACTGCCGCAGTAAAGCTATTGCATAGCATTTTTTATCAACTTCAATTATAATTATTTATTTATTTTATTTATGTGTGTGTGTACTTATGTACGCACGTAAGAAGTTACACTTCTTTGGCGTAACAAGACAAATATCATCATCATCGTCATCGTCATCGTCATCGTCATCGTCATCGTCATCGTCATCGTCACCATCATCATCATCATCATCGTCATCATCATCGTCATCATCATCATCAATATCAACAACACAATATCATCAAAAGTCAAAAGTTCTGCTATTCATCGACAGTATGATATTAGTTTACATATTGAGAAATCGTTTCTATTAAAAATTGCATTAACACAGATTAACGACCTCTGGCACCCAAACTAAGATTTAACTCGTGTTAAGGGTCCCAGAGCTCACCCATTACATTATATTTACAACTTATGCAAACAGTTTCAGTATTAATTATTTTCCAATCGTTCAAGTTCAAGTTCACGTGCTCAATTATAAAAATCATATAGTTAAATAATCTTTCAATTTTTTAGTTCTATTATTAGTTAACAAATTATTAATTTGATTAAAAAGATAGTAACAATAAAATTAGATAAAAAAAAAACTTGAGAGGTGTCAAGGGACACCCGGATGGAACGAAGTTCCTTTCGATTAATTAGTGAAGGAATTGTAATATAATTTTATTTTTTTTAATTTATAATATTTTTTTTATTATTTACTACGCACACACGCACGCACGTAAGAAGTTATACTTCATCATCTCATCTCATCGCAGCTCAGCTCAGCTCAGCTCAGCTCACATCAGCTAAGCTCAGCTCATCTCAGCTCAGCTCAGCTCAGCTCAACTCAACTCAACTCTTTAGCAATAACAACAACTATAGCAAAAGTAATTGTAATAAAATTTTATTTTTTTTAATAATGCTTGATCTGCTTGCAAACTTTGTACCTACCCACCAAAAATACAAGAAGTTTTTATTAGATTGTTTTTCCAACACAATCTTTTTGGATGGACAGCCTCATTAGTGTCGTGACAACTTTTCGTAAGAATTTTTTCCGTCTAGCCCCCTTTCACAACGCGCGATAAGGAACTTCGTTCCAATAAAATTATAGTGCACGAATAACAAAAAGTATCCTCTCTTTAGGTTGGCTGCGGGTGTATAAATGTATTTGTATGTGTGTATATGTTTTGTGTGTGTTAAAGTTTTTTGTTGTCAAGAAAAAAAGCTTTTTATGGACAGCAGCACAGTATAAATATACAATACAATAACGAAAAAGCGTCCATTGACTACTGACTCGACAACCGGCCAAGAAGCGAGTCGGACTCGCGCGCAAAAGGTTCCGAAAGAATCACATATTTTTGAAATGGGTTATAAAAAAAGCAAAAATCTTTTTAGGACCAAATTTTACATGAAGTTGCGCGTTGGGCATTTTTGAGATGGGAAAAAACAATTCAACTCGTGACCTGTTACCGACACCGACACCGCTACGAGAGCTACAGGTCGTACCACTCGTAGCGGATTGAGGTGAAAACTTCTTTAGGCGCGTTGGGCATTTTTATTAAAGTTTTCACTTCTTTCGGCACTCCCGGAGTGCCACTGTTTCTTTTTTCTTTTTTGACTTCCTAAACACGAATCTGAAATCAGTTTTTCTCTATCACATCAACATTTTTTACAACATACGTTTACAGAAATCACAAACCTCAGCGTCTAACACAGCGTGCAGCATCACTCCGGGCGGCAGACGTCTTCTCACAGACTTGAGCTGTTGCTGCAACGTGGTGCAACTGTTGCACACGGCTTCATGGAGAAGGCCTAGTTCTTGCTGGCGGTCCGATTGCTGTGAAAAAGAGGTTTATATTAATATTGGGTTCCCACCTATTAAAGTGGCGTTTTTTTTCTCACAAATAGAGAACCTCGTCACTTCTATGAATTAAAATATTCATCAATTGCTTGATATTCTATCGAATAATGACTGATCACGGCGATAAGGATGATTTTGGTTTGGACGGTGTAAGCACAGTAAAACGACGTGTGGACACTTTTTTACACTAAAAAAATCAAGTTCTAATGGACTGTATACAAGGTATAGATATAAGTACATATATGTAGGCACTCATTATGCATAGCTAATGTAGTGGTGCTTTAGGCTTAAACATTCCGCCCACCAAAGAGTCTATCTCTTTATTAATATAACAAACGAAACAACAAAACGTATTTCTATGATGTGCGTAAGGCACCTATTTGTAAATGAAAACAAAACTAAACAAACAAAATCAAGCATCATCATAGCATTAAATATTTAAAGTGATAACTTAAAAATAGAGGTAAGTACTGTTAGGTTTACATAACTGGTATAATAAATATATTTATCTGTAGGTAGAACATAATACACAATACAGATAAGCAGGTAAACAAAACAAACTGCCGGCGACAGATCAACCTTGACATTGCTAAACAACTAATCTATTCAATAATAAGCCGTACGACAACCACCTAAGACGCTTTGTCCAGCTTAATCTGTTACCGTCGTCTGTAAAAAGAAACAGTAAAATATAAAATTGCATTCACCGCTGCTAACCGCCCACCGTACGATAATACTAATTAGTTAGCCATGTTATATGTATGTATAGGTAGGAAGTTATGGAGCCTGGAATGTTTACATCATTTGCATCAAAAAGGTAAGTATAATGGTAAGTAGTAAAAATACGATAACATGATTTAATTCAGCTAGGTACATTCGAGTATGAGTCACTAGCTATCTTCAATAACATCAATTTACACATTGTTATCGAGACCGGTTTTTTAAATACGTAACATGAGTAATGCGTAACATTAATGAATAAGTATACGGGTTCGATTCCCGGCAAATTTTATCTACATATGAGTTTTTTTTTTTACAGTTTAAACAATGAAATTTAGTTTGAAGTTTGTTTAGGTAATATACATAATTTACTCACGGGTCGTTTATAGACACCGTTTTTACATTTTATTGTCACAACCCGAGTAATACCATCTGGGCCCGCGTGAGTTTTAATTATTTTGCCCAATATCCATTTACTAGGAGGAATGTTATCTTCTTTTAAAATCACAATGTCATCGATTGTTGGTAAAGATTGTTTTATATTCCATTTATATCTTTGGTTCAAATTTACGAGATATTCTTTGTACCATCTGTTCCAAAAATCGTTGACAATTTATTGAGTTAGCCTCCATCTATCTAAACTAGAAATATTACAGTTTGTATAATTTTCATCACATAAATTTATCAACGGTTCACCTATCAGAAAGTGGCCGGGTGTGAGTGGAAGGGGGTCATTGGGGTCATCACTAAGCACAGTTATGGGTCGCGAATTTAAACATGCTTCGATCTGAGTTAATACTGTCGTTAGCTCCTCATACGTTAGTGTTGCATCTCCAATGACTTTCCTAAGATGATTCTTGGTGCTGCGTATGCCAGCCTCCCACAGGCCGCCAAAATTGGGTGAGTGAGGGGGTATGTAATGCCATGTAGTACGTTCTAGAACCAGCAACTCTGCTACTTCACCAGGAATGGAAGACTTGGCATTGTTAAACATGTCCCTCAGTTGTTTATCTGCGCCCACGAAATTAGTGCCGTTATCACTGTAGACATCGCGACAATGACCTCGTCTCGACGTGAAACGTCGGAATGCCGCAATGAATGCCTTAGCAGTCATGTCGGTGACAGCTTCTAGGTGTATGGCACGCGTTACCATACAGATAAACAAGCATATATAGCCCTTATACGATTTAGCTCCTCTGCCCGGCGAGAAACGTATGTTGATGGGGCCTGCGTAGTCCACACCAGATGATTTAAAAGGCCGGTCGGCCTTAACTCTCGCGTCAGGTAACTGACCCATCAGTTGCGTAGTATTCTTTTTAGAATACCTAATGCAGGTAACACACTCGCGGTATACTTTCTTCGTTAGATCCTTAGCTCGTAAGATCCAGTATTTAGACCTCAAATAATTTAACGTAACTAGAGGACCGCCATGCAGCGTTTTAATATGAGCATCATTAACTATTAACCTGGTAAGATGACTCTTAGCGGGTAAAATTATTTGATGCTGTGTATCATAGGCCATTTCTGATATTTTAATACGTCCGCCAACTCTTAGAATTCCATTGCTGTCTACAATGGGACAAAGGTTGCGAAGCTTAGGTACTCCTTTTCAACACGTAACCACGAGATTTTAACTGTCCTATATCATCATTAAATTCAATATATTGCACCTGTTTAATACATTTATTTAAAGTTTCTGTTAATTCTTTTGGCGCAATAAACTTAGAAAAGTGTTCACGTTCAGATAAAGGTAATTTATAATTAAGAAATCTTCTACAATATGAGATTACCCTTAACATATGTGATAGACTTGAAAATTTTGTCCAAATTAATTCTTGTTCAGTGTTGTATATAGCGGTTAAAGATCTCGTGCGTTCTTCCTCATGCGTATCTTCATAGCTATGAACATTTATATTCATATTTAGGTTAGACAACCAAACTGGTCCACTCCACCATAGTGAATGACTCAGTAACTCTGAACCTTGTAAGCCCCGTGACGCACAGTCAGCTGGGTTCACATCTGTAGATACGTGCCCCCATTGGTCGTAATCTACAGTGTTCAGTATATCTGACACCCGATTGCTTACAAAGGTATTCCACCTGCTTGGTCCGCCTTTCAACCAAGCAAGTACAATGGTGGAATCTGTCCACGCAAATAACTTGGTTTTAGGCGCACACAGCACTTGAGAGGTTTCTAAAATTAGTTTAGCCGCCAAAGCCGCAGCACAGATTTCCAATCTTGGAATTGAGACTTGTTTCTCGATTGGCGCCACCTTTGTTTTGGACGTTATTAGATTGACGTGTACTCGTTCTTCATCTATGACTCGCATGTATACTACTGCTCCATAGGCGACTTGTGATGCGTCAGCGAAGACGTGCAACTCAATACTTGAGGCGTTATTGCAGTGTAGCCATCGTGGTATGCTTAGGCCTTTGATGTGTGCTAAGTTCTCTCGATATCGGTTCCATTCTGCTAGCAAGACACCATCAATAGGCTCATCCCATTCCAATCCTGTCTTCCACAATTTCTGCATGATCATTTTTGCGACTACTACAACGGGAGCTATTCAACCTAGGGGATCATATAGCTTAGCTATTTCGGAAAGAATAGTTCTTTTAGTTACAGGTTGTTTAGACTCCGGTAAGTTGACTGTGTATTCAAAACAATCCATTTCACGGTTCCAGCTTACCCCTAGTACCTTAACGACACTGTTGACTTTTAAAGGTAACTCATGATAATCACAGTTATTCTTTCCGATGTATTGTAAAACAGTTTTACTGTTACTACTCCATTTTTGTAACTGAAATCCACCAGAGTTCATCAGACTGTTCATCTCGTTGTATATGTTCACTGCTTGTTCTTCTGTCTCACAGCCTGTGAGTAAATCGTCCATGTAGTAGTCAGATTTTGTTATTTGTGCTGCAGTAGGATAAATTGACTGCTCCTCTTTAGCAAGTGTTTGTAGAGATTTTACTGCAAGGTATGGTGCACACGCTGTGCCAAACGTTAATCTTACAAGTTTGAAGTGTTTAATAGGCTCGTCGGGAGAAGACCTCCATAACAATCTCTGATAATCTGTATCAGCATCTGCCACTCGAACCATTCTGTACATTTTAACGACCTGAGAAGAAACACCGAAACAAATTCAGAGGTCAGGAAGTATGGGCCTGCCCAGGGGTTGAGGATAAATTAGAATGAATTACCTCGCCCCTGGGCATTCAGGGCAGGGAAGGAACAGGGGTGGGTTTTAGTCAGTAAGAGTTTGACACGCCCTCCCGCTCCACCCTAGAGCGGGAGATGTCATTGGATGATTTCCCACCCCGAGGTATGGGCCTGGTTCTGTTACCTGCAGTATATGCGTGAGCGCAGAGGCGTCGGCGTGCAGTGCGCGTGCGAGCGCGTCGAGCGCGCTGCAGGCGTGCAGCACGGGCTCGCGCGCCACGCCGGCCCCCTCCAGCGAGCTCAGGTTCAGGGCCGACCACATCGCGCACAGGTACGTCCAGCAACGTTCAATGCCTGCGAGGAGTAACACATTATATATTAATCTATACTAATATTATAAACAGGTAAAGTTTGTGAGTTTGTAGGGGTAATCTCCAGGGGCCCAATTCTGTAAAATAACTAACTTGTCGGTAGTGTGTCAGTGGTTTCTCAATAGAATAGTCATTGACATTTGGTATTCTATAAATTATTTATGGTCGTTGACTTGCCATTGTAGTGCCATTGAAACGCCATAATAAGACTATTGTAATAATTGGTAGTGTGGTCTACTATAATATGTCAATAGCATTTGGAAGTTTTTGCAGAATACCAAATTTGCAACAGTGGCAAAATAATGTCTGTTATAGAGTGTCGATGGCGTGTTGCTTAACTCAAAGTTACAGAATTGGGCCCCAGATATTACCCCCTAAAACTATCAAGGCAAGCCGATTTTGAAAAAAATTCAAAATCGGTTCAATAGATCTGGATCTACTGAACCCATTTTGAAAATTCTTTTACCGATAGAAAGCCAAGTTATTTGTGAGTGTCTTAGGCTTTAAATAATAAATATTTTTGAAATTCACGCGAACGAAGTCGCGGGCGGAGTGCTAGTATGAAATAATAAGAAGACACATCAGTGAAGCGACTTGTAGTGCAGGGCAAATTTGACGGCACTAGAGCGCGCGGCAGGTCGCCAATGCGTTGGATCAACCAAATCAAAACTGCACTCAAGGCCCACTCCACGAATGTACGAGAACAGCTGCAGTAAAGGAGGAATGGCGAATGGTTGTGAAACTTGCCACCATCCTTGATGTGTCAACCACGCCACTCTGCCAAGAGTGTGACGACGAAGAAAAAGACGATTGGTTGCCAAAAGTTCAGAGCTGGGTTTGGAAGGAAGGCAGTAGCTCCATAGAAAATACTGATACTCTACTGCACCCGGCTAGACTGGAAGCCGACTCCAACATAGTTGGGATAAGGCTTAGCAGATTGATACATACTGTGACGACCTTATGTTGGCAACCTTATGGTGGAGAGTGGAGACTGGCACGTTGGAAGTTTGGAATATTCTAGAAACTCTTGGAACGCCGATTGAAGATTTAGAATAAAGAAGATTTTTGTTTGAATGTGACTTCTCCTAGCCCGCTCGAAGAGGGCACTTGTATTTATTTTATTATTCAATATAACGTATTAGTGCGCCATCTCTCTTTTCTTTATAACACAACACACATAAGCAGTCACTCTCGTACACCACACTCTCGCACCGCCAGCGAGTACGACAAACCCCCAAGAACGTGAAAGGAATCTCCAGGGACCTAGCACTAAGAGAAGCTGCTCCAGGACCCTATAATACCATCGAGGGAGCAGTTCTCATCGAGTTCATTGGTCTTCAGCAACTATGTGAGTGTGTCGAGCGCTCTCTCTTTGACAGTCGTTGCGGATCGCCAAGGGGTCAGTTATTTTTTTTTTTTTTTTTTAATGGGAAGTCATCAAATAACTTCTCCCGCTCTGGCTGGAGCGGTAAGGCGTGTCAGACTCTTACTGACTAAAACCGACCCGTGTTCCTTCAGTTGCCTGGTCCAGGAGCCGCGGTCGGGCCTGCGGACGGCGAGTAATGGGTAGCTCGCCGTCCGATCAGCACCAGCCCCGAGAGTCGACGGCGCGTAGTGTTCCACGCGCGACGAGCAAGAGATGTCAGCAATAGGGACGGGGCTCATCATGGCCGATGCCTGCCCGAGGGTTGAGGATAAATTCGAAACAGAGTTACCTCGCCCCTGGGCATTCAGGGCAGGGAAGGAACCGGGGTAGGTTTTAGTCAGTAAGTCTGACACGCCCTGCCGCTCCACCCTAGAGCGGGAGATGTCATAGGATGATTTAAAAACCAACAAAAAAATAAAAGGACAAGGAGACTCTTTCAAAGTTGCCCGCGACCATGACAGGAGCTCTAATTACTGGCTTTTTCAAGATCAGGAAGGCAGTTAGTTCCATGTACTTACGTAATACTGGTACTCAGCAGCATCCGGCTAGACTGGATCCGACTCCAACATACCATCTCCAAAAGTTACTCAACATTGATACATACCGTCGAGGGAGCAGTTCTCATCGAGTTCGTTGGTTTTCAGCAAGTGTGTGAGTGCGTCGAGGGCCCTCTCTTGTTGGGCGGCGTCGGGGAGGGCGGAGGCGGCTCGGAGGAGGAGTTCTGGAGTGCACGCGTCGAGGGCGTATGTCCACATGCAGACTATGCACTGGGGGAGGAAATAGGAAACGTTAGTTGATCGATACGAACCTTTTTTTTTTTTTTTGGCTACGCACGGTTTGTGCATTTAGTCAACGTCAAGTCTAGAAAGTAATGGTGGGAGGTGTTTTATGATACAGTTCTTATTTGAATACAGATATAACAAATTCTGCTTTTTTTTATTGTTTATAGGCACGCGTTTGATCACTATCTCACCTGATGGTAAGCGATGATTGGGTCAAAGATGGAGCACGCTTGTCTAGAAGTAACCTATTCACTCTAGACTTAAAGACTCTCAGGTTGTAGCTATCAGGAAACAGAGCACACAGCGCAGCGTTAATTCTTTTTCCAATCAGCTATTTGTACCTATGTTGTTGGCTATGTATATTTGTGTATTAAGTTTATTCATATGAGTATATATTTTATTTGTAGTTTACATATGTATTTATATACCTTTGCATTTAAATAAAGATGCCCTTTTTTTTTTCCTTATGGCACCTACGAGTACCACTATTTGTCTCTGCATCACCCTAAGGTTGACAGGTAGAAAATGCCTGAGGCATTAAGTCCGCCTCTGTACTTGTATGTGCATAAAGTGTTTAATAAATAAATAAGTCGGCCTTCCCAGCAAGCTTCGCTAAGGTAGTAAATACTACAATAAAATTCTCAGCTCCATTTTACCGAGATCGCGCCTGTTTTAATGATTCCACATATTATCCAGTTGTGTAGAACTGTAGACACTTGAGACACAAAACTACACCAATTTCACATCACTATAACAACCAGGAATCAATTTGCGAATTATTAAAACAGGCACTCGAAAAAATCTAGCCTAATGGAAGTTTGACTCTCGTGCAAAGGTTCATAATTTTTAGGGTTCCGTACCCAAAGGGTCCAAACGGAGCCCTATTGCTGTCACTCACGTGTCCGTCTGTCCATCTGTCTGTCACAAAATTTTATTGATGTGAATTCTTTAACTTCCCATTGAACTATGAACTGTACGGAACCCTAAATATGCGAAGTCCGACACCCACTAGGCCAGATTTTTTAAATACGTTAAAAAAGACTCTTATAGAATTTCCCGTAATCGAATATTACTTTTTATTTTTTCAAAATTTTAGACTCATAGTATCGGAGATAAGATGGGAATGGTCAATATTCATCTATCTTCTTAAATATAATATCTTTTAATTAAACCATACATTTAAAAAATACACAATGTATATTCCGCCTTGATCCCTTTATTCATTGTTTTACTAGCTGACCCGACAGACGTTGTCCTGTCTTAGCTATGAAATGTCAAACGCGCAAATTTAAATAGTCGTTAAGTTTTCTGAAATTTTCAAATTTTTCGCGCAACTTCCTCAATCTTTTCTTTCATAAGAACCTTCTCCTAACAATAACAAACACAAAAAAAAAACGAATTAGCTAAATCGGTCCAACCGTTCACGCGTGATGCCGTGACCAAGGAAATAGGGATTCATTTTTATATATATGTAACGGAAAGGTGTGGTCATATTTTAAGAACTGCATCTGCCCATTGATATGAACAACTTTCTTCAAGAAAACCTGAGAAAATTAAAAAAAAAAATTACCTCCCAAGATATTGATCAGCTGATGTTAATTTTGTAAGGAAAGTTATTTTTTTTTTTTTGGGAATTTTTAGTTTTTCCTAGAGAAAGTTGTTCATATCCATGGGCAGAACCGGTTCCTAAAATATGACCAGACCTTTCTGTTACAACCTGTATAGATTATAAAAATAAACATTACCTGTATCATATGCAGCTGGTACTCCAACTGGCAGCGGAAACTGTACTGCACGGCCGTATGCGTCTTGGTGACCACCTCTCTGTCCCACACGTTCACCGGCGGGAATCTAGAGCGAGATGGAAGATTGTATTGTATTGTTATTTCTACCCGAATGCACCAGAAGAAGGGTACTGTTATTCGAGAGTAGGTATGGTATTCTTGTATGTATGTATATATAAGGTATTCTTGTATGTATGTATATTTCTTTGGCACGCTCTGTAGCCTAAACGGGTTGACGGATTTTTACTAAATGAGGTATTATCCCCAGTGGTATTGACCGCGATTTACAAGTTGTAGATGTGAGTTCAAAACCAGGTAAGCGCTTTCATTTGTGAAAAGAAAGAAAAGTAAAGAAAGAAAAATAATTCAAACACACAACAACAACACAACACAACAACACACACATGACCATGATCATTTCATCAACACTGCTCTCAAAACAGTGAAGGAAAACATCGTGAGGAAACCGGCATGTCCTAGAACCAAAAATTCGAAGACATGTGACGTCCACCAACCCGCATTGGGCCTGCGTGGTGGATTAAGACCCACACCCGCTCACAGAGAGGAGGCCTGTGCCGCAGCAGGGGGGACATTAAAAGGCTGATGATAAGGTATTATTAAATTTGGTCTTGACAGCCGAAGTTCCATTGGCTACATGAAATTCGAAAAAAAAAACAAAATGGCGCCATTAGATACGTGTGGTTGGTTTTTTTTTATTTTTAGTGAGATGGTCTTCTGGGTTGTCAAAATAAAGGCAAGATCTTTATTTTGACGGAAACGATTTCAAAAATATTAAATAAAATGTAGGAAATACAAAAATACCAAAAAACAAAATGGCCCCATTAGGCAAGTGTAGCTGTTTTCATTTTTTAGTGAGATGGTCTTGTGGGTTGTCAAAAACAAGGGCTTGCAACGATTCCAAAAATATTAAATAAAATGTAGGAAATAAAAAAATACCAAAAAACACAACTGCTAAAAACACTAAAAAGTTCCAAACAAGAAATTTTGAAGCAGTCTGATACAGTTGGTGGTAGTAAGGAACTTTTTGACATCCCACAAGAAGCTTTTTTTAGTTATATTTTGCTGTTCGGTTTTTTGAAAATTGATTATATCTTTTAACTTACCTCTCTCTAATCTGTCCGAGAATGATTTCCGCTTTAGTGTTCAGTCTCTGCAGCAACAGTATAAGCAGGATCGCGTCATGATCACCTGGTGACAAGAATACATTTGTTTTTAAATCATAAATGAGTTTGCTGTTAACTCTAGTCTATTTCAGAGGTGACAGAGACAAAGTCGACGATGGAGCGAGCTTACCCAGAAGAAGCCTGTTCACTTTGAAGAGATTAGGGTTGTATGCATTCGGAAACACAGATGCAGGTAGAGAGTTCCACTCCTTTGCTGTGCGCATTATGAAAGACGTTTTGAAATGCTTAGTACGAATATACCGGGGCTCCTCCGTGCCTCGGAAAGCACGCTAAGCCGTTTGTCCCGGCTGTCAATCTTGGATCTTTCACAGTCGTTACGGGTCGTCAGAAGGCCGAAAGTCTGACAACCAGTCTTACCAAGGGTTTAAGGGTTAGGGCTATAGTATTACCTAGTTACTGGGTTGTGGAGGTCAGATAGGCAGTCGCTCCATGTAAAATACTGGTATTCAGATGCATCCGCACAGTGTGTTATTTTGCCTTAGTTCGGACATGCTCGTTTTATGTGTATTTGGGAAAGCCTAAAATGAAACAAACCTCCTAACAAAACTCCGCCGGCTCTAACTACTGTAGTTTAAGAGAAATATATAAAATCGAGAAAAATCCTTAAAAACCATAGAAACACAATATCTCGTTTTTTATTTTGATTTTTACACGAAATGTTTTAAGGTATGATAGAAATTCACTACCGGAACCATTTTTTTCTTGAAAACTTTAAAAATCTTGCTCAGACAAGTGAGATTTTTTTTTTTCTATGATTTAGAAAATATTTTTTTTTCGGCCATTCTCTTCACGGTCGCGTTTTTTGTTAAGCCTAAATATTAACCACTATAATAACTAACACCACAAAAAAAATCAGTTGCAACAGGCCCAGGATTTCGGAAATATTGAATTTTGAAATTGTCGGTTAGGGTTGTCACTCAAACCTGTGTGCGATACTTACGAATATTACTCATTGTGATTCATTATTTTTGACTCAGGTAGGTATTAACAACTGTCGGTTTAAATTGTGGCGTGCATAGTTTACACAGTTTAAGTTGATATGAAAAAATAGTGCGAAAATTCAAAATCAAAATTAAATTATTTACGGTTGAATTTGATCACTACTTTTGTTTATGATCTATCTTCGATGAAAGGTATTATGTGGGATTGGGAAGGGGTCCGCCCTCGTTAGGCAAATGCTAAAACCCAATTCCTTTACATAATATCTGGAGAAGCGGGGGTGAGGTGTCATGGAGCCGTCAAAGACCCATGGCACTGTTTTGCCTCAGCAGGCACTGACCCGTCCTGCTGGGGGATGTCCGTCTGGGCCCCGACCAGAGGACTTAATGCAAGGGGGGCATGAGGGCGCCAACCTTCATGTTGGTCAGCGAGTGGCAATGATTACTGACGACCTAAGCCTGAATTCGGATCCGAAAATACTGACGAAACTGCAAATTTATAATGTTTTGGCTGAAAAGGCCCGACAATATGGGTCAAAACAAAGACCGGGTGACCTAGAAACCAATGATCGGATAATGACTGTTTTAAATGCATTGTACCCAACAGGTATTCCAGATCTTGACGTTAATAATAAAAACCTTAGAGACAACATTTCCAAATTTATTTTTAAGTGTGAAAAACTTTATATTAGCAGCAAAAGAAATTTTAAACGCTTCAGTAAAAAGAATGATAAATGGCTTTCTACAATTTTCGATATTAAAATACCAACCAGAATAGAAAAATGTCCTATAGAATTAAACAAAACCTTTCCTTCCAATTATCTTTTAAGACCTCAAGAACCAGAACCATCAGATATGGGTTCTGTAAGCAATATGTTGTTTACAGAACCTATACCTGGAACTTCACATGAAGCTCCATCAACTTCTAATATATGTAGTAATCGCCAAGACGAATCAATACCCGGAACATCGAACAACAATCCATCTGCTGCGAATGAAATGAACTCTCGTCAAATGCGTCGTATTCGAAAAAGTTTCGAGGAGTCTCTTCAGGATCAGCCGCAGTCAAAAATAATTAAAATGATGTCGAAAATTGTAACAGACGAAATTCACGGAGAAAAACTTATTAAAAGCTCTGCTCAAGGATTAGAATTCGTTATCAACGAGTGCCTGAAAAGTCCAACTCGTCCTAAAAAAATTGCATCATCCATTAAAGCGAAAGCCGAACCCAACCCTACACCCCTGATGAAGCCCTTTCTTTAGTCATTGATAGGAAACTAACTGTGGAAGATTACTGTATCATACAGAAAGATTTGAAAGACAGAGGTTTCTTAGCTTATCCTCCATACTATAAATTAAAAATAGCAAAGCAAATGTGTTATCCTGAAGAAGACATAGTTATTACTGAAAGAGAAGCAAGTGTCTCAGTTCATAGCTTATATATACTACACACATTCCGCCGAATCATAAAATTTAATACCGAAAACATTTCAGAATATTGCCAACAAAAGCAAAATAACATTTTATATTGTAGATTTGAGGGTTCTTGGGGGTTTGATGGTAGTACAGGACAGGCTTTTTATAAACAGAAGTTTTTAGATGGTGATAACGAGAATGAAAATTGTTTATCTACAACAACGTATATCCCTTTACGATTAAAAACTAATGACGGCTTTGTGTTGTGGTCTAATCCAAGCCCACAATCGTACAGGTTTTGTCGTCCATTGAAGATTCAATATCGTAATGAGACAAAAGAACTTATCATTGAAGAAAAAAATCGGATACAGGCTGAAATAGATCAGTTAGCACCACTTTATGCGGAAACCGATAAAGATCAAACTATAATTGCAGATCCTAAATTATATTCAACTGTTGTAGATGGCAAAGTATTTAACGTCATTACGGGGACCACTTCGCAATTACGTTGTGCTTGCTGTGGAGCTACAGCAACGGAGTTTAATAAGTTGGATGTTGTCATCAACAAACCCGTAAATCTAGAAGCCTAATGTCATGGAATAAGTCCCTTACATGCTTGGATTAGAATTTTTGAATTTTTACTGCATTTGGGGTACAAAAATGATCCAGCAGTCATGAAGTGGAGAGTTAGTAAAAAATCACCGGCTGCCTCAATTGTTGAGGAGCGGAAAAAAAATATACAAACTGCAATAAGAGACAAACTGTCACTTTTGGTTGATGTCGTTCGTCCAAATTCGGGGACAACCAATGATGGGAACACTGCACGAACAGCACTATCAGACCAACATCGAAAAACATTTGCAGATATCTTAGGCATAGAGACATGGTTGGTGGATGATCTGCATACTATTTTAGTAGTGCTGTCGAGTGGCTTAATAATAGATGCTGAAAAATTTGATGCCTTTTGTAAATCAGTAGCTAAACAGCACGTGGAGAAATACAATTGGTTTTACATGTCTGTCACAATGCACAAAATATTAATTCATGGCCGTCAAATCATAGACGCTAGCCCGTTACCCATAGGTATGTTGTCTGAGCAAGCAGGCGAGTCAAAGAATAAATACTGGCGCTATGATCGACAACATCATACCCGGAAATTAGACAGGAAAACTACAATTTTAGATTTATTTCACCGTGCATTAGAGTCGTCCGATCCATATATATCCTCATTAACACTTAGTACACGTAATAAACATAAAAAACCTTTACCCCTATCGAAATCAGTGCTTCAAATCCTATGCGTAACAACTGACAATGTTCACTACAATAATTTAGAATCTCAAGGTTTTGAAGAAAATATTACGCTGACGACTGACGAAATCATAATTGAATCCGACAGCGAGGAAATGTCATAAATAAGCGTTTACAACATGTTTAGCATAAATTGATTTAATCGATTGAACTAATCAATTTAAATATTTACTTTTTTGTGACAACCCTATTTCCATAGAAATTTAATAAAAACTTAGAAACTCAATATCTCCGAGATCCCGCTAGATACATATTTAGAATTTTCTCCAGTTGAAGGTACTTTACATAAGTATATTACGAAAACAAAAAAAAACGCGACCCGCAAATAGTTAATTTTATATATATTTTTTTTCGTTAATTGAAAAAATATTTTTTAATTCCGGTTCCTGTTACGTTAGAGCCTTGTAATTTTTACAATTTATACATTTTAAACCAACAATTAAGTGGTAGTTTGCAAGACACTGAAATTTTGCTTCATTAAAGAAATACAGACGAAAAACTTTTTCAAGAAGGTCAGTGACCTTTCACTAAAATATTTGTATCTCTTAAATGAAGTGAAATATAAAAACGGGGGTTTCTCAGAATGGTTTATTAAGGTTAAATCTATAAAGAAAAAAAATAAAACTGACATGTCCGCAACTAAGGCAAAATAACACACTGTGATCCGGTTAGACTGGAAGCCGACCCCAAGATAGTTGGGAAAAGGCGCGGGCAGATTGAAGGATGGTAACTCGCTGTGCGTCTAGAAGTCCGATGGCAGAAGGGGGCTGGTGGGATGAGGTCGTGCAGTTCTTGGACACACTCACTCACATAATGTTATAGTATCGAGTCGAGTTTGTATGTAGGAACCATGATGATCTATGTTGATCCATGACGGTCTACGCAGGTACATGATAGCATAAGTTGGGTAAAGACGGTCTATGCCGGGCCATATTAATCCATGCTATGCCATGACCGTCCACGCTGGGCCAAGATGTGTCTGATGGGTCTTGATGGTCCACGCTGAGTCATGACGGGTCATGATAGTCCATGCTGGGCCATCCTGGGTCACGATGGTCCATGCTGCTATACAGGGATCAATGCTCTTACCAGCTGTTGCCATAAAGTGGTCGGGCAGACAGGCGGCCAACATGTCCGCCTTCGCCTGCGTCAGCTCCAGCGCCCTCTATGGAGGAGCCATGATGATCTATGCTGGGTCATGATAGTCCCGCAGAGTCATGATGTTCCATGGTGGGCCATAATGGTCCGTGGTATACCATGACGGTCCATGCTGGACCATGATAGGATAGGTGATTATGGTCCACGCTGGGCCATCCTGGGTCACGATGGTCTATGCCGCTACACAGTGGTTAATGCTCTTACCAGCTGTCGCCATGAAGTGGTCGGGCAGACAGGCGGCCAGCATGTCCGCCCTCGCCCTCTCCTGCGTCATCTCCAGCGCCCTCTATGGAGGAGCCATGATGATCTATGCTGGGTCATGATGGTCCCGCTGAGCCATGATGTTCCAAGGTGGGTCATAATAGTCCGTGCTATACCATGATGGTCCATGCTGGGCCATGATAGGTGATTATGGTCTACGCTGGGCCATCCTGAGTCACGATGGTCTATGCCGCTACACAGTGGTTAGTGCTCTTACCAGCTGTCGCCATGAAGTGGTCGGGCAGACAGGCGGCCAGCATGTCCGCCCTCGCCCTCGCCTGCGTCAGCTCCAGCGCCCTCAGCTGCAGGTCTATGGACCTGGTGGAGGCCCTGGACGCGTGCACCAGCGAGCCGAGCTCTACGGGCGGGGAAGTGCGCGCTACTGGCTCTGGGGTCGATTCTTGTTCTGATGGGGCTGGAGATCCTAGAAATAAGGATATGTGTTTGATTAGAATAATTTTAGAATATTATTGTTGTATACAAAATGCGAAAAAAGCGTTTATTTATATTCTTAGGGTGCCGAAGTCCGAATTAAAAAATGGGACCATTATAGAATCACTCGTGTGTCTGTCCGTCTGTCACAGCCAATTTTCTCCGAATTTACTGGACTGATTGAGTTGAAATTTTGTACTCATATGAATATCTGTGACCCAAACTGTAACATAAATAAATGAATTTGGAATATGGTGGTCAATTGGCCAATAGGGAATATGCATGATAATTTTTTATTTGTTGAATTGAAGACTTATTAACTAAAGTGAACAAATTTTAAGGAATTTTCAAAATATCATCATCAGCGAAGAAGTTATAAAGCTTTAGAGTTGATAATTAGAAAGAGAAGTCCGACGTGTTCTTTGACGTCAAAGGACATGACGCCCATACAACTGCCATTGAAAACAGCGTTTTCGAGGGAGGGACAAATATTATTTAAAATTGTTATATCTCGTTTAATTTTCGATCAATTTTGATTCTGCTTTCACTGTTCATACTCTCTTTAAGTATAATCATCGATAAACCGGTTAAATAACAAATATTTTTTTCATGCCTATTCCCTATCGTATCATACTTTTAATCTGTCTTTTTTTAACCGACTATAAAAAGGAAGAGTTTCTCAATTCGACTGTATTTTTTATGTATGTTTGTTACTTGATTATGCCGCCAATTACACATTGATTTTGATTATTCTTATTTTGTTTGGTAGGCCGTACTAGAGAGGTGGTCCCATATAAATTTTATCGAAATTGATTGTGTGCTTTCTGAAACAACCAACAAAAACCCAAAAAATATATATACAGATGTAATTTTGATTACATCCGATAAAAAAAAAAAAAAAAAAAATTTCTTTCTTTCTTTGTTCCATGTTATTGGGGTTATCAATTTTGGTATAACTTTACTATTTAGTTACGGGCTACAAAAGTGAAAAATATTTATATTTTAAAGAAGTTTTTTATACTTTTCATTTCGGCAAATTGCACAGTTCCTGTGGGACAAGCCTCAGGTGCGAAGCCGCGGGAAAAAGCTAGTGTTCTATTATCTCACCTTGCTTGGACTCGAGCTGAGCTCTGGTCTCGTTGTACTGCTCCGTCATCTTCTGGACCAGTTCCCTGAACTTGAATATCGTTGAGTCGCGGTCCATTATTGTTTCTAAAGCTGCTTCGCGTTCTCTTATAGCCTGGAAAATTAAAGAATATATCCATGTCATCATCTTCCTGCCCTTATTGGCTGATCTGTCAGACAACAGACACAAAAGAAAATCTATTGTTCGTGGTCACATATGACCTACGTGACAGATGAGGTTTTATCCCATGTTACTTGAGGTCGGCGCAACACGTTTTTTTCTTCCATTCTGTCCTGTCTGCCGTCACGCTATCACTAACTCCCTTTTCTTTCATATCACTCCTCACACAATCCATTCATCTTTTCTTTGGGCTCCCTCTCCCACTCCATCCATCCACATTTATATTCATTACTCTTTTAGTTAAATGTGTTTCATTCCTCCTCTTCACATGACCAAACAAGATAAACGGCACCCTTTCAACTTTTTTGTCACTGGCGCCACTTTTAAACTACCTCTAATGTACTCATTTCTCTATTCGGCAATCATATATCCATAAGTATAACGAATTAAACAT
Organism: Polia nebulosa; assembly: GCA_951329385.1. NCBI lineage: Eukaryota > Metazoa > Arthropoda > Insecta > Lepidoptera > Noctuidae > Polia > Polia nebulosa. The sequence goes on from OX589615.1 coordinate 16,370,540, forward strand.
AACATAACACGAGACTAAGCATGATATTATATGTTCCTACCAGGGTCGTGGGAGTATACGGTGGTGGTCTGCCCCGCTTGGGCGGAGCCGTGTCCTCGTGGATGCGATAGGCGGCAGCAACCTCTCGCGCCCGGGCCTAGGCCAGGCCATGGTACGGAGCGAGAGGGAATGGGAAGCAGTCTCCTCCTTCTGCGAAGCAATAATGCTCGCGAAGGAGGAGGTGAAATGGGTGAGGAAGAATCAAAGGAGTGGCCCATCACGCCCCCAGCTGCAGCCGCCGCTGAAGACGCCCTGGGCGTCGGAGGTCGCAAGACGATCTCCGGCCACCGTAGACCCGGGCCTGCGGACGGCGAGTAGTGGGAAATTCGCCAAGAGTCGACGGCGCGTAGTGTTCCACGCGCGCCTCAAAGAGTTGTCAGCAATAATGACGGGGCCCGTCATGGCCGATGCCAGAGGTTGTGAATAAATTCGATACAGAGTTACCGCGCCCCTGGGCAGGAACAGCGGTGGGTTTTAGTCAGTAAGAGTCTGACTCCCACTCCACCCAGAGCTGGAGAAGTCATAGGATGACAACCCAATCCCAAAAAAAAAAAAAACGTACGAAAGAACATAATTTGGAATGAGGTCAGAAAAATTTGTTTAGCATACGAATGTTATTTAAAGTTTTGAGTGTATTTATTTGAATGGTATGGGCTTATAGCCTGAAATAAATGAAATTATTAAGCTTGTTACACACTCTCGACTTAAAGACTCCCAGGTTGTAGCTATCAGGAAACACATACTCCGGCAGGGATTTCCACTCCTTAGCTGTACACAAAATGAATGTGTTCACAAAACGTTTCGTACCTCTCTCGTGTTAGCGTGTGCCATCTCCAGCTCCTCGCGCAGGTCCATCTCGAGTTCGCGGTTGGACTCCACCAGCTGTTCGTGGACTTCTTGTAACGCTTCCAGTTCGGACACGTCTTGTTTCAGTTGTTCCACCTGGAAAAGTAGATGGTTGTGTTACTATTTTGTTTATATGACGTCTATTCTAGAGCTTCCAATAAGCGAGAAAGTTAAGGACCGTAAAAAATCGGTTATAAAATAGAATAGAACATAGGCTTCGCTCACTATGATTAGGTTCGCAGTAAGTAAGAAGTTATAAAAAAAAACCGGCCAAGAGCGAGTCAGACTCACGCATGAAGGGTTCCGTACCATTATCCACAAAAACGGCAATAAAATTACGTTTGTTGTATGTGAGCCCCCTTAAATATTTATTTTATTCTGTTTTTTAGTATTTGTTGTTATAGCGGCAACAGAAATACATTATCTGTGAATATTTCAACTCTCTAAATATCACGGTTCATGAGATACAGCCTGGTGACAGACAGACGGACAGACAGACAGACGGACGGACAGCGGAGTCTTACCCCTTCCCCCCGTCCCGTCCCGTTTTACCCCTTGGGTTCGGAAACGTAAAAACCGGCCAAGTGCGTGTCAGATTTAGCACATTTAGGGTTCCGTACCAAATGTACACTGGTCAGCAAATAAACCGAGCCACCCGCTACCTAGGAACTCTGATTCGATTTTCTCAAAAAGTATAAAACTTACAACTATCAAAGTTATACCTACAAAAAGTGCGTTTCATGGTGATTAAAATGACTACAAATTAATTCGAAAGTACCGTCAACTCACATTGTAATCAAGCAACAAACACAATGCTAACAATTTGCTCTGTTTTCACCAGAGCTTGAAATTAGCGTTCTTTTTCTCTACAATGAGGGTAGTCGGATATTTCTTATCATTTCTTTAGTTTTTGTCCATCGTTTGCTCAGACGCGTGTGTTTTTGCTACTTTTTTCGATTAATAATGGATACAACACCTCAGGAAGCAGCTCAAGCTGTAGCATTACTTCAAGCAGGTATTGCGCAACGTGAAGTCGCTCGAAGGCTTCGAATCAGCAGATCTTCGGTGCAACGAGTTTACAGACGATACCTAGAGACTGGAGCATTCGATCGCCGTCCAGGTACGGGCAGACCTAGGGCTACATCAGCAGCAGATGATCGTTATATCCACCTTACCGTTCTGCGAAATCGCCACCTCAACGCAGTTCAAGTCCAACAAAGTCTGCGTGACGAACGCCAAGTGGTCATAAGTTCAGATACCGTCAGAAGGAGACTTGCTGAACGGAACCTGACCCCAAAAAGAGCTGCAACAGGCCCAGCATTAACGGTAGCACACCGTCGAGCACGACTTGAATTTGCTCGAGAGCATAGGGATTGGACATTAGAGCAGTGGAGTAATGTACTCTTCACTGATGAGACCAGGGTGAGTCTACATGGAAGTGATCGACGTCAGAGAGTATATCGTCGCCCTGGAGAACGTTATTCTCAGTGTTGCATCGAGGAAACTGTTGCTTATGGAGGAGGATCTGTAATGGTCTGGGGCGGCATCTCGTTAACAGCACATACAGCGTTAGTTTTCATCGAACCGACGGGCCATACACGTGGACTGACTTCTCATCGCTACATTACTGAAATCCTCGCAGACCATGTGGTACCTTACGCAGGATATATCGGACAGGATATGCAATTGATGGATGATAATGCACGGCCTCATGTTGCTCATGTGGTGACCCAGTATCTACGCGACGTCAGCATTCGTACGATGGACTGGCCAGCTCGAAGCCCGGACTTGAATCCGATAGAACACTTATGGAATGAGCTGAAACGTCGGGTTCGAGCCCGGGTACCTGCTCCAACAAAGCTTCCAGAGCTGCGAATCGCAATTGAAGAGGAGTGGAATACAATTCCTCAAGATTTTATCGTCAGGCTCGTAAGGTCGATGAATACAAGGATGCTGGCAGTTATCCGAGCAAGGGCAGGGAATACGGAATATTGATCAAAAACTTTTTTTTTATTTTATCTTTGTTTTTGCCTTTAATTTTTTTTTTCACTTTATCATTACTAACGATTGTCACGACTGGAAAACGACTCTTCTTTGTAAAATCCTTAATAAACACTGTAGGTACAACTTTGATAATTGTAGGTTTTTTAGTTTTTGAGAAAATCGAATTAGAGTGCCTAGGTAGCGGGTGGCTCGGTTTATTTGCTGTCCAGTGTATTTTGACTATTTGTATGGCTTTGGGTCAACAAGATGCTTATACTGTGAAAATTTGAAGACCTTTGGCTGTAAAAACTGTGTGACAGACGACGGACAAACGGAAAGACGGACACGTGAGTGACAGAAATAGGGCCCAAGCAATAGGGTTTTGACCCTTCGAGTACGGAACCCTAAAAACGACTTCGAGTTGATCTTCAAGATTGATCTACGCTCGCCGAGATTGGTTGACCAGCCAGCTGACGTTCGTAGATCTTTAAAAGTTACGAGTGGTCACAAGCCCAAGAAGTCTGACCAAGACTTGACGAGAGATCTCGATTTACCCAGTTACTTGGTTGTGGAGGTTAAACAGACAGTCGTTCCATCTACTGGTATTCAGCTGCATCCGGTTAGACTGGAAGTGACCCCAACATAGTTGGGACAAAGCTAGGTCATAGTAGATGGTCTTACCTGGTTTTCCAGCGCCATTTTCTTCTCAGCCAGCTGCTCCACCATCTCCTCAGACCCTAGCGTTGCATCGACTTATTCTCGAAGGTCGGCCACCTGGGCTTCTAGCTCGTCCACACGGAGGGATAGCTTCTCTTGGTGATGAGTAAGAATAGTACGGCCCGATTTTCAAGGATCTGTGCAAAGCTTGCGAGGGTTGGACCATAGATAGCTGACCATCCTAAAGGCTGCGTTTCCACCGGCAAGAAAATTGCAAGCAAGTTGAATTACATTGCGGGGCGATGAATGACCGATTGATCACAGTATACTTCTGTAGCCCGCCATGTAATTCACCTTGCATGCAATTTGCTTGCAGATGGAAACGCGGCCTTACTTTAGAGACACCTCCGAGTGTCGCCGTTAGGTCCGGCTGTCCTACGTGGATCTTTAATTTTCGTTACAGGTAGTCAGAAGCCGGCAATTCTGATAACCAGACTTACCAAGGGGTGGAGGTCAGATAATCGGTCGCTCCATATAAAACGCTGGTATTCAGCTGCATCCAATTACACTGGAAGCCGACCCTACCATAGAAAGTAGCTAGAAAGAATATGAAGGTGAGTGATCTTACCTGGTCTTCCAGCGCCATCTTCTTCTCAGCCAGCTGTTCCACCATCTCCTCAGCTCCCAGGGCCGCATCGACCTGTTCTCGGAGGTCAGCCACCTGGGCTTCCAGCTCATCCACACGGAGGGATAGCTTCTCTTTTGTGCGACTAAGTTCGGCTATCTCTGATTTGTATTGTTCTAGGTCCTAGAAATAGGTTGGTGTTAGTTTCTGATAAGTGAAAGTCAAATGGCAACAGTCAAATGACAATAGTCAAATTACAATAGTCAAATAACAAAAGTCAAATAACAATAGTCAAATAACAAAAGTCAAATGACAATAGTCAAATTACAATAGTCAAATAACAATAGTCAAATAACAATAGTCAAATAACAATAGTCAAATAACAAAAGTCAAATGACAATAGTCAAATTACAATAGTCAAATGACAATAATAGTCAAATTACAATCGTCAAATGACAATAATAGTCAAATTACAATCGTCAAATTACAATCGTCAAATAACAATAGGTCAAAGTTCGAATTGGAAAAAAGAGTGTCTGGAAAGATAAGGGTAGGTCTTTGCCCAGCAGTGGGACAATACAGGCTATTAAAAAAAGCAAAAGTTACTACTAAAAAAACAAAATGTTTCTGCTTTCTACAAAAGAGATTTTTCAGGTGAAGGATTTCGTTTTGTTAAAACAGACTGAAGCATTTGTTGAGATTTTCGATATTTTTTATATTAAATGGATATCTTTTCCCATGTATGTTTTAAACAACTTTTTTTAGGCTAGTTAAACAGTAAAATCAAATTGAATACTTTTGCTTTTAATTTAACCCGTGGTGCGTCCAATTAGCAGATACAATAGATTTTAATTGTGTCTCACCCATCATGTGTCCGCTAGACGCGCAAAGAGTTAAATAACTAAGTATTTCTGCTGCCATAATAAGTCGCTAAACCGGTTCCCTTGTCTTACGCTTTCACGGTGACTAATAAAGATCACTAATAAACCACAGAATTTTACCATTGTGGGCATAAAAATCGTAACTAGGCCTCATACGCTGCTGCCTTACCTAACCCAACGAAATCAGCGGAAATTGTTAGAATTTTTCACCAACCTTATGCATCTTCTGCATCTCATGCTTATCATGCGCCGACAGGTCTCGCAGCCGCACCAGCGTATCCCGGAGCCGCACGTTCTGCTGCTGCAGCTGGCGCATCTCGTAGCCCGTGGCCCCGCTCTCTGCGTACGGGTGCTCTGTCAGAGCGCCGCGCACACCACTTACTAACTACTATACAGCTGAGCCTCTGTCTGTCTGTCATGCTAGCATCGTCAAATAACCCTAAGCAACCTTCAGTTACCCTAATCAACCCTTAGTTACCCCTAATCAGTCCCTAGTTATCCTAAAGAGTTCTTAGTTACCCCTAATCAGTCCCTAGTTATCCTAAAGAGTTCTTAGTTACCCCTAATCAGTCCTTACTTATTCTAAACAGTCCTTAGTTACCCTAAACAGCCCTTAGTTGCCTTAATTAGCACTTTGTTAACCTAAACCGCCCTTAGTTGCCCTAATTATCACTGAGTTAACCTAATGAGCCCTTACATACTGTACATCCCTAAGGATCAGTCCTAAGTGTCTCTAAGCAGCCCTATAACGAGCTGTACCTCTGTTTGTCTGCCTCACGTTTTGCTGCTGAAGCTGGCGCATCTCGTAACCCGTGGCTCCACTCTCTGCGTACGGTTGCTCTGTCAGAGCGCCGCGTACACCACTTACTAACTACTATACAGCTATGCCTGTCTGTCTGTCACCTTAGCATCTGTCTGAGCAAGCCTAGGAAACATTCAGTTACCCTGATCAGTCCTTAGTTACCCCAACCAGCCCTTAGTCATCCTAACCAGCCCTTAGTTGCCCTAATAAACCCTTATTTACCCTGAACATACCTCAAGATCAACCCCTAGTTCCCCTAATCAGCCCTTAGTAACACTGACCAGCTCTTAGTTACCCTAATCAGCCCTTAGTTACCCTCAACATCCCACAAGATCAGCCCCTACTTACCCTGATCAGCCCTCAGTAACTCGAAGCAGGTCTATGTAACCCTGAACACCCATTAGCAAACCTGAGAGTGAGTAGCCTAGTGATATTTTTGTTTTTATTATTATTACTTTGTTGTTATGACTTCTAAATATTTTACCTTATTTGCGTTTATCTGTGCGAGTCACAAAATAAACCTTTTTCTTTCTTTCTTATACAAAAAGTAAAAATATGCTGAAACGACCTATAATTCGAAATTGTCACAATTCTGTCACTGAGGCTAACATAATAATACATAAAACAAACACAATAAAAAAACAAAATTCATGCAACACAGGACATACAAAGACTTAACACATTCACATTATGAAATGTACCTAACGGGTGCACGGTAGTGCAGAGCCAAGTTTTTTTTTCTGTTATTATTTTTTTTTTTCTTTGGTTGTTGTAGGTTTTAATTTAAACAATAAATATAATTATGGAAAGCTGTGTACATAAATAAAGAGATAGATATTAAAGATTTTTGATAGATGCATATCCAATAACCAACTGGGAGGGAGGCCTTTGCCACATAACTCTGTCCTAAGCGTAAATGAGACTGGCCCGGTCATGTTCGCCCTATGTCAAACGAGAAATGAACAAAAAGAAGCACCAACTGGGTCCCATTAAATGCATATTACTATTGCATATACAGTTAATTTTTTTAGCTTTTTAAAAATATTGCTTTACCTACATCGCGTATGTGTAATCAGAAAACTGAAAATCTGACCACAAGTCTTACCAAATGGGTGTGATGTCGCCCAGTAACTGGTTTGTGGAGATCAGATAGTAACTAACACAGACGACCGCAGATCTATGTTTATACGGTAACTTGTTTACTTACTTTGACAGTTGAACCCGTGTACCATTTGTTTAAATTTTTAATCTACCCTCAAAATAATCGATGCCTAGTTTTGTAATTCGACCAACATTTCGTTATTTTTATTCTATTTGTGTAATTTTTAATGTTTTCCTAGATTTGAATAACGTAATTCTTATGAGAATAAACTTATTTCACATTTGAGATAGGCAGGCGTTCCATATAAAATACATACACAGTATTTAGCTAAATCAGTTTAATATAATAATACCTCAATATAGTTGGTAAAGGCTAGCCTATCTTCCTAGGAACTGACGAACGTCTTTTAATCCCACTCTTCCTAGTTATTGTCAAAATATACCCCCCATAAATATCCCAAGAAGCAGTGAATGTGCCAAGTGCATGCTTTAACGAAACACAAACAAAACGGTGAAACTAAAACGAACTTTAAATAAAAATATATACAATAAAATGTTGCCTAGAGTGTGAAAATAATAAAATAAATAAATAAAATACGTACACGCATTAGTCGTGTATGTAACTCTATAAATATGGAAGAATATAAATAAATATAGGAAAAAAATAAATAAGAAAAATAATATAGGAATAAAAGGTCAAATTCAATTAACTGTGGCATCTTCACAGACGCTATTCATCACTACATAGTATAAAACAAAGTCGCTTTTTCTGTCCCTATATCCCTATGTATGCTTAAATCTTTAAAACTACGCAACGGATTTTGATGCGGTTTTTTTTAATAGATAGAGTGATTGAAGAGGAAGGTTTATATGTATAATTTGTACCCGAGCGAAGCTGGGGCGGGTCGCTAGTATTTAATAAACCCCATCATAATTTGCATTTGAAAACAAATTCGGAAATGAATTTTCTGTGTTTTTATCATTAGAACCTGTGAACTTTCACTAGTTCATTTAATTCGACCTTGCATAGAACATAAATAAATATAAAAAACTAGCAACAAAAAAAAAAAATATATATATACTTTTTACATTTCACGAACGCGTCAATAATTGCAATTGAATTATATTTATATCTTGAGTAAATAGCAAAGTGACATTATATCAGTGATAAAAATCTATCAAAAGTCCAAAATATTTGGGATTGACCAATAACCATGTCAAATTTCAGTAGCATTAAAATCGAAATCAAAATCGGACGTAATTTATCGATCTAGGTTGGGAGCCAGTACTTTTAGAACGTTAAACTTCTGCATAAAAAACGCCCGCTCGTCACCACTTCCTAGTGTTTCAGCTGAGGAGAAGAAATGGCGCAACAGACTCCCCAGCAACACTGTCTGTTAAGTTTAAAGAACTTGAAATTTTACAATAGTATGCAATGTAAGTAATTAACATTACATATACGTGTAACATACACACAGAAAAAGTATATATCGGTCAAAAATTTAACCATAAAATTAAATTATGTGACACTAGTTAGTACACTCCACTATGCCATCAAAAACAAATTAAACCTCCAGGCATAAATGGTGTGCCCGCTTACAAATGCAGCGGTAGAATCTTACGATAACACTTTTTTTTTAAGTTGTCCCACACTAGGAATTACTCTTGTATCGTGGGTACATGCATTTAAACTCACATGCACAAGACACCCAGACCTGGAACAACTATCTGTAGGCCATAGAAATATTTGTTCCGTGCGGCGATCGCACCACAGCCAATCGCTCAACCACTGTGCCAACTGTGCCGTCAAACAAAAGACTGGTTCGAAGACACAAGTGATCCCATCATATCGGTGTCACCAGTATAGAGCATATGCAGCGTATGCAGAGCAGGAGGTAAAGTCCCTCAAACCTCCTTTGTAAAGGGACGATCCTCCGACCAGACGGGTATTGTGTCTGGTCCGGGCAACTGCCTGATGGTTGATTTCGGACTGTTGTATATGTTCAAATCGCGGGGACAACTTTGCTTGCGCGATGCAGGATTTGTGTGATAAGTGCGTATGTGACGACATAGATATCGCTACATAGTCAAAACAATAAACAGGTACTTGTTAGTGAATCCTTTGGACATATCAACAATTTTTATAACTAATAGAATGTCACTGTGTCTAAGCTCCCTTAAAACAATGGGAAAAGAGTCAAAATCGCGCGCTCGTGAATTGCAAGGACTTATTACGTTTGGACTGGTGTGTGCCTTTGCTCTGTTTACGTAAAAATCGTAAAAATGTTAGGTCTTTGTATATTTACCGGCCATTACGCGCGACGACTGGGAGGAATGCATATCGACTAAAAATGATACAAATATATTTTTATTTTGTTTTTAAGGGTTGATTTTTCAATATTCAGGCGACTTTAAACTGAAGTAGACAACTTAAAAACAAGTGCCCACGAAATTGTGACACAGTTGTCGCAGTGGCTGAGCGATCGGCTGCTGCGCTGCGTGTTGCGGGTTCGATTACCGCACGGGACAAAACTTTGTATGGCCTACAGATAGTTGTTCCGGGTCTGGGTGTTAGTCTTTGTGAGATTCTATGTTTGTAAACGCACCCACGATTCGACCCAGAAATTCATAGTGTAGGCCTCGTTTTTCTTTTTTTTTTAAAGAAAATACTAGAAAAAGAAATACTGCTGTATCGTGGGTGCGTTCACAAACATGAAAACTCACACAGACCTGAAACAACTATTTGTAGGCCATACAACTATTTGTTCGTTGCGGGAATCAAACCCGCGGCACGCAGCGAAACAGCCAATTATTGCTACCACTGCGCCAAACCATGTCGTCTGTATATGTTTAATATGTCTGTTTGACAATTTTGTTACAAAAGCTGTCAAACCGCCATTTTTATTCTTTAGATAAAAGTTATCTGAGGATTGAAAAATCGACCCCCAATAAAATAAAAAATACAAAGAAAACTTTATTTTATTATTGAAATGGTTCAGGCATAATGCGTGATAATATCCAGTTATTGCGCGTAATAACCGCAAAACAGGATTTTCAATAATTATATTCAACAAAATCATATCGAATTTTACTTTAAGATCTATTTTTTTTTAGCAAAGTCTTTAATAAGCTATGTGTCAAACTCAGAAGAGTCTGAGTCTTTAATTATATTCCTTTATGATTATTCCAAAAATTAAAAAATAATAGCTCTTCAGTCAGTCAGCAAAGAAACTTGGCTTATTTTATCACAATTCACGTCACATTGGCTTTACATCTATACAGGATGTATGGGAAAGGTTTTTTTCTTTTTTTGTGGGTTGGGAAATCATCATTCTCCTGTTCTGAGTGGAGCGGAAGGCGTGTCAGACTCTTACCGACTAAAACCCACCCCTGTTCCTTCCCTACCCTGAGTGCACAGGGGCGCGGTAACTCTGTTTCGAATTTACCCACGACCCCTGAGCAGGATGGTGTGGTCATATTTTAAGAACCGGTTCTGCCTATTGAAATGAACATGCTCTAAGAAAAAATAGAAAATTCTCAAAATAAAAATTGGACTTTCCATACAAAGTTATCATCAGCTGATTAATATTTGTACAGAAGGATTACAATTTTTTTTTGAGAATTTCCTCAGGTTATTTAAACTAATATTACAAAGAGGTAGAGTTTGTGCGCTTGTATCTCTGGATCTACTGAACCGATTTTGAAAATTCTTTTACCAATAGAAAGCCACGATATTTGTGAGTGGCATAGGCTATAAAATTTTGAAATCCACGATGACGAAGTCGCGGGCGAAGTGCTAGTCTTGAATGAAGTTGTTCATACCGATGGGCAGTGCAATTCTTAAAATATGGCTACACCTTTCCGTTACACCCTGTATACAAGGTGAAGACGTCTCATCATTATGAACTACTTTTACTTATGGGAGCAACACTAATATCGCGAAAACAGAATCCGCTACCCCATACATTTTATGTTTGCATAGCTCAAAAGACGGTGTCAAAAATCGAAGAAACAAAACCAGAAGACCGACTTCCGATATTAAACTTATTTTGCACTTTTTTTTATTATGTAATTTTTTTTTTTTTCACTTTTTAGTTGTGGTTCCCCATTAAATTGTGTTAACAATACATAGACAAACGATCGCAGTAATCGCGAGTCATTTGCTGTTAGTTATTGATGAGTTCCACTGTCTATGTCCGAAGACCTTCATCAGATCTCAATGTATTATATACTAAATACACATAACTTGAAAAATATGCATTTGAATAACGAAGACCCCATCCAAATCGGATCAGCAGTTTTCGAGAACATCGCGGTCAAACAAGCATACATACATAAGGTTCTAATACAGAACCTCCTATTCTGAAGTCGGTTAAGGGCCTACCTCCCCGTAAGTGGCGCCTTCATTGAATAAATATTCGTATCTTAGCATACAAAATAAAGATTAAAGAATCCTATGTTGCGTTTGTTACAAATAGGATAAGGCAAAAACGGCCGTTTTTGGTACTTTTGCTTACTACTTTGGATACGAAACACTGTGAGTCCTGTTTCAGCAACGTAAAAATACCTTCAGCTTTTTGTAACAAACGCAACATAGGATTTTTTAATCTTTATTTTCTACGCTTTGCTACGATTTTTTATTCAATGAGGGCGCCACTTGGCGGCTATATACGCCTTAACAAAATGTGTTGAACAGCTGAATTTATTTCGCGATTTCAAGATTCCAGGGTCGCGGGAGTGTTGAAAGAGTTACCGCGACCCTGGCACAGGCAGCTGAAGGAACACGGGTGGGTTTTAGTCAGTAAGAGTCTGACACGCCCTCCCGCTCCACCCAGAGCGGGAGATGTCATTTGATGAATTTCCAAAAAAAATAAAAAAAGTTTGTTCCCATAGTAAGAATTATTCATAAAGTCCGGAATACACATGATACTAAAAGAGCACGCTTGTTGACTTCTAGGTAGTATGCTCTTTAGTACGAGTAGCATGCTCTCAGAGTGTCTACATTTGCTCATGAAAGCACAGAGCTCAGTAGCATACTCTTTGGGCGCTTTCAATTTAGACGGTTGGTGCCGGACTTCTGCAGTCCGGGTATCGTACTGCGCACGGGCGGTTATGATTTTTCATACAAAATGTCTCGACGCAAGGTCGTGCGAGTGATGTGCGGAGCACGTCCGTTGGCGGAACGGCAACAATGCATACCCTTTGCCGAGACATTTTGTATGAAAAATCATAAACGCCCGTGCGCAGTACGATACCTGGACTGCAGCAGTCCGGCACCAACCGTCTAAATTGAAAGCGCCCTTTTGTAGCACGTCTGAGATACACATGCTGATTATTTAGCATTTAAAATGTATGTTTCTTTGCGGAATGAATTAAATTCAGTAATATTATTACTTTCAGTACATTTAATAATATACATTCCATAAACATTCATAGAAATATAAAATTTAAAGTTTTGTCATCTCCCCATCGAGCCATCGTGACTACGCAAACAATTTAAGGCGCAGTGATACGACTTTTAAAGGTTTTTAATTGAACATCACGTCTTAACGACTAGTCTTATTTCTTTGAAAAAAATATATGTTACTTTAGACTATTTCCGTCGTAATTTGATCTGAGAATATTTTAAATAATATTTTTATAACATAGTGTAATTAATTTTTAAAGTTATGTCTAACGCGGATAAAAAATTGAGAATCACGCAAAATCTATAAAGCGTATTTTTATGAAACCTTCACCATTTTAAAGATCATTTAATTATTTATAATTTAGTCTCATTGTTTTAGTTTAATACTGCTAAATTAATAATGCGTCTAATTTCGGACAGCGCTCCTTGGTGGGCGAGTCTTAGTACTAGGTGGGCATACGACGCGTTACGTGAGCTCAGCGCAGAACACGCAAGCTAACCACTCAAGGTCATTGGCAGCTAATAGCACCTTAAGTAGCATGCTCGCATAGAACGCGTTCAGACTTGCTTTGGATCCTCTCTCACCCGCACCTCACACGTGTGCTAGTAAACCCGAAAGAATAGACCTGTTTGCGATTAGTAGTGTGCTCATTCATAAGCATGCTCTTTTCGTATACACGTGCTTATTGTATGCTCTGGTGCTACTAGGTAGCATGTGTATTCTGGACTTAATGATGAGTGCCGTCTCCAACCAGATTATATTTAAAAAAATCCCTTAAAAAACTTTAGATAGCGTGAACCAACTTCCCTTGCTGACAATAGGTATCAGAAAGAAAGTTCTAATACCCAATAACAAGAACAAAACTCACGTATATTGCCCCCAGCTTCCATCTCAGCCTTCATCAGCTGCAGGTCCAGTGTAGACTCCTCCAACTTCTCCCGACACTGTTCTAGCTCCAACTGTGATGAACGAATGAAGTATGAATTATTAATATTATTATTTGAAGCAACTTTGTTACTTACAACTATTTTAGACAAAAAAAAAATCTATCGAGACCGAAGAGTAATTTCTAAATGATATCTCTGCCTACCCATAAACATAAATAAGATTTAACAATAATATTTTAGCGTCAATTTTTTAATAGTCTGATAACTTTTGTCTGGATATTGTTTTTTATCATTAAAAGGTTCGCGCTTGACGACTGGCACCAGATAGTAAGCGATGATGTGGTTGAAGATGAAGCACGCTTGCCTAGAAGTACACTCACCACTCGTTCACTCTTGAATTAAAGACCCCCAGGTTATAGCTATCAGGAAACACAGACAACGGCAAGGAATTTCACACCTTAGATGTACGCACAACTGCCCAGGGGTTGAGGATAAATTCGAAAGTTACCTCACACCTGGGCATTCAGGGCAGGGAAGGAACAGGAGTGGGTTTTAGTCAGTTAGAGTCTGACACGCCCTCCCGCTCCACCCAGAGCGGGAGAAGTCATTGGATGATTTCCCACCCAACAAAAAAAAAAAAAGGGATCGCGTATAAATTCGAAATAGAGTTACCGCGACCCTGGGCACTCAGGCAACTGAAGGAACAGGGGTTTTAGTCAGTAAAAGTCTGACACGATAGAGCGGGAGATGTCATTGGATGGTTTCCCAAACCAAAAGAAAAAAAAAACACCTTAGATGTACGCACACAAATTGTGCGTACTTGTGCGTACATCTAAGGTGTGAAATTCCAGGGGTCGCAGATAAAATCGAAACAGAGTTACCGCGCCCCTGGGCACTCAGGCAACTGAAGGAACAAGGGTGGGTTTTAGTCAGTAAAAGTCTGACACGCCCTCCCGCTTCACCCAGAGCGGGAGAAGTAATTGGATGATATCCCCACCCCCACAAAAAAAAGATGTACGCACAATGAAAGTGTTGCCAAAACTTTTTGTGCGTGGGGATGGGATGTCCACAATGTACCGGTGGCGCATCGCCATACGTCTAGTGGTCTGATGATGGCTTGGCGAAATTAAACTATGCAATTCAACTATGCAATTCAACTATGCAATTAAACTATGCGATTAAACTATGCAATTAAACTATGCGATTAAACTATGCAATTAAACTATGGAATTAAACTATGCAATTAAACTATGCAATTAAACTATGCACATAAACTTTACAATTAAACTATGCAATTAAACTATGCACATAAACTTTACAATTAAACTATGCAATTAAACTATGCACATAAACTTTGCAATTAAACTACGCACATAAACTTTGCAATTAAATTATGAAATTAAACTATGCAATTTAACTATTCAATTAAACTTTGCAATTAAACTATGCAATTAAACTATTCAATTAAACTTTGCAATTAAACTATGCAATTCCGACGCACACTCCACGAAATGTAACCGATAGAATCTGGTGAGACTAGAGACCGAACCCACATAGGTGAAAAAAGGGGAGAAAATGATCAAGTCACAAGTGCTAAATCCACAGAAGATTGTACCAGTAATGCTTCAGCCCTTTCTTCTGCCATCTCCTTGTCGAGGGCGGCCATCTCTGCCGCCTCTTGGAGTTCCGCGGTCTCGTCGTTGTGGGTCTCCAGAGCTTCTTGGGCTTCACGGACCTGGAACGAAGGAAGATAATATTAGAAATATTGTAGGGGTTCAGGTTATCGTACAATTTGTTTTACCTGACTGCCCATAGGGACGGTAATGTTTTTCGAGTGTTTATGTAAGTATGTAACTAAAACCCTGTCCGATCTTGAAGAGTATTATTTGGTATCGTACTGCGTACACATATACGTAATCATTTAATGGATACGAGATTGTTATTTTTCCCCAATGAAAATAATTATCAAAGGCAACACTGACAAAGTTCACCTACAGTTTTGTGTCAAAGAAGCCGCCTGAGCGAGGCGGTCTTTTTGATCCTTTGTTAAAGAGTGCCTACAGCGCGGCTAGTACAGGGCGGTATCGTTTGAAATAAAAATAGGTAAAACTGAAAAGATTTCGCCGTTGAAGTGTTGTCAACTTATGAAAATTTGCCATATTTAGTGTTAAATTTCGTATATTTCATAAAAATAAAAAACTTTTGGTTTTTATTAATTGCATTTTATTTACTATTTTTTCTAGTACGTATTTTAAACCAGGAATACGCCTTTATTGGATCGGACTGGATTTTCGTTACATGCTCTATATAAGCTCGTGGCTAAAGTAATAACAGCCGCACGGCTCGGTCCATCAAGTTAAGCTACTGCCGGGGTTTGTCCATGGATGGGTGACCATCTTTACATACCGAGACTCCTCCGTTCCTCAGAAAGCACGTTAAGCCGTTGGTCCCGGCTGTCAATCGTGGATTTTTGACTGTCGTTACGGGTCGTCAGAAGCCCGAAAGTCCCATATTACCCAGTAACTGGGTTGTGGAGGTCAGATAGGCAGTCGCTCCATGTAAAATACTGGTATTCAGCTGCATCCGGTTAGACTGGAAGCCGACCCCAAGATAGTTGTGAAAAGGCTAGGCAGATTTTTGTATGTAAGTATGTACACATCTGACATCTGTGATATATTGGACACACAGACTCCGGCGGGGAATCCACTCTTTATCTGTACGCACAATAAAAGTATTGCCAAAACGTTTTGCTCATATGGCCCATGGATAACATGGGAAAACAACAGTCTCTTCATCTTACCTCCTGCTTAGCTCTTTGCAGGTCTCGCTGCAGCTGCGCCTGAGACTCCATGATCTTGGCCTTGAACTCGTTGGCCTGGTCCAGCTGCAGGCGGAACCTCTCCAGCTCGCGTAGCTTCTCCCGGTCTTCAGCGCGACGGACTTTCAGAGTTTCGAGCTTCTCTTTCAGGTCTTCTACTTCAGTTTTTAGAGTTGTTATCTGTAAAAATGTTTGATGGCAATTCGTGACTAAATAATTTAATAATAACTTTATTGAAAGCCTGATAAAATGGTGGTGGTGGATTTTTGACATAGAGAGAGATGCCTTCCATACTATTACGAACCACTTGCAAGTCCTGACAGCCAGAACAAATAGTGGCGACCAACAAAAAGAAGCGCAGAGGCAATGAAGCCCGGAGAATTGATTCAACTGTCTTGTCCTGGATGTCGTAACGAAATTAATCAAAAAAGAATGGCAGAGGAGAACTAGATAGTCGGTTTATTATTTGCAATATGGAGACAAGGTTACAACAAATAAATGAAAACACAAACAATACTCATCATTAAGAACCAGTTTTACTATGGGACCAACCCTGAAATGGCGAAATAAAACAGCTGTTCCTTACATTTTTTCGAGTTATCCAAACAAGTGTCCTGCCTACCCGGGCCTGCGGACGGCGAGCTATTTACTCGCCGTCCGATCAGCACCAGGCCCGAGAGTCGACGGCGGTGTTCCACGCGCGCCTTCAAAGAGTTGTTAGCATTCATGATTGAGGATAAATTCGAAACAGAGTTACCTCGCCCCCGGGCACTCAAGGCAGGGAAGGAACAGGGGTGGGTTTTAGTCAGTAAGAGTCTGACTCGCCCTTCCGCTCCACGCTAGAGCGGGAGATGTCATTGGCTGATATCATACCCCTCAAAAAAATAAATTTAAAAAAAGTGTCCTGCCTGGCTCGCGGGTGTGTTTGAAAGAGTTATGGTGGGTTTTAGTCAGTTAGGAGTCCGACACCCGCTCTTCCCAGAGCTGGAGAAGTTTTTTGATGATTTCACACCAAAAAAAAACCGGTCATCAAGTTGAAAACTAAGCGACCTAAAAACAAAAGAAAATTGTTTCAAAATGTGCAACAGCACTCTTTCATATGATACCCCACATGCCCTATTAGCTCCACTTCAAAATTTTAAAGACCCACTTTTAGTCCCACTTGCAATAAAAAAAAAACTTTCTTATTTGCAAAATGGTTGGGCAAACGACATCTAAAACTATTCCAAATTTCAAGTAGTTCTTGAGATATCCAGCTGTGACAGACGGACAGACAGACACTGTGTCGCATCATAAGGGTTCCTTTTTACCATTTTGGTACGGAACCCTAAAAATTCAAATAAAATAGCAATATTATATGACTGGCCTGTTGGTCTAGTGGTTAGTGACCCTGACTGCTATGCCGGAGGTCGTGGGTTCGATTCCTACCCAGGACAAATGTTTGTGTAATGAGCACTGAACGAGGGTCGACTTGGAGAGGGTTGGAAAATCAAACACTGGACTTGAATACTAAGCGCGTATAATAAACAATCAGTACTTGACTTGCTGCTCAAAGAAAACAAAAAAATAAATTTACCTCTTAGCTAAACGCCGGTAACGAAACCATACCGCGATCTATCTCGACGCCAACGCCATCTATCGAGCTTAGCGGTACTAATCCTTTAAAACTTTAATTTACCAATTGTATAATTCGTGCTATGGTTTCGTTGATTCTATATTTACGTGAACATGCCGCCCACCAAGGACATTATGGCAAATGTCCTTACAAATAGCTTTCAGTGCTTAATAATCAGACAATAAGTTGACTGTTAAAGCTATGTTCAGTACAATCTTAGAACAAATAATAAATGGAATATAATCTTACATAACAAATACCTATGTTATAAAACTCTTAAAATTAACATGTTTCTATAATTAAACCATTCCTTAAACTAAGTGGTCACAGGTAATACACATAATTTAGATGTGGGTCTCTTTATCATGGACTGTTGTGTTCGTAACGTAACTACACGTGTAATACCATCAGATCCAGGGTGTTTTGTTTCTATCCTACCTAACAGCCACCTGCCAGGGGGCATATTATCCTCTTTTACTAAAACTACCTCACCAATAGCAGGCTCTGGAAGTTTGTGTTGCCATTTATGACGTTGCAAAAATTGGTGTAGATAGTCGTGCGACCATCGTTTCCAAAATTCCTGCATCATTCGTTGTTGCAGTTGCCATCGCTTCAAGCTACTAATATTACTCTTTTCATAATTTGAGTCGGGCGGTACAACTAGTGGCTCCCCTACCAGAAAATGACCTGGTGTCAAAATAGTTAGTTTGTCTTGATCCTCAACGTATGATAATGGTCTTGAGTTAAGGCATGCCTCAATTTGAGCCAGTACTGTAGTAATCTCCTCGAAGGTAAGTGTTGAATTACCAATAACTCTTTTAAGGTGATGTTTAGTGGATCTTACTCCGGCTTCCCAGAGACCTCCAAAATTAGGGGACTGAGGGGGAATAAAATGCCACGCTGTCCCATTGTTTCCTAATTCCTCCGCTAATTCAGGATTACATGCTGATTTCTCTTCATTAAATAAATGAAGCAACTCGCGCGCGGCCCCTACAAAATTTGTCCCGTTGTCACTGTGTAGTTCCACACATCGACCACGCCTAGCCACAAATCTTTTGAAAGCGGCCAAAAAAGCCTTTGTACTTAAAGCGCTTACGGCTTCCAAATGCAACGCTCGGGTGACCATACATACAAACACGGCTATATAACCTTTGTACGATTTATTACCGCGGCCTTTTGACACTCTAATATTTATTGGCCCTGCATAATCTACCCCGCTTCGTAGAAAAGGTTTGCCAGGTGTTAATCGAGAGGATGGTAACTGTCCCATCAGTTGGGTCCTTACTTTCGCTGTGTATCGTATACATTTTACACAATTCCTTGCATACCCCTTTGCCAATGTCTTAACTCCCATGATCCAATACTTCGACCGTAAGTATGTAATCATTAGTTGCGGACCCCCGTGCATTGTTTTCTCATGGGCATCAGCGATTAAAAGCTTAGTTAGAAAGGATTCCTTTGGTAACAGGATGGGATGTACTCTTCCATAACTTAGCTGAGACATCTCAAGCCTACCTCCTACTCGAATTATTTCCTTAGGATCTAAAAATATATTTAATGAATTTAATTTTGAGTTTTTCTTCACTGACTTATTGTTTTTTAATTCTTCCAATTCATTTGCAAATTTCTCTTCTTGGCATCTCTTAATACATATTTCTGTTGCTTCGTCTAGTTCTTGTGTAGTTAACTGTCGTAACCTTGTACCAGCATTAATTGATACCTTTACTCTTAAATTTAAAAATCTGCGACAGTAAGCTATCACTCTAATTAATCTTGATAACGAAGAAAATCGGTTCCAAAATGTAACATCTAAAGTACTCGTGTGTACTTTGATCTCTTCTAATTGTGTAGCAATATGTTTGGGTCTTTTAGACTCAACTATAGTTTCCTTTAAGAAGGTTGGACCTTCCCACCAGAGAGATACACTGGCAAGCTCTGAAGGAGATACCCCGCGTGACGCACAATCTGCTGGGTTTTGTTTCGAAGCTACATGGGCCCAATGATGTGTTTCTAAACTGCTCAAAATATCGGAAACTCGGTTCGCTACGAAAGTCTTCCATCGACTTGGATGACTATTTAACCAAGCTAATACCACTTCACTATCTGTGAACGCATACAAATTTTCTTTTGGTATCATCATAGCTTCGGCTATTTCCAAAATGAGCTTAGTCAAAAGTACTGCACCGCAAAGTTCGAGCCTAGGAATTGAAACTTGCTTTATAGGCGCGACTTTCGTTTTGGAAGACACTAAAGAAATGTGAACATACCCCCTCTCGTCAATCACTCTAAGGTATACCACTGCCGCATATGCTACTTTTGAGGCATCCGCAAACCCGTATAACTCTCGTTTTATGTTATTGCCCGTGTACAACCAGCGTGGTATTTTTATGTCAACTAATGAAGCCAAGGATTGACGGTAAGTAAGCCATTCCCTTACTAAGTTGTTTGGAACTTCTTCATCCCATTGTAAGCCTGCTAACCACAGCTTTTGTATCAATATTTTTGCTATGATTATGCTTGGTGCTAGCCACCCCAATGGATCGAATAATCTTGCTATATCAGAGATAATTTTTCTTTTGGTTACAGTTTCATCTATGGGCTTCAGTTCCAGAGAGTATTTGAAGCAATCGTCGCGGGAATTCCAGGTGAGTCCTAAAATTTTTGTAATTTCATCTATTTTTATCTGTAACGCTTCATCCTTTCCATCTCTAATTCTATCTAATAATTCCTGGCTATTGCTTTTCCATTTTTGTAACTGAAATCCACCCTTGGCTAGCACTTTAGTTAACTCCATATAAATTTTGAACGCTCCTTCTTTCGTTTCAGCTCCGGACATCAAATCGTCCATATAAAAATCGTTTAAAATTATTTTAGCTGTATCCAGATTCTCCCCACACTCATCAATCGCTAGCTGTTGCAACGCCCGAACAGCTAAGTATGGTGCCGAGGCTGTGCCGAATGTAACTGTTAGCAATTCAAACTCTGTGATTTCTCTTTCAGGACTATCCCGCCATAATATACGTTGTAATGGAGTATCTTGTCTATTCACTAAAACCTGCCGATACATTTTTACAATATCCGCCACTATACAAATCTTATGTTCTCTCCATCGCATAATAATATGGCGAAGATCATCCTGCAAAGACGGACCAACCATTAGATCGTCGTTAAGCGACTTCCCGTTGCTTCGCTTACAGGACGCATCGAACACAACACGCACTTTCGTTGTGTCTTTATCCTCACGGATGACCGCGTGATGAGGTAAGTAAACACCGTTTTTATTATTCTTTTCTTGCTCTGTTACTTCTATCATATGATTCAGCTTTAAATATTCTAGCAGAACCTTTGAGTATTCGTCTTTTAATTTATTATTTTTTGCTAACCTTGCTTCTAACCCTTTAAGCCTTTTTTCAGCTATCCCTTTGGATTCACCGCATCCACCAATCAGGTTTGTATCCCGTAGCGGCAATCTTACAATGTATCTACCCTCTTGGTTTCTACGTGTCGTTGTTGTAAACAACTCTTCACATTTAGTTTCCTCCTCCGTTAGCATCCTTTTTGTTCCAGATGGTTCCTCCAACTCCCAGAATTTTCTCAATAATTCATAATCTTGGACGCTGGTATGCATCACGGTAATAAAGCACCCGATAGTATCCAACCTAATGTTGTTTCCTGGGCCAAGAGTGTCCCGCTCACATTTTTTTTAATACCGTGTTGTATGACTTGACTGTATACTTCAGCACCTAATAAAACATCGATTTTATTAGGCCTGAAGTAATCCGGATCAGCCAAATCATAGTCGCTCAAGTCTGCCCATTCTATCCTAGCTACCTTCGAAGACGGAAGAAGGGCTGTTACCGATTTCAGCACATAGGCATTGACCTTTATTTGAAAAGATGGATTTACTCTTGACCGAAGCTTGATCACCACAATGGATGTTGAAGTTGTACCTTTATCTCCACCCACACCTAACACCGTATTTTTTGACGGTATTTTATTTAAACCCAGATACTGGACCATGGATTCTGTGACAAAAGAACCCTGGGAACCCTGATCCAGTAAAGCCCTAACCACTTGGTAAGTTCCGTTCTTCGACTCAGCCTTTACTAAGGCTGTGGTTAATAATACAGTTTTCGTACTGTTTCCTGTCGCAAGACATGAAACTAATGGTTTTTCGGACTCCTCCGCTTGATTGGCGACCTTAATTTCCCCAAAATTTACCGATGGGGTTTCCGCGCGAGCAACACTTCTACTTTCACCCCCTTCCGACCCCACAACACCCGTAGGGTGTAATAACGAATGGTGGCGGCGTTTGCACACTTGGCACTTGAGAGTGTTCTTACAATACCTGGCAGTGTGGTTGCTAAGCAGGCAATTAAAACATAAATTATTCTGTTGAACAAAGTTCCGTCGGTTTTCAATACTTTCTTTAATAAATTTTGGACATGAACTTATCCTATGCTCACTTGCACAAAATGCGCAAGATGCCTTTTTATCTTTAATTACGTGTAGTACCTGTGTAGCCCTTGGAGCCCTATCTACCTTAGGTTCTATATTCTCTAAACCGCGATACCGATTTACCAGAAAATCTTTAAGTTGATCAAAAGTAGGAAAGTCATCCTTTGGATCTGATGTTATTTTTAACTCCCAGGCTCTTCTCGTAGCCTTATCTAGTTTTTCAGTCACTATATGGATGGTTAAAAATGATGCAAGATCTATCTTTAGGTTTTTTATTGCCTCCAAACAATCGGTGGTTGTATTAAGAAGTTTTTTAATTTCTGTTGCGGACTCTCCAGTTAAAGGCTTTTGATTCACTAAACGTTTTACTATTCCGTTTGCCAAAAATCTTTTATTATTATACATGGACTCTAGTTTTTCCCAACTTGTACTATAATTGTCCGATGTCACATTTACATTTCTTAGTAAGAGTTCCGCGTCCCCGGTTAAATATCCTTTCAGATAATACAATTTCTGTGCATCATCTAACCTACTATTGTTGTGTATCAATCCTACGAACAAGTCTCGAAAGGTTGACCACTCATAATATTTACCCGAAAACATTGGTATTTTAACTTCTGGTAATCGAAAATTACTACCTTCCATGTTGCTAGGTCCCGGGCTAGGGTCAATCGCGTTACTTTTTCTAATAAGTTCTTTAAGAGTACTTTTAAAATGAATATATAGTTCCTCCACCACATCATACTCCCCATCTTTATAATACTTAGAACTATATAATTCTGGTTTTTTAATTTCGCTTATCATTTTAACATGTGTATTATAGAAAAGTTGCCAAAGTTGCTCTAAGCTTTCTAAGCGTGTTTCAAAATATGATACTGTAAGCCGATCTTTAGGGCATTTTTTAAAGTTAGACCAAGACTTTTCAATTTTAGTTTTTACGTCTTCTTGAATATCAATAAAAATATCCATTTTGAACACCGGTATAAGACACACAAATCACACAGAAAAATGAGATAACACAAGAATTTCTCAAACTACAACACAATATAAGTAACCAACTCAAACAATAAGTGGAAGAATATAATTATGCTAAACTTAATGTCCACTAATTAACAATCTTCTTGCACTTGTTCCAAACATAAAAGTATAAATTTGATTTAAGTCTTTTCAGTTTAATTTTATGAATAACCCGTTTGAACCACTTTTTCTTAATTATAAATCCAACACACGAACGACTTTAATTAAATTCTTCCTGTTAATAATATTGAGAGTACTCACGATTTTTTTTCACTTATTTGCACTCACTGACTTGACGACGTCACGTCGCGTCGCGCTGCTCTGCACCACAATGGTGGCGCCCTCTGCCTGCCTGTCCACGAACTGCTGCCTTGTTGCACCACACCACACAAGCGGCCTGCTTGTCCTCGAACTGCTGTCGTCCCTCCGGATGTTGCCGCCCACCAGTGACGCTGCTCCGCCAGCTGCTCCCGGCTTCTTCCGGTTCCACCTCCGGGTACCTCTCACCTGGTACCCCAATGAAGGGGATGATCTGGACAGCGATCCACTGCCCAGTAATGACGCGAAGGGTAGTACTCTATACCACCACTGGAGCCTACCACAAACACTCCCGGCCAATCCGACTCCGAAGGACCATGAACGAGGGTCGACTTGGAGAGGGTTGGAAAATCAAACACTGGACTTGAATACTAAGCGCGTATAATAAACAATCAGTACTTGACTTGCTGCTCAAAGAAAACAAAAAAATAAATTTACCTCTTAGCTAAACGCCGGTAACGAAACCATACCGCGATCTATCTCGACGCCAACGCCATCTATCGAGCTTAGCGGTACTAATCCTTTAAAACTTTAATTTACCAATTGTATAATTCGTGCTATGGTTTCGTTGATTCTATATTTACGTGAACAAGCACGATCATTTGTTCTGTGTCTGGGTGTAATTTATCTATAATATGTATGTATTTAGAAATATATAAGTATGTTTATCAGTTGTCTAGTACCCATAACACAAGCTCTGCTTAGCTTGGGACTAGATGGCGTTGTGTCATAGTTGTGGAATATTATTATTATTATTCCATTTATTTTATAGTTTAAACATACAATTTACATTTTTAAATATTAAAATATCAAAATATAAAAACATTTAAAAATATAAAAAATAGTATCCCACCGGTATCGGGATAGGGTCCAAGCTACCGGTGGTCAGGGCTCCTGGGAGAGGAACCTCCTAACTATGCGCGCCGTGTCCAGGAGTACTGCCTTCTGGATCAAGCCCTTGATCCAGCTGCCCAACGAGAGCCTCCTTAGGTGTTCGTCGAGGCTCTTGGCTATTAAGCCATTGGCCGTCACGACTATCGGCACAATGACTGCTGTATCCACCTCCCACATGTCAACAACCTCGCGAGCCAGATCAAGATACTTTGTTTTTTTATCTTTCTCAGCCTTCACGAGGTTCTCGTCATGAGGGACAGCTATATCAACAATCATTGTGCGACGCTCTTGTCGATCTATCACCACTATGTCAGGCTTATTGGCAACAATAGTCCTATCAGTGATGATAGATCGATCCCAATACAACGTGATATTGCCATTTTCGAGAACTGGGTCGGGCTCATACCTATAGTACGGTACTTCAGATTCCACAAGATTGTATTTAAGAGCAAGTTGCTGATGGATAATCCTGGCTACAAGGTTGTGTCTATGCAAATAGTCTCCGTTAGCTAGACGAGAACAACCAGAAATAATGTGTCGGATTGATTCCCCGGGTCGGTGGCATGCCCGACAGATGTCAACCGTACCGTCCTTCACAATATATTTCCGGTAGTTATTCGTCATCATAACTTCGTCCATAATCGCACAGACAAAACCTTCGGTTTCCCCGAATAGGTCACCAAAGCGCAGCCAGGATATGGACGCTAAGAGGTCTACATCAGGTCCATGTAGGACCCGGTAAAAGCGTCCGTGAAGCTCCTTGCTCTGCCATACTTCCCTGCGGTCATTAGTATCCAGTACTTTAAGTTTGCGCCAGTTCTCGTTTGCCAAGGAGAGCGGGGTGAGGCCCTTGTCCACAGCGACCACATCTCGATGCATACCCACGTCGGTTTCTAGGAAATATTCCCTAAGGCTGCATACCTCGCGGTTGTGTAGGGTCTTAGCATTTAAGAAGCCACGACCCCCACATTTCCGCGGGATATACAGCCTCATCACCGATGATCGTGGGTGATGCATCCGATTTGCGGTCAGCAGTGTGCGGACCCTCCTATCCAGGGCGTCAAGTTCCGTCTGAGTCCATTTGAGTATGCCGAAAGAGTACATCAACACCGGCATGACCCAACCGTTGAAGGCGCGCACCTTGTTCCCGCCTGATAAAAGACTATTTAGTACTTTATTCAGGCGGCCAAAGAAGCGCTCCTTAAGCGACTGTTTCACGTCAGCAGTATTGATGCCTAACGCTTCCGACATACCCAAATACTTGTAGGTTTCGGTTGAGCAGAGGGATCTAAGGTGTATGGAATCCGAGAGTTGAGTTCCCACGGATTCCATAATCTCCCCTCGCTTTACATGCATGACTGCACATTTGTCCACACCAAATTCCATCCTGATGGCGCTACTGAAGGTTTCTGTTACCTTCAGTAGCTTCATCAGTTGCAAGTTGTTGGGGGCAAAGAGTTTCAGATCATCCATGTAAAGGAGGTGTGATATGACCTGACCACCTCTTCTCAACCGATAGCCTTGTCCCGAACCCTCCAGTAATGTACTGAGAGGGTTGAGGGCCAGACAAAACCACAGTGGACTCAGACTGTCGCCCTGGAATATGCCACGCTCGATCCTTATCGGTTCGCTGTTCTCCTGTATCTGCCGACATCCTGGATAGTGAAGGACTGTACTCCACTGCCCCATACACGACATCAGGAAGGTGCGCAGAGTTGCATCAACTTTGTACAACTCCAGCACCCTCATGAGCCATGTATGTGGCACCGAGTCATAGGCCTTCTTGTAATCTATTATTATTATTAATTATTATTATTATTATTATTAATATTTTTTTTCGTGATTTCATTATTCGTCCCTTAGTAAAAGTTGGTCATAATGATGAAGACTGCCAGTGTTTCATTTGTTGTTGCATTGTCTCCACTTTGTATACTACTACTGACCTCTTGCTGCGCCTGTATATTGGCTATCTTGTCCTCCATGCTGTTGCTCGCCGGCTGCGGGGACGTGATGCTCTGACCAGGAGTGTACTGAGGAGTCAGGGTTTCTACGAAGCCAGTCTGGAAATAGAGAGTTCTAGAGCTAGGAAGCTAAGACTTACTTAAATGTTATGTAATAGTTCAGTTAGCAAATGTGCTGTTTTGTTAAGTAACACGTCTGGGGCCCAATTCTGTAACTTTAAGTTAAGCAACACGCCATCGAAACTATCGACACACAACAGACATTATTTTGCCACTGTTGCAAATTTGGTATTCTGCAAAAACTTCAATACGCTATTGACATAATATAGCATAGCAGACTACCAATTATTACAATAGTCCAATTAAGGCGTTTCAATGGCACTACAGTGGCAAGTCAATGACCATAAATAATTTGTAGAATACCAAATGTCAATGACTATTCTATTGAGACACCACTGACACACTACCGACACACTATTGACAAGTTAGTTATTTTACAGAATTGGGCCCCTGGTTATAAGTGATCACCGGAATCTATGAACATCTTAAGGTGTAAAAAGACAGTTTCCGAAGCCGAAGTCCATATATTCTGCCTATTATTTAGATCATTTTTTCCACTAGATCATACCTGGGAATCCACTGGATCGGGAGATATTGAAGGTCAAAGCCGTTTTTCTTTTTTTTTTACTTTTTTACGAAAATGAACTCAAAGTGTTATTACTAAACTTTTTTCCAGTAAACATTACCTGAATTTTCAAAATTACGTATTTGGAGTTACAAAAACGCAATGAATTTCAAACGTATCCGACAAGTACCTACGCGGCTTAGAGCGAAGGGGCGGGGCTTCACTCCACCTGCCTGGGTTCGCGTTACATTGCGCGCAATAAAAAATAACTTTTTTTTCAGACCTAAAAATAAAAGTCGTATCCCAGCAATAATTTTTGCGCAAAGCTACTTAGTTATATATACAGTATGCGTAGTTGACGGCTTTGTGATGTGTCTTTTTACACCCTGTATAGTAAAAAGTATCTTAGTATACGGCGAATCTATTATAATTACCTAGCGGTGGTAGGACGAATGTGCAAGTCTCTCCACGACATTCATGAAATCATGAGGATCACCACATTAATCAACTCTGATATACACACACATCTACACCTGGCTACAAAAATGCTGCTCATCGGCCCAACGTAAGAGTATGCTGGTAGTACAAGTTCTTTTTAAAGGCCACTGTGTACACAGCCACTGTCCATCACTAAAAAAGCCACCTACCTCGACAAAAGATGACCTCTGTGCTAGTCTGCTGGTCGCCGAGCTGAACCGATCTGATACTCTGACAGCCATAGTACGCCCAGCATGAACCATTATGGGCCAACATTGACCATCGTGAGCCAGCACTGACCATAGCCCAGCATGGGCCACTGTGTACCTACTGTCCATCACTAAAAAAGCCACCTACCTCGACAAAAAACGACCTCTTCCCCTGGTCCCGCGAGGCGGCCCTCTAGGTGGTAGACGCGGCGTATGACGTCAGAGACTGCAAGTGTCCACAAACCTTAAGGGTGCTAGTCTTCTGGTCGCCTAGCTGAACCGACCTGATACTCTGACAGCCATAATACGCCCAGCATGAGCCACCACGAACATCGTGAGCCAGCACTGACCATCATAGCCCAGCATGGGCCACTATGTACACAGCCACTGTACATCACTAGAAAAGCCACTTACCTCGACAAAAGACGACCTCTTCGCCTGGTCCGGCGAGGCGGCCCTTTCGGTGGTGGGCGATGCGTATGACGTCAGAGACTGGCGGCTGCTAGCCAATGAGGTGCGCGAGCTGCAACCGTCCTCAAACCTTAGGGGTGCTAGTCTGCTGGTCGCCAAGCTGAACCGACCTGATACTCTGGCAGACCTCGTGCTTTGAGGAGAAAGTGTAAGGTTTAGGATTTGGGTTAAGGTATACTTGTTAGGGCTTTGACTTTGTCGTCAGTATTGCAGATGCCCTGATGTGGTCTGTATCCTTCCAATCTATCATAGCGATAACTTATAGTACATTAATAGGAAAAATTTGGACTTTCCTTACAAAGTTATCATCAAAATAAAAAACGTTTTACAAAAAAAATACAACCGACTTCCATAAATAACACAAAAAAAATGCAAAATAACTTTAGTTTCGAAAGTCGGTGTTTCTAGTTTTGTTTCTTCGTTATTTGACACCGACTTCCGAAATTAAAGTTATTTTACGTTATAACTGAACATTGGCTTAAAAGCCATCAGATTATGTTTAATTATAGTAATCACCAGGTTGGTAGTTCGTTCAGCAGAGTAAACGCTATACATGGTGGCTCATTAATTTTCATAAATAATATACTTAAGTTTAAAGACCGCAAGGATATTGTGAGCCTCTCTGTTGAACAGACAGTTGAAATTGCCTGTATTGAATTGGAGCAGTTTGTTATATTAAGTGTGTACAGACCACCTAAAGGATTGTATGATTGTTTTGAAAAAGTAATGGATGAAGTGTTGCAAAAAATTTGTAACTCTAGTAAGTCTGTCATCGTTTGTGGCGACTTCAACGTTAATTTGTTAGAAACTTCTAGCCTAAGCACTAAAATTATAAGTTTGTTTCAGTCATACAATCTTGTAAATCTATTTATGGAGCCTACTAGAATAACCCCCACTACTGCATCTTGCCTAGATAATATTTATGCAGATATTTTACCTACCCACAAAAAAATTATTAATTTATTAGACTCTGATCATAGTGGACTATTGATCACTATACCAAATATAAACAAATATAAACGAAAAAAAGATATCACTGTTAACCCAAAATCTAAAGGTCGCTTGGAAACATTTAAAACTAAACTCTCAAATAAAATCCCACTTTTGTCAACTAATGATGACCCTAATCAACATTATAATGATTTTTTCAAAATGTATTGCACGCAATTTGATACTACTTTTATTCCTAAGACGATTTCGGTAAATGGCAATACTTCCTTCAGTGACTGGGCCACCATTGGTATTAATAAAAGTAGAAAACGGCTGTATGAGCTGTATGAAGAACGGACTTATATTAACACTGTAGAATTTAATTTATATGTTAAGAATTATTCTAAATTATTTAAAAAAGTATGTTATTTGGCGAAATCTCGCTACTTAAGTTCAAAAATTAAAAATAGTAGTAATGTAATTAAAATGACTTGGGATATTATTAATAGCGAAACGGGAAGGTCTTGCAACCGAAGTAGTGATTACAGCCTTGCTATTGATGACAGTATCATTAAATCAGATTCGCAAGTCGCCGCGGCATTTGAAAATTTCTTTGCAGAGATTCCCGTATCGACTACAAAATCTCTAAATTCATCACCAACTGCTGCAGAAATTTTACTTAAAGAAAACGTTCCAGTTTGTGAATCCCAATTTTATTTCCAATATGTCACTTGTAATGATGTAATCAAAACTTTTAATACTTTAAATGTTAAAAAGACTGCAGATCTATGGGGTAATTCTGTTGACGTTGCTAGGTCTATTATAGACATTGTAGCACCTACTTTAGCAGTAATCTTTAATAATTGTATAGATTGTGGTGAGTTTCCTGATCTAATGAAATATAGTAAAATTATACCATTGTTTAAATCGGGTAGTACATCAGACCCTACTAATTATAGACCTATATCAGTGCTACCTACTTTTAGTAAAATTTTTGAGAAAATTATTTTAGATCAAATTCAAAGATATTTTAATAAACACAAATTATTACACAACAAACAGTTTGGTTTCACAAAGGGTCGTTCAACAACTGATGCTGGTGTTGAACTTTTGGGACACATTTATAATGCATGGGAAGATAAATGCGATGCGTTGGGCATTTTTTGCGATTTGTCTAAGGCTTTCGATTGCGTTCTCCATGATACATTGATCAGGAAGCTGCACTACTACGGAGTCCGGGGCGCCTCTCTGGATCTTCTTACTTCATACTTGGGTAATAGGATTCAGAGAGTTGATGTGAACGGCAAAAGGTCTTCCGGGTCTGTAGTCAGAATGGGGGTTCCTCAAGGCTCAATTCTGGGTCCTTTTTTGTTTCTAATCTATATCAACGACTTGCCTTACCTCATAAAGGATAAACATGATATAGTGCTGTTTGCAGATGACACTTCACTTTTATTTAAACTCAAACGTCAGCAGGTGGTTGTTGATAATGTAAATAATGCTCTTTCAACTGTAGTTAACTGGTTTAATGTCAATAATCTTCTCCTTAACGAGAAAAAAACAAAATGCATAAAGTTCACATTACCCAATGTAATACAAGTGAACACTAGTGTGTCAATAAAGGGTGAAGAGTTGAAACCCGAGGATTCCACAGTGTTCTTAGGTTTAACTTTGGATGCGCAGCTTCAGTGGAGCCCCCATATAGATAAACTGTCCAAAAAACTTAGCTCTGCAGCATACGCCGTAAGGAAAATTCGTGGTTTAACTGATTTGGAGACGGCTCGTTTAGTATACTTTAGTTATTTTCATAGTGTGATGTCGTACGGCATTCTGTTGTGGGGAAATGCCGCCGATATTCAGACAATTTTTGTTTTACAGAAAAGGGCTATTCGTGCAATTTATAAATTAAGTCCCAGACACTCCCTCAGAGACAAATTTAAAGAGATTAATATTATGACTGTTCCCTCTCAATATATTTATGAGAATCTCATGTATGCACATAAAAATATTAATCTGTTTAAAAGATACAGTGATATCCATAGCATAAATACTAGGAACAAACACAAATTTATTGTACCAAAAACCAGGCTCAAGAAAAAAATAGGTGGTTCGTTTAGATGTCAATGTATACGTTTCTATAATAAACTTCCTAGCCAAATTCAAGAACTAAGCATAAATAAATTTAAATCATTTATTAAACGTAAGCTATGCCAGAAAGCTTTTTACACAATTAATGACTTTCTTGAGGACAAAAAGGCGTGGGATTGAGCTGCTTCAATGATATACATGAGCCATTGTTTTCATATGTACTACTTACTGATGAAAAATTTTTTATATATATATTTTTTTTAATATTCGTTTTTGACATGAATACTTGTATAGTATTGCATTATATTTTTTATTTTATTTTTTTATTGACATTTTATTATTATTATTTTTTTTTTTGACTTGAATACTTTGTTAAGTATTATATTTATTTTTATTTTTTGATTGACATATTATGATTACTATTTTGTTTGACACAAATATTTACTTTGTAAAGTATTATATTTTTATTTTTTTTTGATTACTTAATTATTGTAAATGTGAGGACTATGTGGGTTATTATTATTATTTTCTCCTCCTTTTTACAGTAATTTTCAACGTTGTCTGACAGTTTGAGTACTTTTGCGGCCTACCCAAATGTCTTTTCTTTGGTATTGTTCGTCATGTCATTGAGCTCCTTAGTGGTTTTTAAGTTGAGCTATTCGACTATTGACAAATGCTTGCACTGACTGGACAGGTCCACTCAAATATGTTTGGTTCTTTCTTCAAAAGACCACTACAGACACTAAGCTGCATGGTCCTCATATAGAATAATGTGAATGCGAGAACTATGTATGTCGTTATATTCATGTAGATTTTATGATTGTCTGGCAGTTTGAGTATTTTTTGCGGCCTACTCAAATGTCCTTACTTTGGTATTGTTCGTCGGTTCGTTGAGCACCTCAGAGTTCTGAGTTGAGCTTCGCGATGACTGACAAATGCTTGCACTGTCTGGACAGGTCCACTCGAATTCGTGTGTTGCTTTCTTCATAAAGCTCATCCCAGACATAAACGTACATGGTTCTCATAGGATCTAACCAGTCCACATTGTATGGATTTGAACACTAAAAGAGACTTTGACCTCTGAGTTTGTTTCGGTGTTTCTTCTCAGGGTAGTCAGCTAGGAAACACCGGCCTCATCTAGCTTAAACTGACAAAAAAACATTGACGTGTAAAAGTGTTCCTTGTAACCTATTTACTGAATAAACATCATTTATCATTTATTTATCATTACACTTCTTTTGTTTTTTTTTTTGAAGTCGGTTCTATTTTTTTTTTGTAAAATGTTTTGTTAGACTCTTTGGATCTTCAGAGTGAGTTTAAACTCGTCACAAATATCCTAACGATATATTGGATGGAATCCAAACGCTGTTATTTGTATTTTTCATTCCTGCCAGACCCATCAGATTCGTTTCAACTCAGCAGTTCGTCATGCGATATACAAAGCGAAGCCCATACAAAATGGTCGACAAAAATTACATTTTACACGATTTCTTTATCATTGCTAAGCTCGCGCTTGGCCCCACACGCGTATCTCACCAGCAGGTGTATCGCTAACTCAGTTGACATCAATTTGATAGGCACTTTGCAGTACATTGCTGCTTTGCTCGGTGGACAAGGACATAGATTATAATAGGCACTACGTAGTACATTTTTGTTTACCTATACGTCAAAGCAACAATGTACTGCATAGTGCCTATCAAATTGATGTCAACTGAGTTAGCGAATACACCTGCTGATGGTAAGCGATGATTTTGTCGACGATGGAGCACGCTTGCCTAGAAGTAACATATTCACTCTTGACTTAAAAACCCCCAGGTTGTAGCTATCAGGTCTTTACGTAGAAATGCCATGTGTCAGCCATTTTGTATTGACTTTGATTGTAAGCGAGACAGATCGATAAGCGGACAGTTTATTTCGATTTACTCATAAAAATATATTTAACGTACACAATAAGCAATATCTTATAGACTTGTTTTGAACGACTGAATAGGAGTGAGGCGTATTTATCGGCACAGTTTAAAAAAACAGTAACAATATTTAACAGGTACCGCAAAACCAAAAATACAGTTCCAGTTCCTGCCTGTTCCACAACCTACAACAGACCAACCAAATTAAAACATTGCCGCAACTGGTGTCTGTATGCTCTTCTATAACTACCTTACGGATGTTTACGTTATTAGAAAGAGCGAGATACAAACGAAACTGACCTGGAACAGTTTGAAACAATTCTTTTCTCTTCTAACTTATTTTCAACAGAAAGAGATAACATCTGTTCCTCACTGAATGAAAATAGGTACTATATTATAAATCTGTTGCAATCAGAGAGTCTTTGGTTGCAACGTAACAGGCTGTTATTTTGGAACAGGTTTTTTGGAACTGTTTTGTCCCTGGAACTGGAACAGGTGAAACAGGTTTCTATTTTTACCTGTTACTGACCACCTCTACGACTGAATGAAATTGCAAGCCATTTGTTTGGCCATTTTGTTTCGTGATATTCTTTGCTGATTTGGGTTAATAGGGATAATTACTGGGTACAAACAAATAATAATTCTATCTAATCCTCAAGTTAGATTATCATAAAATATTGGACACATTTTTAGTTGCTATAAAAATCTTTAAAAATTACAAAGATAGAACGCATCAAAGTTTAAGGTAACTCTTTCGAATTTATCCTCCACCCCCGGGCAGGACCCAGGGGTTGAGGATAAATTCGAAAGAGTTGCCTCGCCCCTGGGCACTCAGGCAGGGAAGGAACAGGGGTGGGTTTTAGTCAGTAAGAGTCTGACACGCCCTCCCGCTCCACTCAGAGCGTGAGAAGTCATTGGATGATTTTCCACCCCCCAAAAAAAAACTAGACACGTGTTTTGGCAACAAGTAGACGCGTAAAATCTTGTACGATGGTACGGAACCCTTCATGCGCGAGCCCGACTCGGACTTGGCCGATTTTTTTTGGTTACCTACGTGACAAAAGAAAAAATACGTATCCAATAATTTTTGATAATCTAACTGACGGTCCAATCAGATTTGCTTTTTTTTTATTGTTGGGCGGCACGCGTTTGACCACTATCCCACCTGATGGTAAGCGATGATGTGGTCGAAGATGAAGCAAGCACGCTTGCCAAGAACTAACCTATTCACTCTTGACTTAAAGACTCCCAGGTTGTAGCTAACAGGAAACACAGACTCCTGTTTGGTGATATATCATATTCAGTCGTACAAAACACGCTTTAAATAAAACAAGACATAACCAACTACACATACACCATAACATAACATAACATATACATATAGCTAGTCGACCAAATATAGACTTCTACAGAGTGCAACAGAAAGGTGAGTTCTCATTATAAAAACTGTTTCTCTCAATAATCAACAACTTTTTTCAAGAAACACATGTAAAATTCCCAAACAAAGTATTTGCAAATTCTCGACAAATTTTGCTCAGCTGATGATCAATTTGAACGGAAATATCACTTTTAAGGGTTCCGTACCCAAAGGGTAACAAACGGGATCCTATTGCTAAGACTCCGCTGTTCTTCTGTCCGTCAGCGGGCTGTATCTTATGATCCGTAATAAGTATTTCTGTTGCCGCTATAACAACAAATAATAAAAAAATTAAAGGGGACTCCCCTACTAGAAAGGTGTTTTTTTGGCTTTTTAACTCGCTTTTAATAATGGCTATAGGTAGACAGTTGAAATTTTCACAGAATGTGTATTTCTGTTGCCGCTCTAAACAACAAATAATAATAAATTTAAAATTAAAGGTTAATAGAAACTTGTTTTTTTTTTTGTTTTTTTTTTTTGCTCGATCTTAATAATGGCAACCAGAAGATGCATATAATCTTGTACGATGGTACGGAACCCTACAAGCGGAAGTCCGACTCGCACTTGGCCGGTTTTTTCTGTGGGGATTATCTTTGTATCCTTGAAGAAAGTTGTTAATATTCATGGGCAGACGCAGTATCAAAATATAACCACCGATTTCCGTAACACCCTTCGTACTGGTATTCAGCTACATTCGGTCGGTGAACAAAATACAGAACATCACATACAATTAGTCACAATACAAAATAATTAGGCACTAACACATAAAAAAAGAACAGATAAACTAATATAAAATAACGTAAAAATAATATGTGCGGCATGAAACGAAGCTGTGAACTTAAAATTAAAGTACAATAATTGAAATAAAAAATATATACAAGGTGTTATTTTCGGTTATTTAAGGCCAACTATAAAATATTTCTCCGCAATTAATAACATTTTCAGCATTTAAAAAAAATCCACAAAATAAATGTTTTAAAGTTAAAAAAACACCCTGTATAACAATATAAATGCAACACAAACTCTACCTTAATAAAATCATTATTTAGTGTTATAAATTAAACGATTTCTTAAATACAGCATGCTGTTATTTAAAATAAAAAACCTAAAATACAAAAAAATGTGCAACTTAAAATTAAAATAAAATTGTAGAATTTGTGTGAGGACCATGTTGACGGATACTTTTTACAGAATTAAAAGAAGAAAAAAACGAATATTATTAATCTTGAAACCCATTTCATGATGATGCAATGATCATATCACACACTCAAGCCCCGCAGAACTGCGGATCTTCACTGATGGATCCAAAACAGGTACTGGCACGGGTGCGGGGATCTTCTCGGAGGACCTCAACATCCATATAGCCACACCACTGGGGGTCCATAACACAGTCTTCCAAGCAGAGTGCTTGGGAATTTCCGTGGCAGCCTCAGCCATCCTAGCTAGGGATGTTAAGGACCACTCGAGTACGAATACTCACGGACAGCATGGCAGTCCTACAAGCGCTAAACAGTTAACTCTGGGCTGATATACGAGTGTCACCAACACCTAAACCAGGTAGGCAAACACAACAAAGTAACCATTCAATGGATTAAAGGACACAGCGATTCCCGTGGCAACGATGCAGCGGACGAACTCGCCAGAAGGGGGTCGAGTATGGCAGCGATAGGACCTGAACCCATTGTGCCTCTCCCCTTTGGATACTTACGCAATTTGGTAAGGAAACGCACCAGAGATCAACACAACAAGCTATGGGCTGATCATAGCGAGTGTAGGCAGGCCAAGGAGGCGCTCCCGTCCATTAATGACCGCTTCACAAAGCAAGCCCTACGACTGACCAAACTTCAGTTGCGGAAAATCACGGCCGTTACAACTGGCCATGGGTCTTTTAATAAGCATCTCTCTGTCATAGGAGTCACAGACAGTCCACTCTGCAGAGCCTGCATGGAGGAGGACGAGACAGCGGCTCATCTGCTGCTAAGCTGTCCAGTAGTCGCTGCATACAGGGCAAAACACTTCGAACATCCAGGTAACCTAAGCGAGATGGTCAGTAACACCAGGGTGCTGCTGGCCTTCCTCGAGGAGCTGGGGTGGATCGAATGACAATACAGTCCCACCTGTACGCAAAATACGCGCCTTGGGCGTGAAGTTGCGGCAACCAGCCCGACATACATACATACATACATACATACATACATACATACATACATACATACATCACACACTCAAAACATTTTATAATAATATACTAGCTGACCCGGCAAACGTTGTTCTGCTATTAAAAAATGGGGGGTGGGGTATAAAAAAAATATTGAACACGTATTTTGCTTTAACAAACCAACAAAAAAATAAAACGCATCAAAGTTCAGGAGTGCTCTTAATGAAAGAAAAGAAAATAAAGAAAGAAAGAAAAAAAAATATTTATTTGCCACAGTTAAAGGCACGCACAACAATTTATGAGAAAAGAAAAACAAAAGTAGGAAACAAAAAAGAAGTGTGCGCCCCACGGCTGCGCCAAATAGGTCTAGTTCAGCATATATAAGCCAGACAGCTAGTGCCTGACGCTGGTTTTCAACTGGACCTGAGGATAACCTGACCTGGCTTATTGTTACGTCACTTGTAGGTAAAAAATGGTACATTTTTGACGTAGGCGTGCAGTGACGCGAAATTTCAACGCACTGTATCGTCCTCATTTTTTTTTTACGTGATTAAAGAAAAAATATGTGTCCAGTATTTTTTGGTAATCTAAATGACTTTTTTTTGACAGATTTTTTTTGTTATGTATACCCTGTTGATTCTAAAATTATCCGTCAACATGGTTCCTTAAACTTTATTTCAGTCTTAGACTATGATGCACCCTA
The DNA here is from genome assembly GCA_951329385.1 of Polia nebulosa. Taxonomy (NCBI): domain Eukaryota; kingdom Metazoa; phylum Arthropoda; class Insecta; order Lepidoptera; family Noctuidae; genus Polia; species Polia nebulosa. The sequence goes on from OX589615.1 coordinate 16,407,835, forward strand.
TAACCAGGAAACAGTTAACGTTGAAATTGTATACTTTTTAAAGGAGGCTGTTTGCGAATTCTGATTAAATTTCAAAATTTGAATGAAATCAAAAGTCATTCATTCAAACTAGGCTGAGAGCCAGCAGTTTTTGAATGTCAAAGTGCTACATAAAGACAGTCCCTCAAAATACCCGCCATTCACCACTTTCTAGTGTTTAAGCTGGGCAGAAGTGGCGCAACAAACTCCCCAGCAACACATCTGTCTGTTAAGTTTGTTTAAGCTGTATATATCCGCCAAGTGGCGTCCTCATTAAATAAAAATCGTAGCAAAGCGTAGGAAATAAAGATTAAAGAATTCTATGTTGCATTTGTTACAAGAGGATAAGGTATTTTTACGTTGTTAAAACAGGGTTTTTGGTACTTTTGCTTACTACTTTGGATACGAATTTTGTGTCCTGTTTTAACCATAAAAAATACCTTATCCTCTTTGTAACAAACGCAACATAGGATTCTTTAATCTTTATTTTAAGATAAGATTTTTTATTCAATGAGGGCGCCACATATGCGAAGGTAGGCCCTTAAGGTGGAAGTGCCAGTTTAGACCGCGATATTCAAATTTACCTTTTACCTTTTTTGCAATTTGCAGGTTATTGTCAGGTTGTATGTTGGTCAAAATATGATTCGCGGCCGTAGCAAATACGTATTTATAGAACTGTAATCATTAAAATCATCAATACATCTCTCTCAGTTAGAAATGATGTCAAATTATCATGATTTCATGAAATAGTCATTCCATACATCATATGAACTTAGAAGGTTATATTGATGATTTTAACGATCACAGTTCTGTAAATACGTACTTGTTGCCGCCGCGAATCATATTTTGATCAATATCAAACCTGATACTGACCTGCAAATTGCAAAAATGGTAATCAAATTTGAATTTCGCTGGTTACCCTGGCGCTTCGCTGTAGACGTAAGAAATATCAAAACGACCTTTCCTATTTGGAAACTCGTAGAAAAATCTTTAGAATTTTAATAGCATCACCAATTCAAATACTAGCGGTGCCCCAGATCCGCACGGGCTCAAATTATAAACCTTCCTCGTTCATCACTCCTACTAGTAGTGAAAACGCATTAAAATCCGTTTTGCCTGGTTTAGGACGAGTTAGCGGAGATTGATTTATATAGAGATTAAAGCAATTAAAAATAAAATACCTTGCAACATTTTCAACTTCTTAAACGAATTGTATGCCTCGCTTAGAGTCATTTTAATGCCTCATGTGGTACTTCATGCCTTGTTTAGAGTCGTTTTTATGCCTCATGTTGAACTTCATGCCTCGTTTAGAGTCATTTTAATGCCTCATGTTGAGCAAACAGCCACCTCCAAAAATAATGTTCATCATTTATTTATTTATTTACTACAAATAAAAACATGGCCAGTAAATAAATACACAAATCACCGAGTACTATGTTACACGCAGAGCACGGAGACGCCTCGCGGCCACTTCTAGAGAAGACATTACCAAACTTTCCATACAAATTGAGCGTATCAGAGCCTGCGCATGCGCATGACAATTTTCTATGGTTAATTTTGAATGAAGAACCTGCAAAATTTTATAAATGGCCCGCTATGTGTGATTTTATAGATGGATGTAGATTGTAGAGGCCAAGGAGTCATGGAGTGTGTGAAGAACGATATGAATGAAGAGGGAATCAGTGACAGCGTGACTGTTGACGGGACGGTATAGAAGACTGAAGAAGACAGCCTCGTTGGGCTCGTGGTCGCAAGCGTGACTGCTGAGCGTGGGATCTCGGGTTCGATCCCCGGGTCGGGCAAAAAGCTATTGGGTGTTTCCATTAGAATTTACAGTGTCGCAGCTTGGAGTTTGGAAGCTGGTGGTGATGTGACACCCCCGTGCCTCGGAAAGCACGCACAGCCGTTGACCCTGCGCCTGGTCTATCCCCGGTCGTGTAGGATTGCCGTCCCTGAGGACTATGAGAGTAAAGGAACAGAGAGAGTGCACCTGTGTTTGTGTACACGCATATGCACTATAAAAAATCTCCTGTGTACTTGGTTAATCTCCGTTAAGACTGGCCATCCTTACTCCTTCGGTCAGTAGAATTATTATGACGGTAGACTGAGAGACGACGGCAGAAAGAGATATACGGAAGAAGGATACAAATGATAAATGATTTTATTTTTGTAAATACGTTTTAAAAACACTTTGACACGTCAACATTATTTATATGTTGTGGCAATCTTAAGTAAATCGGAATAAGAGCTGGAGGATGATGAGAGTTATGGGTATGAAACGAATGTGACTAAAAGAGTGTAGCGACACCTATGGCGCCACAAAAACGAACTAAAAACAACAAATCCTACATCGCGCAAGCAGAGTTCTCCGCGCGATTTGTAAGTACATATACAACAGTCAGAAATCAACCATCGGGCAGTTGCCCGGACCAGACACAATCCCCGTCTGGTCGAAGGATCCTCCTTTTTCAATGGAGGTTTGTGGGGCTTTACACCCTGTTCCGCATACCTCCAAAAGAGTGATGAATTTATAATTGTAGATTAATAAATGGGAAGGCTTAAGAAACATTGGATGGATTGTGTGAAAAAATAATAGAGTAACATCCCAGAGCCGCCAGACGTTACTTTTTATCTGGGGATTGAGTCGTGTTTAGTGTTTACTTTGACGGTACGCATACCTGCTAGCTTGGGCCGACGGCCAATTTACCGGTATCAGCGCTAAAGTTACGCATTATAAATTACTTCCTTCCTTCCTTCCTTCCTTCTTTTTTCTTAGTGCTGATTTTCATGTCTGTTTTACAGTATATTGTTAAATAATGCCTATAAAAATAACATTTTAACGCTTAATTAGTTATTAATAATAGCCTACTGGCTGGTCGCCACCTCGAGTGACGTCCTATTCACAAGGCCAAAATTCGGGCATAGTTTTTTTAATAGGAGCAAAATAATAAAAATTAAAGTAGGCGATGATTTGGTTCAGGGTGCTAAACACGTTCTTTGTTTTTTCAAATATGATCTACATTTGATTACGCAAAAGAAAAGATGGCCGTTGGCCCAAGCTAGCAGGTATGCGGACGTTCAGATTATATACTTAAGAGGCCATACACGACCTTTTGGCCGATTTCACTGATTTACATGATTTTACAGATGTGATTTTACAAGTTAAAATAATGCATTTCTATAAGTTTTAATGCACAACATGAAAGATCATTTCAATTATGATCTAATGAATGAGCTAGATTCAAAGCTTGCGTTGCGTATTATAAGTCGAGATTTAGGTTGTTTTAAAAGATTTTTTTTTTCCCAATATTTTGTAATTTTTACATTTTTTTCTCAAGCAATGGATTGATGGTGAACTGAAGTTTATTTTTCTGTTTTAATTTTATGAACGAGAGTTTTAAATAGCCAAAATCAAAAGCAATTATTTGCCCATTTTCTCTAAAATTTGACTAAGTTAAACATTTTTTTTACTCAATTTTTTTATATAAAAGTGGTAAAAAGTGATTCATACATTATATAGACAACTTTTGCAACAATACATTCTATTTTTTTCATACCGTTTAGACAAACGATTCGTAATTATGCATTTGTGGTCGATTAATCGTATTTATAATAAAAACAACAAAACTAGCTCATACATTAGATCATAATTGAAATGATCTTTCATGTTATGCGTTAAAACTTTTAGAAATACATTATTTTAACTGTAGAATCACGTAAATCAGCGAAATCGGAAATATTTCGTGTTCGGCCTCTTAACACTCCTCAATGCCACACATTTTGGTAGTCTGAAAAAAAAAATGGTTGCCGGCTTTGGGGCTTAGACTCGAAAACATGTTGCGCCCAAATGGGACGAGGGCAGGTAGGTGATGATTCGTATCCGACCGAAACACGATCTTTAGTATTTTTGAAACGGAAGCCGTAACCGAATATTCGGCTTCCCTTGCTTGGATAAGAAAAACTGTAAAAAAAATTCTTGAAAAAGTTATCAGACCATTGAAAAGTAGCCCTAACTTTCATAGAATTCTACTAATATTATAAATGTGAAAGTTTGTGAAGATGTATGTTTGTTCCTCTTTCACGCAAAAACTACTGAACGGATTTTGTTGAAACTTTACAGTAATATTGTTTATACATCACAATAACACATAGACTATAATTTATAATGGGGGGAAGTACTAGTACCACGCGGGTAAAGACGCTAGCAGAAACTAGTACTGAATAAATTAACAAATCAATGATTACATATAGACGAACAAGACAGTCACTTTAGGTCTCTATCACAACCTTCAGCTTAAAGATGTTAGTTTTGGTAGAGCCGAATTTTCGGTCGAGCCGAATATTCGGCCACTTTTTGCCGAAACCAATTTTTTTTTTACCAAAACCGAAACCGAATCTTCGGCCGGACACTAGTGATAATATGACAGGCGCTGCTTGCTGCACATCCCGCAAATATTAATAAGAATGTCGTCTCTAGCCGCAGCCGGCTTGCGATTCCATGCTCTACGCTGTTACATTATATATCTTTACCTCGACATTGACAGAGTGCCCGCTTTGGTTGCCGCGGGCGACGCTTTCCGACGCACCCTTCGCAACCACCAGAGTTAGTTCGCACACTTTTGTTAAACATATGTCATTAATATTTTTGTAGGTAGAGTGATGGTATGGCGGGAAAACAATCGTTTAGGTATTCAAAAGAGAAATCAGAACGAGAACGAGACTGAGTTTAAAAGTTATGCCTCGAAGAGAGTCTTAAATTGAGGCACATTTCAAGTCATTAAAAACTTGACTCGAAATGAATGCCTAAATATTAGGTCTTTACCTATAAAATTGCCGTTTTGTAAAACGGGTCACTTTGAGCTGTGGTAACTTAGGATCGACTTGGAATTTTAGGTTCAAATATACTTTATATTTAAGGCCCCTCTCGCGGTCCAGTGTAAATTCAAAGAAAATAAATATTAAAAATTCCAACTTAACGTTTGTTACAAAGAGGATAAAGAATTTTTAAGTGTCAGAAACGGCCGTTTTTGGCACTTTTGCCTACTACTTTGGATACGAAACATTTTGAGACCTGTTTTAACAACGTAAAAATTCATTATCCTCTTTGTAACAAACGTGAAGTTGGATTTTTTAATATTTATTTTCTGTGCTATGCTACGATTTTTTATTCAATGAGGGCGCCACTGGACCGCGAGAAGGCCCTTAAGGTAATAACATACCCTTTTCAAAATTAGTTATTTATTTGTTTCTTTGGGTATAATAGGCTTTTCTGTAATATTTTTTTCTGCTATATTCATAACCATTTTTGTGTGAAGATTAAGAAAAACCGTGTTTTTGTGGAATACGAGTTCTATCGTGGAAACAATGCGTCTCAAACGGCACGCAATATTAATGACGTATACGGACTTAGAACTGCTAACGAATGAGCTGTGTATTTTTTTTTCAATCGCTATTGTTTGGGAAATTTTACCTCACAATTACCTACCCTTCTTGTCTGGGCGGTTACGGAATAAAATTTTCAAAACGACAGCTATTAAACCAAAAACACACAGCTCATTCGTTAGAAGGTAGTGGTAGGTATACGTCATCGATATTGCGTGCCTTTTAAAACTCATTACTTCTACGTTGGAACTCAATTTGTGAAAGAACACTTTTTTTTTTGAGATTTCATCCTGTTTGAGATTTCATACCTAAAAAGGAATAAATAAACCTTTATTATTAAGTTTATTTGAACTTATAATTCCTAGTCAATCACGAAGTTATCACAGCTCGAAGTGAGCAGTGTCGTGAAACGGCAAGTTCATAGATAAAGACCTAATGTGTTTGTTGTTTTATTGGTGTCTCCACCTTGTAATTCTGCCTTGTGTTAAGAAAGAAACGGGCATAGGTATAATCTATATGAATTCATATTTACTCATCACTTTACCTAAAGACAGTACAAAATTAAAACAATACAGATTAATGTTACATTCACGAAATAGTATAGAATCATTTATACAAAAGAATATGTACAATAATACTCCAGCCAATGAAAAGTATTTCATAAATGAAAATTACATACAAATAATGAGTTTATTCATATGAATTATGAATTATTACTTTATTAACTTAATTTTAAGATCCCATGCAACTATCTACATCCCAAAAAAAAAGCTACTCAAATCAAGGCGCACTTTTCATGTGTGAGGCACACATGAAATGTGCGCCTTGACTCTTTTAGAACACAAATAAATGCAGATACAAATCACAGATAGTTTGATGACTTTGGAAAGTGTTTCATAGTTCCATTTTTAGGGTTCCGTACCCGAAGGGTCCAAACGGAGTTTTATTGCTGTCACTCAACCCGTCTGTCTGTTCATCGGTTGTCACAAAAAATAATCCGAAGAATTTTTTAACTTCCCATGGACTTAAGAACTTGAAATTTGGTGATTATGATTACTATTACGTATATTTTATTAACAAATACCAAAATATTGATTGCCCTCATATGATACGGAACCCTAAATGTGCGAAGTACGACACGCGCTTGACCGGTTTTTTTTTTCATAACAGCCAAGAGGTCCTGTTTTGGTAGTTTTGTGGGTCGCGGTCTAGTTAACTTTGGAAACAACTGTACTAGAATGTTTGTAACTGGCCGCACTGCGCGCTTGGCGACTAACGCCAGGCGACATGCAAAGCAAGCTACCTGCCAGTGCGTTTTCGGCCTTAACCAATCACAGCAATTCACGTGATTTGTGACAGTAGATTTTCATGGGGCTTTCAAAAATCTAGGAGAAATTAATTTTGAACGAAATACGTAGTGTTATAAAAATAAGTGGTTCATGTTACTTTTGAAAGAAACGTTGGATCTAGGTGAGAACATAAAATAGGGTAGAACAAGATCAAGAAGTTACATTTAGAGAATTCATACCCGCCTAAAGGTAGCCAAAGGAACACCGTACGATTTCAAAAGAAAGGAAGGAATCTCTCCATCCCATAGACTACTTGGAAAAAGTTACCCAAAATCTTGAAAGAAGTAGCGCAGGATTGCGAGATTTGAGAGAAAGGGAGACAGGTCTTTGTCCAAAAGCGGGACTGAATAGGTTATTAAAAAATCTACAACGCTTTAACATAAAATCTGATTAGAACCCACGTGACAGTTCAGGCTGAATAAGGGCAAATACAAAGCTGCTTCTAGTAAAAACTCATTGATCAAGACTTTGGGCAACGAAAACAGAACGGATAAATCCAAAAGAGAATTACCGCGGCCCTTGGCACAAGCAACTGAAGGAACAAGGGTGGGTTTTAGTCAGTAAAAGTCTGACACGCCCTCTTGCTCCACCCAGCACGCGTAGCATGACTACCGTAGAAACGGGTTTTGTCGACGGAAGAATAGACAAAATGACAGATTGTAGAAAGATTTCTACCGTTCTAAGCATGCGATGTTAAAACTGAAGAGAAGAAATGTTTCTATTCTTCAGTCAGAAAAGATGTCAAGTTAGAAGTCTTAAAAAGAATTTTGTCTATTCTTGGTAGAATATAGATAGAATTGGTCATGCTACGCCTCCAGCGCGGAACCTCTCAAAAAAAAAAAGGAAGGACTATCAGCCTTATTCATAAAACGCACTTACTATAAACGACGACACACACAAACGACAAACGTACTTACTTATGCTTACTACAAACACTGATTAGAGAATTCTAAGCTCAAGACATGCGTCTCATCCATCAAATTCATCTGTTTATAGGACAAATCTTCCTTCAAATTAATAGTCAGCACTCTACTCAAGAGCGTTGCAAGGTACGGGCATGGGCAGCTGACCCCCCTAGAAGATGCAGGAATGCTCACAAACCGTAAAGTAATATTACGTAGGTAGCCTATTAATAAACGAAAACAAAGTTGATTCTATTGACATGCGAAAGGTTAGTCGTCAAGAGTGAAATTATATACAGGCAGCAAAGAAAGCTTATGCTTATACAGGGTGTAACGGAAAGGTGTGGTCATATTTTATGAACTGCATCTGCCCATTGATATGAACAACTTTATTCGAAAAAACCTGAGCAAATTCTCTATTTTTTTTTTACCTCCCATACAAATATTAATCAGCTGATGATAACTTTGTATGGAAAGTACAATTTTTTTTTTTTGGGACTTTTCTATTTTTTTTTTTTTTGAGAATGTTGTTTATTTCCATAGACAGAACCGACTCTTAAAATATGACCACACCTTTCCGTTACATCCTGTAGAGATCCTTTTCTACACTGCGTCGTGTTAAAACATGGCTGAGATCAACGTTGACTGAAAACCGTTTGAACGGCCTATGTACGCTCAGTGTACACCGAACCATGGTACAAAAAACTAAGGATACAATAATTGAATCTGAGGTGTTAAAACGGTTTTATAAAGAACGTCGTCGACTACTTTGTTTTTCATTTTTAAGGTAGCCTGTCCCATTGCTCATGCAGCATTTACCTTAGATATATTCTTGGTTTGTCTACGCCTGCCCCCCCTTAACAAAATTCTAGCTACTCCCTTGACTCTACCACCCGCTTCTACCTTTCGTCCGGGTAGGAAATGTTGATATAAGAACTTACTAATCAGTTTTTAAACTAATCACATAGTTATTTTATTATTTAAGACCTAAAGTCAGCATAAGCAGGGACAAACACATACACCCAATGGTGCGGATTCTGTTGTGCACAAACTAAACTTAATTTAGGCTATTCCTATCTTTTTCTCGCTAATAAAACAAGAAAAAGACGGACGTAATAGCGCTGTCAAATTTAGTTGAACTAATATTTCCATACAAATTAAGAGTACACGTAAAAACATGTCGATTAAAAACACGGTGCACTGCAAGGCGTAAACTAGTTTGACATCTCTTACTTAGTTCATAGCTATAGCCGTCCTTTTCTCGCACTGCCTTTTAGTAAAAGATAGCGATTCACTAATTTTAGTTTAGTAATTGAACAAGAGAATCGGCACTAATGACTGCATAAAGAACTCGAATTAGTAGTTTATGGGGGAAGCGCTAGGGTAACCCGCGAAATTCAAATGTTTTTTTGAACTTTGCAGGTCAGTATCAGGTTGTATATTGATCAAAATATGATTCGCGGCCGTAGCAAGTACGTATTTACAGAACTGTAATCATTAAAATCATCAACACAATCTTCTAAGTTTATATTAGTGATGTATGGAATTACTATGACTGGCCTGTTGGTCTAGTGGTTAGTGACCCAGACTGCTATGCCGGAGGTCGTGGGTTCGATTCCCACCCAGGACAAATGTTTGTGTAATGAGCACGATCATTTGTTCTGTGTCTGGGTGTAATTTATCTATAATATGTATGTATTTAGAAATATATAAGTATGTTTATCAGTTGTCTAGTACCCATAACACAAGCTCTGCTTAGCTTGGGACTAGATGGCGTTGTGTGATAGTTGTGGAATATATTATTATTATTTTATTATTTACTATTTCATGAAATCATGACATTTCACATCAATCGTAACTGAGAGAGTTGTATTTATGATTATAATTCTACAGGGTGTACCGGAAAGGTGTGTTCATATTTTAAGAACCGGTTCTGCCCATGGAAATGAACAACTTTCTCTAAGAAAAAATAGAAAATTCCCAAAAAAAATTTTAACTTTTCATAAGTTATCATCAGCTGATCAATATTTGCATGGGAGGTAAAAAAAAAATTTGAGAATTTGCACATATTTTCTTGAAGAAAGTTGTTCATATCTATGGGCAGATTCAGTCCTTAAAATATGACCACACCTTTCCGTTACACCCTGTATAATTACGTACTTGCTACGGCCGCGAATCATATTTTGACGAACATACAACCTGACCCTGACCTGCAAATTGCAGAAAACCTGAGAAAATTTGAATTTCGCGACCTACCCTGTACATTCACCAAAAGGCTAAAAAAGGTTGAAATAGACAGTATGACCACAGATTATGAAAGACAATAGGCAAGCGGGACAACAGGCATAGACAAAATTTGAAGCTGAATAGCAAGACATCAATTCAGGCTAGCTTTTTTAGTCGACTATTTATATAGCGATGATTCCTGATACAAAAATAATAGTTATATTTAGTTAGTAAGTTAGATACATCATCATCATCATTCCAGCCGAAAGACGTCCACTGCTAGACATAGGCCTCTCCCAAGTTAGCTAGCATTAAGTAATTTTGTGGAGATAAATAAACATTTTTATTATTATAAGTGTCGCCACAACGACCGGTCCTGTGCGTCTCGCATCCATCGGCTATCCGCAACCCTCACCAGGTCTACCTTATGGGAGAAAAACATTGGACACGTATTTTTTGATAATAACAATAACAAAGATAAAACGCATCAAAGTTCAGCGGCACTTCGTGGTAAAAATACACTTTTTACCCTAATTTTAGTTTAGTTATTGAACAAGAGAATCGGCACCAATGACTGCATAAAGACCTCGAATTAGCAGTTTATGGGGGAAGCGCCAGGGTAACCCGCGAAATTCAACAGTTTTTTTTATATATAACAATAACAAAGATAAAACGCATCAAAGTTCAGCGGCACTTCGTGGTAAAAATACACTTTTTACCCTAATTTTAGTTTAGTTATTGAACAAGAGAATCGGCACCAATGACTGCATAAAGATCTCGAATTAGCAGTTTATGGGGGAAGCGCCAGGGTAACCCGCGAAATTCAACAGTTTTTTTTATATATAACAATAACAAAGATAAAACGCATCAAAGTTCAGCGGCACTTCGTGGTAAAAAGTGTACCAAGGCGTGATGTCACGCAAAATTTCAACGTACTGTATCGTTTTATTTTTTTGCTGACGTGACAAAAGAAAAAATACGTATCCAATTTTTTTGGTAATCTAACTGACGGTAGAAATAGGTTTTTATAGAAATCTAAACTTTTCTTAGAATTTGCTTTGACTATGTCACATAAAGCCCGTGTCTCTATCTGTCTTGTGTACCTTGAAAACTGAAGATAGTGAGCGAGACACCGCGAGGTCAAAATTTGCTAAGTAACACCTATTTATCTAAGCCTAAAAAACTAGATTTTAATATAACATGAACCACTTCACCGCTTTAACAAAAACACAAGTGCAAAAGCATCTACAGGGCGCTCTTTTGCTACAGCGCGCTACATTATGCTACAGTCTGCTACATTATGCTACAGTGCGCTACGTTGTGCTAATTCTATACTCACGTGGTAGGCCTAGACCTCTGCGCCACTGTTATACTAGCGGGGAAAAAACACACTATCAGTTAGGAACGCTTTATTGGGGCGTGTTCAGTATTTAAGATGTGTTTTGTTTAATTCAAAAATTAAAATTTTTCAAACATTTGAAATCCCTTCTTTTAAAGATACAATATTAAAAAGTTGAGTCTTTGCCAAATAATAACATTTTTAACATATTACTTAGATATTTATATCATTTATGTCAAAATAAAAAAAATAAAATGCCTAACGTTTGATTAACATTATTTTCTCAATTTTCGCCTTACTCCTGAACACGCCCTGAATATTGTTATGTTTTAGAGAACTGATACAATTTTTTTTAAAATAATTATGTGACTATAATAGCTGCTCTGTCTGAAAAAAAACCCGGGCAAATAATTACAGGTACTTTTGACAACAGCCTGTATACTTTACAAAACCATGTATTCAAAGCATTTTTAAAGATATTATTGCAAACTACCATATTTATTTTTCTAAGAAAATATCATTTTTATCTAGACATTCTTTGTCTAGCTGAGTCTAAATCTAAGATCATATTCTCAACAATGGCACATTATTGCTAAATATCAATCATATCAGTTTCCTAAACATAATGAAAATAGCAAATGTGATATAACTATAATTTATCACATTCACTTAAAAAGAAATATTGGTGTTACAAGACTAAATAAAATACTACAGTTTTCTACCAATGAACACTACTAAATTACCCCAATTTCTTCTAAACATTTTTCATGCCCTGTTTTTACAATTACAATACAAGTGCATAGAACCTTTACCAGAGAACTTAATTCTAACCTAGCAACATTGCCTTAAACCAATCTTATTCGTTTAGCAATTTTATCCAATTCTTTTCATAAACATTTAATATTGTATGTTGTATATCAATGTTACAGTGGAAATTCCATTGATTGCCTGGCAACATTACAACAAAAATCGTTATGTATTTGAATTATAGGATGCAAGTAATATTACTGGCATCCTATAATTGAAATACTGTGTACTATACCCTTTAATTTAATTTGTTTGCGGGCGCCGTCAGGACATGTCGGTGTTACCAGCGGTACTTAAAAATTATATTGGTAGAAAATATTTTTTTAACAACCATAGATTTTTAAACGTAATACATCTTTTTTAATTCTAAAAAAACCCACTACTAAACATATTTTTCTACTGTAGTTTAATGTTGCTTTTTGATATTAGTAATGATCTATTTCTAATAATCAATTTCATGCTTTTAAACCCAGTTATTTCACACACCTTTCTATTTACCATAATAAATATTGAATTTGAATCTACCCTCTTACAAGATGTGTAGACTTCTGAGATTACATACATATTTACCTATTTATCCCTTGAACATGTATAAATAGGTAAATAGTTAGTATATTACTTTGAAAATGTAAGTAAATACAGTAGAGACTCACTAGTTTGGCACTTCAGTACTCCGAAACATCCATTAATAATAATAATAATGATCTGCACCTGGGCCTACCCCACCATAGTCCCTAAATAAAAGGGAATGCCAATCAGCCATACAAAAAATGCCTGAAATGGACAGAAACTACTAACAGTCTGGCCTGTTGGTCTAGTGGTTAGTGACCCTGACTGCTATGCCGGAGGTCGTGGGTTCGATTCCCACCCAGGACAAATGTTTGTGTAATGAGCACAATCATTTGTACTGTGTCTGGGTGTAATTTATCTATAATATGTATGTATTTAGCAATATATAAGTATGTTTATCAGTTGTCTAGTACCCATAACACAAGCTCTGCTTAGCTTGGGACTAGATGGCGTTGTGTGATAGTTGTGGAATATTATTATTGTTATTATTAGTCCTTAATTCTATTTACAATAAAATTTGTTGTATAATGAAATAATTCTTAAGTTTGTTTAACTAGGGTAAAATATAACAATCACTAAAATATTTAACTTGATATCCGCCTTAGAATGCAAAACTATGACAAGTAAACAATAAAAAACAAGAAATGCAGTAATTTCAAACTGTCTGTATAGCAAAGGACATGTGATTCATAGTCTTCGATACGTTTTCTATTTTAAAAATAATTGATTTGAATTAATACTGACATGCACTTATTATTTTTTTAATTAGATTTACGGTACGGTACTGTCGAGTAGTAAACTAGCGACCCGAACCAGCTTCGCACGGTTACAAATTATAAACCTAAACCTTCCTCATGTATCATTCTGTCCATTGGTAAAAACCGCATGAATATCCGTTCAGTAGTTTATCGTGAACAAACAGACAGACAGACGCGGTGGGGGACTTTGTTTTATAATATGTAGTGATAGTGATTAATGATAACAGTTCACTACTCAATAAAATAGTTAATACAAGGCGGTTATCAAGTTGAATATTATAATGATCGATGAATGATTGTGTAAAAAAAAAAAATGATCGTTATATTTTTACCCTAGTTAAACAAACTTAAAAATTATTTCATTATGCATATTTTATTCTTAAACAGAATTAAGGACTAGTAGTAATTTCTGTCTATTTCAGACATTTTTTGGCATTCCTCTTTGGACATTCTAAAATGCTTTATTTTAATTATCTTGATTTTTTATAGACAATCCTGTAATCCGAACAATCTAATAATCTGGCACCAGGGTTTTAAAACTGCCGGATAAGTGAGACTCTAATGTAATATTTCCCGACGTTTGAAAATAAATTTAAGCCGCATTTACTGACAAAATTACAGACATCATTATTTTCATAATAGAATCATTAGTTGACACACCTTGCAAAATCTGAACTTCCCTTGACTTTATCATTTATTTGCAACAATCATCGTAAACTTAACCAATTAAATTTAATCTTGTTACATTTACTATTGCAATCTTGTCACACAGCACTCTATCTTTCAAGTTTAATTCCATACCTGCTAAGCCTTCTATTAGTTGCAGTGGTCTTCGGTTCTTCAGGCTGGGAAGTCATTGAGGTCTCCATTGGGTTATCCTCAGAGTCCAGCATCTGGATCTGAGTCTGACGTACGAACACACCATAGTTCTCTTCGCACTGAAATGTTTAGTGAAACATATCTGAATTGAACTTATAATTAATAGCTTGTTTTTTCTGTGCAAATACATCTTTGTGACTGTGGTTTAGTCCTACTAATATTAATGAGACAGTCTGTGTTCGGATTTTTGTTAAACAATCACGGTAAGAAACGGACCAAACTGTGTTATAAACAGTTTTTTCCATGAGCAGGAATACTGTGTATCCCTGTAGTACTCTCCTGTGGGACAAACTTCAACTTTACGGTAGGCAAAGCTGTTGGCTAGTAGTTTTTTTTTATTTTTTATATCTTTATATTTCACTTTACACACGTGCCATAGCTTTAAAACCAGCAAAATAAAATGATGTATACACAAATTTTGCAGAACAAAAATATAAGAATCAAACTTACAATTCCAGTTGAAGTTTTGTACTGCCTTAAAAAGAAATGGTTACATTTACACTGTTTCAACACGGACCTTGTTAGTCAGGATGTATGAAATGTTTCAGTGATTATTAGTTATTGCGTATTAGGTAATGCTACTACATTCAGTTAAAGAATTTGTGTTGGTTTAGTTGTGTTCAGTGTAGTGAAAAGACGAATTTATTTGTGTAACATTGTGTTCAATTTCTGTCATTCATGGAAGGGACAGGAGCAGTGGTGGCCTAGTGGTAATGGCCCTGAGTTATGAGTTGTAGGTACTTATTTTTTTTTTTTGACTTCGCCCGCTCTGGGTGGAGCGGGAGGGCGTGTCAGACTTTTACTGACTAAAACCCACACCTGTTCCTTCCCTGCCTGAGTGCCCAGGGGCGCGGTAACTCTGTTTCGAATTTATCCGCTATACCTTGGCATGCATGCATCAGCTATGACATGCTGACATCTCTTTGAGGCGCGCGTGGATCACTATGCGCCGTCGACTCTCGGGGCTGGTGCTAATTTGACGGCAAGCTACCCATTACTCGCCGTCCGCAGGCCCGCGTCTACAGTGGCCGGAGATCGTCTCGTGCCCCCGACGCCCAGGGCGTTTCCTGCGGCGGCTGCGGCTGGGCGCGTGATGGCGACTCCGTTGAGTCTCCTTCACCCGTTCTGCCTCCTCCTTCGCGAGCATTACTGCTTCGCAGAAGGAGGAGACTGCTTCCCATTCCCTCTTGCTCCATACCATGGCCTGAACCAGGGCCGGGCGCGAGAGGTCGAGTTGTAGGTCCTGGGTTTCATCACCACTGCTCTCAAAACGGTGAAGCAAAACATCGTGAAGAAACGGGCATGTCCTAGGCTCAAAAATTCGAAGACATATGACATCCACCTGCAATGGGCCGGTGTGGTGAATTGTGGCCCATTCTCTCTCCTAGAGAGGAGGCCTGTGTCCCAGCAGTGAAATGCTGTGCCTAAATGATATTTATTTTGCAAATTGGATAAATAACACTTTTACACATCAATATTTTTTTGTCAGTTTAAGCCAGATGAGGCTGGTGTTTCCTAGCTGACTACCCTGAGAAGAAACACCAAAACATACTCAGGGTCAGTCTCTTATAAAGTCTATACAATACATATGTACTGGTCAAATCATATGAGAACCATGTATGTTAATGTCTGAGATGAGCTTTTGAGGAAAGCAACACGCAGGTTTGATTGGAATTGGATTTAGACTTGTCCAGGCATTTGTTAGTTATTGTGTACCACAACTCAAAACTTTAATAAGTTCAACCAACAATACCAAAGTAAGGACATTTGGGTAGGCAGCAAAAATACTCAAACTGCCAGACAATCATGTAATCTATGTGAATATAACAACCTACATAGTTCTCACATTCACATTATGCTAAATGTCTGTCTGTCCTATACCTGTTAAGCATTGCTTGTTTTAAGCCAAAGGCTTACTCCCCATTTAACCTGAGGGTCATCTTAGGGAATTACTTGAAGCCTAATTGTATGTTTAATATGAAAGCCAGCAGTCAAATCTCATGTCAATTGGTTTGGTTAGTTGAGCGAAATAACAATAATAAATCATGCAAGTCTCATGAAGTGCAACAGGCTTTCAGGAAAAGAATGTATGTCTAGGAACAAATTAACTGTCATAGATCTACTGAGATTACCACACTAAACTGTCTCGAATTTCTTACGAACTGGAACCTTACCGTAAAATACGCATGTCCCCGAACGGTACCATTGTTCTTTCCTTTCGGTTCGTCCAGGATCACGCCAATCCATTTACCAGTTGCAAACGTAGGGTACCCCACGTAGGCGACGGATCCTTTCACATCCTTACCAACCACCATCACACGCTGGCCCAGCGTTAACAGCTTATCCGACATCCTTACTTCTTATTGTCATATACTGCAATTTTACAGCAAAATTAATAAAAATAAAGTTCGTGAAAACTAAATTTATTCAGAGTTTTACTACCTTATTTGACTAAAGAATTAGAGCTGTCGACTAATGAACTGTTTTATAAATTACAGCATACTTTTGATTAACGATTTTCGGTGTATTTTGTTCAGATTTTATTAGAAATCAACCAAAATAATACTGCAGATGCAATGCAGAATTTCCGATTGTTTCCGATTTTTGTGTTGTCAAATAACTGTCAGTTTGGCAAATTGCTCATCGACATTGACGTTTCGTTTTTGCTCTGTGGTTTGAAAAAAGTAACAAAACGTTGAACTAACAATTTTTTTTTTATTGTCTACATATGTCCCACTGCTGGGCAAAGGCGTCCCCTTTCTACCTCCAAACCTCTCTCAACAATTATTATTATTTCCTAAAAAATAATCTTTGCATGTATAAGCAATTATTTTTTTTGTGCAAAACTCTATGGAAAGTTCCCGCTTGCGTTGAGATGTTTTAAAACCAATTGAACACTACACTCCTATTCACATTTAGCAAGAATCCAATGAAGGCCACAATTACTGCTGTATTCGTCTTCCGCATCTACCTAGTCACCACATTCATTCTATTGATCTCTCTTGTTATTTATCTGACGACAATCGTTGGTATTTTTAGGGCGTGATGCCCTATAAAGCAATAAGCATTTGGCAACTGTCCTTGTATTGTAAATATTAACTATACCTACCAATCATGTCTTATTACAACCTTCACTCACTAGGCTTATTTAATTCTATGTATCCAATCTTTTAGCAATATTCCAGTATATTTTTACTTCATCCACCTAGTCCATACTTACAATTTGTCAAAACTGTATTTTCCTTTCAACGTGCCATGGACCAAACGTATAAGAGTGAATTTATGCGAATAATTATGTCTAGTAATTATTTCTCTCCTACTGTAGTACAGTAATACCTAAATATTTATTTGCAGTACTTATCTATAAAATACTAACTTCTGGTAGCGGTTTCGCCCGCGTGAAAGTTAAAAATCATCCCATTCCCGGAATAAAATAAGTATATCGTACTATTCCAGACTATATATTATTATAATCTATCTCTGTGCTAAATTTCATCCAGATCCGTTCTGGCGTGATTGAGTAACACCCATAAATCCAAACTTTCGATTTTTAAGGTTCCGTACCCAAAGGGTAAAACGGGACCCTATTACTAAGACGCCGCTGTCCGTCCGTCTGTCACCAGGCTGTACCTCATGAACCGTGATACAGATGATGTATTTCTGTTGCCGCTATGACAAAAAATACTAAAAAACAGAAAAAAATAAATATTTAGGGGGGCTCTTAAACAACAAACGTGATTTTTTTGCCGTTTTTGTAGATAATGGTACAGAACCCTTCGTGCGCGAGTCCGACTCGCACTTGGCCGGTTTTTTATGTAATATTAGTAGGAAGCAGGATAGGTTATGTATTGCGTCAGTCAATATAAATAGCGGGATGAATCACTATTTAATAGGTAGCCAGCACAATGGAGTCTAATGTTTACCTATTAGTATTGATGACGTTATATTTTTAAGTTGTTTGTCAAGTAAACGGTGGTAGGCAGCTAGCGATGCATACCTAAATATAATGCTTATGTATTAAAATGTTACATTGATGCAATAGAGATACGTGGTTGCTCTTTTTTTTTTATTTGGATGCGAAATCATCAAATAACTGGACTTCTTCGATCACTCCCGTAACCCTGGCAGGATGGTTGCTCTGGATCGCGGATAAATTCCTTAGCACACAGACAACTGAAGGAACAGGGGTGGGTTTTAGTCAGTAAAATTCTGACATGCTCCACCCAGAGCGGGAGAAGTCATTGGATGATTACCCACCACATAAAAAAAGGATGGTTGCTCTATGATACTAAGTGGTTAGGTACTCATAATTCTCTTGCCCTCGCGCCCCCCAAGTTTAGGGTCGACGCTTAAACTATACTTCTCTCCTACCATAAAGTCCAGACTATCGTGCTACAATAGTAGCACAAGAGCACGCTTCTTTCAAGAAAATCCTACGTAGTAACATACAGTAAGCATGGTGTATACGAAAAGAGCATGCTTAGGAATGAGCACGCTACTAATCGCAAATCGTTCTATATTTTAGGGTTTACTTACTGGCACACGGTGTGAGGCGCGGGTGAGAGGAGGGTGGCTTCAAAGCAAGTCTGAAAGCGTTCTATATGAGCATGCTAGGTACTTGATTTGTTTGCGTAGTCACGATGGCTCGATAATAAAACTCTAAAGTATTTCTCTATAGAAATTACGAATGTTTATGGAATGTATCTAAGTTAATTATATATGTTGAAAGTATTAATATTACTGAATATAATTCATTCCACAAAGAAACGTCCATTTTAAATGCTAAATAATAAGCATGTGTATTTCAGACGTGCTACGGAAGAGTATGCTCATAGAAGTGTGCTACTGAGCTCTGTGCTTTCATGACCAATGTACACTCTGAGAGCATGCTACTAAAGAGCACACTACCTAGATAGAAGCCAACAAGCAACAAGCGTGCTCTTTTAGTACCATGTGTATTCCGGACTTATTAGACGTCCATTAACAGTGTCTTGCTGTATGATCGTCTAACGCAGTGACTGATGTTTGAATGAAAATCGCCAATAGGTACTTTGATTTTTGCATCATTCGACCATCATGAGTCATGCATGACTTTTGGAATTGATTGAATGAGCGTGTGTAATGGACGCCTTTAGTCATCATCTCAGGTAGTAGGGGAGGGACCCCGCTTTCTAGCCATAGATGATATCTTTTGTGAACAGTCCTTTCGTCATTTCTTTGGTCTCTTACTCTTTAGTCATACCCATACTCACTTTTCTCATGCCACTGCAGACGGCATTTACCCGTATATTGGCACGGATTCTCTTGCTCAATATCTAAACTAAAATTAGAGAATTGCTATCTTTTACTAAAAGGCAGTGCGAGAAAAGGACGGCTATAGCTATGCACTAAGTTAGAGATGTCAAACTAGTTTACGCCTTGCGCTTCGCCGTGTTTTTAGACGACATGTTTTTACGTGTAGGTACCCTTAATTTGTATGGAAATATTAGTTCAAACTAAATTTGACAGCCCTAATTTACGTCCGTCTCTTTCTTGTTTTATTAGAGAGATAAAGATAGCAATAGCCTAAATTAAGTTTAGTTTGTGCATAACAGAATCAACACCATTGTATACCTACTTAGTTTTGTCTTATCTAGTATACCGATGTTCTTAGACTGCCTGCATCATGACCTGCCTCCAGCATCGCCGACGCCGACCGAAGGCTGAACACAGTATGAGTACCTGAGTCGGCCCTATATAGGGTACTTTGGGGTTCCATACCCAGGAGATATCGTGACTCTATTACTACGCCCGTTTCTTCGTACAGGCCAAGTCAAGTTACTGGACTGTTGCAGATGCATTTGCCCGCGGGCCATGTCCTCAGACTGCTTCTACATAAATATCTATCCTCGGTATGTTCAGTACGTAACAGTCACAGACAGGACTTTAGTTGGCAAGGGCTGGCGGAATCCGCCTATCAGTTCACCAACGGAATTCGTAAAGGTGCTTACCTAATCCAGTTTCGTAATCTCTCAAAATAGTTCTAATAATTTTGTCTGTCTAGCAAAATGAACGTCGAAGATAGTCCCTTGACTTTGTCGCCACTTAGTCTTATAATCCCATGATAACATACAAAAAAAACTTTTTACAAAAAAAATACAACCGACTGCAAAATAACTTTAATTTCGGAAGTCGGTGTTTCTAGTTTGGTTTCTTCGTTATTTGACACCGACTGCCGAAATTAAAGTTATTTTGCATTTTTTAGTATTATTGATGGAAGTCGGTTGTATTTTTTTTGTAAAAAGTTTTTTATTTTTCACTTTTTAGTTGTTGTATCCTATTCTAAATCTAAATTAATAGTAAAGTTATGCCCGAATTGATAGCCCCAAAAATAGGGAATTTGTACATATCAGGGTGAACTCTACAAATCTGTATACCCCTTCAGAGCGTATCAGCGTGATGTAATGTTGTGAAGTGGTGAAAACAATATATAGACATGCGATTGCAGCAATTCTGGAAGGTTTGCTATCATTTATTGAAGAGTTCCATTGTGTATCTCCGAAATTCTTCATCAGATCTTCACCAAATTAAAATGGGACCACATGTGAAGCGTCACCTTTCAAACAAAAAAAAAATCTTCAAAATCGGTTCACGTAGTAAGAAGTTATGAGGTAACACTAACACATAAAAAAAAAATATTAAAAAAATACAGGCGAATTGAGAACCTCCTCCTTTTTTTGAAGTCGGTTAAAAATGAGCCTGAGTTTGACTCGAATAAGATTGATGGGAAAATTCCTAAAATTGTGTTGCCATGACAGGTGTCTTTGACACTTCTGTGAAGATAAAAAATTGATAAATACGCAAATAAAAGAAAAATCTTTTAGTTTAAATTTATAACGCAGTTAGCGCCGAGCCGGTGACCACAAGGCAACAGCATCGCTAAAACGAGGACATGACTCATACGTTATAAAGTTTTTTCCTGTTTATTATAGCTCTTATTACATAGCCATAAGAGCTGCAATGACAATTATTAACGTGTTACTATATTCTTTTTCCTCGTTTCTCAGGAGCGATATTCTACACGGACGCATCGAACATCGATGTTGCTAAGGGTTTTGAATACATCGACGCGTTACTAACAAGTTTGACAACATTATAAGAATGCATGTATACTTCGAAATAAATTCCTCGTAAATAATTAAATATGCGGCAAATGCCGAGACGCCGTGCGCGTGACATGCTAGTAAAATAATTATTATTACATTAGATAAACCTCTTACATGATAAATTCTAATACAGATCTTATGTCTTTATTTCTTTATTTTTCGAAAATATTTTAACTAATGAAGGAGTAAAACATTAGTCAGCCTACTACATGAGAAGTTGGATGTAAGTAAAGCTATGCAAGCCTGGAAGATGAGATTAAAGTAATGAAAGATAATTAATTATAACTGTGTCACTGACAACAGCATTCGCGAATTTCGCCTACAACTGACACTTTACCGCATAATGAAAATGCATTGACGTGCTAACTCTTGCCCGCTTTCACTTAACTGTAGGCATATCCCGTTATGCTACCTGTGCCACAACGGTACAAATAAAAAAAAAAACCACGCGTACAAAAACGTGTGTAATCGTTTATATATAACAGTATCTTACGGTATAAACATAGACATCCTAAATATTATAAAAAACATCCGCGGCAGGTCGTGATCAAAAGAAGAGGCTAGATTTTGGAAATAATAAATTTTATCCATTTAAATTAATCACACAAATTTACTAATTACAGAAATTTAAAAATATGTCGTTTATAACAAAAAGCGATTATTTATTCATTTCTCGGTAAACGTCCGTGCTTTGTAAATACATAGTGCAAGCGCAGGCTCAGAAGCCGTGCACCTTCAGCTGCTCGGGTTTCACGAGGCCCGACTTAGTCAGCCACTGGCAAATGTTCTCGCGCTGGTCGCCTTGAAGCTGCAGCACCTCGCCGTACTCCGGGTGCTCCACGACCGTTCCGTTGCACGCGAACTCCTTCTTACATGCCCGCACTATCTTCTTCAGGTCATATTCCGATGAGAGGCCCTGCACCGTTGTCAGCGTCTTGCGCCCGTTCCGCTGCTGGATTCGGACGTGGACTAGACCATCTTGAACGTCGTCTTCCGAGCTTTTGATAGCATCGGCGAACGGGTCGTATGTGTTCAGATTCTGGATGGACATACGATTGAACTTCGGGGCTCTTTGTTCCACGAAACACTGCGATACAACGCACGTACACGAATTAACTGTCACTGATAAAGGTTAGGTGATGTGTGCTCGAAGAGCTACGCTACGACCAATTTACGCTGGCTCCAAAACGTAATGGCGGACAAGGACAAGGCGACACTCGACAACGACAACACCGAAAAATGGAAATGTCACGCCGAGACGGAAATAATCGATCGCGCACCATAGACAAAAAGCTGTTCGCATATAAAGAAACATGTACACAGTACATTTTAGTAATATTTTTACGAGGTTTATAAATTACCCCTTCAATTTTGCGTATAATTTTGGCACATAGTCGTCATATTTAGCAACGTAAAAGTTTCCAGCAACTGGGCTCCCAAGTTCGTATTTCATGGCGAATTTGGCAATGGAAAACTTTCCTCTTTTTTCGCCAGAATTGTTCGGCAACTTATTTATTTTTGAGAAATCACATTTTTCTGGCTGTTTGTAAACTAGAAATATATAGCGATGCAACCCCGTTCCTTTCGGTGGGCCTGAACCGATGTAGTCTGATAGTATTTCACCATGGCTTAGGTTTGAACCGAGAATATTTCCAACTAGCCAGTGGTGCCACTCACGGAATTTGGGTTCTTCACGGCTGGGAGCATCAGGATCCACCATAGCCAGTAAATAATATTCTTGTTCCTTAGCGGTCCAAGATACGGTAGGTTTATCTTTAACCTGAGTGGGAGTCAGTTCCTTACCGGTCTCCACTGCAGTTCCATTAGGGTACTTTACAGTCAGTAACTCGGCTGGTGCTATATTTATCACGTCGGGTATTATACAATGCTCTTTAAAAAGAGTTTGGAGGTCAGCCATCTTTTGAGCTTCCATTTCTATAAATTCACTTAAAACACTAAGCACACATAGAAGAAAAACTTTTGGTTGGTATTCTCTGCAAAGGCTTGTGTAAGATTTTTCAAATATCATGTCAACAACTTTGACAGAAAATGTTGCATAGTTACCGTAGGTAAATCTACAAAAAAAAAACAGCACATTGTCTTTAGGTCTTTGAAATCTATACTCCTTTATTAGAATAATATTATAAAGAGATAAAGTTTGTGATGTTGTAGGGGGTAATCTCTGGATTTAATGAACCGATTTAGGAAATTCTGTTACCAATAGAAAGCCACGTTATTTGTGAGTGTCCTATGCTACAAATTGAAATCCACGCGGATGAAGTCGCGGGCAAAGTGTTGGTATTTTATTTACTATCGTTTGAAAAAAAAAATCGTAAAGTATTGATACTGAACTAGTAAGTGTAGAAGTAGCTTTATTTTAAAAGTTTGATGTAGTTTGTCTATGATGTAACCGGAACAGATAAAATATTTGAAATTTTCATGTACGGATAGGTACACCATAAATGATACACTTTATAAATAAGTAATACACATGTGAAAACAAAGAATTCGTACATAGCTGATAAAGGATTCCGTAAAATGTTAGTGGTTGGAAAAGTAAGATAATTTTCTCTTTGCAAATTTTTTATCACTTTTCAATGTATGTAAATCTATGGTCGGGGTGTAGCAAAGAGCATATTAAGGGTGTAGTTTCATGTGATCAATCAGACCGTGGGATATTCAAAATTTTTCTTATTTAGTTTGCTGCACTGAGAGATTTCTCAAAAAGTTACTCTTTTCCTAATCATAGCAAAGGCAAACCTACTGAGAATGGAGCGGCGCGGATTCATCTGCAGGAATTGCAGTTGAAGGATGTACAAAGTGCGCTTGAACAACTTAAGCCGAAGAGGTCTACAGGGCCGGACGGTATTCCGCCTTACATATTCAGAGACTGTAGATCTGTGCTGGCTGAACCGTTGCTCCATATATTCAATAAGTGTCTGAAGGCAGCCGTGTTTCCAGAGAGATGGAAAACCACTCGTGTCGTCCCGGTACCGAAAGGACGTATAAGTAACGACAATGTTAGTGGGTACAGACCGGTTGCAGTATTGTCTTCACCGGCGAAAGTGTTGGAGTGCGCTATTCATAACAGCATTTTTATGCAAGTGAGAACGCAACTCTCAGATGCACAGCACGGGTTTCGACCAATGAGGAGCACAACCAGTAACTTACTGAGTTACATGGCTCATGTGCTGCCGATTGTAGACAGTGGGGGGCAAGCTGACGCTGCTTACTTCGATTTCAAAAAAGCATTTGACCTAGTCGATAATGACGTGTTGCTCAAGAAGTTAGCAGCCGTTGGTTTCACTCCGCACCTACTTCAATTCTTCGCCAGTTACATGAGGGATAGGCAGCAATACGTAGAGTACGAGGGACACAAGTCAGAGCCGTACTTTACGTCGTCTGGTGTAAGCCAAGGGAGTAACCTCGGACCTTTGCAATTTATAATTATGGTAAACGATTTGCCGAAAGTCGTTAAGGATGCAAATTGTTTATTATTTGCAGACGATCTTAAGTTATTCATTGCAGTGAGGGGTGATGAGGACTGTGAACGCTTACAGAAGGACATAGATAGCGTAGTTACTTGGAGCAAGGAAAACCTTCTGCAATTCAACGCCCAAAAATGTGTCACCATCAGTTTCTCGCGTGCACGTAGTCCTATTGTACATAATTACAACGTTGATGGGATGCCGATGAACAGGGTTACAGAGGTTAGGGACTTAGGAGTTAGTCTTAGCGCGGAGCTGGCGTTTCGGGATCATATAGTCAAGTGCTGTAAAAAAGCCTACAGAAATTTAGGGTTTACCATGCGTACAGTTCGCGGTTGTTTCACAAATATTGCTGCGTTTATCGCTTTATACAACACTTTGGTGAGAAGCCAATTAGAATGCAACGCAGTCATCTGGGCCCCATATGAGACTAAATATAGTCTCATGTTGGAGCGAATACAAAAAAAAATTGTTAGATTTTTATATTTGAGGCTCTATGGAGTATACCCTTTTTACCCGCTTATGTATCCAACCTTGTTTATATTAGGTTGGATACAACGAGCTGAGAGTGAGGCGTGAGTTCGCACTTGTCTCATATTTATTTAAATTAATTAGAGGTAAGATACATAACGCCAACATATTAGAGTTAGTGTGTTTGAGTGTGCCCGACAGATATGTGTGGCGGCGACGGCGGCCTCAGCTGCTGGCTGTACCTCAAGGCCGCACTAATCTGTTGAAAGAGGCGCCCCTGACGCGGGCACTTCGCACTCTTAACCTTGTAGAGTTGTAGCAGAGGAAATTGACATTTTTGATTGTGCACGGAGTGAATTCACAAGGATAACATTGTATGTAATAAGTTTTAGAAAATAAGTTGTTAGTATTAAGTTGGCTTCACTATTGCATTGGGTTTCACCTGTAATAATAGTTGTAAGTGATTATATAAATATATATAAATACTTTCGTTATCTCTGGCCAATGAGACGGGACGGGACGGACCTAAAGGGCCTGGCAGCAGTAACTATTCCCCATCTGGAAATTCGGTTGCAATACTGCTCAGAAGACGCTAACACAGAACATAAATAGGTGCTCAGCAGCTGTGTTGGTCAGTCCAGCTAATGGCCAAGCCAAGTTAAGGCAGTTACCCTATGGTGCATAAGTGCTAACAGCTTGGGCCCTGGGGTTTTAATATAAGAAACCAGTGTGAACGTTACCCCAGCCAGATAATGTCGAAATTAGTCATATAAATGATGTAGATAATTAGTTGCCTAGCTTCTGTAATTGTTGCACACATTTTCAAATTTGTTGCACTTATAGTTTTTTAGTTATTTCACAAAAACATTTCCTGCTGGGGTAACGTTACCGCAGCCAGACATTTTCTTTTTTAATGGAAATATCGAAATAAGTATTAGCTTTTGTCCAGACGAGGTAAATGTTGCAACTTATTTTGTATTTGTTCGTTCTTCGGCTGCGAAGTTATTCGAGATCCTGCTGAAGTAACGTTTGTGGTTTTGCTGGATCTCTGAAACGGATAGGCGGATTCTTATCATCTTTTGTACATGACTTCTTAAGAATTAGTTTTAATAAGTTGTGCAATAAAAAAACAAAAATAATGCACCATACAAAGGTTATTTAATTAAATATAAAAATACTTCAATATGTCCTAACACTTTATATAAGAGCTCTAAAGACTTACTTTTAACGTTATATTGTAGCTTGTAACTGTTTTCAAATGTATGTGAAGTTGCATTTGCATCCTGTTAGGAATTAACAAATTATGATGAAATTCAGTTCTCCACGTTCATGGTCATAATGCGCGCGGAGTTATTTGGCCATCGATTAACCTGTATGTGGATATATAAACTTAATGGTAGATCAATGATTAGTTGCTTTGTTCAGTTTTATACCTGTAAAATTTCAGCGTAGTACATACAGTAATTAACGAGATAATAAAATAAAAGTCATTCCCGGGGGTGGAGGATAAATTCGAAAGAGTTACCTCGCCCCCGGGCGCGTAGGGCAGGGAGGAACAGGGGTGGGTTTTAGTCAGTAAGAGTCTGACACGCCCTTCTACTCCACCCCAGAGCGGAAAGAGTCATAAGATGATTTCCCACCCACCAAAAAAAAAAAAAAATATTATATTTTTCAGCCTTCACGAGGTTCTCGTCATGAGGGACAGCTATATCAACAATTATTGTGGACGCTCTTGTCGATCTATCACCACTATGTCAGGCTTATTGGCAACAATAGTCCTATCAGTGATGATAGATCGATCCCAATACAACGTGATATTGCCATTTTCGAGAACTGGGTCGGACTCATACCTATAGTACGGTACTTCAGATTCCACAAGATTGTATTTAAGAGCAAGTTGCTGGTGGATAATCCTGGCTACAAGGTTGTGTCTATGCAAATAGTCCGTTAACTAGACGAGAACAACCAGAAATAATGTGTCGGATTGATTCCCCGGGCGGGGGGCATGCCCGACAGATGTCAACCGTTCCGTCCTTCACAATATATTTCCGGTAGTTATTCGTCATCATAACTTCGTCCATAATCGCACAGACAAAATCTTCGGTTTCCCCGAATAGGTCACCAAAGCGCAGCCACGATACGGACGCTAAGAGATTTACATCAGGTCCATGTAGGACCCGGTAAAAGCGTCCGTGAAGCTCCTTGCTCTGCCATACTTCCTTGCGATCATTAGTATTCAGTACTTTAAGTTTGCGCCAGTTCTCGTTTGCCAAGGAGAGCGGGGTGAGGCCCTTGTCCACAGCGGCCACATCTCGATGCATACCCACGTCGGTTTCTAGGAAATATTCCCTAAGGCTGCATACCTCGCGGTTGTGTAGGGTCCTAGCATTTAAGAAGCCACGACCCCCACATTGCCGCGGGATATACAGCCTCATCACTGATGATCGAGGGTGATGCATCCGATTTGCGGTCAGCAGTGTGCGGACCCTCCTATCCAGGGCGTCAAGTTCCGTCTGAGTCCATTTGAGTATGCCGAAGGAGTACATCAATGCCGGCATGACCCAACCGTTGAAGGCGCGCACCTTGTTCCCGCCTGATAGAATACTATTTAGTACTTTATTCAGGCGGCCAAAGAAGCGCTCCCTCAACGACTGTTCCACGTCAGCAGTATTGATGCCTAACGCTTCCGACATACCCAAATACTTGTAAGTTTCGGTTGAGCAGAGGGATCTTAGGTGTATGGAATCCGAGAGTAGAGTGCCCACGGATTCCATAATCTCGCCTCGCTTTACATGTATGACTGCACATTTGTCCACACCAAATTCCATCCTGATGGCGCTACTGAAGGTTTCTGTTACCTTCAGTAGCTTCATCAGTTGCAAGTTGTTGGGGCCAAGAGTTTCAGATCATCCATATAAAGGAGGTGTGATATGACCTGACCACCTCTTCTCAACCGATAGCCTTGTCCCGAACACTCCAGTAGTAAACATTATTATTATTACCTTTCGGCTACTTATTAGACAGAGATCTATTATGTGCACAATGGCACATAATTACATTACAAAAATCGTCGATAACGACGATGCGCACGACGCGGGCGGGTGAGTGCGGAAGGGTGGGCGAAGAGGTACTTCATTGTATACATTGCGCAATAAACTTGACCCTTAGTCAGAGAATTCGTCTTGTAGAGTGCGCGTGCTCTTCCGCTTTCTATTTTTGAAAATATTAACCGAGTGCTTAAGAGTTAATCAGTGGTGCCGATTCTCTTGTTCAATAACTAAACTAAAATGAGAGAATCTTTTACTAAAAGGCAGTTGGAGAAGAGGACGGCTAAACTATGAACTAAGTTAGAGATGTCAAACTAGTTCCTTGCGCTTTACCGTGTTTTTAGTCGACATGTTTTAACGTGTACCCTAAATATGTATGGAAATATTAATTTAACTAAATTTGACAGCTCCAATTTACGTCCGTCTCTTTCTAGTTTTATTAGAGAGTAAAAGTTAGCAATAGCCCAAATTAAGTTTAGTTTGTGCACAGCAGAATTGGCACCAGTGTAAACCTAATTAAATCTAAAAAAATCCGTTAAAATCATTCATTTAAAAAATATTATCAGTGATTGTATTTAAGTAATATTTTAAAAGTTCTATAGAAATTATTATTTTACCTGTAAATAAAAAATAATTAAAAACATGTAGTTTTGTTTTAACACTTGTGTACACGTCTGTACTAAACTTGTAACAATATCCTACATATTTAAGAAGATAGCATAATGTACTACGCGGTCGCTTTTTGTAACCACTTAAACATAGTCGGGTTACCACGGTCTTGCTATTTCTAATGACTTTTTTTTTATTATCTCATTAATTACTGGATGGTACAGAGACTGTTGTCAACATTATCTGACCCACCCTAAAATCAAACGACTTTGGACCCTCTGCCTGTAACGTTAAGGTTTATTTAATTTATATGAGCTTATCACACAAGTGCACGAGGACTCGATGAACAAAAATACAATAATAACACAGACACTCAAATTTGATATTTAACACGTAACGTTAAGGTAAACCCACCCAACATAGCCGGAGCCACCGGCATTGTATATGTTTTTGTTAAACTATTTGAATCATTATCTCGTTAACATTAAAGTTGAAAAGCTTTTAAGTCACACTACATAATTACAACCCATTCTTTAATTTCGCATATTCCCTACAAGTTCTTGTGGCTTAGCGGTTTGATGCTGGATTGACGACGAACAGCATGTGGGTTCGAAAACACAATCCACTTATACATCAATTTCTTTTTTAATTTGTTTTTATTTCTACTATATTGCTTGCAATATTAAAGAACGACCAATAAGATTTTCGCCGTATAACTTATCTTGTAAACGGGTGGGTAATTTAAAAAACTATAAGTTCACAGTTCTTTATAATGAATACGAATATTTATTTTTCAACTACCCACTTATTACAAGTTATGTGAAAATTATACTATTTTAAAAAGTTTATGTATAGTCTGTAGTTCTTTACAATAATACAAGAAATAGTTTTGGAAAATAAACTCAATATTGAAAGCAAAACAATATCTTTGTCGCAGGATTTGATCTCGAACCTTGTTTTTCTCAGTCTTATACACAGACCACGAGACCAGAATTACTTGAACTCTATCATTAAAATAAGCTATTACACTTATCATATTATAACAAATAGTTATAAAATATAACCTAATGCTAACGTTTTAAAGATCAAATTTGCGTGTCTATATTATTATTGTATTTGTTCATCAAATCCTCGAGCAGTTGTTTGATAAGCTCATACAGGATGTAACGGAAAGGTGTGGTCATATTTTAGGATCCGGTTCTGCCCATGGAAATGAACAACTTTCTCTAAGAAAAAATAGAAAATTCCCAAAAACAAATTTGGATTGTCCATACAAAGTTATCATCAGCTGATCAATATTTGTATGGAGAGAAAAATTAAATTTTTAGAATTTTCTCAGATTTTCTTGAAGAAAGTTGTTCATATCGATGGGCAGATGCAGTTCTTAAAATATGACCACACCTTTCCGTTACACCCTGTATAAATTAAATAAACCTTAATGTTACACAGGTATAAAACTGAACTAAGCAACTAATTATTGATATATAAATCAGTTTATATATCCACATACAGGTTAATCGGTGGCCAAATAACTCCGCGCGCATTGTGACCGTGGACGTGGAGAACTGAATTTCATCATAATTGGTTAATTCTTAACAGGATGCAAATGAAACTTCACATACATTTGAAAACAATTACAAGCTACAAAATAACGTTTAAAGTAAGTCTTTAGAGCTCTTATTTAAAGTGTTAGGACATATTGAAGTATTTTTATATTTAATTAAATAACCTTTGTACGGTGCATTATTTTTGTTTTTTTTTATTGCACAACTTATTAAAACTAATTCTTAAGAAGTAATGTACAAAAGATGATAAGAATCCGCCTATCCGTTTCAGAGATCCAGCAAAACCACAAACGTTACTCCAGCAGGATCTCGAATAACTTCGCAGCCGAAGAACGAACAAATACAAAATAAGTTGCAACATTTACCTCGTCTAGACAACTAATTATATTGCTAATACTTATTTCGATATTCCCATTAAAAAAGAAAATGTCTGGCTGCGGTAACGTTACCCCAGCAGGAAACAAAAACTAAGTGCGACAAAGGAGAATGACAGGAATCGGCTCAAATCATGTAGCGTCCGACAGACTTTCTGTTATTAGGATCATTCATATTATGAAAATACAGTAAGAATTATACATTATAAATAAAATCTGTAGAACCACACCGTTTAAAAGTATATTTAAATAGTTATTTATTCGATCAACAAATCATCTGCCACAATTTCAATTAGAAATGTTACCATTACCAAAAAAAAAAAAATATCGATACGAAATTGCACTTGCAAATCGATTAAAATAATATCATTATGAAGCTAAGTAAGTGAATTTATTACTTACATGTCGTAATTCGTAGCTCTGATAATAATATTGCCCTTAATTATATTTTTGAAAATATTTATATTAAACAGTAATAATTAAAAATAGTTAAATTCGATTATCGATAACGTCTAGAATAGTATATTATAGAATAATAATGTTATTATAGTGTGCTGGCAACATTTCATGTCATTGTCAAAAAGTTTTGCATCTCCCGCGTATTATCACGAGCGACGAAGTTTTTTCGTGTTTATTTTTGAGTTTTGTGTTGTTTATTGCTGTTTCCGTACTCCGATTTTTCTACTACTTACGACTACCTTGGCTGTTGAAACTGAACCTGAATCTGTACTACTCGCTGACCTGGCTCGGCCAACTGAAAATCTGAACCTGCTTACTTGTTGATCTGGCTTATCTCACACGGATATCTGAACCTTTAGTTTACTAACCATGATTCGCTGCATCAATTGTGGTGTAAATGCCTTTCGGATGCGACGATACTTGTTAGAAACTGAGACTGAAGAGATTCAGCAACTGGTCCAGAACCAAAATGCTCTTTCTAAAGTAAGTGATATATTAGTTAATGTTTTATCCTGAATATTGTAATAACAACATGATGTTACGAACAACATAATAAACCCCGCCCGATTGATGATGATAACAGGCGAAACGTGGGTACGGTACACCTCTGCCTAACCTTTCGGGGATTACAGGCGGGATGTTGTATGTAAACAATAAACAAAAACAAGCTACTGAGCTAATAATAAAACCTGTATCAAGTTAACCCTTTGTTTGTAGCTCATTATTCAATGTTTTAGCACAATATTTTTTTTTACAGTTACCAAGGGATAGTGTTTTGTGTCATGCTTTTGGTTGCTACTACATCAATCAGTTGCACACTGTGGAAGATCTTTGTATCGGTCAAGAGTCCATACATTATCAGGTAATACGGAAAGAGAAGCACATATAAGAGCTGTTGTTGTTGATAGGATTTTGCCACACTCGGTAAGTATTCATGCTAATATTTTATCAAAATGCTTTAAAATGATAAGCAAATCTTTTATTATCTCTCACTTTTGTTTATTTTTGTTCCAAAACAATATCATTAATTACACTGTATTTTTTTTATTCCCTGCACGGTCAATCATGTGTTTATAATAATTTATTTTATATTTTATTACAGCTACGTACATCTGAACAGATTTGTCACCCTTGTTGGCAGAGGTGTGATAGTTTGGCTGTACTTTACACTGAACCATCCACATCATCTGCAGTTCCTTCTCTACCGTCAACATCTGAAAAATCCATAGTTGATCTTCCGGGTACATCGTCTGGGCAAGTAACGCAACCTGTTGAAATCGAATCTTCTCCGTCTCTCCCTCAAGAAGTGTCAACAATATTTTTATCTCAGTATGGGAGGACATCAGACACTCAGGCACGCTGTTTTTTTTCCAGGTTGTCACTATACTTAAAGACTTGTGGTGCCATTATCTATTAGAATAAGACTTTTTGCAGATTTTAAATTCTATGTCCCAGCAGGATGTAAATAAATAAATAATAATAATTATAATAGAAGGAGAGCTCACTTCACAAACATAAATGTTGATTCACAAAATATAAATAACTTCCCTCAACTCACACAGGAAGATTTGATATTAATTGCTTGTGGTACTTACCAAATAAAACAAGCATGGTCTTATTACGGCGAACATATTCGGAACAATGGTTCCTATATTATTGAAGTGTGTAGAAAGGCTCATCTTAGCAACATACGGGATGAATTGTCACTCTCTCAAAATCACTGGCTCCTTAGAGGTAAAATTCAAAGCAGACATATAAGTCGAAAAATATATTATGTTTATATCATAATTAATAATAATGAAACTGGGAGAGAGGCAATTGACCAATATTGTTGTAATTGCTTATTTAGGCGAAGAACCGTAGGTTGCTGTGCACATACAATGACAATATTATGGTATCTCGGTTGGGCATGACATCAAACAAATATAACCCCTCCAGCCCAGTTTTTAGATGATATATTAATTAAATATGATGATGTACTGTTTGATGAATAATAAATTGTTAAAAAGTATACCTACATGGGATTTTCTTTTATACTTTCTAAAATAATCTAAGTAAGAATGCTATGTATTATGTATATTTTTTACTATAAAAACATTTATATGTTTTTGGGAGAGGATAATGTGGCAAAAGTCATTAATTTAATTAGTCATTTATCAGTCTAGTTTATGTTATCGTTAAAATCAGAAGTATTAAATGGTCAACTTTAAAGAACTATAACTTTTTTTGGTGTACTTCTACAAAAAAAACTAATTATACTATCAAACTCTATATTTATTTTCCTATTTTAGGGTATATAACTCATCTTTGTCGGTTCGGGCCTAGTCTTGTAGGAAACTTTGGCATTCTCCTGAAAATGTGTGCAACAATTACAGAAGCTAGGCAACTAATTATCTACATCATTTAAATGACAAACGATATTATCTGGCTGGGGTAACGTTCACTCCGTTGAGTAATTTTTGCGTGAAAGAGTAACAAACATCCCCACAAACTTTCACATTTATAATATTAACTAGCGACCCGCCCCAGCTTCGCTCGGGTACAAATTATACATATAAACCTTCCTCTTCAATCACTCTATCTATTAAAAAACCGCATTAAAATCCGTTGCGTAGTGTTAAAGATTTAAGCATACATAGGGATATAGGGACAGAGAAAGCGACTTTATTTTATACTATGTAGTGAAAGGATATACACAAAGTAAAAAAAATGTCGCGAGGAGCCTGACAGATTAATAGCTCGTTTGATTTTATACAATAATAATAATTATTTATCAAACCAAGAACTTCAAGATTCTTTAAATTTCATTTTACGTCAAGCTCAAATGGAGATGTTTTCGAAGGAATATGATATTCTTAAATCTAGCAAGACCTTGCCTCGTAAAAATAGACTTATTTCTTTTAGTCCCTTTCTTGACAAAGATGGTCTCATTCGTGTAGGAGGGAGACTTGATAATTCTCCTTATGACTGATAAATGATAAATGATGTTTATTCAGTAAATAGGTTACAAGGAACACTTTTACACGTCAATGTTTTTTGTCAGTTTAAGCTAGATGAGGCCGGTGTTTCCTAGCTGACTACCCTGAGAAGAAACACCGAAACAAACTCAGAGGTCAAAGTCTCTTTTAAAGTGTTGAAATCCATACAATGTGTACTGGTTAAATCATATGAGAACCATGTACGTTTATGAATGTCTGGGATGAGCTTTTTGAAGAAAGCAACACACAAATTCGAGTGGACCTGTCCAGATCCAGACAGTGCAAGCATTTGTCAGTCATCGCGAAGCTCAACTCAGGACTTTGAGGAGCTCAACGAACCGACGAACAATACCAAAGTAAGGACATTTGAGTAGGCCGCAAAAATACTCAAACTGCCAGACAATCATAAAATCTACATGAATATAACGACATACATAGTTCTCGCATTCACATTATATGATCTGACTATGACTACAATATCAAGCATTCAGTTTTACTATGTTCTAAACATCATGTCATTATAATCATCTTGTTTAAATATCATAAAGATTTGTTACACGCTGGCCCTCAGTTATTATTAGCAAATATAAGACAAATGTATTGGCCTCTTGGCGGCAGAAATCTTTCTAAATCTGTTGTGAAACACTGCGTTAAATGTTTTAAATACAAATGTCAAACCAGTCATGGGACAGTTGCCTTCTAATAGAACTCATTTGGAGTTCCCATTTTTGAATTGCAGTGTCGACTATGCCGGGCCAATATTGATAGCTGATCGAAAGGGGCGAGGGTGTAAGCTCGTAAAGGCGTACCTATGCATTTTTGTTTGTCTTGCAGTAAAAGCTGTTCATATCGAGCTCGTTACAGACCTTACCAAGCAGGGCTATATGGCTGCTTTAAGCCGTTTCGTTTCTCGTCGTGGCAAACCCAAGAGCATCTTATCCGATAATGGTACTAATTTTACCGGCACTTGTAATGAACTGCAACAATTCTTACAAGATTCAAATATTTCCTATGAAGTTGCACAAAAGGGTATTGAATTTAATTTTGTCCCTCCATTCTCTCCACATTTCAACGGTATTGCTGAAGCTGCCGTTCGTTCCACTAAACACCACCTGAAAAGACCTACAATTAACACATTTCACATACGAAGAAATGGTCACTTGTCTAACTCAAATAGAAGCTGTTCTTAATTCACGTCCTCTTACACCACTTTCCTCTGATCCACTAGATTTCACTGTCCTCGCTCCTTCACATTTTCTGATTGGACGATCACTTATGGCTGTTCCGCATCCACAGGTGACTGACTTAAACATTTGCCGCTTGGAGCGTTATCACAGAGTGGAGCATATAAAGCAGCATTTTTGGAAGCGATTCCATTTAGAATACATTTCTCTGTTCCAACAAAAGACAAAATGGACGTCATCATCAGGACAACTGGCAGAGGGAACGTTAGTTCTCATCAAGGAGAGAGGACAACCGCCACTGCTGTGGCCACTGGGACGTGTCACGAAGGTCTTCCCGGGGAACGACGGGACAACACGTGTGGTCGAGTTGAAGACGAAGAAGGGGACGTTATTACGTTCATTTAATAATATTTGCCCACTTCCTCTAGATTGAATGTTTCAACCTGGGGAGGATGATCATGCAGACAAGGCGTGAATCATAGTCCACGCCAGGGGACGCGCGGAGGGTGCGGTGCGGTGCGGGACGAAACCGTGGCAGCACGCTGGCCGCCGCCGCCGCCCGCCATTGACTCCAATACTGAACACGAGCGACGACGCGCGCGCATACTTCTTGTCTGCGAAGTTCCCAACATTTATTGTCTTTATAGAACCATATTATAAGTGTTTACAGTCCACTTTTACTTTCATTTATAACCTTTATTAAGGTCTTTAACATTTTGGTATACTCAATATAATACATAACAAACACCTACAAACCCCCCCCTCTCCCCCCCTCCACCACAATATTCACCAACAATATCTTCTACCATCATTATATCATGTAAAATACATATGTAATGTTATTCTGTTATACACATAAGATACATTGCGGTCTCAGGTTGCACAAGAAAATAGGAGATATGGGAGAGGTTTCTGTCCAGCAGTGGGAAATTAACAACTTTCTCTATGGACGTCAGTCTGCCAGGGGCGCGGGTGTGTTAAAAGCATTGACATTTATATGTCAATGGTTAAAAGAATCACCGCGGCCCCTGACACAGGCTACTGAAATCACACCCATGTTGGTGTGATTTAGCTAGTAAAAGTGTGACACACATACCCTCCCGAGAAGTTATTTGATGGTTTCCCATCCCAAAAATACAACAGGCTAGTTTTTGAAGTCGGCCTTCAAGCTGGTGAATGCAACTCCACGTCCAAAGCATGTGCATACAGAACACTGAGAACAATGGCTTGGCACATACAGAAGTAAGGATGGTCTTGAACACAAAGAGTGAATAGCAAGCTCACTTACTCTGCCAGGGTCACGAGAGTGATCAAGAGTCACTGGAGCCCTGGCACAGGCGACTAAAGAAAATGGGTGGGTTTTAGTCAGTAACTATCTGGGGGTCCCGGGAGTGGAGGATAAATTCGAAAGAGTTACCTCGCCCCCGGGCACGTAGGGCAGGGAGGAACAGGGGTGGGTTTTAGTCAGTAAGAGTGACACCCCCTTCCGCTCCACCCTAGAGCGGAAGAAGTCATGAGATGATTTCCCACCCCCAAAAAAAAAAAAAAAAACTATCTGGGGGGTCTCTTTCTCTGAAACGAAACTTCGCAAACGAACGAAATTTAAACGAAGTTTCGTTACAGGGTTTTTTTTTCCTTAAATGGATGGGGCGGCAAAGCTAACCGGCCCGGGGCGCCAAATCTTCAAATACGCTTCTGACACTGTTGGAAGAGAACAAATATCACTACTAGGCTGGCTGGCAATGTCTTTGCCAATACTTTCAAATATTTTTCTCCGTTGCAACTTTTTAATTTACTTAGTATCTAATCTGTGATTTACTTCTTTCTAGCTCACACTTATAACGTCGTCCCTTTTATATCGCATATTGCGTAACTTCCTGTTGATTGTTCTAGAAAAGTCTATTCTAGAATGTTCTTAGAAATCTGTCGACGTCGCGTCCATTTCCGGGAAGGTTTGTTTAAATTATAATGCTGGTGTTACACATTAGGATTAAAATATTTTTAATTTTATTCAACCGACTTCAAGACTAGGAGGTATTACGAATTCGACAAGGCTAAAACATATGAACTTCGTGTTAAGGGATAATATGCTTTGAATGCTAATAAAATGTTTCATAAAAAGATACTGTCCTTCTATTCTTCGAGTTTTTCTTCTGTTTTTAGAGTTCCGTACCCGAAGGGTCAAAACGGAGCCCTATTGCTGTCACTCACGTGTCCGTCTGTCTGTCTCTTGTTGTCCCAAAGCCATACAAATGGTCAAAAATACATTTGGTACGGAACCATAGCGAAGTCGGACAGACACGCACTTGGCCGGTTTTATTTAAATAGAGTATTTAGTTAGAAAAAAGATTTGGGTAATTTCAGAGTCTAAATCCTCGGAGGAGCTCGTGGATAAAGTAATAACAGCTGCACGGGTCGATCCATCAGGTTAAGCTAGGCTTGCCGGGGTTGGTCCATGGATGGGTGACCATCTTTACATACCGAGACTCCTCTGTGCCTCGGAAAGCACATTAAGCCCTTGATCCCGGCTGTCAATCGTATGTCTTTGACATTCGTTACGGGTCGTCAGAAGCCCGAAAGTCTGACAACCAGTCTTACCAAGGGGTATCGTAATTAACAAGTAACTGGGTTATGGAGGTCAGACAGGGAGTCGCTCCATGTAAAATACTGGTATTCAGCTGCATCCAGTTAGACTAGAAGGCCGACCCCAAGATAGTTGTGAAAAGGCTAGGCAGATGATATCCTATCTCGAAATTATCTACACGTAATCGTGTCAAATTATTAATTAATGTTTAAATTTATCTATAATGTATTTATTGTATATATTATTATAAATAGAATAGAATACTCTTTATTATGTACACCTAAGACTACCTACAGTACTGTATTTCCTTTTCTCTTTAAAATCCATCCAAAGGTTGTCTTGAAAAGATCGCTTTTAGCGATAAGGCCGCCCATTGTGTCACCCCATGTAATGTTTTCCTCATATTTTTATCGTAATTTATATGGTGTACATAATAAAGAGTATTCTATTCAAATTTTTCGCAAATGCGTCGTTCTAAATCTTATAAAAACGATTATTTAACTCAAAGTAGCAATTATTTAAATTAAACCATTTACAGGCACTTTTGAATTGTTATGAAGTCGGTCTCTCAGGAAGATGAAGCTAATTGCACATAACAAAGCGTCGATTATTTTTGCCCGAATTTCAATTCCGGCAAAAATTATTCTATATTCACATCAAGTACTCGTACTTCCACAAAAAATCCCTGAACTGTTTCAGCGACTGATTTGCAGGGGTTCATTCAAATATACAATCAGTTGCTAAACTGTCTGTCTAAAATATATATGTATTGCCGTGGTGGACCAGTGGCAATGGCCGTGACTTACAAGTTGTAGGTCGTGAGTTCAGTTACCACTGCTCTCAAAACGGTGAAGGAATACATCGTAAGGAAACTGGCGTGTCCTAGAAACAAATCTTCGAAGACAATACATCCGCCAACCTGCACGGGGCCCGCGTGGTAAATTACGGCCCACACCCTCTCACAAA
The DNA here is from genome assembly GCA_951329385.1 of Polia nebulosa. NCBI lineage: Eukaryota > Metazoa > Arthropoda > Insecta > Lepidoptera > Noctuidae > Polia > Polia nebulosa. Next base: position 16,446,935 of record OX589615.1, read on the forward strand.
GAGGAGGCCTGTGCCCCAGCTGTGGGGACAAAAAGGCTGATGATGATGATATGTCTGGTACCGACATTACAATATTTTTCCTTGTGGCCATGGGTAGTTTTGCATAACATTCTATTCTTGAAGGTAGTCGAAAAAAAGTGTTCTTTTTTCCACAACTATGTTGCCACTCTTCCATTCCCGCCCAACTAGCGCAGCAGGCATTATTTGCAGAAACTTTATTTCACTAAACAGTTAATTTCTTGATTAATTTCTTGGTGATTAGTGTTAAAACTAAGAAATATTGAAGTTATAATGGGTAAGCAAGTAATTTAAATCTGTTTGAATTCGGTTAAAAACTACTGGAATTCAGCTTTTTGTTGCATACATGAAATAATTATGTTCGATGGTGCCAACGTTTTACGATGGTGTTCTTTGCTCAAATTCGACAAAGTCTTGCTGACTTCTATAATTTTTTTATCTTAATTTAATTATGAATGAATTTTAGTAGAGGTACTTTGCACACAAAGAAAACTCCACCTAAATTACGTGTAAACTGTGTTTCTTTGTGTGCAAAGTACGAGTACCTACTCCGACTAAAATAGAAAGATTAAAGAGGCATGTAAGTATGTTTTTTTTTTATGTATATCCATCGATTTCTCTGTCAATTGAGGACCGATTTTCAAAATTCTTTATTCGATAGAATATACTCCCGAGGTGGTCCTATATAAATTTTATCGAAAATGCTTCAGCGCTTTTTGCAAACTGAACAAAAACAAAAATACGTATAACTAGATGACGTTTTGGTGTTCTCAAATTACGACTGTTTAAATTTCACGTTCCATGTTATTGGAGTTTTTAGTTCTGGGGTAGGTATAACAACTAAAAAGAGAAAAATAAAAAACTTACAACCAACTTCCACAAAAAAATACATACACTAAAAATTAAAAAATAATTTTAATTTCGGAAGTCAGAGTCAAATAACGAAGAAATAAAATACAAACACCGACTTTAATTTTTAAGTGTATTTTTTTTTTTTGGAAGTCGGTTGTTTTTCTTTGTAAGTTTTTTATTCTGTTGTAATATTGTACTGTTTTTATATAGGTACCTATATTGTTTTTTTATATCTTTATCTCTGGAAGGTGATACCTGTGATCATTCTTTAACTGATAGAATTATAGAAAGCTACACTACCGCCGCGTGATACTTTTGTCTCAAAATGGCGGAGCGAAAGCTGGTTTTAATTATAATTGAGATGGAGATATCCAATATAAGTACGTACGGAACACTTTCTCAGGAACGGAGCCCTGGGGCACAACTGGATTGCCTCTAATATACCTACTCACAGCTAGGAACAAACCTCCTCTCTGTGAGAACGAGTAGGCCGTGATCGACCACGCGGGCCTAGTAAGGCTTAATGGATGTCCAAATGTCTTCGAACGTTTGGTTCTAGGAAAGCTAGGAGATGACAGTTTCTCCTCACGATGTTTCCATTCATCGTCCCACTAGGCTATGATATAAATTCGTAGAACATAAATCAGATAAATTCATTTCTTTTTTCAGCGCGTGACGTTTTACGAAGACAGCCAAGTTTTACCGAGCGTTACCGAGTTCTTTCGGGTATGATCCATCATCCTCCCATTGCAGCTATCACCATGTCCAGCCTGTCATCGCAAGAGAAGGGTAGGATCCAGGGAGTGGTACAGCCCCATCTGTTCTTCAAGAGAACTTTTCCCGACAGGAGCACAGCTTGAAATATGTTGCAGGTAAGAAAACAGTCCGTTCATTTTCAATTGTTTTTTTAGTTGGAGTTCATTGGGCAAGATCTTTGCCCAGATGTGGGAGACGCAAACAAATAGTCGTAGTGACAATTTTTTTATGTTGTTTTTTTTATGGGATAATCCCGCCACACTTTTTCCAAACCACTGTAACTCCTGTAACCTCTAAGCCAGAATCAACAGTGTTGACCACCAGAAAAAACGCCGAGGCAATGAAGCTCGATGAGTCCCAGAGAAACGATTAAACTGTCTTAGATTCCGTAACGAAATTAATCATAGAAGAACTGCGGAGGAGTAAGAAAAACATAACACCCTCCTAATCAAGCAGGAGACAGAACAAAGCTAGACCATTAGGCACAAAGGGATATTTACAACTGGGGAAAGCTCAGTTGCCAAGCACCACGGATTAAAATACTAATATTAATGGCTCCTAAACATTTGATTCCAATAATAGGTATGGCAAAAATGCTTGAACGCACGGAAATTCGTTCTAATTTCGACAAGGTCTGTGGAATAGACAACCTCAGACTTTTATGTTGCTTATAGGAACTATGATTTCCACATAAATCTTGTGCATTTGTAAGGTACGAGAGCCCATGACCAAAATGTTTGCTTCATCGTTTTACGACCAAAACTGTACAAAATCGACAGATTTGGTTATTCTGATTCCAAAACAAAAATATTTCAATAATTTTCCGCGTTACGTCTGACCTGGCTGCATTTTCAAATAAGTCAAAAAAAAATACCGAAGTGTTTCATCGCAATCAGCCTGATTTTTCCGAATGTAGTTGAACGATAGATTCTGGAAACCAAAAACACAATTTTCAGACTCCAGTAGCGTCACACGTACCCAGAAGAACATTCGAGAAAATTAAAAATTTAAAAAAAAAAAATAAAGCTTTTATTAATTCCTTATTAAATTTACATGCAAAGGTTTGAAATTGTTACAATATGGACACATATCAACTTAAAATTAAATTATGTTAGTAAAAAGTATATAAAAAAAACTTAGCTTTAATTTTGTTTTGTTAGTTTTGTGTGTTAGTATTTACGATGTCTCTATCTCAGTGTAAGGACCGCCTGAGGCGGTAAAAGCCTCCTCCATATGCTTCCATTGATCGCGAAATCTAGCTTTCCTGGCCCAAAGGTTTGCAACAGTTTTGACAATGTCATCTTCCCACCTCTTAAAAGGCCTTCCTCTTCTCCTTTTTACAGATCTGGGGTTCCAGTTTGTTATGATCTGGGCCCATCGCTGTGGTTCCAGCCTCTGAATATGTCCTGCCCATCTCCATTTAAGTTTGAGTGCCAGCCTAATCACGTCAGAAGATCTTGTCGTTTTCTTGATCAACGAGGTTTTCACTCGGTCTCTTAGTTTAATATTCATAAAACTGCGTTCTAGTCCTCTCTGACAAGTTCTAACTTTAATTTGTTGTCTTTTTGTTAGCGACCAAGTTTGACACGCGTAGGTGAGGCAGGGTATTAAGCAAGTACACATAGCTTTGGTTTTCAGCCTAGGTGCAAAAGAGGAAATTAAAAATTAGGCAACAAAAAAAAACCCATAGCAAACCGTCTGAAAATTTGGTTTTCAAGTAAACATTGGTCAGTTGATAAGAATATATCATTTTTCAGAAAAAAGTGTAGTGTAGTTCTAAGTACTAACACTAGATTTTAAGTTGTGTATAATGTTATACTAACAAATTATGGACTTTGTTTGACTGAAATATAAGATTTTTTTTTATGTGTTGAAACCATTTTGAACATGTTGAAAAATGCCGATCGGCAACATAGCATTCTGTCTGAAAACTGTTGGACATTATGAAAAATGTTGCGTAGATCAGATGTAAAAAGAAATTATATCAGACAAATTTAAACACGATTGTAATTATTTGTCAATTATAATTGTAACATATCAACTAAATAGCATTTAGCTACTTCTAGCAACTTTTTTGAGTAAAAAATCTGAGAAACTAGCAACTTTTGCAAAATGTCTAGTCAGTAACTAAAGGTTGGCAACTGCTGCTGCAGTATGTATTCGCTAACTCAGTTGACATAAATTTGATAGGCAGAACATTGCTGGACACGCCGCAATTGCGGCGGTAAGGCCCCTCTTAGAGGAGTGGCTGGAGAGGTGTCACGGCGTCCTCACCTTTCACCGGACGCAGGTCCTCACCGGACGCAGGTCCTCACCGGTCACGGAAGTTTCGGGAGGTTGCTGTGTAGGATAAGGCGGAGGGAAACGCACACGGTGAGGTATATGGTGGAGATCTGCTCTGCTTGGGCGGAGCCCCACCGTGTCTTCGTGAAGGCGATCGGCGGCAGCGACCTCTCGCGCCCGGCCCTGGCCCAGGCCATGGTACGGAGTGAGAGGGAGTGGAAAGCAGTCTCCTCCTTCTGCAAAGCAGTAATTCTCGCGAAGGAGAAGGCGTAACGGGTGATGGAGGCTCAACAACAGAGTCGCCCTCACTTCCTCAGTAGCAGCCGCCGCAGGAGACGCCTTGGGCGTCGGACGTCGCGAGACTATCTCCGGCCACCGTAGACATGGGAAGGAACAGGGGTGGGTTTTAGTCAGAAGGAGTCTGACATGTCTTCCTGTTCCACCCAGAGTGGGAGATTCATTGAATAATTTCCCACCCCAAAAAAAAGACAGTACATTGCTGCTATGACGTATAGGAAAACAAAAATGTACTACATAGTGCCTATTATAATCAATTTCCACCGAGCAAAGCAGCAATATACTCTGCATATTGCAAATTGATGTCAACTGAGTTAGCGAATACATCTGCTGATCGGAACAACCTGCCGACGCCGATTCTTTTCGTATTTGGAGGTCAAGGTGACATTTAAAAGGTCTGAAAACAATTTTTTGGAAATCTCGGCAGCAATACAAAAGATTTAAAAACAAAATTGAACCAGGCTGCTATGAGACAGGTCGGTAAAATATTTTGACATTTTTAAAGTTGCTGTTTTAAGACGCGCAAAATTTGTGAAAATAAACTTTTTCCTAATATAGACAAAACCTATGTACATTTTTAATATCAGACATATTGTGATAAAAGCGTCTGCTTATTTTTTTTGACATAGCAGAAATGGGCCCAATAAAACTGAGATACTTATGGTCGGTTCTGCCCTCTTAGTCGGGTTCAGATTCATCTAGTGTAACGGTTTTATACGGTTTTGGCCGTAAAACGATGGAACATGGTTTTGGTCGTGGGCTCTCGTACTATAAGTGCGAGTCTTACTAGGTACCCCGACAGCTAGATCCGAAACTACTTGTAGGTGAATTAAGACATCTACAAAATATGAGTAAGATGCGTGTGGGAACGACGCCGCGTGGCTCGTGCGACATGTACTCACATCGCCACAACGCCGCCGCTCGCAACTGTTGCGCCACTATTGCTTAACCTGTTTCCCGGAAGGGAGGCGGATGTGAGTGAGTGCAAGCCTATTGTGTTGCTTGGCTGCTGCGTGGTTACCGCGTGACTGCTGCGTTCTGTAGGCGCGTTCACGCGGCCATATTTACTTGCCATACATTCATTGCACCACAATTTATCCCTCTTCTCCTTATCTTATACTTAGCCACATCTACATGGCATACATTGCTGCCCACGGCTACACTGTACGTGTACTCGTGTTTCGCTTTGCTTTGTCTGGACTAGGCGGGATCACCCACTACGAGTCTGCGACATCTCTTATCCTCGCAGTAATCGATAATAATCTAAAAAATAGTAAAAAAAACTAAAATTCAATACAATAGTTTTATTTTCGTTTTAGTCAAAATACGTCCACAACTGGACATAGGGCTCCTCACATAAACTACTTCAACAAAAAGTCAGCAAAAAGTTTTATTCTTTAGATTCCTGCTGTTTCCTTGAAGATTGCAGCTACTGCTGAAGCGTTAAGATGACCGCGTCAAGTAGGTCGCGGTCGGAAGCTGAACTTCGATTAAACAACAAATTACTGTGTCAAGAAAGAAAGAGCCCCAACTGACATTGGAGGATTAGGTGAGTTTTTTTTTGAAAATGCTCCCTTCATGGCTTCAGTAAATTCAGCATTATTTATACCTGAAATTCCTACAGCTAGGATACAGGCCTCCTCTCTGTGAGACGGAGTGGGCCGCAATTCACATCGCGGGCCCAGTGTGGGTTAGTGGATGTCACGTGGTTTAAGTTATGTTTCTCGGACATGTCAGTTTCCTCGATATGTTTTCCTTGTTTTGAGGACAGTCTTGATATAATAACTCGCACAAGCCGAATGCCTTGTTTTCTGGAGGGTGGGTATAATCAGCAAATGAATTCTCGTGTCAGACTCTTTACTCTTGTACCTTTAGTTACCTGTGCCGGTCAGGGTTACTAACTTTCGAATTTAACCGTGACCCCAGGCAGGCATCGGCCCTAGCGGACCCCGTTAGTTGCTGCTGACATCTCTCTGAGGCGCGTGAAACACTAAGCGCCGTGGACTCGGGCCTGGTCTACATCGGACGGCGAGCTACCCATGACTCGCCGTCCGCAGGCCCTACAAGCTGCCTGCCTACGACGAATCCATGACTTACGACGCATCAGTCGGGGCCACTGGGCCGCAGCGACCGCGTACTGGAAGATGACCGCGTACCGGAAGATGCAGCGTTGGAAGGCCTCTCACAAGGTGGACCGATCACCTGGTGAAAGTTGGACGTCCGATGGATGCAAGACGTACCTACATGAGCGGTCGTTGTGGCGATACTTGGGGGAGGCCTATATACAGCAGTGTACGTCTTTCGGTTGAACTGTAGATGATGGCTAAAATCATGCTTTTCATTACCTTCAGGAGCTCTCAAGCCTCACACATCTGTCTACGGCTTCGATTGCTGTCGAAGATCTTCATCAAGTAACTTCAGCTGCTTCTAATGCCGAACAAGGAACGCTAGCCGCAGCCCCCGGTTTAACTGATGTGCCTGTAGTTAGGTAACCAGCTCCCCTAGCCATTTACTTTTTTATTATCGTTTACGCTAACGCTTAGTACAAAATGTATGGCATTACCAGTGAATGCGATAAGTCACGTGACACTTCTCTACGTAAGTAATGTCATCGCCATACATTTTGTAATAAGCGTTAGCGTAAACGATAATAGAAAAGTAATATGGCTAGGAGGACAGATGATTGTTGCTGGAACAAACCAAGCCAAATGCGAAACGCAATGGCGTACCACCCGGTGTAATAACTAGTTTTAATTTTTTCTATTGTTATCACAAGATTTATTTAAACTTCATGTAGTGTTGTGGTATATAGACGGACCTGTGGATTAGAAAAACAACGACGTTGAAAAATGCATTCTTTTCGAGATAAATGAAAGATATCATTCATGTGATGATGACAAATCAGATGTGTCTGCCTGTTCGTCTGTCTGTCACAGCCAATTTGCTCTGAATCGGACGGATTGAGTTGAAATTTGGTTGACCCATGAAGGGCTGTGACCCAAACACGTACGTATAAACGTAAATTAATAAATTAGGATTGTGGGGTTCACGTTGGGATGTGTGCGAACCGGAAAATATGAAGTTTTTAAACTGTACCACAGATAATATAATACTAGCGTACAGATGCCTCATCATAAGTATAGTAACAGTTTTTACCATATTTTTATTCAAAATATTAGTGTTACTTAGACTTCATTAAGAAATCAATGCATGTTACGCCTTACATTGATATTTATTTGAACTAAATTTTCATTATTCGAGACCCACCGTCCAGCAGTTCATGAAACGCCTCACCAAGCGTTTCTTTGAAAAGGCTGCTAAGCATAGGAACCCCCTTGTCGTATCGGCCGGCCGATACATCCCCTCCGTGATCAATAACGTTCGCCGACCCCGGCACACATTAATCACACCCGACGACGCTACGACCCTGCTCCAAGAGAGCCGTAGGGAAACTAGCACGTTAAAAAGACGCAGACCACCGTCCTTCCGTCCTCGCCGCCGAGGACCGTCGCGAGACCCCACGCAAAGTCAAGCAACCAGTCCCTTGATAGAGCCAGCCCGCGCTGCTGTGCCGATAGTTTCAAGCCCGCCCGCATGACATATTCACACGACACCGACTCACACCGTGACGCGGCGTGTTCTAAGTTAATATAGGCACGTCGCGAAGCAACCTGACATACACACACCTCCTGTCGTGCGCGGCATGTCCGAACACAGCAGGGGACTTAAGACACAGAAATCCCCCCAGTCCCTTTGCTCAAGCCAGCACGCACCGCTGAGCTGTAGTTTTAAAAATTCGTCCACAAATAGTCACAACATGATTCAGCTGTCCCTTGCGGCCCTCCCCCAGCGACGCCCTGAGCCGAGGCCCGTACCCCAAAGGGGGTGCCCTTAGCGTAGTCGCTTGTAGTTTTAAGTATAAGTCCTGGCTGGAGGCTTTAATAATAATTAAAACCACCACGGGCACGTCCGCTTAAGCAGTCGACGAAGTCTCGCAGTTCAACCATCGTGGTTGAACTGCGAGTTTCAGACAAAAAAAAAAAAAAAAAAACATTATTCGAGATGAGACCTCGTGACTGTACCTACCGTGCGACTTATCAAATGAAAGGGCTTTATTGTTAGGGTCTCAAATGTATTTTTTCATATTTTGAAATAAACAAAAGATAGAGGAATATTGACCATTCCCGTTATCTCTGAAACACCTGACCGAAAAAACACAGATATAGGTTGTTAATTGTAGATTTCAGGAAAACTATAAGAATTCTTACTTTTTTTTTTTAACTTGTTAAAAAATACTATGTATTCGTTCGGAACTCTTTGCGCGCAAAGTCCGACTCGCACTTGGCCGGTGTTTTCTGTACGTATGTGCACAATAGGCGGTCTTACCGCACAAGGCAATCTTTTCCAGACACGTTTCAGATGGAATTAATGTACTTACAAGAATTGTTGAATTTGTTTGCGTTAAGCATAAGTGGTGCTGCGTGGACCCTCATTGCACACGCAATGCCACTGCTTCAGGGATCTTTTGTCTCCGCATCTCAAGTTAAATGATCGAATTGCTACCTGACAGCCTCAGAAGTAGGGGAATTTTTCGCATAGATGCACTCGCAGCTAACTTCACAGACGCCTTATCTATGGTACGACGTGTACCATCCTACGTGGCCACGTAGCGGGCCGGTTAACTTTAGATCTGCCGTTTGACGAATGAAATGGAGACAAATCGTAGTCCGGCTTCTTCTTTGACCCCTAGTGTGTCTTCCTTTGCGAGTTGGTCGGCTCTCGTTACCCCCCACTCCTGCATAGGCCTTGATCCAGGCCAAGAAGACTATGAAACGGCTGAACGATCGTCGCGGCTGTTTTGCAAAATCTGGTCCCTGATCCAGGAATGATGACATTTCTTGTATTGCTTCCACGCAAAATATATAATACCAAGACCCAGTGAAACGCACATTAGTATGAGGATTATACTGATCGTCGAAATATTGTGTGCCTTCAATTCTTCGATGTGTGTATTATTTAAACCGTGGAATTCTGGTTCACAAAGACGGTCTCCTTTTCTACGTTTGAACGAGACATATTCACTGTTTTCCGAACGTTCAGTTAACTTATTAAATGTTCTCGATCCATTTAGGCTTATTTATCACGAACTCAGTTCAGTTAATTTACTTTGCTTTGGAGCCGAGACAGCAATCGCATCATGCACCCCTAAAATGGGCAAGGGTCGTCATGTGGGGATATTGTGTTATTGAAAGAACTGTTCTCAAGCCATTACCTTTAATTACTGACTAAAGAGTACAAGTGTGTTATATATTAATAGAAGACACTTTACATTTATGGATAGGATCATAGACCTTATACTATATGTAGTGAAATTATATTCTCTTTGTATGTAGTACTTACTACACCTCAGCCAGTTTGTAAACTAGGCCGGTCGAAGGCCTTCTCCATGTCGAGGAATAGGTACTGCGCGTACTCCTTGTTCATCGCTGTTAACAGCAGGTGCAGTACCTTCGACAGCTGGAGCGTCGTGCTATGTTCCGCCCTGAAACCAAACTGTTCAGGGCCTGTAGACAAAGTAACATCGCTTCGTAGCGAAACGATATCTAAATTCGTCATCGTCTCTGAGATATCGATAAACATTTCCTAGCGTTAGCGTTCCTTCGTTGTCTTTTTTGGCGATCACGATCGAGGCGAAGGCGAACTCTGAAAGCGCTGCTTGTCTACGCATTTGTATGGGATAAACACGATAGCAATTCGTTTCTTTATGGTTTCGTTACGAATTATAACATTGTCTACCAACTTGCGATAACGATGTCGACTGACCACGTGACTTAGCGCGGTTTATGTCAATCTCACATTTTAGTCTTTTCTAACTTCGTTATCGTTTTTAAGTTGTTACTTTGTCTAAGCCCCCAGGTCGTGGTGAGATGTGTGGCGTGAAGTGTCGTAGCAGAAGCGACTCGGACACCTTGGAGATGGTCGGGAGCAAGGTGATGGGCCGATAGCTCTCCGGCTTCAGTACATTTTTTCCCGCCTTGGGAAACATGATGACGCGCCCTTCCATTCATGCGGCGGGGAATTTAAGACCCCCGTGCGCAGTATCCCCGTGAACAGGCACGCCAGGGCCGCGACCATACAGTACGGAAGGTGGCGCAGTGCTGTGCTGGTGATACAGCTTAGTTCTGACTTCTGAGTATAGTGTGTCTGACTGTGCCCGGCGAGAAGAAGATGGGAAACCTGATTGGGGGTTATCGGCGTGGCGAAATAGTCCCCAAGGTATTGCTCGACTGCTGCGAAATGTTCGTGCTCGGTGGTTGGGTTTGGGCAGAACTGACACTCCAGGTTTTCAGCGAAGACCTCCGTGCGGTCATCGGCAACGTATTTCAGTGCCCCCTCACTTGCTTGAAGAGGGCGCACCGGAGTTGGGGTGTTCGTGAACTGGCGGCACAGTCTGTGTACAGACGCCAGTCACCCTCTGCGGCATCTATACAAACCTCTCAGCTTGCGGCGGCCATCGCCTTTAGCTCGGCCTTTACATTCTCCGCGAGCCGGTTGAATTGTGTTTTTAGGTTGGGCATCTTAACTGTTGCCACTCCTTGCGTAGGCGTCTCTTCTCGGCGACCATAGCGCATATCCATGGCGACAGGGGCGGCTGTAGCACTGTGCCTTGCGACTGTGACGTCGTTGTCGCCTCTTCCAAGGCATGTTGCACGCAAGCAGTGACGTCATCCGCTAGTAGGTCAACGTCAGCGGCGGTAGCAATAGGCCGAGTTGGCGTGGTGATCTCAATCCTTTCTGAGAAGACGGTCCAGTCCAGTAATCGACGTGGCGCTGGTGGCTTTAGTCTGGTCGGATTCTCGATAGGACGACGAGCACAGGAAGATCACCTGTTGGGTGATATGGCAGTGTAACCCTCGATGAACAACAATGTCGAGCATTTGGTTAGGGTTGTCTGGGTAGTGTGTGGGTGTCTCAGGGCCGGACTGTGTACCCGAAGGCCTCCGCGTCTGCGAAGAGCCGTCTTCCCCAGTTGTTGGTGTTGGCAGCGTTCCACACCGGAAGTTTACAATTCAAGTCGCCGGCGAGGAGAGTAGACGCAGATGGTAGTAGGGCCCGCAACTCTGGCAGTTCGCCGACAGGCAGTTCCTGTTCATTATAGCTCTTATTACATAGCTATTAGAGCTATAATGACAATTATTAACGTGTTACTCTTATTCTTTTTCCTCGTTTCTCAGGAGCGATATTCTACACGGACGCATCGATGTTGCTAAGGGTTTTGAATACATCGACGCGTTACTAACAAGTTTGACAACATTCTAGGAATGCATGTAATATACTTCGAAGTAAATTCCTCGTAAATAATTAAATAGGTGGTAAATGCCGAGACGCCGTGCGCGTCACCATGCTAGTAAAATAATTATTACTACATTAGATAGACCTCTTACATTGATAAATTCTAATAATACAGATCTAAATTCCTAGTCTTTATTTCTCTATTTTTCGAATATATTTTAACTAATGAAGGAGTAAAACATTAGGGATGTAAGTAAAGTTAGGCAAGCCTGGAAAATGAGATTAATTAATGAAAGATAATTAATTATATCTGTCACTGAAACCAGCATTCGCGAATTTCGCCTACAACCGACACTTTACCGCATGATGAAAATGCATTGACGTGCTAACTCTTGCCCGCTTTCACTTTGTTACGTGAGTGCAAGCGCTGTAACAGGCATATCCCGTTATGCTACCTGTATCACAACGGCACAAATAAAAAAAAACAACACGCGTACAAAAATCAGTGTAATCGTTTATCCATTTAAATTAATCACGCAAATTTACTAATTACAGAAATTTAAAAATATGTCGTAACAAAAAGCGATTATTTATTCATTTCTCGGTAAACGTCCTTGCTTTGTAAATACATATCGCTCTCATAATATTTAAGACTATGAACGGTGACCATGTGTAGAACGGAATGTAGATGCAATGTAATAAAAAGAAAAGTTGTGACGTAAAAGCGTGTTCCTCCCTCCAGGGGGGTGACACTTCCAATACAAACCGATGCCGAGTGAGATTTGCTCAGAAACTATCCGAAAAGATTTCAAACATTAGTTAATAGATGATAAGATAGATGTAACTACCCCTGCCACATCTGTTTTACATGATTACCAAAGAGAATTTAATCTATACATATAATAAATCTGTAGAAAAGTCATTTTTGTACATTGAAGAAATTGAAACAAAAAATAGCCAGCGTGTGAAAAGATAAGTAACAGAACCCATTTCCATCATTTTTGAAATTTTTGTCTGTTTGTCTGTTTGTTTGTGCGCACATCACGTAAAATCTACGAATTCAATGCTGACAATGTTTATATACAAAAATTATACGCAACTTGAGGATTAACTTAGTTTTTGTTTCATCGAAATCGGTTCACTCTATCAAAAGATATGATTAATTTAGTGAGTTCAAGAAGTAAAATATTACGTTACGCAATTAAGTATAGTACTTGCAACGACATCTTAAGACTAAAAATAGAACTAATGTTGATAGTTGAAATCTAAATCCGATAGATGGCGTTGTGCAAATGACGTCATTTTCTGAATCGCGGTGTTAAGATTTTCCGCGCGAGGATGACGTCCACCGTGTTTACTAGGCAAATTGGGTTTCGTTAGGTGTCTTAAAAGTTCTTGCGTGTGTCGTAAAAGTTCTTTGGTTGCTTGGTTTATCGATTTTCTAAATTGGTCGAAAAAAAAGTATTTGCTTATCTTATTGGTTTCGTTTGGTCAACTTTGGTCATTGGTTTGAAGTACGAAGTAAAGATTGTATTTGATTTACTTCGTAGTTTGAATCCAATAGTGCCAATCGTTATACAGTAAGTTAGTGTTGCCAATTCGTTGAGTCACGACCACGAACAGACGATACGTTGTCACACTAGACTGTTCGACGCACCGATCTTTTAAGTTTGTAGGCTATTCAGTCATAAGTGTTGTTAGTTTTGTTTATTGCTTTAATTTTCCTTGAAAATGCCTCAAAGAAAAAAAACTAACCTTTCGCTGCGTAGCCGAAATGCGAAAAGGATGAGACTTTGTAGGTCTCAGGAATCGGAAGAAGATCGTGAAGCACGGTTATCTGCTAACCGAGAGCACATCGCTCTTTCACGTGAATCGGAAACGTTCACCGAAAGGGAGTCACGTTTAAGTTCACAAAGAACACGGACCGCGACTTTGCGGTCTCAAGAGAGTATCCAGGAACGCGAAGACCGGCTGTCTGCTGATCGGGAGCGCCACTCTCTCTCACGTGAGTCAGAGACATTCACAGAAAGGGAGTCGCGCTTAAGTTCGCAAAGAACTCGGACCGCGACTTTGCGTTCTCAAGAGAATATCCAGGAACGCGAAGTTCGGCTGTCTGCTGATCGGGAGCGCCAGTCTCTCTCACGCGAGTCAGAGACTTTCACAGAAAGGGAGTCGCGCTTAAGTTCGCAAAGAACTCGGACCGCGACTTTGCGTTCTCAAGAGAATATCCAGGAACGCGAAGTTCGGCTGTCTGCTGATCGGGAGCGCCAGTCTCTCTCACGCGAGTCAGAGACTTTCACAGAAAGGGAGTCGCGCTTAAGTTCGCAAAGAACTCGGACCGCGACTTTGCGTTCTCAAGAGAGTATCGAGGAACGCCAAGCACGTCTGTCATCTGACCGAGAGCGACACGCTCTCTCGCGCGAGTCTGAATCTCTCTCCCAAAGAGAAGAACGATTACAAATAGCTAGACATAACTATGTAGGTGTACAAAGAAACAATGAAAGTTATCTTGCATCTGAAAGGGAAAGAATAGATGAACTAAGACGAGCAGAAACAGCAGAACAACGTCAATCTCGCCTAGAAATAGAACGAGCTCGATACCATATGAATAGAGAAACAAATAGCGGAGCTGATGAGTCCATGGAAAATGACGATGCAAATATTTTATTACCTTGGGACAATAGGGAAAAATCAGGGTTCACATATTCGTCTAGAATTAATTATGCTGGCTTTACTTTCGTGGGTGACATGAGAGAAATTTGTAATTTTTGTCATGCTTTGAAATGGAGGAAAGAGACAGATGGAATGTGCTGCTCAAATGGAAAAATTGTTCTTCCAAATTTCCAAGATCCACCACACTTACTTAAAAGTCTCCTGAATGGCGATCATCCCCAGTCGAACCGTTTTTTGGATAATATTCGTTTATATAACAGTGCTTTCCAAATGACTTCCTTTGGGGCAAAACAAATAACGGAAGGACCGTTCATGCCAACCTTCAAAGTACAAGGTCAAGTTTATCACCTTATTGGATCTTTGCTGCCAGAAAATGAACCCAAATTTCTCCAAATTTATTTTGTATCCGATTACACGCAACAGCTCAATGTTAGAAATCACAATTTTCCCCAGCTCAATGCTGAGCTTTTGGGTCAACTTCAAGAATTGCTGCATCACGTTAACCAGTACGTTCGTGAATTCAAAGCTGCATTGGAGTCAATTCCACAAGGCAGCAATGATTTCAAAATTGTTATAAGTGCCGATAGACGTCCTGTGGGTGAACACCGTGGAAGACACAATGCACCCGTCGCAGATGAAGTTGCAGTTGTTTTAGTCGACCAGGAGTGTGAGAGACGTGATATCGTGTTGCGTACACGCGACGATCGCCTTCAACGCATTTTGGAAACCCACCGAGCTTACGACGCCCTGCAATATCCACTAATTTATTGTCATGGTGAAGATGGGTACAATTTTGGGCTGTACCAAGTGAACCCTACTACGAGAGTCACTAATTATCAAAAAAAAATATCTGCTCAACAATACTATTCCTACCTTTTACAAATAAGGCAAAACAGTTTCGTATATTTGCAACGATTTCGTGGTTTGTTCAGCCAATTTATTGTGGACATGTACGCAAAAATAGAAACTGAACGTTTAGTGTATATTCGCACTAACCAGCGACGGTTACGCGCTGAAGAATACGTGCACTTGCGGGACGCCATGCAATCAGATAATAACGTCGAAAACTTGGGTCGATTGGTTATTTTGCCATCCAGTTTCACAGGCGGTCCGCGGTATATGCACGAACGAACGCAAGATGCTTTTTGTTACGTCCGTAAATACGGCCGGCCGGACCTTTTTATAACATTTACAACAAATCCAAAGTGGACGGAGATTTGCCAGGCACTTCTCACAGGACAGGCGTCATACGACAGACATGACATTATTGCTAGGATTTTTCATTTAAAACTCAAAGTCTTGATTAATCTACTTACAAAGGAGAAAGTTTTCGGTTCAACTCTTTGTTTTATGTATAGCGTCGAGTGGCAAAAGCGTGGTTTACCCCACGCGCACATTCTTCTGTGGCTGGAAGAAAAAATTCGTCCCGATGCTATAGACAGTGTCATAAGTGCAGAATTTCCGGACTATAATGCAGATCCGATTTTGCATGACATAGTAAAAACACATATGGTTCACGGGCCATGTGGCCTCTTAAACAGGGAATCACCGTGCATGAAAGATGGTCAATGCTCAAAAAAATACCCCAGAGCACTGAAAGAACTAACTATGGCTGGGGAAAATGGGTATCCGCAATACCGGCGAAGATCACCGTCACAAGGTGGTTTCACAGCTACTGTCAGATTCCGTGGACAAGAAATAATTCTAAATAATAGTTGGGTGGTACCGTATTCTCCAGTTTTGTCAAACGCTTTTCAAGCACACATTAATGTTGAAATTTGTAATAACGTCGAATCTATAAAATATATATGTAAATATGTTAATAAAGGTAGTGATCAAGCCATGATAGCACTAAGAAATAACAACCAATTTGATGAAGTGACAAGGTATCAATCTGGCCGATACATAAGCTCTTCGGAGGCAGTTTGGCGCATTTTGAGTTTCCCTATTCATGAAAGGTATCCGCCAGTCATCCATCTTGACGTGCACCTGGAAGGCGGGCAGCGAGTTTACTTTCAGCCAGAAAATGTGGCAGAAAGAATGAACAACCCAAGACAAACCACCTTGCTCGCATTCTTTCGCCTTTGCGAAAGAGACAATTTCGCTAAGTCTCTGTTGTACAATGAAGTGCCACATTATTATACTTATAACAAGCAGCAAGGTGTTTTTAATCGCAGGAGACGTGGAACTGCTGTAGAAGGCGAGTCCGGCATTTTTAAAGAACACGTGATTGGAAGAGTATACACGGTGCACCCAAATAATGCAGAGTGTTATTATTTACGCCTTCTTCTTCACACAGTGCGAGGACCTACTTCTTTTGCTGAGCTCCGCAAAGTGGACGATATAGAATATCCCACATTTCAAGCTGCTTGCCGCGCACGGCATTTATTAGATGGCGATCAGCATTGGGATGATGCTTTAGCCGAAGCATGCGTCAGTGATAGTCCACATCGTTTGCGCCATTTATTTGCCATTTTGTTGACATTTTGTGGCCTATCGGACGCTGGGCAGTTGTGGCAAAAATATAAAGACGCGTTTGCCGAAGATTTTTTGAGACAGCAAAATATAAATAGTGAAACTTCTGACCAAGTACGTGAAAGCTGCCATAATAGGGCTTTGCTGGCTATACAAGATATAGTTACAAGTATAGGAGGGAACCCCCTCAGTCAATACGGCTTGCCGACACCGACAGTTGGTGGGGAACGAATTAATAGGGAGTATACATCTGAAATAAATTACAACCCCGAAGAGTTAGCAGAAATATTGCGAAATGGCTGTTCAAATTTGACGACAGAACAACGTCAAATCTTTGATAGAGTATGCTGTAGTGTAGAACATTCATTAGGAGAAATGCTGTTTTTAGATGCACCTGGTGGAACAGGTAAAACTTTCCTCACTAAAGTTATCTTGGCTCAAATAAGGAGCCAAAACAAAATTGCCCTTGCCGTCGCTTCCTCAGGAATAGCTGCCACTTTATTACCAGGAGGAAAAACTGCACATACAACATTTAAAATACCAATCGACTTGGACCGCACAGAAAACCCTGTTTGCAACGTGTCTCGCAATAGTGATAAAGCAAGGGTTTTACGCGATTGCGCCCTTATCGTTTGGGACGAGTGTACGATGGCAAATCGTAAAGCTGTGGAAGCTGTAGATAGAACGTTGCGAGATATAAGACAAAATGACCGACCGATGGGAGGCTTAACGGTGCTATTCTGTGGAGACTTCAGGCAGACACTCCCTATAATACCCAGAGGAACGAGGGCCGATGAAATAGGTGCCTGTTTAAAGAGCTCTATTTTATGGCGTAGTGTCATATTAACTAATTTGAGCTTTAATATGCGAGCATATTTGGGAGGTGACGCAAACGCGCAGGTTTTCTCAAATTTACTACTTCAAATTGGTAACGGCACATACCCGACTCAAGAAGGAGGTAAAGTAACTTTAGTCGAAAGCCTGTGTTCTTCTGTTGCCTCACAGCAGGAACTCATTTCCTCTGTATACGGAGATCCATCAGAGATCTCGAACCATGACGCTGCTTGGCTATGCCAACGAGCTATTTTGGCACCTCGCAACGACCAAGCAGCAGCAATAAATTCTCAAATATTGGTACATGTTTCTGGAGAAAGTAGGGAATATTTATCTATTAACACGGTTTTAGAAGAAGGAGATGCCACCCACTATCCAGTAGAGTTTTTAGACTCTCTAAATACACCAGGTCTTCCAGCACACAAAATTTATTTAAAAGTCGGAGTACCAATCATTCTACTCAGAAATTTAAGCCCACCAAAACTATGCAATGGAACTCGGTTGAGAGTAACAAATCTCCAACGAAATGTCATCGAAGCCGAAATCTTAACAGGTTGCGGCTCCGGTGATGTTGTTTTCATTCCCAGGATACCCATTATCCCCAATAATTTTCCGTTTACTTTCAAACGTGTGCAATTTCCTGTAAGCCTCTGTTACGCTATGACTATTAATAAAGCCCAAGGCCAGACGTTATCCGTTGCGGGTGTAGACCTTACTTTTGATTGTTTTTCACACGGCCAACTCTATGTTTCTCTATCACGTGTTAGCAACCCAAACAACCTTTTTGTATATGCTCCGGGTAATTCCACCGCTTACATAGTATATAGAGAAGCATTAACGTAATCAACTATACCAAAGTCAGGACTCTTATCTAAATCATCAAAAAGGTGATATACTCTTATCTAAACGACGTTGTTTTGTTCTCGACAACCACGCGAACGAAGTCGCGGGCACAGCTAGTCTCAAATAATAATTTAGGGTCAAATTTGTATGAGGCTATAATTCCATCTTATAATATAACCCGAATGGGCGTTGCAAGTGGCATTCCTACTGATTTTTCAGAAGAGGAAGTCTTGACGTTTTTAAATGTTCCAGTAGGCTGTGGTCCAATTATAAAAGTTAGGCGGTTGAACAGGAAGGTTAATAAAGATGGTCTAATTGAATACAGGCCCACAGAGACTTGTGTCATCACATTTGATGGCCAAGTTTTACCAAAACGAATTTTCTGTTTTTATACCTCTTTAACCGTTGAACAATATACGAGTATCTTCCCCACTATTCAATGCCGCAAGTGTTGCCGATTTGGCCATGTAGAATCTCTCTGTCGTTCCAAACCCCGTTGCAGCAAGTGTGGCAATGATCACCCCGGTGATGGTTGTAGCATTGCTGAGAGCGAAGCATTCTGTGTGTTGTGCTCTGGTGGCCACTTTGCAAATAGCAGGGCCTGCCCGGAGTATAGCAGACAGAAAACTATAAAAACTATCATGGCTGAGAAAGTAATCTCTTATTCAGAAGCAAGTAAAACTGTTCCCATTTCTTCTCGTAGCTTTGCTGACATTGCTAAGTCACAGACTCAGTCATATCGCAAAACCGTGTTTCTTAAGCCTAAGACCCATACTTCCCTGTCCCCCTCTTATGATAGAACTGCTCAACAGGAGCTCACTAGCACCCCTCAATCTTCCCAGCCTAATGGCTGTGCTTTCAATAACCAATTAATAGAATCTCCTGAAAGTCTGTCTTCAATAATTGAACTTCTTAGCAAACTCCTGTTATCTTTAATGTCTTCAACCGAAAAATCACATTTACCGTCCAACGTTGCTTCATCACTTATTAACTTTCTTTCATCCTATAATAATGGCTAGAACTGTGTTCCTTCAATGGAATGTGAGAAGCGTGTGGTTTAAGAAGCACGAGCTCACATTCCTTCTGAATAAATTCAAACCTCTAGCTTGTTCCCTGTCTGAGACTTGGCTAGATCCGAGTCTTAGTTTCCGTGTACCTTCCTTCAATACCCTCAGATGCGACCGATCTAACGGCTATGGCGGGTCGGCTCTCTGCGTGAACAATCGGGTCCCACTTGTGGCGGTATCGTTCCCTCCTCTAGGTGATGAGATTAACATAGTGGCTAGTAGAGTAGAGGGTATAACCATCCTGTCTATTTATATTGCTCACCCTCATCGAAGCTTTCTTCCGATCATTAAAGATACATTGAAAAATATAAAAGGCCCCGCTCTTGTTATGGGGGACTTCAACTGCCATCACTTTAGGTGGGGCTCTGAACGATGCGACTCTTTTGGGTTAGGTTTAGTTGAAGTCTTAGATGATCTTAATCTGTGTATTTTTAACAACGGTTGTTCAACGCGTAGATCTCTTCCTGGTCAGCATAAGAGCTGTGTTGATCTCACCTTTTGCACAATGGATATCGCAGCGGCATGTCATTGGGAATGTACCAGCTTGTCACATGGCAGTGACCACTATCCAATTATAATATCTTTGGCCGAAAAAACATATCTGGAAAAAGCGAACCCTCCTCTCTTGAGGTATAATTTGTCTAAACCGGATTGGCTAAATTATTCCTCAATATTGGAGGACAAAATTGATTCTCTTCCAAATTTAGTTTCCTGTGATTTTGATTCTCTTGGTGGTCCCCTACATATGTCAAATTGCTATGATAAACTCATTTCTGCCATAACAGCTAGTGCGGACTCATGCTTTCCTGTTAAAAACTCAACACGTGGGAAGATTCCCCCTCCACCCTGGTGGGATCAGGAATGCACAACAGCCATAAGGGAAAGAAATGTTGCTGAAAAGGTGTATAATGAGGCTATGGTTAGTGATAACCTAATAGCATTCAATAGGGCTCTTGCTAAATCTAAAAGATTGCTGCGAAGAAAGAAACGTGCAGGTTGGGCTGACTTTTGCGGTTCCCTGTCCCCCTCCACTCCTTTATCAGTTGTATGGAGGAAGACTAACCGTTTTAGATCTGGTTGCTCGCCTTCAATTTCCTCTCCCATCCCCCGAGAGATTGCTGAACAGTTCTTTGATAGAGTGGCTCCTCCATATGTACCATCGGTAACAGAACATAATCAGCCATCTCTCATTTCTTCAGAAGACCCATTTGATGCACCATTTACTATGCAGGAGCTTGACTCAAGTCTTAAAACATGTTCATGACTCTGCCCCCGGTATAGACGGTATTGTCTATTCCTTTATGTCACATGCAGGGCAAAAAACAAAAAAATATTTTTTAGACATTTTAAATTTCTGTTACACTAATGGCTGGGTCCCCGAACAGTGGAAAACCCAAATCATCATACCTATTTTAAAACCTGGTAAGCACGCTGATGATCCAAACAGCTTCAGACCAATCGCATTGTCATCAGCCCTAGCGAAAATTTTAGAACACCTCATAAAAAACCGACTAGAATTCATAGTAGAATCCCGAGACTTACTACCTAGGTCTCAATTCGGGTTTAGAAAGGGACTTAGTACCATGGATAGCGTTGGGATTTTGGTCTCAGATATACGTTCTGCATTTTCAAAAAAAGAATCCGTAGTCGCTGCCTTTTTAGACATTTCCTCTGCTTATGATAATGTCCTTCTTCCCATTCTCAGACAAAAATTGCAACAGCTGAGAATCCCGGAGTTAATGATAAAATGCATATGTAGTTTGCTTATGTCTAGATCTTTGGTTTTGAGAGTCCCAGGTGAAGAATTTGACGTGAGGACGTCATGGAAGGGCTTACCACAAGGCTCTGTCCTTAGTCCCTTACTGTATAATTTATATACAGCTGACATCGGTTCTTGCCTCAATGACGATTGTCAGATTCTTCAATATGCTGACGACTTGGCTTTATATGTCACAAACAACTCGATTAGCGACGCTGCATCATCTCTCTGCGTATCCCTGGACTCTCTAAACCAATGGCTAAACGTCCACGGTTTGAGTTTGTCTGCCCCCAAAAGTGCTGTAGTCGTCTTTTCCAACAGGAAACAGATCCCACAAATTTCAGTGGGCATCCAAGGACATTGTATACCGGTTTCTTCAAAAGTAAAATTTTTAGGCGTCATTTTAGATTCCAAATTGAGCGGCTTACATCACCTAAAGTATTTGGTTAATAGATGTGAGAGAGCTATCCCAGTACTAAAAGTGCTCGCTGGTGTCTGGTGGGGTTCACATACCTACACCATGAAACTGGTATACAATGCCTTAATCCGGAGCGTTCTGGACTACGGTTCTTTTCTTCTAATTCCCTGCAACAAAGGTGCTTTGGCTAAATTGGATAGAATTCAGGCTAAGTGTTTACGGATCGTATCAGGCTGTATGAAGTCCTCACCAATTAATGCCTTACAAGTAGAGTGCGCAGAACCACCGTTGGCCCTGAGAAGGCAGTACCTAGCATCGAGATTTTGGGCTAGAGTCATTACCAAATCCTCTCATCCTCTTGTTCAAATAATTGACGACTTGGAGGTTGCATGCCGAAGTTCCAATTATTGGAACCATAAAGAAGTCCCTTTGGTCATAGAAGCTTTCCGTGTTAATAAAAACTTAGATTCCCCCATTGTTCAGTTTCCGAAACTTCCTATTTTCAGTTTTGACTATGAAATTATATGCTATAAACCTGATATTTTCTACAATATTGGGATATCAAAAAGGTCCCCTTCAGCGGACTCTATTTTCAATGCGGCGGTTGGTGAGCGTTGGTACAATTACGAAAGATTTTTCACGGACGCCTCCAAATTATCAGATTCAAGTTGCACTGGTGCTGCGGTTTACTACCAAAACTCCAAAATTGTTTTAAAATTTAAATGCCCTGTACAGTCATCAGTGTTTACGGGTGAATGCGTGGCCATTTTAGAAGCGTGTTTATTTATAGAAGCTCATAGCATAAGTTTCGGTGTCATCTTTTCAGACTCACTTAGTTGCTTGCAAGCTTTGGAGCAGAATCCTCTTAAGAGTAAACTGCACAGTCCTATTCTACTCCAAATCAAAAAGTCTCTTTTCTCTTGTGCCAGGAATCACAAAACCGTGCACTTGGTTTGGATTCCAAGTCATTGTGGCATAAGAGGAAACGAATATGTTGATGCTCTTGCTAAGGATGCTGTAACGTCCCAAGCCGCAGACCTTAAGCATTTTCATTGTCAGGGCTACGATTTGCTAAGCCTTCCAAAAAAGAGCTTGCTAAGCTCATGGCAAGTGCACTGGCAAATGTCAAGTAAACGGAAAGGTGCTTTTCATCACGCAATCCAGCCTTATGTTACACCCAAGCCTTGGTTTTATCCCTATAAAAAAATATCTAAGAAAGTAATTTCTACTCTTTGTCGTGTCCGTATAGGCCATTGTTGTTCTCCGGTTTTCCTTCACAAAATCCGGGTCAGAGATTCATCGCTTTGCGAATGTGGGTTGGACGAAGGTACTTTGGAGCACATCTTCTTTAATTGCTCCAAAAATAACCCAACCCTTGATCTGTATAGCCATCTCCCAAAATTAAAGATCCCTGTCCCCATTAACTTTCCTTCCCTATTAACCCATTCTTCCCCAAAGCTCTTTGAGGCTTTGATGCTTTTTATTCGTGTCAATGACATCAAATTGTGATGATTTATGTATGGCTTTTGATAAGTTTATGTACATTATTCTACTAACAATATTTTTATATGTTTGTTTCAGTGTTCTACTAATACTCGTCAGCAAGTTTCACATAAATCCAAGTTTTAATTTAGCAAATAGAGCTCTATCACATTTTTTAATTTATTTTTTTTTTTCTCTCCTCTCCATGCTCACGTTTTCTCATAGCACATCTGACATTGGCAGAATTGTCGACATCGGCACGATTGCCAAAGAGAAAAATAGAATAGAATAGAATAGAAGTTTAGTGGCTGTTTTAATATTTAATTTAGTGGATATTGTGATGTAAAATTGGTGTAGTTTTGTGTCTCAAGTGTCTACGCAACTGGACAATATGTGGAATCATTGAAACAGGCGCGATCTCGGTAAAATGGAGCTGAGAATTTTATTGTAGTATTGACTACCTCAGCGAAGTTTGCCAAGAAGGCTGATTCAACACATTTGTTGCCAAATACTGCAAAATACATTAGAATGTGTTGCATCTGCATTCTAATGGAGAAAGAAATGTTTTTGCACCTAATTACTATGTATCCGACTGAAAGACTTGAATCTATGGTCAGGAATAAAAATTATAAAAAAAATGGTCGTCCGCTATATTTGTAATATTTTCATTTGTTTTTCTTTGGTTGTAAAACAAAACAAGTGCCTAGACATTTTTTCTCTATTGGATTATTTATTTCGTATTGTGATTTTTTATGTTGCTGTGTTTTGTGAACAAAATAAATAAATGTTTATAAATTTAGCAACGAATGTGTTGCTAAATTTATTGTTGGTTGGTGTCGATCAATCAATAGAATTTTAAGTGGTAAAATACAGTATGATGGTGACGATTATTTATAAAATGAAGCACAACAATATTAAACAAACATTAAAAAAACAATAAATGAAGGAAATTAAAAACACTTCTTTTTTATTATAATTCCATTCCATGACAAAAATTTCAAATCCATTGTTTGTAAAATACCCTAAACTATATGTTTATGTCTACTTGTGTAGTAATTAAGTCTATTTAAAAACAAAGGACTTGAAAATAATCTACAATATATCATTTTAATTCCAAAAAGAAATTGGAAGCAATAAGTCCATTTTTGTAATATTTAAACTAGAGACAAACTAGAAATACACAATCTTCTAAAAGTAAAACATATTGTTTTTGAAGATTGTGTATTTTGAGTGTGTATCTCTAGTTTAAATGTTACAAAATTGGACCTCCCTGGGAGCCACCATTAAGGTGTATATATTCCTCAATGGCCTTGAGCCGTGGGGCGGAGCTAAGCTCACTCGCCGCATGATTCACGCACACATGGAAATGCTTATCGCGCGCGGACTGTGTTCAAAGAATATGCGTGGACGCAAAGATGCGACTAGCAGGTGGCATTCTTGCCTACGATTCCGTAAATAAATATTTACGTATATTTTATGTTTTTGATCAACATTTTTTATCATATTAGGAATATAGGTAGGTCAAGTACAACAAAATAGGGTAGATTAAAATCTACTTACGTACCTACAGGTTTTTTTTTAAAATTGTAAACAGTACAGAAAAACCACAAAATTGTTACAATCTACCTTAAGACACACACAACAACAACAACACACCAACACATCAAGAACACCAACACAACAACAACTGTTTAGCATTTTCAGACATTGGAGAAGTGAGTATTGTGTTATGTTTTAAGTTATTATATTCATTTATAAATACTAAGTAGGTAATTAATAAATAAATAATTACTTTAAAAAAAAACTCAAACTGGAATGATAGCAATATAGCATAAATTCAAATCCAGTTATCTAGTCTCTTTCGAATTTAACCAAGATTGATTCAACTTTTTAGAGTTACATTCATATCCCACCCTCAAATCTTTATAAATGATTTGTAACATTTTCTTTAGAATAGAAAAGTACGTCATTTGCATAGACTATAAGTAGGTACCTACATAAAAATCGACAAAGTGCGAGTTGGACACGCGCGCCTTGGGTTCCGTATAAACATATTTTATTCAAGACAATTGGTTGTTAGTATGATTTTCGGTTACAACCCCAAGGATAACTTTGATTTTCACAATTTTATCTTGAGATTCAATGAAATAAAAACTAAATATGTAAGTTTGTATTTCATTAAATTTCTCGATTGTGATTGATAAAAACAATAATGTGCATGCATAAATACCTATGCATCCTAATTACGGAACTCTTCACTTCGTGATCGGTTTTACGAATTTTGTCGATACTACATATAAGTTGTATCGTACTTTAGACGGTTTTTGCAACGGTACTGGTAACAGTTTACTACTCAATACTCTCTTTATAATGTTACAAATAAAACACAGCTTATTCTAAAAAATAGTAAATTTTAATACTCTTTCACAGTTTTGCTCTGCTAAAACTTGTATTTCTTTTTTATCAGTTTTCTGGTTTTTGGTGCGAGTACTTGTATTGAAGTCTGAGCAAGCAAAGGATTCTAGGATGGAACCGATAACCGAAGCGAGTGGTTCAAATGTAGAATCACCGGACAGATGGACAGACGGACAGACGGATAGACGAACAGACGGACAGACGGACTGACAGACAGACGGACAGACAGACAGTCGCTGACGGAGAGACGGACAGACCGACTGACGTACAGACAGACAGACAGACGGACGGACGGACAGACAGACAGACTAACAGACGGACAGACGCATAGACGAACAGAAGGACAGATAGACAGACGGACAGACGGTCGACGGACAGATGGACAGACAGACAGACGTACAGCCGGACAAATGTACAGACGGACGACGGACAGATGGACAGATGGACAGACAGACGGATAGACGGACAGACGGACAGTCGCACAGACGGAATGACGGACAGAACAGTCACAACTTTTTGTCCCGAAGAATTTTTTAACTTCTCATTGACCTATGAACTTGAAATTTGGTGATAATGTTTATTGTTACGTATATTTTACTAAAAATACCAATATATTGATAAATCAGATGTTTTCTTTGATAATTCCCTCATTTGGTAAGTCGCATGGAAAGTTTATACAGTTGAAAAAAATCCATTGCGTGGTTTAGAAGAAGTTAGAGGAGAAACAGACATGTCAACAGACGCGGACAGCGACTTTATTTTATACTTACTACTAGCTTCTGCCAGCGGCTACGCCCGCATGGTAAAAGGTTGCCTATGTTATCCAGGTTATAATCTATCTGTGTGCAAAATTTCATTCAAATCCCTTCAGCCGTTTTTGCGTGATTGAAACACAAACATCCAGACTTTCGCATTTATAATATTGTTAGTAGTATTTAGAAATATGAATGAATGAAACAAGTGACTATTTACCGGCTGCTATCGTGTTGTATCTACCTACTATTAGTATACTACAATGATTTACCAGAATAGAACTATCAACATTTTCTGCAGATGTAGTCGGATCATGGTCTTCGTGTTTCGATTCTGATGATTCTATGATCTAGATTTCCTGGAACCGTTTCGTAATAACTTATTAAAATCAATTGTGAAAAAAAAGGAAAAACATTAAAATAAATTAATATTTAAATGTAAGTCGTCGAGATGTGTAACTATTTTGATGTAAAATAAAGTATATTCTTTTCAACATCAGATAATAACAAAAACTAAAGACGTACATACACCCTATTCGCTGAGGAAAAAATCTTTTTGTTAACAAACAAACGTCAGATGGTTATAATCAGACTAATTTTAACACCTTACAACGCAAAATGGTTACTTTTGTAGCTCTCTTTAATTTGTTATCATAATACCTAGTTATGAACTTTCGAGATGCTTTTGAATGTCGACTATTGGTTTTGGTTTTAATAATACCTTTTTTGTTTAAACATTAAATATATTGATATTATTGTAAAATACAGGAAAATAATAGTTCAAATGTTTGATATATGTGTATTTGGTTGTTCAATGAAATAAACATCTTCTCATGATATTTTACTTTTTATGGTTTGTTTATCTTTCATTTTTTCTCTCAGCGAATAGAGTGGGTATAGATATTATTTAGGTATACTAAGTAGGTAGGTACTAATAAAACCAGATGCATTTTATTAGCCTTTAGAACTGCATTTTTTCTTGATTTAGTTGGTCTTGGCATTATTATTAAATTTATTTACACAATGCACAATATAAGTAAACAAAAGTATTTACAAATTAAAAAAGAAAGTAGTCTACAAATCTAAAGCGTCCACGCGCACGATCACGCTGGGTCCTCTGCGGCGAGCTAGTCTCTGAGCGCACACTAAAACAAAAACTTAGTAAATATTTGCACTAACACATACGTATTCGCTTAGTCGGACGATAGCACGGCGGAGCAGCGAGCGACACAGCCGTCCCGTCTCAATGTTAGCGCGCGACTGACTCCGCCCCCATAGTGAGCCAGAATATATACTTTAAACGGATTAGACCTTACTTTGTAAGACTTTCTTTGAAAAATATTGATTGATTTAGATAAGCTATGACCATCAAAAGAACATCTAACGATCAATTAGTCTGTGTAGAAATAGTTTTAAATATCATAGCCGTTTATTAGGAGTAGGCAAAATAGCAAATAGAGTAGCATGTTGTTAAATATTTTTTTAAGCCAAAAATATTAGTTACATTGAAAAACCGTAATGTTACAAATAAAGTACATGAATCAATGCTAAATATATATTTTATTCAAATCCATTACCCTTGCCGTTACCAAGGAGTAGGCTTTAGAAAGTACCCGTTTTATGGCATTTTACTGGAGGTAGGCCCAAGTGTGCGTGTGCCGTGCAGGGCTTGTTTATGTTTGCGTGCTTATACAAGTAGTTCAGGATTTTTGATATAGAATAAGCAGAGTAAGGTCCTAACGGTTCGTCAACTTTATATTCTGCATACTGTTACGAAGCAATATTAGTAATTTGTGTTTTTTGGGTGAATAACTACGAAAATTTTGATTTATTGACAGTTTAAAGTTATTTTTTTTATTCTTGTGGCATCTGCTAAAGGTGAAACGAAACGCAATTTTTTTTGCAGCAATACAATACAAAAAGATATATAATCTATGACCTATGTTTAGGTTATTTCTTCATGGTTAAAATAGTTCGAATTTTTTCCAAAACCGAATCGGGACATCCCGATTGCACCTAGTCCCTTGGCTGCTACCCCTAGAGAGTGTATATAAAACCGGAGGCGCGAAGGGAGAGCAACCCCCGCCCGCTGCCCGCTGTAACCTAGCATAGGCACCCGTGCGAGCCGTAGCGGCTGAGGCTGTTTTGAGCAATTTTTAGTGAAATTTTTACCCAAAAAGTTAACAAAACATAACCTCAAAATGAGATTTTTAAAAATTCATAACTTTTTGAATACTAGAAGAAAGGTGTGAAGTAAATAAAAATACAGAAGATATGTAGACAAATTATTGGCTGTTTAATGTATGCAGTATCGGGCACAAGATTAGATCTTCGTGTTGTAGTGTCAATACTGTGTGTTGTTAGTAGCTTTAATAAAAAGAGTACTGTGATGCATTAAACATACAATAAATTATAAGCTGTTAAATGTGTGATGATCAGTGGTCGGAGTAAGTAGATTGATTTGGGGTCAATGAACTGGCACGTATATATTAATATGGATATGCCTCAGGGATTTTGTAATAATTAAGATTTTATAGGAATTTCAAATATTTTAATGTGTAAGATGAAGAATATATCAATATGACTATGGAATGTTTAACCTTTTTGCTGTCTTTATAATAGAATATGTGATCGACCTTCTATAATAAAAAAAAAAACTATGGCATGGCTAAACTTGAGTAAAAACGTAGCAAACATAAAGTGGGATTCTACTAATAATAGTTACATGTCCGTGCGTGCGACAAAAGATGGGACTTGCCTCTCCGCTATCCTACTGACAACGGTTGTCAACGACAGTGGGTGGCGGAAAGAAGAAAACTGAATGCGAAAAAATATTAGAAAGAAAGAAAGAAAGAAAATAGGTTTATTTACGGTAAACATGACGCAAAAAACAGAGAAACACAAAAAAACAAAGAAAAACTGGGGGAAAAAAAAAAAAAAAAAAGAAAAAAAAGAAAAGTTATTTTTATTTATTTATTCAAGAACATAATACACTTCTGGACACATCTATTGGCCCACCTTAGAGTTTAGGTTTCGATGGCCCCTACCGAAATATGATTGCTAGATTGAACAAAAACTGTTGATGCAGTTTTAAACCTGATACATTTTACCATCTTTTTCGATCGTATTGTTTTAAATTTGAATTCAGAATACCATACGACATGGAGCTACGCCTAACAAGTCGGATATGCGCCTTGTTAAAGGCAATTGATTTTTGAATAAAAAACATGTTTTATTAAATAAAGGTTTAATTTAATAACGCGTGTTGCCTCCATGGGCATCTACCACAGCTCTCATTCGATTAGGCATAGAGTTTATCAACCGCTCTATGAAATTTTGAGGGATCATCTCCCATTCCTGTTCTATGGCAGTTGTTGACGATGCTTCTCACGATAGGCGCGAGGGTTGAGGATTTGTGTGTGACTGGCGTATTGTTGTCTCGCGACACTCACGTGTGATGAAATGAGCAAGTGGGTCAATCAATTGATACACAGATGAAAATATAAAATGGTATATTGGCACATAAAATAAAAGGTAAATGGTAAAAAGTTAGATGAAGCACAGGTTTACACAGAATTACGGTTGAAACACAATAGGAATTACTGCCCCAATAGTGGACAGTAACTAATGTCTGTACAAGGAGTGGTACAAGACACTTTAAACCGCCGTACAAGGTGTGGTACTAGGCGATAGGAGCGAAGCCAGAGGCCTACGAGCTCACTTGAGTCACTAACGCTGAGAGACTAATTTTGACTGCCAGGGGCGCCTATATTTATCACCCAAATTCTATGGGGTACGTAGTGAAGATAATGCCGACCCGGACAGCCAATACATTTAGTTAATTTTACAAATTAACTTGAACATTAACTATCGACCAATCACAGGTGTTCTGACATTTTGACGACAACCAATCAGAGAAGACTTTTCTTATCTCTTATGTAATGAACACCTGCATATTTACTTTACATATTTACTTGTCTTTCTAACGACAAAACTAACATTTATACATAATGCAAAGTATGTATTCGATGGACAAACTGAATCTACGTTATACTTTACTATTAGATTCTAAATTCACATTCTCACAAATCTACAAACTACAATAAAAACAAAGGAACTTTACATATGTATTTCAATATGTACATAAAACAACATGGTGGACTCCGAAAACTTTCCACTGTCTGTAGCCAATCATGAGAAGCATGATTATGATCAACCAATCGCTGACTAGCCGAAATTTCTTACTACTGACTTTATCACAATTGGTCAATTTTAGCGCCTTAGCATGCACTACTTGCGCTATACTAAAAAGTTACCTCATAAACCTTGACATTGAACATGTTTTTTACCTTTAATCTTATGATACTTAAAACATAATGATACGTAATTAAAACATAAGAAAACATACTTAAGACATAACAAGGCATACTTCAGACATAATAAGGTATACTTAGGACATGAAAAGACATACTTATGACATAATAAAGCATACTTTAGGACATAACAAAAACAAACTATGCTAGCTGTAATTTGCTATGGTCAGAGTGATGGCGCCATTCTCAACACTGGGGTGATGGTGGATCCTCTACATACCACCCCCCGTGAGAGGCTTCAACCGATCACGCTACCGTCGGTAGGAAGCACAATCACCCTGACCGCAGGTCTACGTAAGACCCCCGAAGTCGTCTCCACGTCGACTACTCTAACAACAGAGTCCATCCCGGGACTTACATTCTTAATTATTCCCTTTACCCACTGGTTACGTGGCCTATTCTCGTCGGTCACCAGCACGACGTCGCCGACCTTGACGTTGGGCACGTCGCTCGTCCACTTCTGTCGCCGCTGCAGAGCCGGAAGAAACTCACGCAGCCACCGGCGCCAGAAGAGGTCTGCCAACGCGTTGACATGACGCCACATGCGTCGCGAGTCGATGTCGCCCGGATCAGGGCGCACGTACGGAGCATCCCCCGCGGCTGAGCCCAGCAGGAGATGATTGGGTGTCAAAACGACGGGATGGCTCACGTCGTCAGAGACATAACATAACGGCCGGCTGTTGACGACCAGCTCGGCCTCGGTGAGGAGGGTGTAAAGGACCTCCTCACGTGGGGCGCGCTCTCGCAGCGTCGCCTTGAGGGCGCTCTTAATTGAGCGCACTAGACGCTCCCAGCAGCCACCCATGTGTGGGGCCGCGGGAGGGTTGAAGTGCCAAGCGATACCCCGGCTGACGGCTTCTTCTTGGACCCGGGTGTGGTCCAGGTCCCGCAGCGCAGCACGAAGCTCGGTGTTGGCCCCGACAAAGTTTGTACCCTTGTCGGAGTACATGTGGGCGGGCCGGCCCCGGCGCGCCACTAGGCGCCGCAGGGCGAGGATGGCTGAGTCGGCGCTCAGCGAGGCCGCCAACTCCACGTGGACAGCGCGTGTGGTGAGGCACGTAAACAGCGCCCCCCACCTCTTCTCCCGGCGCCTCCCGATGGTGACCTCCATTGGGCCGAAATAATCGACCCCGCAGTGCATGAACGCACGACGCGTCACCTCCAGCCTCGCGGCCGGCAGGTTACCCATCTTAGGTGCCGCTGTCTTAGCTCGAGACAGCCGGCACACTTGACATTTTGATATTACGGCCTTTACTGTGGACCGTATGTTAGTGACCCAAAACCTTTCCCTTATTAGGTTCACTATTGCCTCTTGATTGGCATGTAAGGCAGACACATGATATTGCAGAACTAATTTACGGGTTAGCGGATGGCGCCCGTCTAAAATAATAGGATGGCGCTCGTCAAAAGAGAGCGCTTCACAAGCCCCCAGCCTACCCCTCACTCTAATGAGACTTTCATATAACATAGGGTCAAGAGCTTTTAACCTGCTTGTCTGTGGCAGCTGCTTTCCATCGGAGAGTGCTGTCACCTCGGCTGGGTAACTTTCCTTCTGCATCTGGCGCAGGAGACGTATCTCGGCGTCGTGCAGGTCTTCTATGGAGAGTGTGGCAGTCGGTCTCTGCTTGCGGCATCTACTGATAAATGCCAGCACGCGTGCTAGTACTCGCTGTGTGCGTCTCCATGTTGACGCTCTGGTGTGATCAACTACTGGCTCCTCCACTACCACCAGGTTGTAGGTGCGCTGGATCCTCTCGGCGTCAGTGCCTTCCGACCTCAAGTCGGAACACACCGGCCACCGCTCCTGTGAACTCAGAAGAAAAGCGGGACCCGACAGCCACGCACCACTGTTTATCGGCCACGACAACCTGGTCGCTACGTCAGCTGGGTTCTCCGCCGATGGAACCCAGCGCCAGTCACATCTCTCAGAACGCGAGTCTATTTCACCTAATCTATGAGACACAAACTTTTGAAAATCTTTGGCATCAGAGTTAATCCAATTCAAAACTGTTTTGCTGTCGGTCCACAAGTACTTACGTGTAATATCTATACCTACTTCCTTGACGACTGTGTCTGCCACTCGACATGCAAGCACAGCCGCCTGTAACTCTAGTCGCGGTATCGATACAACCTTTTGGGGTGCCACTCTTGCCTTGCCTAGTACCATGGCAACATGTCTCTTGCCATCCTCGGTGGTACCTACTAGGTAAGCGACTGCTGCATACGCTAACTCGCTAGCGTCACCAAAAACATGCAGCTCTACTTTACCTAAACTTAGCCCATACCACCTAGGTATTTCTAGGTTACCTAGGCACTGCAAATTATTGAGCCATGTGAACCATGCGTCCACCTCATTTGCAGGCAGCGGCTCGTCCCAGTCTATCCCAGACTTCCACACACGTTGCATCAATATCCGCGACTGAATCACACACGGATACAACAGGCCTAACGGGTCGAAAATCGACATGATAAAACGTAAGAATTCCCTCTTTGTAGGGATAGACTTACCCGATTTTATCTCGTCAGGCAATCGCTTAAATGACAGATCGAACGCGAGATGATCGTTGCTAGGCGACCATATCATACCTAGCGTTCTCTCTGTCGCGGACTCACCCTTGTCCAGCGATACTCTTTCAGGCATTTCCAGCTGTAGGCGCTCCCGTAACTCCGATGAATTTGTAATCCACCCCCGTATCATGAAGCCCCCCTGAGCATGTATGTGAGTGACTTGCTCAACCAGCTCACTAGCCTGCTCTACAGACCATACACTGTCTAGATAGTCGTCCATATAATGACGACTGTGTATGGCCTCCACAGCCTGGGGGTACTTTCCTGAAAACCTATCTGCATTCTTGTTAAGAATGAAGATCGCGGTTGCCGGGGAGGACACTGCACCAAATATCATCGAGTTCATGACATATGTTTGTGGTTCATTAACCTTGTCTTGGCCTCTCCACAAAAACAGCTGGGCACCCTGATCCTCCTTCCTGATACGGATCCTCATGAACATATCAGCTATGTCCCCGCTGAAGGCTACTGGTCCCAGTCTAAACCTAATTAAAATACCTAGTAGTGAATTTAACATATCTGGGCCAGTTAACAAGTTGTCGTTAAGTGACGTGCCCCCATATGCAGCAGCAGCATCATAAACCAGTCTCAACTTACCTGGCTTATTGGGATTGACCACCCCAAAGTGAGGCAGGTACCAGATAGGGTGACTACTTATGCCACCCTGGACCCTGGAGGCATACCCCTCCTCTAGCAACCTGTCCACTTGATTACAGTATGCTGCTGCATACTCGACATTACGGTGTAGCTTACGCTCCACGCCACCTAACCTTTGCAACGCTTGCCTTCTGTTATCAGGAAGTTGCACATTGTCATGCTTCCATAGCAGACCTACTTCCCATTGCTTGCCATCTGCCGTCATCTTACTGGTAGATTCTAAGATGGCAGTGGCTCGCTCATCTTCCCAATGTTTGCGTGGGGCATCCCTAACACCGATGGCCTCCAGGTCAAACTGTTGCTTGACCATGTCATGCAACATGGGTAGACTAGACATACAATTTACTTTACATGACCTGTCAGCGGAAAACAATTTTCTAATAGGCCCGTGAACTACCCACCCTAGCTTAGTGAGAGAGGCAACTGGCTTACCAGACTTTCCATGGCGTGTCTCCTCACTGGCGAGCAGCTCCCAGTTGTCCTGCCCGATCAGCAGCAGCGGCTTGGCTCCCAACATTTCCTCGCAGCCCAAGTCACGGAGGTGGCGATGCTCCTCCATGATGCCAGCAGGCACCGACTGCGCCGGCAGGTCCAGGTCCTGTAACGTGCGACACATAATATTAAATGTTTTGTTTGTAGCTCCGCGTACTGACAGTTTTATTTCCTTCGAACTGGAATCATGTAGTTCTATGCCACGTGCACTTTGGATTCTTATTGGTTTCTGGACGCCTTTTACATTTCCAATAAGACTACTATCTACCAAAGATACAGTAGCACCGTCGTCCAATAGGGCGTAACAACTTTTAATCTTATTACCAACTTTAATTGTTACTGGCATAATTTTTAGAAGAGCACTGCCTACATTTACTCTCATGTTAGTTACAGACTCATGCTTTTTCTTATCTTGATGTAACATCACATGATGTGCCGCGTTGCATTTTGTACATCTTTTGCCCCGACAGTGGATACGCGGGTGATCTTTAATTAAACATCTGAAACAAACTCGCGTCTTTCTTACATGTCCCCACCTTTCTTCACTATTTAACTTCGCGAATTTCTCGCATTGCAGTAATGTGTGCGTTTTCTCACATAAGGAACATTTATACTCAATTTTGACATCAGCTGTTTGTTTGTCAGCATCAGCTGTTTTTCCAGTGTCAGCTTCAGCTTGTACGAACAACTTTTGTTTATTATAATTTTGCTGACCCTTATTAGGTACAACCGATCTTGATTTTATATTGACAGCTGGGCCAGGGCTAGGCAAGTCTAATTGTACATAATATGAAGTAGCCCTGGCTAGGTGCACTAGAAATTCTGACAATAATTCTAAACTAGGTGACACTCTGACATCAATGCCCTGTGACGATGCCACCCCCATCGCAAAATCCCCGTACTGAGCACGTTGAATAGGTGTAAGTTTAGACAATAATTCACTTACCAGCTGTGGGTTGTTGAGATATCCATTTGCGTTTATGTTCCTTAATAACGACACACAATTACGTACCGTGGTGGAGAACGTACGCAACTCACGTCCACTGTCGGTGACCTTTGGTAATGCACGCACTTTCTTGATGGCACATTCTAACAGCAGGTTCGGATGGCCG
This sequence comes from Polia nebulosa, assembly GCA_951329385.1. Lineage (NCBI taxonomy): Eukaryota > Metazoa > Arthropoda > Insecta > Lepidoptera > Noctuidae > Polia > Polia nebulosa. Next base: position 16,482,354 of record OX589615.1, read on the forward strand.
AACTCCTCGTCGAGCGCCCTCATTATGTCGGCTGGATTGATGCACGTGCGCAGCAGGTCTTCCACTGCCCGCCGTGCGTCGCCTTGCAATGATGTTCGCAGCCGAGCTAGGTTCTCGTACGATTTAAAATTATATTGGGCCGTCGTCTCCCAAAACATATTTTTGTAGGCGAGCCAGTCTGCCGGGTTGCCACCAAACATGGGCAGCTCGTAAGCCTGCCTTGGCACCGGGCGTGGCCGAGCTATGCTTGCAATAGCGTCGGCCAACTGGTCAAACCGGTTGTCCCTCGGTTTGCGCTCCGTGTCCTCGTGCTCGTGCCCCCAGTTCACTCCCCCCCTTGCTGATGTCTGCGGACCAGCAACCTCACGAGTTGGCGCCGCCAACACTGGATCCGCAAACTGCACTGACATATTGGGTGGTCGTCTGTCCTCACTGGGTTCACGCGCGAACCTTAGCACTGGCGCTTTCGGAGCGCAGGAACTAACAGTCGCCATCGCGGCACTTGGCGTCGCGTCGCGTGTAACGTACGTCGCGGGCGCACCGGTGTATGTAACGGGCGCGGTCGCGGGCGCTCCGCTGTACGAAGCGGGCGCTGACACGGTCGCGGGCGCTCCGCTGTACGAAGCGGGCGCCGACGCGGTCACTTGCACATGCGCGACACTAGGTGTAGGTACGGCGAGTGTGGACGGTACACGGCACTCCGATGACTCTTGATGTTCATCTATTCGTGGAGTCGTGTCCATCCACTGTTCGACACGTCGGGTTGTAGTCCCCTCCTCGTCCGTACCCGATGAGTTCTCAGCGTCAATTTCTGCTAAGTCGACCTCCAGCTTCTTCCTCACCAGCCCCTCTCTGAGGCGCACCAACTCCCGTTGTGCCTCGTACTCCGCCTTCTTCCTCAGGTACGTGGAGTGGCTCTGCCCGCTCCTGGATGAGGCGGCGACACTGGGCTCTTTCGACTCTCCCCTTCCACGGCCTCTTCGTGGCGTTACCTCTGGTGCTTGCACATTACGGTGATCTATAACTCGACCACCCACCAGAGGTATTGCCGGCGTGGGGAAAGACGACGTCGTTGGTGCCATCGATGGTGAGGCGGGCGCCCTTTCACTGGGCACGCCCGAGTCCGACTCTAGGTGTCTTGCACTGGCCATTCTTCTTGTCTTGCTTCTTGTCGTGACCGCACTATGCTCACTCATAATACCCAGTCACAACACACAATCCGGCTCGAAGGACCAAATTGTTGACGATGCTTCTCACGATAGGCGCGAGGGTTGAGGATTTGTGTGTGACTGGCGTATTGTTGTCTCGCGACACTCACGTGTGATGAAATGAGCAAGTGGGTCAATCAATTGATACACAGATGAAAATATAAAATGGTATATTGGCACATAAAATAAAAGGTAAATGGTAAAAAGTTAGATGAAGCACAGGTTTACACAGAATTACGGTTGAAACACAATAGGAATTACTGCCCCAATAGTGGACAGTAACTAATGTCTGTACAAGGAGTGGTACAAGACACTTTAAACCGCCGTACAAGGTGTGGTACTAGGCGATAGGAGCGAAGCCAGAGGCCTACGAGCTCACTTGAGTCACTAACGCTGAGAGACTAATTTTGACTGCCAGGGGCGCCTATATTTATCACCCAAATTCTATGGGGTACGTAGTGAAGATAATGCCGACCCGGACAGCCAATACATTTAGTTAATTTTACAAATTAACTTGAACATTAACTATCGACCAATCACAGGTGTTCTGACATTTTGACGACAACCAATCAGAGAAGACTTTTCTTATCTCTTATGTAATGAACACCTGCATATTTACTTTACATATTTACTTGTCTTTCTAACGACAAAACTAACATTTATACATAATGCAAAGTATGTATTCGATGGACAAACTGAATCTACGTTATACTTTACTATTAGATTCTAAATTCACATTCTCACAAATCTACAAACTACAATAAAAACAAAGGAACTTTACATATGTATTTCAATATGTACATAAAACAACATGGTGGACTCCGAAAACTTTCCACTGTCTGTAGCCAATCATGAGAAGCATGATTATGATCAACCAATCGCTGACTAGCCGAAATTTCTTACTACTGACTTTATCACAATTGGTCAATTTTAGCGCCTTAGCATGCACTACTTGCGCTATACTAAAAAGTTACCTCATAAACCTTGACATTGAACATGTTTTTTACCTTTAATCTTATGATACTTAAAACATAATGATACGTAATTAAAACATAAGAAAACATACTTAAGACATAACAAGGCATACTTCAGACATAATAAGGTATACTTAGGACATGAAAAGACATACTTATGACATAATAAAGCATACTTTAGGACATAACAAAAACAAACTATGCTAGCTGTAATTTGCTATGGTCAGAGTGATGGCGCCATTCTCAACACTGGGGTGATGGTGGATCCTCTACAGCAGTTTTCAACTCCTGTATCGTCTGGGCAACTGGCTGACGAGCCCTAACACGTCTTTTTAGCTCGTCCCACATGTGCTCAATGGGGTTCATGTCTGGGCTTCTGGCTGGCCAGTCCATAACTGTGATGTTCACATCCCGAAGATATTCCCTGACGATGCCGGCCGCATGGGCTCTTGCATTATCATGCATAAAAAGGAAATTTGGGCCCACATAGTCCGCGTATGGTATCACGTGAGGTTCTAAGCACTCACGAATGTACCTTTCAGCATTTAATGTTGGCAGCCGTGGTCCTGTAACAACCTCAAGTTGAGTTTTGCCGCTCGCGGATATACCGCCCCAGACAGTCCATGAGCCACCGCCATAAGCAACCCTCTCTTCAAAGCAGCATTGTGCGAAACGCTCTCCCTTACGTCGGTAGACCTTCTTCCTTCCATCATTGCCATGTAACACAATTTTAGACTCATCAGAAAAGAGTACACGGCTCCAATCTTGCTGTGTCCAATTTAAATGACTGCGTGCGAAATGAAGGCGCGCTGTTTGGTGGGCTCGCGTTAGTTTGGGCCCATTAGCTGGCTTGTGTGGTACCATATCGCATTCTTTTAACCTTCTCCGAACAGTTCAAGCGCTCACAGATACTCCGTGGAAGTCGCGAAGTTGGTTTTGTATCTTAATGGAGGTAAGGTGACGATTTCTCAAGCTGGTCGTCACGATGAATCGATCCTGCCTTTCAGTTGTGACCCGAGATCGTGGCCTTCCTTGGCGACGAACAAAGCCGCCAGTCTCTAGGTACCTCCGATAAACATTTCGGACCGCAGATCGACTTAAATTAAGTTGAGCACTCACGTTTCTTTGGCTGTGTCCGGCCTAAATAAGTGCCACAGCTTGGGCGGCGACTTCAGGTGAAGTATCCTTAAATTATTGATAGAACCTCACCTTAATGTTAAGAATTAGTAATGTTTGTTGCAAAACCAAAGATATCAATCACTTTTTCAAGAATTAAATCCACGTAAACCAATAAAACCAAGTTTTCTTAGTATTCGATTGTTTGATATCAACAAACAGGCTCCAAATTGTCTTTTGTTTCTTTAAATTCTGTGTTCGAAATTCAAAAAAAGACTATTGAATGAAATTGTGAATGTGCCAGGTTCAAAACTGCATAAAAACTTTTTGCTCGACCTAATATAAAATTTTAGCTAGGACCAAACGAAACTGAAAATACAAGGTGGGCCAATAGATGTGTCCAGAAGTGTATATAATAATTACAAGCAGCAGTTAATAAAGTTGCAAGAAATAACTACTAAATTAGTCATTTGTAAGTTTCGAATGGACGCACAAAAGTAAGATTCACTTTATTACTTGATAAATACCTACTAAAGAAATAGTTATTGTGGCCGATTCTGTTAGGCACAAACTAAACTTAATTTAGGCTATTGCTATCTTTCTCTCTATAATAAAACAAGAAAGAGACGGATGTAAATTAGAGCTGTCAAATTTAATTGAACCAATGTTACCATACAAATTTAGGGTACACGTAAAAACATGTCGACTAAAAACACGGTAAAGTATACAAGGCGTAAACTAATTTGACATCTCTAACTTAGTTCATAGCTATAGCCGTCCTTTTCTCGCACTGCCGTTTAGTAAAAGATAGCGATTCTCTAATTTTAGTTTAGATATTCAACAAGAGAATCGGCACCATTATGTTGTTTTCTAATTATTGTAAATATACCTATTTGATCTGTGATACAAATATCACTCTATAGTGTTGCTCTTAATCATTGTAACATTTAATGATCAGTGATATATTCCACAACTATCACACAACGCCATCTAGTCCCAAGCTAAGCAGAGCTTGTGTTATGGGTACTAGACAACTGATAAACATACTTATATATTTCTAAATACATAAATATTATAGATAAATTACACCCATATCTGTGTGCGTAGTCGCAGCGGAAAAATGTCGAATTTCGTAATTTCAGTTTAGCAGATATTTAGTGTATGACGTCGTGTAAATGTATATGGTAAGTACAAATTTGTGCATCCAACCATTGGGGAGTTATTCAACAAAAACTGTTTCCGCTGGAACTACGTCATCCTAGCGGCACTTTTTTTTTCTTAGGGACGCACAAGAAAAAAAATACTGTCAATAATTAGTGTGTAACGAGAGGTAAATGTGTATGTTTAAATGAAATGTGTGTGTCATAAAACAACGAAGATATTCAAGTTTCCGCTGCGCTGACGTTTGGCTATTTGATGAAAATCATATAAAACGGCTTAGTGCAGAGTTGTAATTTTTTTCGCTCGTTGCTTTGAATTTGTGTGTAATGTTTGTGAAAACAGATTTTGAAAAAAACATACCGTTTTAAAGATATACACATAAAAGTAAAATAAGGTTATTAGGTCCTAGAACTTAAAATAGGAACTCTAGAACCTAACTTATCACATATATTTGTGTCTTTTAAGGGTCTACAATGTCTTGCCAAGTTTCATTTATGTGCTCTTAGTAATTAATGAGCACTGGCATATTTTACTACGACTGGACCACTATATTTTATGACATCCGATTGAAGGACATTTTAAAGGAAAGTCATAATAAAACATATTCAGATATTTAGTGTGTTAATCCAACAATTCACATGTAAAATTTCAGCTCATTACACTTAATAATTAAAGAGATATAATAAAAATACCAAAACAATCTCCCTATATGGATAAACCGCCCAAGTTTGAATGGCTACAAAAAAGCGGCCTTGCAGTATATGGAGCTAACGTTCTAAAATTTCCAGTGTAGTATCGTTATTGTGTTTAATAGTTTCGTGCAGGCGCGTACACAATACTTTAGTAGAAAATAAAACAACTGCATTAACTTTGTACTAAGTGTTTATTAGTAAATGACTAATTAAATAAAAAACAACATTAATAGCAAAGTAATAATAACATTGATTTATAATCAGATTTTTTTATTAAACGTATATAGGAAATATATTGCCTACTGTAAAAGCCCATATAGGTATTCGTAAATCTTAGGCGTCCATCGTCCTAATAGAACGCGACCATCGTGCGAATACGCGATCATCGTGTTTATTTGTATTGCAAACCTGATCCCGTTGTCGCGTCGACAGAGGGCGCTTTTCGCTTTTTCTGTACAAATGACTGCAACGATCGCATATTCGCGCGATGATCGCGTTCTATTAGGGCGACGCCTTAAGATGAGTATAGACTAGAGCACTTACTAGTAACTCGAAACTTTAAGATAAAAACAAGTAACCTACTATTTTATAACAAAAGTTATTAGTTACTCGTTTAAGAATTGTGTGCCCACCTGTACCAATCCAATAATGGAAATTTTAGAACGTTAGCTCCATATACTGCACGGTCGCTTTTTTGTAGCCATTCAAGCTTGGTCGGTTTATCCATCTATTGAGGTGGTTTTGGTATTTTTATTATATCTCTTTAATTATTAAGTATAGTGAGCTGAAATTTTACATGTGAATAGTTGCATTAACACACTAAATATCTGAATATGTTTTATTATTTTTTTCTTTTAAAATGTCCTTCAATCGGATGTCATAAAATATAGTGGTCCAGTCGTAGTAAAATATGCCAGTGCTCATTAATTACTAAGAGCACATAAATGAAACTTGGCAAGACATTGTAGACCCTTAAAAGGCACAAATATATGTGATAAGTTAGGTTCTAGAGTTCCTATTTTAAGTTCTAGGACCTAATAACCTTATTTTACTTTTATGTGTATATCTTTAAAACGGTATGTTTTTTTCAAAATCTGTTTTCACAAACATTACACACAATTTCAAAGCAACGAGCGAAAAAAATTACAACTCTGCACTAAGCCGTTTTATATGATTTTCATCAAATAGCCAAACGTCAGCGCAGCGGAAACTTGAATATCTTCGTTGTTTTATGACACACACATTTCATTTAAACATACACATTTACCTCTCGTTACACACTAATTATTGACAGTATTTTTTTTCTTGTGCGTCCCTAAGAAAAAAAAAGTGCCGCTAGGATGACGTAGTTCCAGCGGAAACAGTTTTTGTTGAATAACTCCCCAATGGTTGGATGCACAAATTTGTACTTACCATACACATTTACACGACGTCATACACTAAATATCTGCTTAACTGAAATTAAGAAATTCGACATTTTTCCGCTGCGACTACGCACACCCATATCTAGTGATGTTTAGAAACAACATTAAAGTTAGGCTGTTTTTTAAATATTGTACATTTATGATTATTTGTTTGTATAAAAACTCAATTGATGTAAATCTAAGTAAAACTTTAAATTATTGTAAATTAATTAAGTTGATTTGTGATACAAAACTATTTTATAGTTATGCTGTTTTTAAACGTAAATTTAATGATTATTTGATACAGAAAAATAGTTATCTGCTCTTTTAATTATGTTGATCTGTGATACAAATCACTCTATAGTGTTGCTCTTAATCATTGTGTATTTGATGATCTGAATAATTAAAACCTACCTTAAAGTTAAATTGTTGTTTAATTATTGTACAATAGAGGATTATTTATTTCTGATACAAAAAAAAAACCAAATTGCTATAAAACTAGACTTTTTTACATTTTAAATAAAAACCTTATTACATTTATTGTGATTATCTATTTCAAGAAATCATTATTAATTTGGTGCCTCAAGTCTTAAATAGAGCACTTTCAAGAACCGTTATATTTTTTACTAGCTGTTTCCCGCGGTGTCACAGTGTGCGGCTCCTAAGGGTCTTAGCGTGATGTTATATAGCCTTAGTCTTCCTCGATAAATGGACTATCCAACACAAAAAGAATTTTTCAATTCGAACCAGCAGTTCCTGAGATTAGCGCGTTCCACCAAACAAATTCTTTAGCTTTATAATATTAGTATAGATTTCTTTTTCCTGTCTCCTGAACTATTAGCGAGACGAGGGTATTAACTAATGGGAAAAAAATGTCGCATTCGTCAACACTATTAACCAATCCCCAGTAGTTAAGTGTTAACCATGGGGTATTAACCAGCGGGAACGACCGATGCTGATTGGGGAGGTGACATCAAAGATAGGAAGTCTACAACTGGTTAGTGCTTTATTTTCTCTAATTGTTTGATATCTTGGTGCTCTAAGAAGCAGAGCACTGTGAGTATTTCATTTACTGATGCAGAATATGTAGCCATGAGTATGGCAGCAAGCGAAGCATGTTGGTTTATAAACATGTTACATGATTTTAATATCTTTAATTTATTTTTTATTTTTTTTGTTTTCACAATTATCCTATCACAATGCTGTGTGACAGTCAGTCAGCCATAATGATTGCTAGTATGAATAGTGTTAAAAGATTAACGCATCAAGTCCCTCATTAGCAGACACAATTAAAAACCTTTTGTTGGTGGCGACGCAGGGGCCTCACGCGTCAAAGCATATAGATATTAACGCATCAGGCCCCTCGCGTCGACATAACAATAGGTTGATAATTGTGTCTGCTAATGAGGGACTTGACGCGTTAAGTACCATTTTGTAAGAGAATTGATATTACATAAAAAAATAAATGGTAAAGTATGTAAGTACCACTGAACAAGTAGCTGACATATTCACAAAATCCCTAAAGAAAGAACTTTTGCTAAAATTTATTAAGATGTGTGGTATGATATAGCTTTAGGGTGATTCAGTTTAGAAATACTGGCATACACATACTAGCTCGATCTCGTAATTCACCTTAACCAGTAAAACCAAGCTTTCTGTATCTTATTAATCTTAACTTTATTATTTAGTCAATTTAATTTTCTTAATCTTTAGCAATAAAAAATGATCCGATAAACAGCTATGGCGCCTTTTTTTCTTGTCAGCTTCCGGTGCGCCAAATAATTACCTAGTAAAATTTAATGATTACGCTTGATTCCTCGATAAATATAATAGTTAATAATCTTTATTTAATGTAAGCCATTTATTTAAGGTATTCAGTTTAATTAACACTTATACAATAGTCTATGTAAGATTTAAAAGCCGGTGGGTTGGTAGTTTTGGGCAGTTACAAAAAACCCGGCAAACCGGCTACCAAGAAAAATATATAAAATTGTACCTACGAGGAAAACTATCCTGTTTTTAAAAATAAACTACGAAAGTAAATACGTGTACTTTTACTGTGATCCACCTGACCTGACCACTGGTTCACACTATATAATTATGCTCACATGTAAGATTTGTGTTAAAATATATTTGATGATAAAGTTCATTTTTTAAGTTAAAATAAATGTACAGAAATGAGTGATGTTGTGTGAGTTCTATTTGTTGCATTGAGGGGGGTGTGGAACGGAACGTAGATGCAATGTAATAAAAAGAAAGGTTGTAACGTAAAAGCATGTTACCTCCCTCTAATATAATATGGACTCTGTACCTGTGTCATGACAAGTTACACTTGGATTGCTCCGTTGAAATAATAAAGAAACTACTAAATAATTGCGTATATTTTAATTACAAGTTCATCACCATGTTACTGAGTGCAAGCGCGGGCTCAGAAGCCGTGCACCTTCAGCTGCTCGGGCTTCACGAGGCCCGACTTAGTCAGCCACTGGCAAATGTTCTCGCGCTGGTCGCCTTGAAGCTGCAGCACCTCGCCGTACTCCGGGTGCTCCACGACCGTTCCGTTGCACGCGAACTCCTTCTTGCATGCCCGCACTATCTTCTTCAGGTCATATTCCGACGAGAGGCCCTGCACCGTTGTCAGCGTCTTACGCCCGTTCCGCTGCTGGATTCGGACGTGGACTAGACCATCTTGAACGTCGTCTTCCGAGCTTTTGATAGCATCGGCGAATGGGTCGTATGTGTTCAGATTCTGGATGGACATACGATTGAACTTCGGGGCTCTGTTCCACGAAACACTGCGATACAACGCACGTACACGAATTAACTGTCACTGATAACGTTAGGTGATGTGTGCTCGATGAGCTACGCTACGACCAATTTACGCTGACTCCAAAACGTAATGGCGGACAAGCACAAGACGACAACACCGAAAAATGTAAATGTCACACGGAGACGGAAATTGTCGATCGTGCACCATAGACAAAAAGTTGTTCGCATATAAAGAAATATGTACACAGTACATTTTAGTAATATTTTTATGAGGTTTATAATAATATTACCCCTTCAATTTTGCGTATAATTTTGGCACATAGTCATCATATTTAGCAACGTAAAAGTTTCCAGCAACTGGGCTCCCAAGTTCGTATTACGTGGCGAATTTGGCAATTGAAAACTTTCCTCTTTTTTCGCCAGAATTGTTCGGCAACTTATTTATTTTGGAGAAATCACATTTTTCTGGCTCTTTGTAAACTAGAAATATATAGCGATGCAACCCCGTTCCTTTCGGTGAGCCTGAGCCGATGTCGTCTGATAGTATTTCGCCCTGGCCTATGTTTGAACCGAGAATATTTCCAACTAGCCAGTGGTGCCACTCACGGAATTTGGGTTCTTCACGGCTGGGAGCATCAGGATCCACCATAGCCAGTAAATAATATTTTTTTCCTTAGCGGCCCAAGATATGGTAGGTTGATCTTTAACCTGAGTGGGAGTCAGTTCCTTACCGGTCTCCACTGCATACCGCTAGGGTACTTTACAGTCAGTAACTCGGCTGGTGCTATAATATTTATCACGTCGGGTATTATACAATGCTCTTTAAAAAGAGTTTGGAGGTCAGCCATCTTTTGAGCTTCCAATTCTATAAATTCACTTAAAACACCAAGCACACAAAGAAGAAAAACTTTTGGTTGGTATTCTCTGCAAAGGCTTGTGCCGTATTATTATTATACTCTTTGGGCTTGTGCAAAGAGTAGGCTTGTGTAAGATTTTTCAAATATCATGTCAACAACTTTGACGGAAAAATGTTGCTTAGTTACCGCAGGTAAATCTACAAAAAAAAACAGCAAATTGTCTTTAGGTCTTTGAAATCTACACTTCTATATTAGCATAATATTATAAAGAGATAAAGTTTATGACGTTGTAGGGGGTAATCTCTGGATCTAATGAACCGATTTAGGAAATTCTTTTACCAATAGAATGCCACGTTATTTGTGAGTGTCCTATGCTATAAAGTGAAATCCACGTGGATGAAGTCGCAAGCGAATTGTTGGTATTTTATTTACTTTCGTTTGAAAAAAAAAATCGTAAAGTATTGATACTGAACTAGTAAGTGTAGAAGTAGCTTTATTTTAAAAGTTTGATGTAGTTTGTCTATGATGTAACCGGAACACAGATAAAATATTTGAAATTTTCATGTTCGGATACACAATACAAATGTAAAAACAAAAAATTCGTACATAGCTGTTAGAGGAAAAAAAACGTTAGTTTTCCACAAAAAAAACGTTAGTGGTTGGAAGAGTAATGGCTCAATTACACCTTCCGATTTCAAGGGACCCAATTTAGGAAACAGGAAGGTGAAATAGCAGTTAGTGTTCGATTTAGTGAGATTGAAAGGTCCCGATTTGACTTCCTAAATTGTGTACGATTTAGGATAGTGCAATCACATCACTCCACTCCGATTTAGAGCTAAGTGTTGCCAATTTAGCGACTTTCTCGCTAAAAATGGGCTATTAGTGTTTTAATAAAATTAAATTTCCCAGAAAAAAATCTGAGTTCGCTCTTTTTATATTTAGTCCGCTCCTGGTAGAATCAGTTTTTAAGAGACTTTATAGCAACTTTTGACATTCTGTATAAGGACTCGAATTTGTAAGAGTTGGCAACACTGCCGACTTAAGAGCCCGATTCACATATATATAACTATATTAGTTGGCCCGATTTAGGAGTTCAATTTAGGATAGTGTAATCGCTCGCTTCCTACTTAGTTTGTTCCTAAATTGGGTCCCTTGAAATCGGAAGGTGTAATTGAGCTTTTATATAAGAAACCAGTACCAACACAAATTATTTTTGTAAAAAAATATATTTCTTAAAATAAACATACATAATAATTTTAAAACTAGCTTCTGCCAGCGGCTTCGCCCGCGTAGAATTAATACTTCCCCAATGTGACTCAGGATGGCTGGACAAATCTTCAAAATAGCTCGCATTTAACTAGGTCAATAGGGCACTTTACGTGACGGCTAAACACCCTTATTTCAGAATTTGTGACGCTACAGAATCTTAGATAATCGATCGAAAACGTATCCAGCCATCTTGAAAAACCACTTTTCGCTGGTCTCTCAATCTCGGTAACGGAAGTGATTTTGACGACTTTTTGCATATCAACGGCCGTCACATAAATTTGTGACAGTCATCGAGCTAAAAGTTTTGTGATACGTACAGCAGTTTAGTAGAAAAATGCAAAAATCTGTGTCCAGCCATCTTGAATTTACGTATAAAACTTCTGGCTGGCACTGCCGAATCTCAATAACAGGAGCGTTTTCGAATATGGTTCCTTTACTAATATTAAGTGACGCAATTTGTGACAGTAATAACGTGTCATTTATGGCGTCACATGTAAGGGTTTTCGAGAAATCAATAAAAACTTAATCTCCAGCCAGCATGAGTTCAAGATGGCTGGACACATGAAGTAGAGAGAAGGTATTCGATGACATCCAACCCTATCAAAAAAAAAGAGCTTGTTTCTAGCTCAATCTTGTTATCCTAATTTGTAGTACTAGTAACCCTGGGCATGAATGGGGCTCACTAGATCCATAGTCACAGTGACAGTTCATGATTAGACGACACGGTTGGTGCAGTGATTGAGCGTTCGGCTGCTGCGCTGCTTGTCGCAGGTTCGATTCCCGCACGGAAAGAATATTTGTATGACCTGCAGATAGTTGTTCCGGGTCTGGGTGATGTGAGTATACATGTTTGTGAACGCACCCACAATACAGGAGTAATTCCTAGTGTGGGGCAATGTTTAAAAAAACTATAATTCTTGTTTGTGTTGCTACACTGATACGGTGTACTTAGTGGCAGCACAGAAATTATATTCTAAAATGAAATGTAAAGTAGACCCAGACCTTGTGTTCGTATTCAGAAATTAATGTACAGGATAGCCCGCAAAATTCAAATTTTCTCATGTTTTTTGCAATTTGCAGGTCAGTGTCAGGTTGCATTTTGGTCAAAATATGGTTCACGGCAAGTATGCATTTATAGAATTATAATCATTAGAATCATCAATACAACTCACTTGAATTGTTGTTGAATGTCATGATTTCATGAAATAGTCATTCTATACAGTAATATGCTCTTAGATTATAGTTCAGTAAATACGTAATTTCTATTGCCGCAAATCGTATTTTGATTAACTTACAACCTGATAAGTATAAGTTACATGTTGTTATAAGTCTGACAACATTAAAAATGTGCTTGGGACAGACTGGGTGCAGAAGGCAGAGGATCGGGTAATGAGATACATGTTGGGACAAGTTCATGTCCAGCATTGCACTGCGATAAGCTGAGTCAATAAAGTTCAAGGTACAGGAGAGAGGTTTCCAATTGGCATCATTACAATACCTTTGCCTAGGCATCTTATCGTCTCTCACAGAAAGAAGGCCTATGTCCCAGCAGTAGGAATGATATAAGCTGAATTTGATTATGATATTGCTTATGTTTTTACTTCTTTAGCCTTAGCCTGAGCCAACATGGTATCTGCAGTGACAGGAGCCCGTAATCTCCTACCAATGACATCAGCATCCAATTGCATGATGACTTCATGAGTATTCTTCAATTTCCTCATCACGTCTTCCATTCGCCTTTGCTTTTCAGTTATCTCCACAAATAAATCATCCAAATCCTTGCAACTATCTTCATCAATATTAGGGACCACATTTTTCGGCTTGAAACGATAATTAGACATAGTTTCGACTTGTAAATTTAACAACTTGTTTTCCATGAGTAGCATTTTTTGGTCGTAATCTATGCAAGCTTTGCCGAACCGTTTTCGAGATTCCACGACTATGTTCATGAGGTTTTCACATTTAGTTTCCAATTCGAGATCTTCGGTGTCTGTAATATGCAATAAAAACATCTAATCATGCAAATAAACAGCAGTTTTATCAATTTTTAGTGTAATCGTTTCAACTTACTCATTCTTATATTTATACGCAGATTCAAAAGAAAGATGAATGTTATAACAGTGAAAAATGCTGACAAAGTTTTTTTACACAAATATTTATAATAATATTCCTTCCTTCTTCGGCAATCAATAAGAAAAAAATTTATTCATGGAATTTCAAAATTAACCTGTAAAGCCCGGAAACTCACTGGTGAGTTTCATTGACCCACAACCGTTGAGCACTGAAACTCACCAGTGAGTTTTGCGATTCACTCGTTATTACGTCTATTATTACCAAAACGCAATGTATTTTATGCTGTGGCAACATTTACACGCTTGGCCATAGACATTATTGATCGTCTCAGGTGCCCTCCGACAAAAAATATATGCTGTCATAACTGAGAAAAAATGTCAAACTGACATTTGAATCCGGTTTGTCGTATGCGGGCGGGGCTTGAAGGATGGTACGTTTTACGAATGGCGGCTTTCAGAGGTTAACAGTAATTCAAACAATTCAACAGACTATATAGTTTTCAATAGTTTTGAAGTTTCTGCTGTCATGATTTTTTTTTTTAATTTGGCTATGCCACTGGCTTGGTTACAACACCTTTAAGCCAAGTCTTAATTTGAACACTGTCACTTTTTTCTTCATTAGAATGCCGATGTAACACATTCTTTCCTAATGTTTTTGCAGTAAATGTATCGAGTCAGCCATCTCGGCAAGTTATGCCGAGGTAGTCAATACTACAATGAAATTCTCAGTTTATTTGTTTCATTTTACTCAATGATTCCACATATTGTCCAGTTTCGGACACTTGAGACACAAAAATACACCAATTTTACATCACATTATCCACTATGAATCAATAAGCGAATAATTAAAACAGCAACTGAACTTCACTCAAATAAATCCCGCTAAAAAAAACCTCTGTCATCTGTCATTGTCAAAGACCACTGCGACATATTATATATCCTCAAAGACAAAAACGGAGGCGTTTATATTCTGCGGCATAATTAAGGTGAAAGATCCGGGGTAACCCGCGAAATTCAAATTTTCCCACGTTTTTTGCAATTTGAAAGTCAGTGTCAGGTGGTATCTTGGTCAAAATTTGATTCGCGGCCGTAGCAAGTATGTATTTATAGATTATAATCATTAACATTATCAACACAACTTTCTCAGTTAGAATTGATGCCAAATGTAAGAATTTCATGAAGTTCTGTATGCTACGGCCGCGAATCAAACTTTGACGAAGATACAACCTGACACTGACCGGCAAATTGCAAAAAACGTAAGAAAATTTGAATTTCGCGGACTACTCTGGCGCATCCAGGTTCAATAAAACAATGTTTCAATAAATCAACACACTGACCGAAGTTTAAATCAGTTTAATTAAAATAACAAGAACACATGAAAATACAGTTTCAACAAAAATATAATGTTTCTGCATAGTGTTTCTTTATAATGCCAGTTACCATGTCATGATAATTTCTACTCAATTGTAGCATTATCCGGTTGAAAGTAAGTTACGGTGTTACAATATGAACAGAATTTTTGATCATTTTCATGAACTCTTCCGGGCTCACCTGAAAAAATTAAAAAATAATACGAGTAAGTTATTGAAAATGACAAGGTATGTAAAGGAACAATACTAAGGTTCATTATTACTCCTCCGAATATCTTACCACGGCATCAAAATTTTTATCAGCATCGTCGATCATCTCATCTATTTGTTCATCGGTCAAACTTATATCGAGAATCTGTGAAACTTTTTTAAGATTTTCAAAACATATGAAACCTAAAAAGGGGAAACAAAAAATTTAATATTTTATTTTCAACTAAATATTGCATTTGCAAAAGCAGACCATTAACCGCAGACACTTCTGCCAGGATCACAGGAGTGTTTAAAAGAGTCGTCGACTTATCGCGGCCCTGGCACGCAGTAAGTGTCTAACAAGCCTTCCCGCTCTATCAGCGGCAGCTCTCGCGCCTGGCCCTGGTTCAGGCCATGGTACGGAGCGAGAGGGAATAGGAAGCAGTCTCCTCCTTCTGCGAAGCAGTAATGCTCGCGAAGGAGGAGGCGGAACGGGTGAAGGAGAGGCTGCAACGACAGCCTCACCCTCACGCCCTCAGCAGCAGCCGCCGCAGGAGACGCCAGGGGCTTCCGGCGCCGCGAGACGATCTCCGGCCACCGTAGACCCGGGCCTGCGGACGGGGAGTAATGGGTAGCTCACCGTCCGATCAGCACCAGGCCCGAGAGTCGACGGCGCGTAGTGTTCCACGCGCTCCTTAAAGAGTTGTCAGCATTCATGACGGGCCCGTCATGGCCGATGCCTGCCTAGGGGTTGAGAATAAATTCGAAAGAGTTACCTCGCCCCTGGGCACTCAGGCAGGGAAGGAACAGCGGTGGGTTTTAGTCAGTAAGAGTCTGACACGCCCTCCCGCTCCACCCAGAGCGGGAGAAGTCATTGGGTGATTTCCCAGTTTTAAAAAAAAATTAAATGTGTATGGTAGGTGCGGAAAAAATCTAGTTGTAAATAACGAAAAAAATTGTTACCGCGGTCGTCCATATCAAAAAGACGAAAGCTTTTCATAATATCGCCATCGGTATCTTGTGACATGATCTTCCTCATGATGGCGGTTTCAAAGTTCTCAAAACTAAGTCTTCCAGTGTTTCCTTTGTCTACTACGTTTATCATTTTCTGCAGCTCTTCTTTAGTGGGTTCATACCCTATAAAGTAAAGTAAATTCATCATCAGCCTTTTCTGTCCCCAATGCTGAGGTCTGGGCCTCCCCTCTGTGGGAGGGTGTGGGCCGTAATCCACCACGCGGGCCCAATGGAGGTTGGTAAAATAAATACAAAAGACAGAGAGAGACTGGATTGAGGATGATGATGTTATGGTATCGTATGAAATACATCCGCATCTGACTTAAAGAGTGAAAAATATAAATGTCGATGGATGGAAAAGAAGACTAAGGTGTCCATTACATGGTAAGTGTTACTGTCAGTTTTACCACAGACAAGGTTGTGACTGACGGATAACCATTGACATATAAATTATAATGTCAATGTGGATAACTGATCGTCTAGTACGCTGAGAAATCTCCATACTTTGATTTTTGCATCATTCAACCATCAGTCTCATGACTTTTGGAATTGACTGACGCTTTCGTGAGCATAAAGAATAGAATAGAATAGAATAAAACTTTATTGTAGGTACACCAAAACAGTTACACAATTAGGCTCTCGTGCAGTTGGTGTCGACTGCTCTAAGTAGTCTGTCTACTATGGAGCGCCTTTGGAGGGCCCCACCGCAACATGACTGTACTCGTGCAGTTGGTGTCGACTGCTCTAAGCAGTCCGTCTACTATGGAGCGCCTATGGAGGGCCCAACCGCAACATGACTGTACTCGTGCAGTTGGTGTCGACTGCTCTAAGCAGTCTGTCTACTATGGAGCGCCTATGGAGGGCCCAACCGCAACATGACTGTATTCGTGCAGTTGGCCTTGGTGTCGACTGCTCTAAGCAGTCTGTCTACTATGGAGCGCCTATGGAGGGCCCAACCGCAACATGACTGTACTCGTGCAGTTGGTGTCGACTGCTCTAAGCAGTCTGTCTACTATGGAGCGCATATGGAGGGCCCAACCGCAACATGACTGTACTCGTGCAGTTGGTGTTGACTGCTCTAAGCAGTCTGTCTACTATGGAGCGCCTATGGAGGGCCCAACCGCAACATGACTGTACTCGTGCAGTTGGTGTTGACTGCTCTAAGCAGTCTGTCTACTATAATAGAGCGCTTATGGAGGGCCCAACCGCAACATGACTGTACTCGTTCAGTTCGTGTCGTCTGTTCTAAGCAGTCTGTCTACTATGGAGCGCCTATGGAGGACCCAACCGCAACATGACTGTACTCGTGCAGTTGGTGTTGACTGCTCTAAGCAGTCTGTCTACTATGGAGCGCCTATGGAGGGCCCAACCGCAACATGACTGTACTCGTGCAGTTGGTGTTGACTGCTCTAAGCAGTCTGTCTACTATAATAGAGCGCTTATGGAGGGCCCAACCGCAACATGACTGTACTCGTTCAGTTCGTGTCGTCTGTTCTAAGCAGTCTGTCTACTATGGAGCGCCTATGGAGGGCCCAACCGCAACATGACTGTACTCGTGCAGTTGTTGTCGACTGCTCTAAGCAGTCTGTCTACTATGGAGCGCCTATGGAGGGCCCAACTGCAACATGACTGTACTCGTGCAGTTGGTGTCGACTGCTCTAAGCAGTCCGTCTGTGGACGGCCTTAATAAATAGCGTGAATGTTAGCGCCTCCCTTATCAACCATAAAGTAGACAGAGGCGGGCCTGCGGACGGCGAGTAATGGGTAGCTCGCCGTCCGATTAGCACCAGGCCCGAGAGTCGACGGCGCGTAGTGTTCCAAGCGCGCCTCAAAGAGTTGTTAGCATTCATGACGGGGCCCGTCATGGCCGATGCCTGCTTACGGGTTGAGGATAAATTCGAAAGAGCTACCTCGCCCCTGGGCATTCAGGGCAGGGAGGAACAGGGGTGGGTTTTAGTCAGTAAGAGTCTGACACGCCATTCCGCTCCACCCTAGAGCGGGAGAATTCATTGGATGATTTCCCACCCCCCTAAAAAATAAAAAAGGGGTGTGTGACAGAAGAAAACGTGCTGCGCAATGCGCCAACTACAAGTAACATGGGACAAGAGCAGGTAGATGATGAATGGTAAGTCGCAAATAATATAACAAGAGCAGGTAGATGATGAATGGTAAGTCGCAAATAATATAACACTAGTATTAGCTAATAGTAGGTGATTAGCTTGTCATTGTGAGGAGAAATAAAGAATTTTATTATTATTATTATTAATTGTACCTAGAGCTTTGATAACAACTCTAAAGTCCTCAGCAAGAATTTTCCCTTCGCCTGTGTAGTCAAGAAGGTTAAAAGCCTCGAGTAAATCAGCTTGCTGAAAAGAGAAAGAGAATATAATAATATAGTATACTAGTTTCTGCCAGTGGCTTCGCCCGCGTGGAATTAGTACTTTCCCCATTATACATTTTAGCCTATGTGCTATTCCAGACTATAATCTATCTCTGTGCCAAATTTTGTCTAGATCCGTTCAGCCATTCTGGCATGATTGAAATACAAACATCCATCCATCCATTTATCCAAACTTTCGCATTTATAAAATTAGTATAATATAGTCCGGTCAAATTAGACCAAAAAATAGGGGTGAGGTTACAATAATTCACACTTGGCTGAAAATTGGTAAGATTTTTCAAAACATTATTATGAATGAAATGTGAAAAGTCCTCATCGATCCGACACCTGGAAAAAAATTACTCGGGGTTAAAGGTCACAAAAACGGGTTTTTCGCGATTTTCAGAAAAGCGGTAAGTTATCCCATAAAATTAGCCCATACAAAAATTGTAGATCAGATAATTATCTATAAAAAATGTCTAAATACTTTTTTTCCTAAGAGCGGTTGCGCGCTACGTCCGATACTTATCCTTGAAAATACGGTCCGGCGTGGTCGTAGAACATAGGTTACGCACTACCGATCCGAGTTCAGTCCGAGTTTTCTATAGATCTGTATTTTTACGGATAAGTATCGGACGTAGTGCGCAACAGCTTTAAGAGCCACCGTTTTTGAGATTTATCGATTCAAAAAGTTGAAGGAGTTGTAATCGTCATAATAAGCACACGTTTCCACGCCACCTTTGAGGTAGTGTACTTTTCTATTCCGTGGTACACCACGGAAGCGCGAAAAACGTAGCGCGTTTTTTTATAAAAAATGTCTAAATACTTTTTTTCCTAAGAGCGGTTGCGCGCTACGTCCGATACTTATCCTTGAAAATACGGTCCGGCGTGGTCGTAGAACATAGGTTACGCACTACCGATCCGAGTTCAGTCCGAGTTTTCTATAGATCTGTATTTTTACGGATAAGTATCGGACGTAGTGCGCAACAGCTTTAAGAGCCACCGTTTTTGAGATTTATCGATTTAAAAAGTTGAAGGAGTTGTAATCGTCATAATAAGCACACGTTTCCACGCCACCTTTGAGGTAGTGTACTTTTCTATTCCGTGGTACACCACGGAAGCGCGAAAAACGTAGCGCGTTTTTTTTTAATGTGGTTTCCCTGGTAGGCCTATTCCACTGATCTGTTGTGATTCCGTTTAATTTGAAACTATTACATAATTAAAGATATTGCCCACTGCTGGGGCACAGGCCTCCTCTCTGTGAGAGGGTGTGGGCTGTAATCAACCACGTGGGCCCAATGCTGGACGTCACATGTCTTCGAATTTTCGGTTGCTTATCAGATGCTAAACAGTTCAGAGAATTTTATTATTAAGGTTGAAACATTTAGCTATAGTTGTCCTTGTCATAACTCATCAAGGCGGGGTGGTCCTAGATGTGTGGGTTTTTTGTTGTTTTTTTTCTACGTGTGGGAAATCATCCAATGACATCTTCCGCTCTGGGTGGAGCGCGAGGGCGTGTCAGACTCTTACTGACTAAAACCCACCCATGTTCCTCCCTGCCCTGAATTCACAGGGGCGCGGTAACTCTGTTTCGAATTTATCCACAACCCCTGGGCAGGCATCGGCCATGACAAGCCCCGTCATATTTTGCTGACAACTCTTTGAGGCGCGCGTGGAACTCTACGCGCCGTCGACTCCCGGGCCTGGTGCTGATAAGACGGCGAGCTACCCACTACTCGCCGTCCGCAGGACCGAGCAGATATGAGGGTTGGTTTACGTACTCTTTTTATGATGTGTGCGTAAGCTAGGAGCGCTTGGTGCCATAGAAAATAGATAACGCACACAGTGAAGACCAACCCGCCTTAATGAAATAGAATATATTTACCTGGGCTTCAGTAAATGCGAACTTCGCCTGAACCTCTTTAATCGTGGGTGGATGCTGCAACTCTTCGACTATCTCTTCATCAGAAAATTCCGCTGTCCCTGATAAAGTCCTGAGATCCATTTTGAATCGCAATAAAAAACTACGAGGCCATGCGATTGATATTGATCTAACAACCACTTAGAAGGGTTTCTAATACGTCGACGAATAAAATTGGTCGATCGGTAATTAGTAACGAACCCTATATTTCCATTTGGTGTTGCTATTCCAAAAATAAAGAAAATGGGAAGATTCTAACTGAAATGGCAGTCGCAGAAGTCCCAAAAGCTGCAGCTATCGTCAAGAGGTGACGCTACCTCGGGCAAGTACCGCTATTCCGAACTCTTATAGAGCAGAAACGAGTAAAGAATACCTGATAATCTAAACAGCGCTAACTGCTAAGTACAATCACCTCAGCACAAAACTTTAAGCGATGAAGTAGTCTCATTCTAGTATTAATCCATGTTATGTTAGGGTACGTTCTCTTAGAATATACGTTTTTTAAAACGGAGGAACGCAATTGTGGAAGCAAAGTAAATAGAAAAAAAGGTACAACGTATTTTCTGAATTATATCATCAACATTTTTTTTTGACAACACTGTTATTTTTTCCATCACTATGGTGACAGACCATTACTTGACTCTATGGAGCAAAGGGTCCACGGAGTCTGCATTTAACACTTTCCCTTAATTGTCTGTTTTACATATACCTAGTTCAGTACATGTTCTTTGATGGGTGGGCTTTGGCACAGCCTTGGTCAAAAAATCAGCCAGTTGCTCATTCGAGCTTACTTTCTTGACTACTATGCCTCCCTCTTTCACGATTTCTCTTATGAAGAAATGTCTTATTCTGATATGTTTCGTTCTCTTGTGGAACTCGGGGTTGTGCGCCAGGCGTATAGCAGCTTCATTGTCAACATGCAGTACTGGTACTTCTGTTAATTCAGTCAGATCATTAAAGATCCTAGTGAGCCATACTAGTTCTCTAGCAGCTTCACTTGCAGCGACAATTTCCGCTTCGGTCGTTGATATGGCGACTGAGGCTTGTCTTTGACTCAGCCACGATACAATGCCTCCAGTATAGCAGCATACCACTCCTGTGGTTGAACGTCCACTCAATTGACAACCACCGTGATCAGCGTCGCTATAGCCTTCCAATAGGCCACATTCATGGTTGGCCTTGTACCTTATTCCAAAAGAAAGAGTGCCTTTAATATAGCGCATAATCCGTTTTACTAGAAGACAATCTTCTTTAGTCGGTGATTCTAGTTTCCGGGATGCAACTCCGACAGCATATGCAATATCTGGGCGTGTCCCGGTCATCAGATATGCGAGGGACCCAACAGCTTCACGATAAGGGAAGTGTGCCTCTACTGCATCAACTTTCCCTGATTGAGCATTATTATCTATAGGCGTCCCAATTGAATTGCAGTTTCCCATTCTGAATCGGTCCAGGACCTTCTTGGCATAGGCTTCTTGTTTGATGAAGATAGACCCGTCTGCTTCTCTGACTATTTCTAAGCCTAGGTAGTAAGACGAAGGTTTCGTCGTAATTTTCAGTCTCATCTTCAAATCATTTAGAAAGCTGTTGGCAAGGTCCTCATCAGTTGCAGCTACCAAACCATCATCAACATAAAGGGTGATAAGTAGCTTTTTGCCATTAACTTGCTTGGTATACAGACAGCAGTCGGATTCACTTTGTTTAAAGTCCATATCCAGCAGAATTTGTTCGAAGCAGGAATTCCAACATCTTGGGGCTTGTTTTAGACCGTACAGGCTTCGGTTAAGCTTTAAAACATTTGACGAACCATCAGTGTAGCCATCCGGTTGTTGTACATAAATCTCTTCTTGAAGTTTGCCGTTTAAGAATGCAGTACACACATCAAACTGGACAAGATGTAGATTCTCTTGCGCGCTTACACTCAATAAGGCTCTTATCGTTGCCATACGCGCAACCGAACTAAAAGTCTGTTCATAATCGATGCCTTTTCTTTGTTTAAAACCTTTTACGACAAGTCGGGCTTTATATTTATCGATAGAGCCGTCAGGGTTCCTTTTAATGCGTAGGACCCATTTACAGGGCAGTGCCTTCCTGCCTTCGGGCAACGGGCATGGTGTCCAGACGTTTAGGTCTCTTAGTGAATTAATCTCACTCTCCATTGCTTTGCGCCATTCTTCGTTATCCTCTCTCACAATGGCTTCTTTATAGGTTTCCGGGAATCTCTCATTACTTATCGAGCACACAAAGTCCTCGTATCTTTTGGGTTTCGCTATTGTAGATCTCTCTCTAAGATTGTAGCGAGGTTCCTGTTCAGCTGGGGTACCATCAGCAGTTTGAGGCTCAGTGATCTCTAGCTCTCCTTCGTAGCTAGCGTCAGTGATCTCTAGCTCTCCTTCGTCACGAGCGTCGTGGAAGACTTCGTCTGGGACCAGAACTTGGTCATCCTCTGTCTCTCCCTCTTGAGCAAGTTCCTGGTTTTCGGCATCAGGCACAGGGTCAGGGATGCTTGTGTAATCACTCTCAGCTCCCTCTGACCGTAAGGGCATGCTGGTGTTGATTTTAAATTCAACATCGGTCTGGAATGAAATATCTCTTGACTTTAGTGTCTCTCGTCCGTTCCAGATCCGGTAGCCGTCGTCGCCTTCGTAGCCTATGAGCCTGCCTTTTATGGCTTTCTTGCTCATTTTCTTACGCTTTATTTTTGGTACATGGGCATAGCATTCACTGCCGATTATCTTTAAGTGACTTATTTTTGGTTTCTTACCGTGCCACAACTCGAAAGGAACTTTCGATTCTACTTTTGTAGGCCCCGTTCTATTGAGCACGTAAGCAGCTGTATTTATCAGCTCTGCCCAAAGTTTTTGAGGCATTTCTCCTCTTGCATATAGCATGGATCTCGCAGCTTCGACAAGCGTTCGGTTTTCTCGCTCACTACAGCCGTTCTGCTCAGGCGTGTAAGGCATTGTCAGCCTATGCTGAATACCGTGTTTTTGCAGTATTTTCCGGACGTCTTTGTTATCAAACTCGCCACCGTTGTCACTCAGTAAGGTTTTGACAATGTGCCCAGCGTTCCTAGCTTCTTGGAGCATCTGTGTAAGTTTGTCTTTTACTTCTGACTTCTGCTTTATGAAGTACACGAAGCGGTAGCTTGAATAATCGTCTTTAAACAATACAAAATACTTGTACTTCGAGATACTTTCCGTGAAGGGGCCACATACGTCGGTGTGTACCAACTCTCCACATGCTGAGGCTCTTTCCCTAGTTCCGAAGGGTTTTCGGTGAGCCTTTCCATAGATGCAGCCTTCGCATTTCACTTTATCTGGACGTAACTCGATGCCTAGCTCGCGTTTAGCTACACGAATGACGTGGTTCTTGTCTTGGTGTGCGAAGCGCTCATGATAGAGCTGCAGCATGTTTGTACCATTAATAGCATTCACCACTATTGATGTTTGCTTTGTGGGCATGACCGCCTTCATTTCTAGTTTGTAGAGTCCACCAAAGGGTACTCTCTTGCCAACAATTCTAGTATGGCCTTCAATGTCGAGCTTGCACTGTCTAGTCGTTGACGTGAATAGGCTATTTTGCATCCTATCTTGCGCTGCCAACGGTGAGAACAAATTTTTGGTCAGATTTGGTACGAGCCACACATCGTTAAGTGTTATCTTCTCCCTTTTATCGTTTACATTTGTTTCTACCACCACAGAGCCTTTTCCTACGGCAGGAATTGTACTTCCGTCAGCTGTTATTACTGTGTGGTTTAAATCAAATTCATGAAAATCGCTGAAGAAGTCGCTCCTTACAGCGATGTGAGTTGTTGCCCCGTTATCGACAAACCAGTTCTCTCGGTCTTGACTTTGTCCTATAGTACATGCGTTTACCATTAGCGAGATGTGTTGCACCTGCTTGGACTTTGAGCCTGCTCCTGATGTGCCTTGAGTTGATTTAGGTGGCCTCCCATCTCTAATCCACTTCTTGCAATTGCGAACTCTGTGTCCTTTTCTAGAACAGTAGTTGCAGATCAGCTGCTCCTTGTCATGTTTGGTAGGACGCTCATTGGGTGTAGCCACTAGCGCTTCCTGTTTGGGAATCTCTTGACTACCCAGATCTCTTTCGAATGCACAGAGGTGAGTCGTCAGACTGTCTATGGTCTTCTCCGTCTGCTTAAGCATGAGCCAGCTTGACTTGAAGTTGAGGTACCTTTCGTCCAACGTATCTAACACCTTGCATATGAGAAACATCTCGGGAAGTTTAGCAGTAGCGTCAATCTTCGCGACTTCCGCCTTTAACTCATTCCAGAGGTTCTTTAGTTTGGCCATATGAGTGGGTATGTCATCCACTTTGTCGTGCTTCAGTCCAAAGAACTCTAGACATAGGTTATATGCTCTATCTTCCGTCAGCCCGTCGAATAGTCTGTGCAATTCTTGCCAGACTTCGCGTGCAGTCCTGTATCTCATTACTTTCTTCAGTGTGTCTTCCGACATGTTAGTGGTTAGCATCAGAAGAGCGCCAATTTCGGCCTTCTTATACTTGGCTAGAGCCGATCTATAAGAGCTGACAGCGGCGTCACCTTCCGATTGATCAACTGGTGTTGGTTCTTTCAATTTGCCTTCGACGGCTGCCATCGCATTTTCCGTTCCATCCAGCATAATCGAAATTTTGTATTTCCATGTTTGCCAGTTTTCTTTACCAATCAACTTGCCGATATCGATTTTAGTTGAGTAATCCATTTCGTGACGTGACACTTTTTCTGTTTACACGCGGGTCCGTAACCTCTTAGAATATACGTTTTTTAAAACGGAGGAACGCAATTGTGGAAGCAAAGTAAATAGAAAAAAAGGTACAACGTATTTTCTGAATTATATCATCAACATTTTTTTTTGACAACACTGTTATTTTTTCCATCACTATGGTGACAGACCATTACTTGACTCTATGGAGCAAAGGGTCCACGGAGTCTGCATTTAACACGTTCAAATCTCGGAAATGCGCTGCACTTGCGCCAGCGCACATAGGCGCGTAGTATAACTCTCGTATAATGCGTGTGCAGATCACGCGCACGTAGTTCAGCTCGCTCCTTTGTTTCCCTCAGTATAAAGTTAATGTTGGCAAACGAGCTGCACTCGAACCTTTCGCAACCAGGCGCATTCGTCAGATGTGGATGCAGCCTTAGTATACCGTTCTGAAGTAAACCCCAGTAGTAAATAAATATCATACTAAAACAGTAGCGTGGTATGCCATGCGTATCGGAAAGTCCGGTTTTAGAGTGTCAAAATACGTGATGCAAACTGTTCTATGAACACAATATCTACATTACCTGTTCTTTAGTTAGGATCAAGCGCGCGCAAACAGTCCTTTCCTTCTCTTCTTCGTTTTCTTCATCAGCACTTGTTCCGACGCCTTCTGCTTCAGATCGAACTTGACTAAAACTTTCATCTTGCAACATAATGATAGTAAATCAATGATTTTACTGTTACAGTATGGTTCAAAGAGTAATATAATCTATAGGGGATATGGTTTTAATTCCAACTTCTGTCATTAATTGATTTGTGACATATTTTTTGTTTCATCTTTTTTTCATTTGGCATCAAAACTTCTATGAAATTTGTAATTATAAGTTTAGTGAGATTTGAGAATGCTGAAAAAAAATCTGAAATTATGTATTAGATAATATAAAAAGATATATAATCGCGAGTATCTGTGTGAACATGGTGTGAACTGTGTCTGTGAACTATCCGTATTCCGTAATAGTATTTTCTTTGCAAATAATCTGGCAACACCTTGTTAACTGGAATTTCGGCCGCCATAATTATTTTGGTTGGAATTTGAGGTTATTAATTTGACCGACGCCGCTTCTGTTTTTCACTAAAGTAAGCTAATAAAACCGCAAAAATGAAACTCGTAAGATTTTTAATGAAGCTGAGTCATGAAACAGTGACTATTGAATTGAAGAATGGCAGTGTTGTGCACGGAACGATAACCGGAGTTGATGTAGCGATGAACACACATTTGAAAGCCGTGAAGGTAACTCTAAAAAACAAAGAGGAATTGCAGCTGGAAACTCTAAGTATTCGTGGGAACAATATTAGATATTACTTGCTGCCCGACAGCTTGCCTTTGGAGACGTTATTAATTGACGATACCCCCAAAGGCCGTGGAAAGAGGGAAGGCTTCCCGAGAGGTGGTGGTGGAGCGAGAGGAGGACGAGGAAGGGGTCGCGGAGGTCGAGGAGGACCTCGGGGAGGCCGCGGAGGCCGGGGCCGCGGGCGCCGTTAAGTGTTTTAGCTATTAGTCCAAAATTTGTGATTACATTTTCTATTTAAGGTCCTAAAGTGTTTTATTTTCTGTCAATTTAATAAGTAGCAGTGCAAAGTAGCATACAAGCATCAATGCTCTTACGACTGCTAAGAAGGTACACAAAGTTATTATTAGTGAGCTATTTTACATTACCTTTTTGATGACTTGGTCTTCATAATTTGTAGGGCCGGAACCAGAACAAATATTTTGTCACTATTTTCTGGTGAACATTGGTCATAACAGTGTTGAAAAAACATGAATCTTGTCTAGTTCATTGTAAAAAACAATCTAGTTGTGGTAGTATCTACCAAGCATTTTCTACCTTTGCTTAAAATATTGTAAACTTGTACTTAAACTAGTCTTATTAGGGATTATCTCACTACATGTAATGGTCTTACCTTCAGTCAAAACATGCTCTAATCATAGTACCAACGCATTCATGACTTGTTTACTATTTTCAGAGCCTAGCAATGCCATTTTCAGAGCCTACCATGAAAACCTAAGTGGAGTGAAGTGAACTGTCATTCCACCTTGATTGTATGGATTGACAGCGCACTTCACGTTCACTTCACCTAAGTTATCACGGTGAGATTTTACAGAATAGCACTACTGTATTGTGATCAAATTTTCATGGTGATTGTATAATTACACTTTCTCAGCAAACAGTGAAATGGTGCCCATATGGCAACCAACTAACTTGATCAACCTTTCAGTTAACAGCCTAGCCTTTATACTAAATGGCGCCAATAAGCTAGCAGGTCAAATGATATCAGTAATCTAAACAAATAAAAAAAAAAATGTGTTGACAATGGTCATAACTCAAGATTATAGGTGGCCAGTCTTGCTGCCCGGGGCTCTACTTTCTGCCTGCAGTGTTTAAAGAAAGTAAAGAAACCTAACATGGACGGGCTTCTCCTCCCACTTCAAAGCTAATCTTTCTGTTTGGGCCTTTTTTTTTTGCATTGTGGGAAATCATCCAATGACTTCTCCCGCTCTGGGTGGAGTGTAGACATGGCCATTTTCGGTTTGTTCCGCAAATGGTTATGTAACCGATATACAGTTTGCATATCGATATTGAAAACGGTTTTCAGATGTCAATATCTTTAGTACAGTTTGCAAACGTTAACATGATAGTTAGATGAGCAAACTCACAACGGACGCGAACTAATACACTTTTATAGTTATTCAGTACATCTATGCAGGTAGAAACCAAACAGTATGCAGGATCAAATTCAACCTTATTACTTAGAACTGTAGTTCTATTTTATAGAGTAATTGTCTCACTAATATCGAATAGCCGTAGCCACCAGCCACCAAAACATGGATCTAAAAGCGTTATCGTAACTATGCAATAGAAACTAAACCTTATTGCTAGTATAGTAAGATATATTATTACGAAACCATTAACCATGCAAACATGACTAAAGTTACCTCATATTCGCTTCATCTCTTTTATACAAGTAAAAGAATGTATACTCAGAAAGAGAGGTAGCGAATATGGTTCATATCCTTTGTGGAGTTTGCGTTTTGTTAGTACGTTTTCGCATTGATATAGTTTTTTGTTCTCGTTTGCTAGTCAAGTTTTTGACTCTATACAGTTTTTGTGATATCGGTTATGCTGTTAAAGATCTCGATATGGTATGAAATCTAACACATATCCTATATAAGTTACGTTTTGATATATGCAACCCATGTCTAGTGGAGTGGGATGTCAGACTTTTAACTGACTAAAACCCACCTGTTGACGATGCTTTTCGCGATAGGCGCGAGGGTTGAAGGATTTGTGTGTGACTGGCGTATTGTTGTCTCGCGACACTCACGTGTGATGAATTGAGCAAGTGGGTCAATAAAATTGATACACAGATTGAATAAAAATGGTATATTGGTACATAAAATAAAGGTAAAATGGTAAAAGTCACATGAAGCACAGGTATAACACAGAATTACTATGGAAAACAATATGAATTACTGCCCCAATAGTGGACAGTAACAACAGTCTGTACAAGGTGTGGTACAAGACAACAAACCGCCGTACAAGGTGTGGTACTAGGCGATAGGAGCGAAGCCAGAGGCCTTCGAGCTCACTTGAGTCACTAACGCTGAGAGACTAATTTTGACTGCCAGGGGTGCCTATATATATTACCCAAATACTATGGGGCACGTAGTGCAGCAAATGCAGACCCGGACAGCCAATACATTTTGTTAATTTTACAAATTAACTTGAACATTAACTTTCGACCAATCACAGGCATTCCGACATTCTAACGATAACCAATCAGAGAAGTCTTACTTATCTCTTATGTAATGAACACCTGCATATTTACTTTTACATATTTACTGGTCTTACTAACAACAAAACTGACATTTATACATAATACAAAGTATGTATTCTAAAGACAAACTGAATCTACGTTATACTTTACTATTAGATTCTAAATTCACATTCTCACAAATCTACAAACTACAATAAAAACAAAGGAACTTTACATATGTATTTCAATATGTACATAAAACAACATGGTGGACTCCGAAAACTTTCCACTGTCTGTAGCCAATCATGAGAAGCATGAATATGATCAACCAATCGCTGACTAGCCGAAATTTCTTACTACGGACTTTAACACAATTGGTCACTTTTAGCGCTGTGGCATGCACTACTTGCGCTATACAAAAAAGTTACCTCATAAACCTTGACATGGAACATATTTTTACCTTTATTCTTAGGATATTTAAAACATAATATTACGTAGTTAAAACATAATAAGACATACTTAGGACATAATAAGGCATACTTAGGACATAATAAGGCATACTTTAAACATTATAAAAACGAACTATGCTAGCTATATTTAGCTATGGTCAGAGTGATGGCGCCATTTTCAACACCGGGGTGATGGTGGATCCTCTACATACCACCCCCCGTGAAAGGCTTCAACCGATCACGCTACCGTCGGTAGGAAGCACAATCACCCTGACCGCAGGTCTACGTAAGACCCCCGAAGTCGTTTCCACGTCGACTACCCTAACTATAGAGTCCATCCCGGGACTTACATTTTTGACTACCCCTTTTACCCACTGATTACGCGGCCTATTTTGATCTGTCACCAGCACGACGTCGCCGACCTTGACGTTGGGCACGTCGCTCGTCCACTTCTGTCGCCGCTGCAGAGCCGGAAGAAACTCCCGCAGCCACCGGCGCCAGAAGAGGTCTGCCAACGCGTTGACACGACGCCACATGCGTCGCGAGTCGATGTCGCCCGGATCAGGGCGCACGTACGGAGCATCTCCCGCGGCTGAGCCCAGCAGGAGATGATTGGGTGTCAAAACGACGGGATGGCTCACGTCGTCAGAGACATAACACAGAGGCCGGCTGTTGACGATCAGCTCGGCCTCGGTGAGGAGGGTGTAAAGGACCTCCTCACGTGGGGCGCGCTCTCGCAGCGTCGCCTTGAGGGCGTTCTTCATTGAACGCACCAGACGCTCCCAGCAGCCACCCATGTGTGGGGCCGCGGGAGGGTTGAAGTGCCAGGCAATACCCCGGCTGACGGCTTCTTCTTGGACCCGGGTGTGGTCCAGGTCCCGCAGCGCAGCACGAAGCTCGGAGTTGGCCCCGACAAAGTTGGTACCTTTGTCAGAGTACATGTGGGCGGGCCGGCCCCGGCGCGCCACTAGGCGCCGCAGGGCGAGGATGGCTGAGTCGGCGCTCAGCGAGGCCGCCCACTCCACGTGGACAGCGCGTGTGGTGAGGCACGTGAACAGCGCCCCCCACCTCTTCTCCCGGCGCCTCCCGATGGTGACCTCCATTGGGCCGAAATAATCGACCCCGCAGTGCATGAACGCTCGACGCGTCACCTCCAGCCTTGCGGCCGGCAGGTTACCCATCTTGGGTGCCGCTGTCTTAGCTCGAGACAGCCGGCACACTTGACATTGTGATATTACGGCCTTTACTGTGGACCGTATGTTAGTGACCCAAAACCTTTCCCTTATGAGGTTCACTATTGCCTCTTGATTGGCATGTAAGGCAGACATATGATATTGCAGAACTAATTTACGGGTTAGCGGATGGCGCCCGTCTAAAATAATGGGATGGCGCTCGTCAAAAGAGAGCGCTTCACAAGCCCCCAGCCTACCCCTCACTCTAATGAGACTTTCATATAACATAGGGTCAAGAGATTTTAACCTGCTTGTCTGTGGCAGCTGCTTTCCATCTGAGAGTGCTGTCACCTCGGCTGGGTAACTTTCCTTCTGCATCTGGCGCAGGAGACGTATCTCGGCGTCGTGCAGGTCCTCTACGGAGAGTGTGGCAGTCGGTCTCTGCTTGCGGCATCTACTGATAAATGCCAGCACGCGTGCTAGTACTCGCTGTGTGCGTCTCCATGTTGACGCTCTGGTGTGGTCAACTACTGGCTCCTCTGCTACCACCAGGTTGTGGGTGCGCTGGATCCTCTCGGCATCAGTACCTTCCGACCTCAAGTCGGAACACACCGGCCACCGCTCCTGTGAACTCAGAAGAAAAGCGGGACCCGACAGCCACGCACCACTATTTATCGGCCACGACAACCTGGTCGCTACGTCAGCTGGGTTCTCCGCCGATGGAACCCAGCGCCAGTCACATCTCTCAGAACGCGAGTCTATATCACCTAATCTATGAGACACAAACTTTTGAAAATCTTTGGCATCAGAGTTAATCCAATTCAAAACTGTTTTGCTGTCGGTCCACAAGTACTTTCGTGTAATATCTATACCTACTTCCTTGACGACTGTGTCTGCCACTCGACATGCAAGCACAGCCGCCTGTAACTCTAGTCGCGGTATCGATACAACCTTTTGGGGTGCCACTCTTGCCTTGCCTAGTACCATGGCAACATGTTTCTTGCCATCCTTGGTGGTACCTACTAGGTAAGCGACTGCTGCATACGCTAACTCGCTAGCGTCACCAAAAACATGCAGCTCTACTTTCCCTAAACTTAGCCCATACCACCTAGGTATTTCTAGGTTACCTAGGCACTGCAAATTATTGAGCCATGTGAACCATGCGTCCACCTCATTTGCAGGCAGCGGCTCGTCCCAGTCTATCCCAGACTTCCACACACGTTGCATCAATATCCGCGACTGAATTACACACGGATACAACAGGCCTAGCGGGTCGAAAATCGACATGATAAAACGTAAGAATTCCCTCTTTGTAGGGATAGACTTACCCGATTTTATCTCGTCAGGCAATCGCTTAAATGACAGATCGAACGCGAGATGATCGTTGCTAGGCGCCCATATCATACCTAGCGTTCTCTCTGTCGCGGACTCACCCTTGTCCAGCGATACTTTTTCAGGCATCTCCAGCTGTAGGCGCTCCCGTAAATCCGATGAATTTGTAATCCACCCCCGTATCATGAAGCCCCCCTGGGCGTGTATGTGGGTGACTTGCTCGACCAGCTGACTAGCTTGTTCCACAGACCATACACAATCTAGATAGTCGTCCATGTAATGACGACTATGTATGGCCTCCACAGCCTGGGGGTACTCTCCTGAAAACCTATCTGCATTCTTGTTAAGAATGAAGATCGCGGTTGCCGGGGAGGACACTGCACCAAATATCATCGAATTCATAACATAAGTGTCGGGTTCATTGACCTTATCTCGGCCTCTCCACAAAAACAGCTGGGCACCCTGATCTTCCTTCCTGATACGAATTCTCATGAACATATCAGCTATGACCCCGCTGAAGGCTACTGGTCCCAGTCTAAACCTAATCAAAATTCCTAACAAAGAATTTAACATATCTGGGCCAGTTAAAAGGTTGTCATTAAGTGACGTGCCCCCATATGCAGCAGCAGCATCATAAACCAGTCTCAACTTACCTGGTTTATTGGGATTGACCACCCCAAAGTGAGGCAGGTACCAGATAGGGTGACTACTTATGCCACCCTGGACCCTGGAGGCATACCCCTCCTCTAGTAACCTGTCCACCTGATTACAGTATGCTGCTGCATACTCGACATTACGGT
The DNA here is from genome assembly GCA_951329385.1 of Polia nebulosa. NCBI lineage: Eukaryota > Metazoa > Arthropoda > Insecta > Lepidoptera > Noctuidae > Polia > Polia nebulosa. Next base: position 16,515,048 of record OX589615.1, read on the forward strand.
GTAGCTTACGCTCCACGCCACCTAATCTTTGCAACGCTTGCCTTCTATTATCAGGAAGTTGAACATTGTCATGCTTCCATAGCAGACCTACTTCCCACTGCTTGCCATCTGCCGTCATCTTGCTGGTAGATTCCAAGATGGCAGTGGCTCGCTCATCCTCCCAATGTTTGCGTGGGGCCTCTCTGACACCGATGGCCTCCAGGTCAAACTGATGTTTGACCATGTCATGCAACATGGGTAGGCTAGACATACAATGAACTTTACATGACCTGTCAGCGGAATACAATTTTCTAATAGGCCCGTGAACTACCCACCCTAGCTTAGTGAGAGAGGCAACTGGCTTACCAGACTTTCCATGGCGTGTCTCCTCACTGGCGAGCAGCTCCCAGTTGTCCTGCCCGATCAGCAGCAGCGGCTTGGCTCCCAACATTTCTTCGCAGCCCAAGTCACGGAGGTGGCGATGCTCCTCCATGATGCCAGCAGGCACCGACTGCGCCGGCAGGTCCAGGTCCTGTAACGTGCGACACATAATTTTGTAAGTTTTGTTTGTAGCTCCGCGTACTGACAGTTTTATTTCCTTCGAACTGGAATCATGTAATTCTATGCCACGTGCACTTTGGATTCTTATAGGTTTTTGGACGCCTTTTACATTTCCAATAAGATTACTATCTACCAAAGATACAGTAGCACCGTCGTCCAATAGGGCGTAACAACTTTTAATCTTATTACCAACTTTAATTGTTACTGGCATAATTTTTAGAAGAGCACTGCCTACGTTTACTCTCATGTTAGTTACAGACTCATGCTTTTTTTTTTCTTGATGTAACATCACATGATGTGCCGCGTTACATTTTTCACATCTTTTGCCCCGACAGTGGATACGCGGGTGATCTTTACTGAGACACTTGAAACAAACACGCGTATTTCTGACATGTCCCCACCTTTCTTCACTATTTAATTTCGCGAATTTCTCGCATTGTAGTAATGTGTGCGTTTTCTGACATAATGAACATTTAATCTCATTTTTAACATCAGCTGCTTGTTTGTCAGCATCAGCTGTTTTTCCAGTGTCAGCTTCAGCTTGTACGAACAACTTTTGTTTATTATAATTTTGATTATTATTTTTACTGGGCACAGCAGATCTGGATTTTATATTAACAGCTGGGCCAGGGCTAGGCAAGTCTAGTTGTACATAAAATGAAGTAGCCCTGGCTAGGTGCACTAGGAATTCTGATAGAAGCTCTAAGCTAGGCGACACTCTGACGTCGATGCCTTGCGACGATGCCACCCCCATTGCGAAATCCCCGTACTGAGCACGTTGTATAGGTGTAAGTTTTGAAAGCAATTCACTTACCAGCTGTGGGTTGTTGAGATATCCATTTGCGTTAATATTTCTTAGCAACGACACACAATTACGTACCGTGGTGGAGAATGTACGTAACTCACGTCCACTGTCGGTGACTTTTGGTAATGCACGCACTTTTTTGATGGCACATTCTAATAACAGGTTCGGATGGCCGAACTCCTCGTCGAGCGCCCTCATGATGTCGGCTGGATTGATGCACGTGCGCAGCAGGTCTTCCACTGCCCGCCGTGCGTCGCCTTGCAATGATGTTCGCAGCCGAGCTAGGTTCTCGTACGACTTGAAGTTGTACTGGGCCGTCGTCTCCCAAAACATATTTTTGTAGGCGAGCCAGTCTGCCGGGTTGCCACCAAACATGGGCAGCTCGTAAGCCTGCCTTGGCACCGGGCGTGGCCGAGCTATGCTTGCAATAGCGTCGGCCAACTGGTCAAAACGGTTGTCCCTCGGTTTGCGCTCCGTGTCCTCGTGCTCGTGCCCCCAGTTCACTCCCCCCCTTGCTGATGTCTGCGGACCAGCAACCTCACGAGTTGGCGCCGCCAACACTGGATCCGCAAACTGCACTGACATAGTGGGTGGTCGTCTGTCCTCACTGGGTTCACGCGCGAACCTTAGCACTGGCGCTTTCGGAGCGCAGGAACTAACAGTCGCCATCGCGGCACTTGGCGTCGCGTCGCGCGTAACGTACGTCGCGGGCGCACCGGTGTATGTAACGGGCGCGGTCGCGGGCGCTCCGCTGTACGAAGCGGGCGCTGACACGGTCACTGTTAGGGACCTAACTAAGGACTAAAACTAAAAAGCAGTGGACTGTAACTTAAAATATATGTAATCCAGATAGGTACTAATATATAGACGTTGGTAAGCGTATGGAGTGCGCGCGCGAGCCGTCGTCGGAGATCGGTAGCGAAGTGTCTTGGCCGCCCGCGTCCCGCACGCCGCACCTCTCGCTCCTTCCGCTGCCCGCGACCGCAGCCGAAGATTGCCGAGTGGTCGGAGGCGCCCGAACATCCTCCCCGAGTTGAAGCATTCAAGTGAGAGGAAGTGGGCAGACGTTGTTGTAAGCCCGCACCACCGTTCCTCTCTTCGTCTTCAATTCCGCTACTCGCGTGGTCCCGTCGCAGCCAGGGAAAACCTTGATGACACGCCCCAGTGGCCACACCAAGGGCGGTTGGCCTTTCTCTTTGATGAGAACCAGTGCTCCCACTGAAAGCTGGCCTGTTGACGCTGTCCATTTAGTTTTTTGCTGGAGCAGAGAAACATATTCTAATTGAAATCGGTTCCAAAAATGTTGTTTTATGTGCTCCACTCTTTGGTAGCGCTCCAGTCGCCCGATGTTGAGATCAGTAACCTGTGGATGCGGAATAGATATCAGTGGTCGCCCAATTATGAAATGTCCGGGAGTAAGGACGGAAAAATCTAGAGGATCAGTGGAGAGAGGGGTGATAGGACGGGAATTTAAAACGGCCTCTATTTGAGTCAAGCACGTGACCATCTCCTCGTATGTGAGGTGTGTTAAGCCTAAAAGTCTTTTTAGGTGATGTTTAGTGGATTTGACGGCGGCTTCAGCAATGCCGTTGAAGTGGGGGGAATATGGAGGCGCAAAAGAAAATTTGATGCCTTGTTGAGCAACTTCGGACACGAAATTCGAATCTTGTAAAAACTTACGTAGCTCATTGCAAGTACCTACAAAATTTGTCCCATTATCGGACAAGATGCTTTCGGGTTTACCACGACGAGCCATGAAACGGTTCAAAGCAGCCATGTAGGCTTCTGCTGTAAGGTCTGTAACAAGCTCGATGTGAACAGCCTTAACGGCAAGGCAAACAAAAATACATAGGTACGCCTTTATAAGCCTGCACCCTCGCCCTTTGCGATCAGCTATCAGCACTGGCCCAGCATTATCCACACTACAATTTAGAAATGGGTGTTCTAAATGTGTCCTTGAAGAGGGCAACTGTCCCATTGTAGGTTGCACGATTTGACACTTGTATTTAAAACATCTGATGCATTTTTTAACTATACATTTAGCAAGATTTCTACCACCGAGAGGCCAATACATTTGGCGTATATTTGCCAAGAGCAGCTGAGGGCCAGCGTGTAAGCAATCGAGATGATATTTATGAAATATTATTTTAGTTATATGGTGCTTCCCACATAGTAAAATGGGATGCTTGACATTATAATCATAAGGTGAGTTGTCAAGTCTCCCTCCTACGCGTATGAGACCATGCGAATCTGTAAAGGGGCTCAAAGAAATAAGCCTATTTTTTTTTGGTAAAGAGTTTCCTGATTGCAGTAAATTATACTCATTAGGAAACATCTCTATTTGAGCGTGGCGTAAAATAAAATTTGTAGAATTTGCAAGTTCTTCACAGGAAAGGGAACCAAGGAATTTATGATGTTTATGTTTTAAATTGTTAATAAATCTTAGTATATAAGCGACGACTCTCTGTAGGTGATTATAATTGGAATATTTGTGAATAAGTGATTTAATGAATAAATGATTGTTATAATGATGTGAGGAATGATTGTCTGATTGATAATGGGATGAGTGATCAATGAAGTGCGATGATACAACTTCAGGTAGATCTTGCTTCAAGTTCTCATTGGGCATTTTAGGCCAATATTTTTCATCATTTAATAAAAACTGAGGACCTGACCACCATAAGGAACACTCGCTGATAAGGTCAGGTCCTCAGTTTTTATTAAATGATGAAAAATATTGGTATTCTAATTGAAATCGGTTCCAAAAATGTTGTTTTATGTGCTCCACTCTTTGGTAGCGCTCCAGTCGCCCGATGTTGAGATCAGTAACCTGTGGATGCGGAATAGATATCAGTGGTCGCCCAATTATGAAATATCCGGCTCGAAGGACCATTTGTTAGGGACCTAACTAAGGACTAAAACTAAAAAGCAGTGGACTGTAACTTAAAATATATGTAATCCAGATAGGTACTAATATATAGACGTTGGTAAGCGTATGGAGTGCGCGCGCGAGCCGTCGTCGGAGATCGGTAGCGAAGTGTCTTGGCCGCCCGCGTCCCGCACGCCGCACCTCTCGCTCCTTCCGCTGCCCGCGACCGCAGCCGAAGATTGCCGAGTGGTCGGAGGCGCCCGAACAGTCACTTCTACGCGCACGTTACTGTGTGTAGGTACGGCGAGTGTGGACGGTACACGATACTCCGATGACTCTTGACGTCCATCTTCTTGTGGAGTCGTGTCCATCCACTGTTCAACACGTCGGGTTGTAGTCCCCTCCTCGTCCGTACCCGATGAGTTCTCAGCGTCTATTTCTGCAAGATCGACCTCCAGCTTCTTCCTCACCAGCCCCTCTCTGAGGCGCACCAACTCCCGTTGTGCCTCGTACTCCGCCTTCCTCCTCAGGTACGTGGAGTGGCTCTGCCCGCTCCTGGATGAGGCGGCGACACTGGGCTCTTTCGACTCTCCCCTTCCACGGCCTCTTCGTGACGTTACCTCTGGTGCTTTCACATTACGGTGATCTACAATTCGACCACCCACCAGAGGTATTGCCGGCGTGGGGAATGACGACGTCGTTGGTGCCATTGACGGTGAAGCGGGCGCCCTCTCACTGGGCACGCCCGAGTCTGACTCTGGATGTCTTGTACTGGCCATTCTTCTTGACATACTTCTTGTCGTGACCGCACTATGCTCACTCATAATACCCAGTCACAACACACAATCCGGCTCGAAGGACCAAATTGTACACGATGCTTTTCGCGATAGGCGCGAGGGTTGAAGGATTTGTGTGTGACTGGCGTATTGTTGTCTCGCGACACTCACGTGTGATGAATTGAGCAAGTGGGTCAATAAAATTGATACACAGATTGAATAAAAATGGTATATTGGTACATAAAATAAAGGTAAAATGGTAAAAGTCACATGAAGCACAGGTATAACACAGAATTACTATGGAAAACAATATGAATTACTGCCCCAATAGTGGACAGTAACAACAGTCTGTACAAGGTGTGGTACAAGACAACAAACCGCCGTACAAGGTGTGGTACTAGGCGATAGGAGCGAAGCCAGAGGCCTTCGAGCTCACTTGAGTCACTAACGCTGAGAGACTAATTTTGACTGCCAGGGGTGCCTATATATATTACCCAAATACTATGGGGCACGTAGTGCAGCAAATGCAGACCCGGACAGCCAATACATTTTGTTAATTTTACAAATTAACTTGAACATTAACTTTCGACCAATCACAGGCATTCCGACATTCTAACGATAACCAATCAGAGAAGTCTTACTTATCTCTTATGTAATGAACACCTGCATATTTACTTTTACATATTTACTGGTCTTACTAACAACAAAACTGACATATAAACATAATACAAAGTATGTATTCTAAAGACAAACTGAATCTACGTTATACTTTACTATTAGATTCTAAATTCACATTCTCACAAATCTACAAACTACAATAAAAACAAAGGAACTTTACATATGTATTTCAATATGTACATAAAACAACATGGTGGACTCCGAAAACTTTCCACTGTCTGTAGCCAATCATGAGAAGCATGAATATGATCAACCAATCGCTGACTAGCCGAAATTTCTTACTACGGACTTTAACACAATTGGTCACTTTTAGCGCTGTGGCATGCACTACTTGCGCTATACAAAAAAGTTACCTCATAAACCTTGACATGGAACATATTTTTACCTTTATTCTTAGGATATTTAAAACATAATATTACGTAGTTAAAACATAATAAGACATACTTAGGACATAATAAGGCATACTTAGGACATAATAAGGCATACTTAGGACATAATAAGGCATACTTTAAACATTATAAAAACGAACTATGCTAGCTATATTTAGCTATGGTCAGAGTGATGGCGCCATTTTCAACACCGGGGTGATGGTGGATCCTCTACACCACCTTTGTTCCTTCAGTCTGTGTGGGGCCTAAATTTGTTTTCGTCACAAAGTCACCCTATTGTATGAATGACCTAAGCATTAGCCAGCCAGTTTATTAAAATATGTTGTATTATACAGATCAGCTGAATACTGTTCAGGCCACTAGTTGATGAATGAATGGCGCCGTTTAATTCAAAGGCTAGGCTGATTTAACTAGTTGGCTGTAACACACATACAAGTTTTGTATCATCATCAATTAATACAGGTATGGTCAATTTCACAGAAATAAAAGCAATATCCAGATTCTTTCAATAGGTAAAAATCACATTTTGATGTCAGCAAATCACGGTTTTGATTTGCACATTTTCTCTGTCATTCCTTTGCTAATTTCAAATTTTGGATTCGCATAACGAATCTGCCTACCACAGGAATGTAGGCATGATGTCTAACTATGTTACTATAAAGCCAGTTGCAGACTAACAGTAGTATTTAGAAAACACGCTATCCATAATGTTAGTATAAATACTGACCAGCGGATGCTAAATTCAAATTCTCCATAGAAAATTTTAAATTAAGATCCCCATAATCAGTGTTTATCACTAATATTTTAAAGAGGTATTGTTGTAGGAAGTAATCTCAGGAACTACTGAACTGATTTTGGTTATTCTAGGTTTGAGTGTGTCAATGCCATTGAGAATAACAAATCAACACTGTGATGATTCTTCCAACTTCTTGTGATTGTGTTTGCCTGCCTTTAACTTAAAAGAGAACCTAGTTAGTAGTATTTTGTCTGTAACTGGCTTAAAAGTAATCCAGCTGTTTTAATTAAGAATACACAATGTGTAACGTGACTAAAAATACCTTTTTAGACTCAATTTAGTGTTGGTATTTACATAAAATAGGTACCTACATTTTAGGTAGGTAGGTAATAGTAATCCAAAACGTTAACTAAGTCCTAAAATAAATGTCTAGATTTAAGTCTGTAACTTGAAATATAAAGAAAAAAGATGCTTTATAAAAAAGTGAACTTGTTTTATTCATTGTTTATGATTCTGTTGTTTATTTTTTAGGGTTCAGTACGTTCCGTAAAACGGGACCCTATTAGTAAGACTCCGCTGTCCGTCCGTCTCTCACCAGGCTGTATCTCATGAACCGTGATAGTTAGACAGTTGAAATTTTCACAGATGATGTATTTCGGTTGCCGCTATAACAACAAATACTAAAAAACAGAATAAAACAAATATTTATGGGGGCGCCCGTAGCCCGTACAACATACATGTTTTTTTTTGCCGTTTTTATAGATAATGGTACGGAACCCTTCGTGCGCGAGTCCGACTCGCACTTGGCCGGTTTTTTTTTATTATTGATAGGCTCGTGTTTGACCAAGTCATTATCTCACCTGTTGGTAATTGTTGATGTGGTCGACGATCGAGCACGCCTGCCCGGAAGTAACCTATTCACTCTTTACTTAAGAACCCCAAGCTGATCTCCTTCAGTCATGGTTGAGAACTGCACTGGCCTAGGACAGCTCTGAATCGGTTGTATACCCAATACCCAAGAAGGCTTATTACCCGCGCCTGCGGACGGCGAGCAGTGGGTAGCTCGCCGTCCGATCAGCACCAGGCCCGTGATTCGACGGCGCGTAGTGTTCCACGCGCGTCTCAAAGAGATGTCAGCCACCACTGACGATGGTTACCTCGCCCCCGGGCGCGTAGGGCAGGGAGGAACAGGGGTGGGTTTTAGTCAGTAAGAGTCTGACACGCCCTTCCGCTCCACCCTAGAGCGGAAGAAGTCATAAGATGATTTCCCACCCCCCAAAAAAAAAAAAAAAACGGGGCCCATCGTGGCCGGTGCCTGCATGCCTAGGAGCAGCGGATAAATTCTGGAAATTAGTTACCGCACCCCTGGGCACTCAGGCAGGGAAGGAACAGGGGTGGGTTTTAGTCAGTAAGAGTCTGACACGCCCTCCCGCTCCACCCAGAGCGGGTGATGTCATGGGATGATTTCATTGATTTCCCACACCCCCAAAAAAAAAAAAAAGTAGGCTGCTTGTACAATTTGGCGAAGTGGGGGATCATCGATCCTTCAAATACACAGTGTGCATACGGTAGCATTGATAATACGTCCACATTTCGCCGGTTATGTTTTAGTCCCATGTGATAGGGGTGAGGCCATGGCCACCCACCAGGTTCAAATAGAGGACTCGGCGCTACTATTGAGAACTACACTGGAAAGACAGACATTTGACCTTTCTTAATTCTTTATTGTACACCAACCAAACAACTAACATAGTACACAGTGATTAAATAGTTAATGTACAAAGGCGAGTTTAACTCAAAGTTGAGTTTTCTCCCAGCAAACCTTTGAGTGATAGAGAGAGATCACATTCTAGGGTAGGATCCAGTGTACAACATAAACTAACATACATATGTATAATTATCTGAATATATTTACTATATACTAAATAAATACCAATATATATCAATATTATGTCAATGTGAAAGTAAGTGCTCTTTAATTTTCTTCTTGAAGACCTCCAGTGAAGGGCTGTCGCGTAGGGAGTGTGGGAGGAAGTTCCAGAGACGCACTGCAGTTACAGAAAAGGAGCTACTAAAGCGGCTAGAAGTCGTAGACCTTTCTTTGATAGTTGCTTTGACTTTATATACAGAGGGGTGAACCTCCTGGCGTTTTTCCAGAAAATAATTTATTTATGGTGTGATTACGGTGGCAACGGAGATTAGCCAAGAACGCAGGAGACCATTATAATAGTGCATAAGCGTCTTCCTTCATATAGCCGCCAAGTAGAGCCCTCATTGAATCAAAAATCGTAGCAAAGCGTAGAAAATAAAGATTAAATAATCCTATGTTGCGTTTGTTACACAACACAACAACAACATGACTCAAAATGTTTTGTATTATTATTATACTCTTTGATGTTTTGTATCCAAAGTAGTAAGCAAAAGTACGCTAGTATTATATTATCTGTGGCAAAAGTGTCAAAAACGGCCGTTTTCGGTACTTTTGCGTACTTTGGATACGAAACATTTTGAGTCTTGTTTTAACAACGTAAAAATACCTTAACAAACGCTACATAGGATTCTGTAATCTTTATTTTCTATGCTATGATACGATTTTTTATTCAATGAGGGCGCCACTTATGCGGAGGACACCGGCTAGGCGAGGCCAAAGTAAATAAATACTTTATTTTCAGAGATATAAGGTTCAATAATGTACTAACAAATATTTCAATTCTCGCCTCGCACATCCTCGCGCATCTAGACCTTTTACATCAATAATGTAGTAATAATCTTAGACTATGAAACTTTAAAGACGGAACGAACGAACATTAAATGAAGCAGGCTCGTTAAAATGTGTGAGTGACCTTGACGAACGTAACGATGACGTATCGGTTTCTCATTCATCGGGCCCTGTCATGATTGCTGACAACTCTTTGAGGCGCGCGTGGAGAGACTTGTGAAAACATAAACGTATAGCTATTTTTCGTTCATTTAGTAAAACAAATGAGATCAAACTTGAGAGAGTTAAAGCACACTAGTAGTCATGCATTGCCTAGTAGTACCTACTAGTGCTGAAGCGATAATGAAGTTATTTAGGTTGCGGGTAAATTATATTATCAGAGCGGAGCAAATAGAAATTAACGCAGATTGTGTACTCACATGCGTCAGCCAGTCAGCAGAAGTTCTTGAAGCCAGGATAGATCAAGCATGTAGTTAAACATAGACGCGTTCACAGCGGTAATCTTACATTATTAGCGGATTAGTTTTTTAACCGACTTTCGAAAAAGGAGGAGGTTCTATGTTCGACTGCATGTATGTTTCTTTTTTTTATGTATGTCCGCCGATTTCTCCGTCAGTTGTGGACCGATTTTCAACATTCTTTTTTTATCCGAAAGCATATACTCCCGAGGTGGTCCCATATAAATTTTATCGAAATTGCTTTAGCGCTTTTCGAGAAACTGGCCAAAAACGAATAAAATTTGAAAAATAAAATACTTTTTTTACAAAAAAAAAAAAACAACTGACTTCCAAAAAAGAAAATACACTAAAATTTAAAAAATAACTTTTATTTTATTTCGAAAGTCGGTGTCAAATAACGAAGAAATAAAATACAAACACCGGCTTCCGAAATTAAAGTTGTTTTTTAATTTTTAGTGAATTTTCTTTTTTGGAAGTCGGTTGTTTTTTTTTTGTAAAAAAGTTTTTTATTATGGGTTCGCAAAGATTATATTTTTGGTTCTATTTGAGTATTTTAATAGTACCTATGATCATGTGATTAACACGGATCCTTTTTTCTTTTCCGAGGGGAGTGTGCCTTATTTACAAGCGAGTGGCGGTGCGGAAGGAGTTAGCAGAGAAATGAAGGGGTATGAACTTATGAATGACGGTCGATGCGGTGTGAATGTAGCAAACGGTGTAACTCGCAGCCACTTCAACAAATCAGCAGTCAGCTTGCTCATATCTTCAATCGTTCATTGAATCTATGGTTGACCAATCAGAGCCTTTAGACCAAAATACTTCTCTGTTAACGTTAACGCTAACGCTTCGTGCAAAATGTATGGCAACGACATTACTGGGCGTGAGTCACTTGACAGTTCTCTCCGTAAGTAATGTCCTTGCCATACATTTTGCACGAAGCGTTAGCGTTAACGTTAACAGAAAAGTATTTTGTCTAAAGGCTCAGGTGCGAGTATCTCTCCGCTTCTCGTTCCCCTACCTGAAAAATTCAGCGCGAACAACTATATTTATCTGCCTAGCCTTTTCCCAACTATTTTGGGGTCGGCTTCCAGTCTAACCGGATGTAGCTGAATACCAGTATTTTACATGGAGCGACTGCCTATTTGACCTCCACAACCCAGTTACTGGGTAAACGATACCCCTTGGTAAGACTGGTTGTCAGACTTTCGGGCTTCTGACGACCCGTAACGACTGTCAAAGATCCACGATTGACAGCCGGAACCAACGGCTTAACGTGCTTTCCGAGGCACGGAGGAGTCTCGGTATGTAAAGGTGGTCACCCATCCATGGACCAACCCAAGCCTAGCTTAACCTGATGGATCTACCCGTACGGCTGTTATTACTTTAGCCCCGAGCTCCTCAGTGTACTTTACTATTAGTGTTTTAAAGTTGAATCTCCCACAGCACGTCACTGTCGACAACACACCGACGTTTATTTTCTGCAAAAATACCTAGATATTCGTATGACCCAGTTTCGTATGTAATATAGCAAATAACATATGAACAGTGTCGGGATATAAGCGTATTGTATCGGAGTTGATCAAACTAGCACCTGGTAGTAAATCAGCGTGAAGACCAATGAGGCCAATTTCCAACGGTCTGGCGGTATTTTTACAAGAGAACGTTATGGTATAGACGCAAGTGTTTGACTATGGTTGACAAAGTCATTGTTTCACGAGTCAAAATTCTGATTATTTAAATTACTCATAAAAAACCCGTAAAATATTAAAAAAAGCAAGAAACATATTTATGCGAAACAAGCAATAATTTGAGAGTACCCATAATAATATATTTGAGCAAGGTAATTTTATTATTGTTACACTGAGTTCCTTTTCTGTTTTCTTTTTCTGCTGGTCAGTGTTGCCAACGTGCCATGCTTAACATATACTTGCCGATCCGAACACCAACATAATATTAGCAAAATAAAATTGTGGTCTCTTTCTTTTTAAAAGCCATACAAGAAGAGTGTTGTAGTTACCTAACTCTGGAGTACTCTAGACTATAAATAGGTACCGATTTGTCGTTACCTTTGCAAACCATATCTAATCATGTAGTCTTTATAAGTAGACCTCGTACGCCTACTTTGCCCAGTGTATTCTTAAAAAAACTTTTTTACAAAAAAATAGAACCGACTTCCAAAAAAAGTGCAAAATAACTTTAATTTCGGAAGTCGGTGTTCCTGTTTTGTGTCTTCGTTTTTTGACACCGACTTCCGAAATTAAAGTTATTTTGCACTATTTTTGGAAGTCGGTTCTATTTTTTTGTAAAAAAGTTTTTTATTTTTCACTTTTTAGTTGTGACTCCCCATTAAACTGTGTTAACAATTCATAGACATACGATAGCAGCAATTGCGGTTGATTTGCTGTCAATTTTTGAAGAGTTCCGTTGTCTGTCTCCGAAACCCATCATCAGATCTTTTTGAAATTTAAATGGGACCATTTCGGAATAAACCCCTTTCGAACAAAAAAAGAATTTTGCAAATCCGTCATTATATGACAGAGTTATGCCCGAACATACTTATAAAAAAAAAAAAAAAAATACAAACATCCGAATTGATAACCTCCTCCTTTTTCGAAGTCGGTTAAAAAGAGGATCTCGACTGATGTCATTTTTAAGAAGAAGGGGCTTTTTAGGGTTTTCTATCCCAAGTGTAACCAATCAAAACCTATTATTAAGCCTGCGCTGTCCGTCCGTCTGTCAGCGGGCTGTATATCATGAAACATATAGGTAGGAGTTGAAATTTTCACAGTGTAATTAAAACTATTGCCGCTATGACAACAAATAGTAAAAAATCAATTACAATAAGAATTCTACTTGAACCGAATAATTTTTGTCGTGTACTAACGCCTGATGATTTTCACAGAGCGAACTCTTATGTGTATTTGTTCAGCGAAAATTGTCAGGCGTTTCGTACAACATGACAACAGAATTAATAATAATTTAAAATACAAACTTGTGGATTCTGAGGTGCCGTATTACAAGTATGTAAATGAGTAAGTATGTTCGTAGTTCTCGAAAATGACCATGTCACGTTGTACTGGGATCGGTCTATCATCACTGACAGGACTATTGTTGCCAATAAGCCGAATATAGTGGTGATAGACCGATTACCGCACCGCACAATGATAATCGATGTCACCATCCCACATGACGAGAACCTCGTGAAAGCTGAGAAAGAGAAACAAACTAAATATCTTGACTTGGCACACGAGGTGGTCGATATGTGGAATGTGGACTCGGCTGTCATTGTGCCGATAGTCATTACCGCCAATGGCCTGATGGCTAAAAGCTTCGACGACCACCTGTCGAAGCTGTCGTTGCGCGGTTGGATCAAGGGCCTGATTCAGAAGGCAGTACTCCTTGATACGGCTCGCATTGTGAGGAGGTTCCTGTCTCTGGAGCCCTAACCACCGGTAGCTTGGACCCTGCTCCCGATACCGGTGGACTACTATTTTTATATTTTTAAATGTTTTTTTATATGTTTTCTTTTAAAAATATTTAAAAATGTAAATAATATGTGTAAAAATAAATATACGAAATAATAATTTCTTTATTTGTGTAGAATGCAATTTCAATAATGGTGTTAATTTCAGATATATTCCTAGTACATTCTGCCTGTTGGCATACAAAAATAAAGTGGCTAACTTACAGATAATTTAAGAAATTCCATTTATTATTTTTACTCTAATAGAATAGAATAGAATAGAATAAAACTTTATTGTACACCAAAACAGTCACACAATTCAATCCAGTCACGTACGGAACCCTAGAAGGGCGCAATGCTATACTTTAAGAGACCCCTAAAATAACTATATATCTTGGCAGATAAGGCTTCAAACCAACCTGCATAACATTACCTATTTCGTCTTCCAGCAGTAATGAGAAAATGCCAGGTTCTATCAATTTTGAACGAAATCTGATCGGTAAGGACCGAGATTCTGCAGTCCAGACCGCGTTGACTGGCAGCACAGTGTACTCTCTGCCCAATTGGAAATCGAGGAGGAGTATTGTGGATCTGGTGCTGATGATCATGGACGAGAACGGACCTATGCCTATGTATAATATGAGGCCGGCAAAGGTAGGTGGAAGCAGAGTTATCATATACTAGCGACCCGCCCATAAAAACAATCTATGGGGCTACTTACCTGGGTTGTGTGTGCTACGAGGCACCTGTTTGGGCTGATAGGGCCACCATTGGGGCGGTACGACGTAAATTGCTACAAAGTCAACGTTTACCTTTGATTTTCCTATGTAAAGCGTATAGGACGGTTAGCACTGAAGCGTTACCGGTACTTGCAGATGTACTTCCAGTCGATCTTGAGGTGCAGCGACGTGCTGCAGTGTACTATTCTACACGAAAGATTACGGACCAAGACTTTTTACCTCAACGTGATCGTGTCAAGATTTCTAGATTACTTAAACCTCAAACTGAAGTTTGGGAGGACCTTTTGTCCGAATGGCAATGTAGGTGGGAAAGTTCCATCAAAGGCAGACATCTCCACCAGTTCTTCCCATCGGTTCGCGAACGGCTGGATAGGACATGGCTGGGGGTGGATTAAAGTGTTGCTCAATTTCTCACAGGTCATGGCAACTTTAAGAGTAAATTATTTTACTTCAAGCTTGTGGCCTCACCTTTATGTCAATGTTCTACTCCTGATTGCGAATACGAACAATCCGCACATCATATCCTGTGGGAGTGTACTCTTTGGCAAACTGAGCGCAATATTATGTTGGATAGTATTCAGCCTACGTCTGTAGTTGTCTATTACACGGACCTTGTGGAAACTAGAACGAATTTCCGTGCGTTCAAGCGTTTTTGCCATACCTATTATTAGAATCAAGTGTAACAGCTCATAATTTTAGGACCCGTTAATATTAGTGTTTTTAACCAGTGGTGCTTGGCAACTGGGCTTACCCCAGTTGTAAAAACCCCATTTGTGCCTAATGGCCTAGTTTTGTTCTGTCTCCCGCTTGATTAGGAGGGAAGTGGAAATCATGTTTTTCTTACTCCTCCGCTGTCTTTTCTGATTAATTTCGTTGCGGGACCCAAGAGAGTTTAATCGTTTCTCTGGGACTCGTCGAGGTTCATTGCCTCTGCGTTTTTTCTGGTGGTCGCCACTGTTGATTCTGGCTTACAGAAGTTACAGTGGTTTGGGAATAGTGTGGCGGGCTTGTCCCAAACAAAAAATAGCGACCCGCCCCTGATTCGCACGGGTACAAATTATAGACCTAAACCTTCTTCATGAATTACTCTGTCTATTGGTGAAAACCATATGAAAATCTGTTCAGTAATTTTTGAGTTTATCACGAACCTACAGACAGACAGACACGGTGGGGGTTTTTTAAGCTATTGCATAGCTTCTATCGCGGGCCTTGAGCGTGGAGACCGAATCCAGTATCACTCCGACCGGCACAGCGGTGATACTTTTTAGTTTTGCCATCTATCGATGAATAGTGATGATGATGATGACGATGATGATGATGATGATGATGATGATGATGACGATGATGATGACGATGATGATGATGATGATGATGACGATGACGATGATGATGATGATGATGATGATGATGATGATGACGATGATGATGATGATGATGATGATGATGGTGGTGATGATGATGATGATGATGATGATGATGATGATGATGATATTTATCTTGCTACGCCAAAGAAGTGTAACTTCTTACGTGCATGTAAAAAGTGTAACTTGAATTAATATCAAAGAAAAAAAAAACAAAGGAAAAAAAATACTGTATAAATAAATAATTATAATTGCATAAGTTGTTAAAAAATGCTATGCAATAGCTTTACCGCGGCAGTCTCCGTGTGCCACACGTCTTTTTTTTTATATATGTAGTGATAACAACGTTAGAGCGGTTGCGCACTACGTCCGATACTTATCCGTCAAAATACAGATCTATAGAAAACTCGGACCGAACTCGGATCGGTAGTGCGTAACATCATCATCATCATCATCATTCTCCTGCCCATATCCCAATTTATTTGGGGTGGGCGCAACATGTCTTTGTCTTCCATACTCCTCTATTAGTCGTCATCTCTGTAGTCGTGCGTAATCTACCATACAAATTGTTCTACGGCCACGCCGGACCGTCACGTTCACGGATAAGTATCGGACGTAGTGCGCAACCGCTCTTACGGTGTGTGTAAATCCCGTCAGAAAAAACTTTTTTACAAAAATATAGAACCGACTTCCAAAAAAAGTGGAAAATAACTTTAAT
Organism: Polia nebulosa; assembly: GCA_951329385.1. NCBI lineage: Eukaryota > Metazoa > Arthropoda > Insecta > Lepidoptera > Noctuidae > Polia > Polia nebulosa. The sequence goes on from OX589615.1 coordinate 16,531,300, forward strand.
TTCGGAAGTCTGTGTTTCTGGTTTTGTGTCTTCGTTTTTTGACACCGATTTCCGAAATTAAAAGTTATTTTCCACTTTTTTTGGAAGTCGGTTCTATATTTTTGTAAAAAAGTTTTTTCTGACGGGATTTACAATACACAATTTACATGGGATACAATACACAATTTACACATACAGAATTTATATGGGACCACCCATATAAATTTTATCGAAATTGCTTTAGCGTTTTTTGAAAAATTGAACAAAAACGAAAAATACGTATACCTAGATGACGTTTTGGTGTTCTCCAATTATGACTATTTTTAAATTCCACGTTCCAGGTTATTGCGGTTTTAGTTCTGGGGTATAACAACTAAAAAGTGAAAAATAAAAAACTTTTTTTCAAAATAAAAAACAACCGACTTCCAAAAAAAAAATCACTAAAAATTAAAAAATAACTTTAATTTCGGCAGTCGGTGTCAAATAACGAAGAAGTAAAATACAAACACCGACTTCCGAAATTCATAAATGACAGAGTGAGGGCTGAGCATACACAAAAAAAAAATATAAGTATATATATTTACGGTCGAATTGAGAACCTCCTCCTTTTTTTTCGTCGGTTAAAAATACAAACACCGACTTCCGAAACTAAAGTTATTTTTTAATTTTTATTTGGAATTCGGTTGTTATTTTTATATATATATTATATTTATATATGATACCCATTCATAACATGGGAATTGGGAATGCATAACAAATAACTAGACCGCCATCTTTGGGAGTCCGTCGTATTAGATTTAAAATGACGCCATCTTAGCTACCCATGTGTCATCCAAACTAAACATACGGGTGTAACAGAAAGGTGTGGTCAATATTTTAAGAACCGGTTCTGGCCATGGAAATGAACAACTTTCTCTAAGAAAAAATAGAAAATTCTCAAAGAAAAATTGGACTTTCCATACAAAGTTAAAGTTATCATCAGCTGTGAGCTGATCAATATTTTTGTAGGGGAGGTAAAGAATTTTTTTGAGAATTTCTCTTATGTTTTCTTGAATAAAGTTGTTCATATCGATGGGCAGGTGCAGTTCTTAAAATTTGATCACACCTTTCCGTTACACTCTGTATGCAAAATTTCAGCTCAATCGGAAACCGAGAAGTAGGTCTTTAACTTCTAAGATTTGTTTAAGTACATAGTTAGTTACAGGTGCAGGCTCTAATTAAGTGTGTTTAAGGGTGTGTCCAGATCTGGCGAACGCGCCGCGAATGCGCCGTTCGCGAGCTACACGTGTGCGGTTACTGCAATTGTTTGATGCGCACGCGTGCCTCAGCGCAACTCAAGTCTGTACTACACGGTTTAAAACCGAGCTAAAACCAAGGTCTCTTTGAAAATAAGCGAGTGGGGCGTTGCCGTCTACACGGTTGAAAACAAACTCCAAACCTCAGTATTGGTTTGCAACGCACGCCTTCCTACCAAGGGCGCTTACAGGTCTATTACATATGGTTTAAAACCAACGTCCACACTGTTTTAAACCTCGGTTTGAAACCGAGGTTGTGTGTTTTAAACTGTGTAACACAGGCTTTACGCAAGGTGTGCACAGTGCGCACGAGCGGAACGCGAACGTCGCGCGGACTTGAAATGCACGCGCGCAGCTCGCGAGTGGCTCGCGTGCGGCATATTCGCCAGATCTGGACACACACTTAAACGTCCTCAATACACTTTTGAGTAAATAAACAGGTACATTTTCAGACTTGGTCATCCACTCAAACTTGAAAATGGTCTACCATTCATTCACTGGTGAACCTATTAATTTAAGGGTTTTTATTCAGAAAACACGCAACGCAGCTGATCAGTTCTACGACGAACAGCAAGGAGAGTATGAGGCGAGGGGTAAGCCCCCTCAAAGCCAGATCGAACGGGTCCACACGCACAACAATGCTTGCCCAAAGATGTACGATGAGCTGAATAAGCGCCGGTCTATAGCAAAGGTTTGTCCTTTTTTTAGGGTTCCGTACCCGAAGGGTCCAAACGGGTCACGTGGCCGTCTTTCTGTCTGTCCGTCTGTCGTCTGTCACAAAATTTTGTTACGAAGAATTTTTTAACTTCCCATTGACATATGAACTTGAAATTTGGTGATAATGTTTATTATTACGTATACTTTACTAACAAATACCAATATTTGGTACGGAACCCTTAATGTGCGAAATCCGACACGCACTTGGCCAGTTATTTTTGTTTTTTGGGGGAGGGGGAGGGGGGGGCGCACACAACGATTTGGGAACGTTCATTGTTCGCACAGGTAAGGAGTGGCACTCCCTGCCAAAGTCTATGTTTCCTGATATCTACAGAAAGGCAAGCGTGTTCCATCTTCGATCACATCATCGCTTACCACCAGGTGAGATAGTGGTCAAACGCGATGTAGGTATTAAAAAAAAAAGCGGCCAAGTGCGAGTTGGTCTCGCGCACCGAGGGTTTTGTACAAACTTGTAGAACCTAGGTTAAAGGACAAACTTAACTTTGCCGTTCGATCCCTAGACACCGTTACTGCTCCAACCGCAAATAATAGTTTGTAATAGTAAATTCGCTTTTTTTTTTGTTATTAAACATATTTATAGTTTTCAGAATTTTTCCTTTACATGTGCTGTAACATTTTGCTTCTTGCCAAATTTCATGATTCTAGGTCAACGGGAAGTTCTCTATAGGTTTTGATTCCCTTGTGAAATTGCAAAATATGCGAAAATATGCGACATAAACGGTCAAATCTTACAAGTTTGATTTTTTTCACAGCTGAAAGAGACCGTAGACCCGAGAATTTGATATAAATTTCAACTTGATATCTTTACGCATTCTTGAGAAAAACGGTCTTAACAGACAGACGGACAACAAAGTGATCCTATAAAGGTTCCTTTTTTCTTTTGTGGTACGGAACCCTAAAAATATCCAATTAGCCGATGATCTACTGGTAAGAGTGTTTGCGCACTTCTTCCGATTCGAATCCAAGAAATGTCCGTCTGTAGCAGCCGAGGCACTCATGAAGGTGGAGTTGGGCTGCTCGTGAAAGTGTTTGAGAGAGTAACCTAGTCCTCTGGCACAGGCAAGGCAACTAAAGGAACACGTTTGGGTTTTAGTCAGTAAGAGTCTGGACGCGCCCTCCAGCTCCACCCAGAGCAGAGCAGAAGTCACTGATGTTTTCCAACCCAGAAAAAAACGGCGGAGTTGCGATTTGATCTGAAGTCCATCCATCCGAATTCAGAACATTTCCAATTCGGATTAGGGTTGCTAACTTTTTTTAAAAGAAATAGAGTACCTATATCTGATTTCAGACAGGGTTAATAAAGAGACCTTTAAAAAAAAGAGTACATTTTTTATAAATTTTTGATAAGATATTTGGAGTTGCCCAAGCGTGTAAATAGCTGTGGTTCTCGGCAGGATGCACGGCCAAACACTTGGAGTGAATGCTGGCCCAAAATTGCCTATATTTGTCTGTATAACTTCAAGTTAGGAGTGGTTGGCAGTAAACGGCGCATGTAGCCTAACTCTAAGCTAGTAAAAACAAGCGGTACCTGACTTCCTTTCGGCAGCCTCGCAGGATCCCGACGAGTGGCCACTCGATTCTCTTCACACCAACACTCCTGGTTATTCTTGTTCACTAGTTACACGGACGCGGTAAATATGGGATTATTTTATTATTCCCGGAAAATCCCCAACGTTTACGGGATATTACTCGGGATTTTAGTGTATTTGCGGGGACGATGTTAATAAGACATTAATTTAGTCTGCGGAGAATGCGTTCTGCCTCGCGGCGAAAGGCGCACTGACGTCGACTGCTGCACCTTAGATTGCCTATGGTTCCCGTAAAGCCGGCTACACACTTGCCTCACATGCTAAAGCAGGACACACACGCGTCGTGATACCACACCCCATCCAACTTGCAGAGTGGCGGCAACTCGCCACACCAATATTTTTTGTGCCTTTTGCGGCACTTTACAATTTTTTAAAAGAATTGTATGACTCTTCATTCTTAATCAATTTTTTTTAAGCTTATTTCTTATTATTTTCAATGAACACATTAACAGTAAACGTTACATTTTTTTATGACAATGGTATACAGACTGGTATTAGTGTAGTAAGTATATTGTGAAATGAAGAGTACTTTGGCATACTCTATTAGTATTACAGATTATAGAGTACATCTACATGAAATAGAGTACAATACTCTATTTTAGAGTACGGTTGGCAACCCTAATTCGGATAGAACTCGGAAACCTAATTCGGATTCGGTCCGGATGCACAGCGTAAACGCTCTCAGTGAGGTTCCACATTGTCAATCTACAATGTGCCTATCCTTTTCCCAACTATCTTAGGGTCGGCTTGCAGTCTAGCTGGATGCAGCTGAATACCAGTATTTTACATGGAGCGACTGCCTATCTGACCTCCACAACCTAGTTACTGGGTAATACGATACCCCTTGGTAAGACTGGATGTCAGACTTTCGGGCTTCTGACGACCCGTAACGACTGTCAAAGATCCACGATTGACAGCCGGGACCAACGGCTTAACGTGCTTTCCGAGGCACGGAGGAGTCTCGGTATGTAGAGATGGTCACCCATCCATGGATGGGTGTCCATGGATAACCTGATAGATCGACCCGTAGGGCTGTTATTACTTTAGCCACGAGCTTCTCTGCTGAGGTTCCACACTATATCCGATCTTAATCCGATTTTTTTTACAAGAAGGTGGACTTCCATAGAAGTGGCGACTTCGAATTAATTTTATTTCTTTTTTTTTAACAGGTGGGGATGACCGGCTTATCGCTAGACGCTGGACAAGTAGCATCAAGGGGGGTATGTGCTTTTTTCAACTACCTTTTGGCCTTACGCATTATTTTTTAGGGTCCGTACCCGAAGGGGTAACCAACAGGACCCAATAGGGTCGGGCGGACAATAGGGTCTGTCTTTCAGCGGGCTGTATGATCTGTAATAGGTACACAGTTGAAATTTTCACAGAATGTGTATTTATTCTGTTGCCGCTATAACAACAATTAATAGAAATAAAAATAAATTAAAAATTGAAGGGTATCCTACTAGAAACGTGTTTTTTTTTACTTTTTTTGCTCGATCTTAAGAATGACAACAAGTAGACGCGTATAATCTTGTACGATGGTACGGAACCCTTCATGCGCGAGGCCGCCTCGCATTTGGCCGATGCGCACAGTAAAGGAGTGGAACTCTCTGCCTGCGTCTGTGTTTCCGAACGCATACAATCCTAATCTCTTCAAAGTTAGAGTGGACAGGCTTCTTCTGGGTAAGCTCGCTCCATCGTTGACTCTGTCTCTGTCACCTCAGACTTAGATTAGAGTCGAGAGTAAACCCATCTCAAATAAAAATTTAAAAAAAAGTCTTATTTCATCAAATTTTTTTTTGTCCCATAGACAACTGTATGTGGTGGCTCATACAGTTGTCTATGGAACAAAAAAAAATTGTTTTACTTTTGCAACTGGGCTTTTCCGGGTTGTAAATGTCCCGTTCTACCAGTGTCTTCTCGGTTTCCTGCTTGATAAGGAGGGAAGTAGAAATTATGTTTTTCTAATTCCTCTGTCGTTTTTGTCTGGTAAATTACGTTGCGGGATGTAAGACAGTTGAATCGTGTCTCCGAGTTTTATTGAGCTTTTTGATTCGGTTCTTTTCTGGTGGTTGCCACTTGCCACTGTTGATTCTGGCTTTCAGAAGTTACATGTGTTAGGAATAGTGTGGGTCTGACCCTAAAATAAGCCTTAGGCAGCTTATCACTTTTCAGAATCCGACCTGTTTGTCTCACATTGGTTGTACGCACGTATCCTTATAAGTCTGCATTAAAGGAAAAATTTAAAATTAATATAATATTAATAAGTACTTACCTATTAATAATTATTAAGTAAGTCATCAATAATTCCCATTAAAACGTATTATTATGTTATTGGTAAGTATTTGACAGTGTATAAAGTAATTTAACGCAATACCTATATACCTACTTAATGTGATTGACTTAATATTTTATTTTATTGTTTTTGTCCTCATAAATAATTTTATTATGTACCTGTTAGATTATAGGCCTGCAGGCTTTTACCTTATGATTACTAAGAAGTCTCCTTATTCATATTGTTATTATATAGGTCTACAAATTAATATACAGGGCGTAAAAAGACACATCACATAGCCGTCAACTAAGCATACTGTACATTTAACAAAGTGGCTTTGCGCAAAAATTATTGCTGGGCAACGACTTTTGTTTTGAGGTATGAAAAAAAAAACTATTTTTTATTGCGTGCAATGCTACGCGAACCCAGGCAAGTGGCGTTATGCCCTGCCCCTTCGCTCTAAGCCGCGAAAGTACTTGTCGTATACGTTTGATATTCGAACGAAAATTCAGGTCATGTTTGTTTGGAAAAAAGTTTAGTAATAACACTTGGAATTAATTTTCGTAAAAAAGTAAAAAAAAAGAAATACGGCTTGACCTTCAATATCTCCCGAACCAGTGGATTCCCAGGTATGATATAGTGGATTGGTACTTTGACCTTCAATATCTTCGACCAAAAAAATATCAAAATAATGGGTAGAATATAAGGCTTTCAGCTTCGGAAACAGTCTTTTTACACCCGACATAATATGAAAACACGTCGCGTTGAGCTGTGGTGGCCCATGGCCCCGACGAGAGTTGAAGGTTCGAGCCCAGGCAGGCGCTCCACCCAGAGCGAGACCTTTTATTGGGTGGGAAATCATCAAGTAGTTACTTGATGATCCCTTTCCCTCTTTTTTTACGAGGGGAGGAATGGTAAATTTTCATCTATTTTCTTAAATAACTTAAAACAAATATATTTTAAAATTATGAAAAAAATATTTAGGACCCCTATATTTAAGCCCTTTCATTTGGATATGTAGCACGGTACAGTTTGGAAAACATTTTTTTAATTTTATTTATTTATTTTTTATTTATTTATATATTTATTTTCGCCTTACATCTATCTTTACAGGTTTTTTTTTCCCCCAATGCGATAAATGCGCTTATCCTAAATTATGTATACTAACACCTATAACAAATTGTAAATAATGCACTCCTAATGAATTCACTCAGAGTACAACACAAAAGGTCAACTTCATTATGTACCAAGTTGAGCGTGCGAAGTGCACGCGTCAGCGGCGCCTCCCTTAAAAGGTTTTCTGACTTACACCCCAAAAGTGACCCCCATATTCCTAATCCATTTATTTTCGTTACACCTCTGTATTCGGGTCACAGATATTCACGTGTGTACCGGTCGGTCGGTCGGTCGGTCCAGTAGTTTCGGAGAAAATTGACTGTGACAAACGGACAGACACACGAGTGATTTTAAAAGGGTTCCGTTTTACATTCAGAGTTTTGGAACCCTAAGAATTTGAAGACACCAAACCCAACCAACCAATCTGCACTGGGCTCCGTGATAGTACAGCCCGCCTTGTCTCACAGACAGAAAGCCTTAGTTCTGAAAGTGGGAACACTAGGCTAATTATGCTAAGATATGTTTGTCTGCTTATTCGACTCGACTAATTCCAGACTCTTTGTCCCTTTTCAGACAGCAAAATATGCATCCAATCAAAATGTAACAGAAACATTCGACCCAAATTGCCCGAAATGCATCAAACGTAGAAAGCGTCTCGAAGAGGACAGAAAGAAAAAACGATCTTACAGAAAATGTAGAGGTAAACGAGTCAGGAAGGAAGTTAGGAACAAATTAGATCGGGTTGGAAAACAGAGAGCGTACAAGCCTAAAAAACAGCAAAGCGGACGTCAGTCAACATTAAGATCGTCTAAACCGTGCACAATCTGTTCGAACAAGTGTTTCCAATGCTACCTGGCAGTCGAAACAAAAAGTGTTTCGACATTTAAGTCAAACGCAAACTTATTAGCCACGCCAATCCAAGCAATCTCTCCACCAAACTTAACGCCATGTATAAATATCAAAGAAAACCTGGATAAAATAATTTTGAACAGCAAATCATCGCACAAAAAGCAAGTAGGTAAAAAATCATGGTCTTTAAAGTCTAATGAAAATCCGGATACGGAAACAGGCCCGTCTGTCAGTAGTTACAACAGTTTTATGTCATCGGGACATGAGCCAATGATCGAATGATTTTTTTTTTTGGGGAAATCGTGGGAAATTATTTGTCTTTGTTAAAAATGAAAGGTTAATCGTTTCGCGCCATTTCAAAGTGTGGCCCTACCATAGATAATGCTAGTTGTTTATTTTTGGTAATAAATTGTCAATGGTCGTTTCTTTTTTTGTGTTTTATTGCGGTTAGTTATTTATAGCTTATAAGACCTAGTGTGAAACGGGGAACGCACTAGTATACAGCATGTAATAAAAACCCTGTTCGATCCTGAAGGGTATTGTTTGGTATCGTACTGCGTACACATATAAGTAATCATTTAATGGATACGAAATTATTATTTTACCCCAATGTAAATATTTAATTAAAAAAAAAAAGAAAAAACTTATTAAAGGCAACACTGAGCGCTCGACAAAGTTCACCTACAGTTTCGTGTCAAAGACGCCGCCTGAGCGAGATGGTCTTTTTGATCCTTTGTTAAGGGCCTACCTCCCCATAAGTGGCGCCCTCATTAAATAAAAAATCGTATCTTAGCATAGAAAATAAAGATTAAAGAATCCTATGTTACGTTTGTTACAAATAGAATAAGGTATTTTTACATTGTTAAAACAGGACTAGTATTTCGTATCTAAAGTAGTAAACAAAAGTACCAAAAACGGCCGTTTTTGACACTTTTGCTTACTACTTTGGATACGAAACAGTTACGCTTCTAAACTACTACGCTTTGCTACGATTTTTTATTCAATGAGGGCGCCACTTGGCGGATATATACGCCTTAAAGAGTGCCTACAGCGCGGCTAGTGCAGGGCGGTATCCTTTGAAATAAAAATAGTTAAAAATGAAAAGATTTCGCCGGCCGGTGGAGTGTTGTCAACTTATAAAAATTTACCATATTTTGTGTTAAATTTCGCATATTTTATATAAAAAAAAAATATATAACTTTGGGTTTTTGAGTAAATTTTTTTTTTTCTAGTACTTATGTTAAACCAGGAATAAGCCTTTATTGAAACGGACAGGGTTTTTGTAAGGTGCTGTTTATGACGCCTGACGAATATGCCTACCTAGGCTCGGCTCCACATTTAAATGGCTAGGGCTGATTTTTTGGTTTAGATCCATCTCGGCACCTATGAATTTATGTTCGTGACAGGGGCCCATCGATATGAGCAACTTTCTTCATGAAAACCTAAGGAAATTCTCAAAAATAAAATACCTCCCGTACAAATATTGATTGAAGAGCAGTGGTGGCTCAGTGGTAAGGGCCGCGACTTACAAGTTGTAGGTCGTGAGTTCAAACCCAGGCAGGCGCTTTACTTTGTGTAAATTATTTCATCACCACTGCTCTCGAACCGGTGAAGGAGAACATCGTGAGGAAACCGGCATGTTCTAGAACCAAAAATTCGAAGACATGTGACATCCACTAACCCGGATTGGGCCTGCGTGGTGGATTACGGCCCACACCCTCTCACAGAGAGGAGGCTTGTGCCCCAGCATTAAACCAACATTAAACGGTTAATGATATGATATACAAATATTGATTAGCTGATGGTAACTTTGTATGGAACGCCCAATTTATTTTTTGGAAATTTTCAATTTTTTCTTCGAGTAAGTTGTTCATTTCCATGGGCAGAACCGGTTCTTAAAATATGACCACATTTTTCCGTTACACCCTGTATATTACTATCGTAGTTTCTATGCAACAGCTGTGAAAGCATCATTTTATTTCACAGACAAATATTTACTGATAATTATTAGGGCCGATTTCACCATTCGCTATAAAAACAGTTTTACTGAACTAAGCTTAGCGTAATCTTATGTTACCATACAATTACCATAAGAAAGATTATAGTGAGTTAACCTTAAAAGATAGACATATGCTGTCGCTTTCAAACTTTAAAAGGAGAACAATTCCGTCATACATAATTTTTGCGTAACTTTAACCGTTTACGCAGCGCACGCAACTGAAGCTCTCAAAAGGATTTTTTTTTCCCGTTTTTGCCACATTTTTCATTGATGCTCCGCTCCTGTTGGTCGCAGCGTGATGTTATTAGCCTATAGCCATCCTCGATAAATGGACAAAAATATTTTTTCAATTCGATCCAGTAGTTCCTGAAATTAGCGCGTTCAACCAAACAAACAAACAAACTCTTCAGCTATTAGACAGCGGCTAAACGCGTTTAAGCGAGCTTTAAACATTGAAAACTGGGCGTTTAGAATTGGTGAAATCGGCCCTAAATCAGCCCTGAGATATATTACTTCGTATCTCTAACACTACCTTCTTTAGAGCTGTTAATTAGGTAATCAAATCAAAATAAAAATAATTTATTTACTAAATACTTTTACATACTAAGCGTTGTCCTCCTACAACACAGTAAACTAAGCTACAACCCACTACTCCTCCAAAAACGACGAAAAGATTTAGTATGCGAAAGAACCAAGCTGCTTAAAACTAAATTTAGTCAACGCTTTGCCTACTCCATTGGTCCATTAATTTACAATAGGCTAAACAGAATCCTTGATATATACCCGTTAACAAAAATGCAATGCAAGAAGAAACTTACCGAATATCTGAAAAGTCTTACCTATGAACAAACTGAACTTCTTCTGTACATACCATCCTAGTAAAAAAAAAAAACTATGTAATAAACTAGTACATACACTTTTCATAACTTACACACAAATGCGCGCACGCTCACTCACACCATACACACACCAAAACACTAGACAACACTACACATCCTCTTACACATCAGACACGTACATTCGCATCTCACACAAATAAGAGGACCTCATGCAAACACTGCACAAACTTTTTCCTTTTTGTTTTACTTTTTTCGTACAAGATATCTACAAATGTAAACATAAAAATGGCTATTATATAAATGCATAATACTCGAGGGGTTTGGCGCTGATAGCCGAAATACAGGTTCTGCCTAGTTCGGCTACAGATGACTACACCACTTAATCTGACCTAATTTAGCCTGCTAAAATATTTTGTAATGAATGTCTAAATTTCTATAAATAAAAATAAACATTTAAACATTTAAATATGGGTAGGTATATAAATGGTACACGTGGATATATAATTGGTGTTTAATGTTTAGGTAGGCAACATTTTATAATTTACAAAAAGATTTGCATATTTATTTATATACTTACCAGCAATGATCAATATGAGGACAATAATATTATTATTATTGTCCTTATATTGATCATTAGGTACTGGTAACTCTGCAAAACTTAAATTTTGTAAGTTTAATCTTATGGCCCTACTACCGGCCAAGTGGCGCCCTCATTGAACAAAAAAAAATCCAACGTCACGTTTGTTACAAAGAGTAAAAGTAGTAGGCAAAAGTACCAAAAACGGCCGTTTTTGACACTTTTGCTCGGGCGCCACTTGGCGGGTAGTAGACATTTAAGAGGGAACAGAGGCTGCGATTCTCTATACAAATGTATTCCCCTTTTTTATTCCTGAATAATGCCTCTAGAGCAATAATTTTTTTTTCATAAAATCAAGGTCTACTGTTGACACGTCTCTGTCATTTTCTTTTTTTCAGCAACTAATAAGTAAAGAAAATATGCCCCTCCAAAAATGACAAAAAATGGCCCTATTTTTACCGCCGTTCTTAGAAGATACCAGACAAATGCGAAAAGTTTAACATAAAACCTTTAATAGGGACCTAGACATACTCGTTCTTAAAAATTTGGTGCCAAAAATAATTGAATCGGCTCAGTTTTCGAGGAGAAAAAAGGGGAATACGAAACGTCGATTTCGTCAAAAATCTTGTGATAAAATCGGTCTGAGCTGCAACTGTCCCTATCACACTCTACGGGGGCAGGCTTGAGGGAGCACGATAGCAATAGTTTCTTCAAATACCTATTTTGTAAATTCCTCGCAGGCCCTGTTCCCTCTTAATGTCTTTGCCCTCCACGCAGTAGCGTAATTACTCTCGGGTAGGTTGTAGGACCTGGCCCAGGGCGGTTTTATTCGTGGGGCGGAGAAAGGCGCCCCTAGCAACCTGCCGCATTTTCTTAAGACAAGTTACTAGCTTCTTTCTTTTAAAAATTGTTGTTGCTGTGCGTCTCTATCTAGATGTCCGATGGTAGAAGGGGGCCGGTGGGATAAGGTGGTGGAGTTCTTGGGCACACTCTCCGAAGCACATTCTGTAGAAGACCGACAAGCAGGCAACCTTGCGGCGATGAGCCAAGCTGTGAAGGTTGGCATCCACGAGTTTTACGTCACCAATAAGCTTAATAGCTCTGCGTTCCACCGAGTCAAGTTGGTATTTAGCTGAGCCATCTCAGAGGTGGCTACAATACTCCATGCAGGATCGAACATGTGCTTTGTAAAGGGTTAAAAGCTGTCCAGGTGTGAAGTATCCCTTCACTCTATTTAGGATGCCAAGTTTTTTGACCGCAGTTTGGGCTTTGTACTCAATTGTGGCGCCGAAGTTGAGACTGGATGTCAACTCCATGCCTAAGAGCTCGAGCCGATCAATGACAAGGACAGAAGTACCCCGAAAAGTAGGAGTTTGTTCGAAACGAGGAGTCGTTTTTTTGCGATAAAAAGACACGCCTGTGTTTTGGTGGCGTTAGTGACCAGGGGCCCAATTCTGTAACTTTGAGTTAAGCAACACGCCATCGACACTCTATCGACACACAACAGACATTATTTTGCCACTGTTGCAAATTTGGTATTCTGCAATAACTTGAAAATTATATTGACATATTATAGTAGACCAGACTACCAATTATTACAATAGTCTTATTATGGCGTTTCAATGGCACTACAGTGGCAAGTCAATGACCATAAATAATTTATAGAATACCAAATGTCAATGACTATTCTATTGAGACACCACTGACACACTACCGACACACTATTGACAAGTTAGTTATTTTACAGAATTGGACCCTGATTGTCATTACCCCATTGCTTTGACTCTTATGAAGTTATGAGTAGTATGACCTCATTCCACTCGGGGACTACCTTTTCCTCGCCACAAGTTTCACTGATGCGGTTGTGGGGATTTCCTTTGCAATACAAAACGAGTGTCGGTTCAGTATAATTACTACTGACTTCGGTTATCTGGTTTTCCGTTTAAAATTGCTACGAGTACTTATTCAGAGTGAGCTTTCTGTATAGGGACAATGACATAAGATTTCATAGAATATACAGCACATTAGAACATCCTGAGGAAAACATTACATCATCCAAAAATTTAAAATGTTAGACATCCACCAACCAGCACTGGGCCAGCCAGGGCTGTCTTTAACCTATTGGAGGCCCTGGGCACATTAGGATGTCCTTTTGGCTTTTTTTACTTGTTTTTTTTGTGGTGTGGGAAATCATCTAATGACATCTCCCGCTCTGGGTGGAGCGGGAGAGTGTGTCAGAATCTTACTGACTAAAACCCACCCCTGTTCCTTCCCTGCCTGAGTGCCCAGACTTTAAAAACTGGCACTAGTTCACTGATGTTTTTCCCATTATACAAGTACCAATTAAGAGTATTTTTATTAGTAAAAAACCTGATACTCGGGCAAGAGTAGAGAGCTAGGTAATAAGAAAATAAGTTTTCTAGTTAGTAATATAGTTATGGTTACTGAAAATCGCTAGCATTTGGCAACCGGGCAGGAACTAGGGGGCCCTCATCGATCGCGGGGCCCTGGGCACTTGCCCAGAGTGCCCAGTGGGAAAGAGGAGCCTGGGGCCAGCTTCGTTGAATACTATCCGCTCCTTCTCAGAGAGGAAGCCAGCATCCTAGCAGCGGGTACTTATAGGCAAGATTACCTTGCTTGACTTCAATCTACCCAGGGTGGAGAGCGATGGCTGAGATCTACAATGGAACGAGCATATCCAGAAGATACTTGCTCATTCTTATTGGTGACTAGATTTTTCTTGCGGCCTCGCTCCCATAGTCTACATCATATACAGCATGTAACAAAAACCCTGTCCGATCCTGAAGGGTATTACTTGGTATCGTACTGCGTACACATACACGTACTCATTTAATGGATACGAGATAATTATTTTTCCTCAATAAAAATAATTATAATAATAATAATAAATAATAATAATAATTTATTTATTTGAGTTCTTTAACAAAATAATACATTTATAAACTTATAAATACTTAGTATTAGTAGTACAAAGTGCTTAACAGACTAAGTGATTAATTTACTATAAAATAAAAACTTATCAAAAGCAACACTGAGCGCTCGACAAATTCCACCTACTGTTTCGTTTGAAAGATCCTGTGCGAGACAGAGTGCCTACAGTGTTAAATTTTATAAAAATAAAAAAATCTATAACTTCTGATTTTTATGAGTTACATTTTTTTTACACCTTTTTCTAGTACTTACGTATGTTAAACCAGGAATATGCCTTTATTGGATCGGACAGGGTTTTTGTTGGTACATGCTATATTTAAGAAAGAAGTTATTTATATTTCTGTGGTCTACACGCTAATATGCATGGTTCATCGTGCATATTTCCGGATCAAATAAACTAGATATGACAGTCAGAGACAATGAAATCGGAGAGATAACCTCTTGCATGCCAAACTTACAGTCTTTAGACTAGCTTCCGTCAGCGGATTAGCCCGCGTGAAAATCATCCCAAGGGAACATACTTCCGCGATAAAGTCTTATTCTATGTGCTATATAGACTATAATCTATCTCTGTGCCAAATTTCATCCAGATCCGTTGGCCGTTCTGGCGTGATTGAGTGACAAACATCCATCCATCCATACTTAAAAAAATAACATCCAAACTTTCATTTATAACTAGCCACTGCCAGCGGCGTCGCCCGTGTGGTATAACTACTAAGTATATACAAAAAATAGCCTATAAAATATGTTATTCTCTTAGACTATGAAAGGTTATAGACGGAGTGTCAAAATCCAGCAATCTGAAGTAACAGAATGAGAAGCTGGCTTGTATCTGTACACGCGAAATAAGCTCACATAGCATAGACATAATGGGAAGCCGATACGTCATCGTTACGTTCGTCAAGGTCACTTACACATTTTAACGATCCTGCTTGTTTAATGTCCAATGACGTTCCGTCTATAACCTTTCATAGTCTAAAGGCTCAATTACACCTTACGATTTCAAGGGAACCAATTTAGGAAACAGGAAGGTGTAATAGCAGTTAGAGCAGTTAGTGTCCGATTTATTGAAAGGTCCCGATTTGACTTCCTAAATTGTGTACGATTGAGGATAGTGTAATCGCCGCAGGCAGCGCCGTAGCTCTATATGCACCTGTGCATATAGAGCTACGGCGGTGCCTGCGGCGTGCGGTGGTGTGCGTATAGAGCTACGTGTTGCCAATTTAGCGACTTTGTCGCTACAAATGGGCTAATAGTATTTTTGTATGTGTTTAAATTATTATTTTATCTCTTTTTTTTTTTGGTCCGCTCCTGGTTGAATCAGTTATAAGAGACTTTATAGCGACTTTTGATATTTTGTCTAGGGAGGAGGAAGGTGTAATTGAGCCATAAGGTTGTTCTGATGTGCAAGCAATATTACTGTGAAGTTTCATCAAAATGCGTTCAGTAGTTTTTGCGTGAAAGAGTAACGAATATCCTCACAAACATTCACATTTATAATATTAGTAGGATGATCTGTAGGTATGTAAGTTAGATATCACTGAAGACACGTTTTTTTTTTCTCCTGTCGGTTTCAAGAGTGAGAACTTGCTTCGAATTATACAGTAAATTAGTAAAAGGTTTTTGGCGGGATTTTCTCGAGTGCAGTTCAGTGGCTGTTTTAATTTTTCGTTTATTGATTTGTAGTGTTTTTTATTAGTGATCGATGTTTGTAGTAGATATTGTGATGTTAAATTGGTGTAGTTTTGTGTCTCAAAAGTCTACGCAACTGGACAATATGTGGAATCATTGAAACAGGTGCAACCTCGGTAACATGGAGCTGAGAATGTTATTGTAGTATTGACTACGTCAGTGAAGTTTGCCGAGCAGGCTGACTCGACACATTTGTTGCCAATTACTGCAAAAAACATTACAATGTGTTGCATCTGCATTCTAATGGATAAAAAAAGTAAAAATAGACTACTGAAGACGAGGCGGTATGGTTTATGATCTTAGCCTGCCCGAGAAAGGGCGAACAAAAAAAAAATATACAGTAAAACTATGAATATTATCCAAGTCACTCTAGTGCCAGAACGAGCTAAACCAGAATAACATCTAGCCACATACACACTAACAATACTGTATTCATAACATACAGGTAGTATCAAGTAGGCGTGACAACTGAGAGGCAATTAATCAATCACCCAGAACTAGTTAATAATCGAGTCTTACAAATAACTTGTGAAGGAAAAAGTTACCAGTGTCCTCTTTTAGATTATTGTTTTTTTATTGCACACCTATAACTTAAATGCAAACACAAATGGTTAGTTAATTATAAGCACAGCATTTGGGTTTACTTACAGCGGTAGGTAATCTATAATGTCGCAGCCATCTGGTTGAATTCGCCATTCAATTGGACGACTAGGCCGTTCATTAAGGGTATACTACTGGCCAAGTGGCGCCCTCATTGAATAAAAAATCGTAGCATAGCATAGAAAATAAATATAAAAAAAATCCAACTTAAAAAAGTACCAAAAACGGCCGTTTCTGACACTTTTGTCTACTACTTTGGATACGAAACATTCTGAGACCTGTTTTAACAAACGTAAAAATGCTTTATCCTCTTTGTAACAAACGTGACGTTAGATTCTTTAATATTTATTTTCTATGGTATGCTACGATTTTTTATTCAATGAGGGCGCCACTTGGCCGGTAGTAGGGCCTCCGGCATTCAATTAAATGGCTAGGCCGATAGTTAAGTCAACTAGAATCACTCATCGTTTAACAACTTGGCGTGTTTAAAGTCAACCCTTTGAAGATGTCGGACCAAGACTCCGCAAAGTGATTCAAAACTTCAAGTTAAATGAAAAACGAGGAAAGATGGCGGTTGTTAAGGGGGCAATTTTTTCATTATTTTTGCGATAGGACACACCGTTTTCGAGATATAAGCAAATTTAGAAAGAAAAAGAATAATAAGGGCTTAAAAGGGTTTAAAAGGAAATAACCACAAAGGGGATGGCGGGGTCTAAGTTCGCTCGCTTCGCTCGCTCACGAGCACTTACATTGTGTAAGTGGTATTTAGCGTCTAACATTTTAGGAGTTAATAATTATTATGCGTATTTGTGATGCCTATAAAAATTATATTTTAATACCACTATGCGTAAATTTTAGGCTTTAAAATGTTATGCATAAACATTATTATAATTGGAGAAATTATGCTTAAAAAAACATGCGTAAGCTGTTATGCGTAAATATTATTGAGATAAACAAGTAAGTATGCTATGTTATAATATGTCTTACATTTTTTTGCAAATGGATAGGGAATTAAAAGCGTATGCAATCCGTTGCAACTAGGCTTAGGAGGAGTTAGCGGAGAAACAGGCAGACGCGGAAAGTGACTTTAATTTATACCTACTATAATAAGTAATAATAATAATGTTTTTTTTCTTTTTTTATATGATTTGTAAGAAATATTTAAAATTATAATTTAAATGTGTATAGAAAATGAATAAAAAACTTTTTTACAAAAAAATAGAACCGACTTCCAAAAAAAGTGCAAAATAACTTTAATTTCGGAAGTCGGTGTTCCTGTTTTGTGTCTTCGTTTTTTGACACCGACTTCCGAAATTAAAGTTATTTTGCACTTTTTTTGGAAGTCGGTTCTATTTTTTTGTAAAAAAGTTTTTTATTTTTCACTTTTTAGTTGTGGTTCCCCATTAAACTGTGTTAACAATTCATAGACATACGACAGCAGCAATCGCGGTTGATTTGCTGTCAATTTTTGAAGAGTTCCGTTGTCTATCTCCGAAACCCATCATCAGATCTTTTTGAAATTTAAATGGGACCATTTCGGAATAAACCCCTTTCGAACAAAAAAAGAATTTTGCAAATCCGTCAATGTATGACGGAGTAATGCCCGAACATACATAAAAAAAAAAAAAATACAAACATCCCAATTGATAACCTCCTCCTTTTTCGAAGTCGGTTAATAAACGACATATTAATGATAAAAATGTTTAATCAAGTATCTTGACTTGGCTTGCGTGGTTGTCGACATGTGGAATGTGGACTCGGCGATCTTTGTGCCGATAGTCGTGTCAGCCAATGGCCTTTTAGCCACGAGCCTCGACCAACACCTCAGGAGGCTCTCGTTAGGCGGCTGGATTAAGGGCTTGATTCAGAAAGCTGTACTTCTGGACACGGCTCGCATTGTCAGGCGGTTCCTCTCTCTGGAGCCCTGACCGCCGGTAGCTTGGACCCTGTTGCCGATACCGGTGGGCTACTATTTTTATATTTTTTACCTTTTTCGATGTAATATATTTATATATGTATAAGTATATTGTACATTGTACATATCAATTTATATCCTGACCTCTAAGATTTTTTCAGTTTCGATGTAACTAAGTGTCTGTAAACATTTATAAATTCTATTTTTGCATTCCGTTTTACAATAGTTGGAGAAGGGAACTATTTTTAACCGACTTCCAAAAAGAGGAGGTTCTCAATTTTTTGTTTTTGTATGTTACCCGATTTCTCCGTCAGTTGTGAACCAATTTTCAAAATTCTTTTTTCATCTGAAAGAATATACTCCCGAGGTGGTCCCACATAAATTTTATCGAAATTGCTTCAGTGCTTTTTGAGAAACTGAACAAAAACGGAAAATACGTGTACCTCGATGACGTTTTGGTGTTCTCCAAATGTTTAAATGCCACGTTCCATATAACTTTAATTTCGGAAGTCGGTGTCAAATAACGAAGAAGTAAAAATACAAACACCGACTGCCGAAATTAAAGTTATTTATAAATTTTTAGTGTATTTTTTTTTGGAAGTCGGTTGTTTTTTTTGTAAAAAAGATTTTTTAATAATTTTGTTGAACAGCATACTCGTACCTCCTCGGCAGGGAAAAATCTTTGCGCAAATGAGGTGTTCACGGCAGTCGTTTAACATACCGCGTAATTTCTTCTGGTCTGAGCCATGCGCTTTCTTCTATCCTGTGATAAGTCGCTCAGTTTATGAAGTATAGATAGCGTTAGGTACGTAAAGCTGGCGCACTGTGAGGACTTTTGCTATTCTTCGTAAAGTTTAGAAGTAGATAATAGCCGAGGTTTTGATATGCTTACTTTTAGAATCATTATTTGAGCTCTTTCAAGGGTTATTAACAAGGGGAACTTTGGTTTTACAAGCTCCTCCCCAAGTTGTGATGCAGTAGGATATGATTGATTGCGCCAAGGCCTCGTATACTAACTTTATGGTCTGTTTGTCTGCTACGTCACGTAGTGTTTTAAAAATGTATGTTAATTTACGTATTCTATTTGATATAGTTTGTATGTGGTTTTCAAAATTTAGATTAGCATCAATTTCGATTTCAAAATATTTTATACATTTGGTAGGGGTAATTTTGGGACATGTACAGCTTGGAGTAGGAGGCAAATTACATTTATGCGCATGTATGTTATTTGTAATATCAGCCATTTCTCTACGATTTAGGATAGAGAACACGATAAATTTGGTCTTATCGTCATTTAAAGTGAGAGAGTGTGATATTAGCCAGTGACAAATTGTGTTGAATCCCTTCTGTGCAAGATTAAAAAGTTCATTCCATGAATCAGCATAAAAGGTTAGAACTGTATCATCTGCATAAGCCGAGATGCGGCAGTTTTTATTACTAAGTGTGCAGAGCTCATTTATATAGCAGAGAAAGAGCGTTGGGCAGAGTTTACTGCCTTGTGGCACCCCGAATGCATTTGGCAATTCGTCACTGATGTTGTCACCGATTTTTACGCATTGGGTTCTATTGTGAAGATAATTAGATAAAAATTCTAGTGGGATGCCTCTTATACCATGGGCTTCCAGTGTCTCTACAAGGCAGGGGACTGAAACAGTTTCAAAGGCCTTTGCAAGGTCAAGAAATATACTTCAGCATTTCTTTTTATTATCTTATTTATTAACCAGAAAGTTAACAAGGTCAAGTACAGCATTATTGGTTGAGCAGCTAGATCTAAAACCATATTGCCAGTTTGTAAGTAGATTGCCGTCTTCTAGGTATTTGATAAGCCTAGTTTTAATAATGCGCTCAAATAATTTCGATAATGTGGTTAAGATTGCATTCGGTCTATAGTTACTGACACTACCCCTATCACCCGCCTTGTATATCGGGTGTACTACAGCTCTTTTTAAGAAATCCGGAAAAACCCAGCCTCGAAACAACGATTTATCAAATCAGTAAGCACGGGTGTTGCTGACTTGGATGTAATCTTAAGAATCTCGGTAGAGATCTGGGCCCAACCTGGTGTGCAGTCACTTTTTAGAAGCCGTATTGTTCTCTAAACTTCTTCGTTGTCGGTTGGTAGGAGAACAAAAGATTTCACGGGAGGCTCAATAACTTTCTTGAATTTTGGAAAGTGAGTGGGCAAGATCATATCAGTTAGAAGTTTACCGATATTGGAGAAGTAGTCATTAGTTTTGTTGACAGCCTCTTTGGGATTTTCAGCAAGTTTTAAACTGCTTTACTGTGTAGAGTAGGTATCTATCATAGAGTTAAAACTTTTGAATATATATTTATTTGTATATAGTTATTCAAATTTATATAGGTATCAGGTAGGTATATGTTACCTGATATATAAATTTTAATCAGGTAGGTATATAATGTTGGGTCGCGGATAAATTCGTAATTGAGTTACCGCGCCCCTGAGCACTCAGGCAAGGAAAGAACAGGGTCAGTAAGAGTCTGACACGCCCTC
Source organism: Polia nebulosa (assembly GCA_951329385.1). NCBI lineage: Eukaryota > Metazoa > Arthropoda > Insecta > Lepidoptera > Noctuidae > Polia > Polia nebulosa. The sequence continues at coordinate 16,552,224 of OX589615.1, forward strand.
TCGCTCCACCCAGAGCGGGAGAAGTCATAGCATGCCTTCCCAACCACCCAAAAAAAAAAAAGTTAGGTGTATGTTTATCGAACTATCAAATAAAACTCCTTTTTAACCGACTTGAAAAAAAGGAGGAGGTTCTCAATTCACCTGTATTTTTTACAGTTTCAATTTAAATTGTAATAACTACGACAATATTAGGTGCAATTCGTTACACAAAATCAAAAATCATTACTTTAGCTGTTTCTTTTATGCCTAAGGGTAGCGGATCATCATTCTCCTGCCCTTATCCCAATTTATTTGGGGTCGGCGCAACATGTCTTTTTCTTCTATACTCCTCTATTAGTCGTCATCTCTGTAGTCACCCCCTTTTTACCCATATCCTCTTTCACACATTCCAGCCTAGGGGTAGCGGATTAATTCTGAAAACGAGTTACCGCACCCCTGGGTACTCAGGCAGGGAAGAAACAGGGGTGGGTTTTAGTCAGTAAGGGTCTTACACGCCCTCCCGCTCCACCCAGAGCGGGAGAAGTTATTGGATGATTTCCCACCCCCCTCCCCACAAAAAAAAGCTGTTTCTTTTATTCAAATTCATTAGAAATGTAGCAAAACACGTCTGAAAAGTTTTTGCAAGTTATAGGCAATTTGTACCTACTTGCGTGTGGGGAACACGCAAGTAGGTACGAAGTTTTCTTCTCGGAACGGGATTAACACTTCCACTTTTTCCTCAGTAAGGTTCAAATAGAATTTCTGACTTTGCACTTCAAAACGACGCTAAAATCTGTGAGATTCTTTAACTCACAGCGAAAATCAAAGCAAAAATTCTTGAATAGATAGAAAGGTATAGATTTTGAAGTGATCAAGGCAATCACTACTAAAAATCTTTAGAAATATTTAAGAATTTATTTTGATAATCCATTATGCGACCGACCTAATGACCGATTGGCGGTCAGCAGCAGGGTCATTATCTAACTCATTGCTTAATGCTAACCGGCCAATTAACATTTCTATACCATCACGACCAATTTCCAAGAGTCACATTACCTGTTCAACCTAGTTGCATTACCTAGTATGCTTGTGTATGTATATTATGTGACTAATAAAACCTTGAAGGCTCAGTTCGCGCGAGATTCGTACACATATAAGACGTGTCCATATAATTCCACTGCCGTGTGAAATCGTATGAAAGAAACATGAATTAAAAAATAAATCAAATAATAAATTTAAAGTTTTGACAGCAATTTTGGCGCGAATTGGCTTTTTAGGTTATGTTTTATTAAATAAAAATTTGTTACTTGAAAAAATGGTTTCCAAAATGAATGTGAACGTGGTTATAGTTTTGTTTTGTTGTATAAAAGTTGTGATATTACAAGGAACCGGTTCAGGAAATGACGGAAACTGTAAGTACTTTGTCTCTTTGTGCACCTACATTTTTTTATCTGAAACAAAATACTGAGCAAGCGTAATAATAACCTTGTTATTCCTAAGATAGAATAAATATTTTTTGTTTGTTGACTGTCTGCATTCAATGTTAATCGTGCAACCCGGTTAAAACATATCAGTCACAAAAAATATAATTGCTAAGTAAGCAGATGGCTTACCGTGGCACAAAAACTACAATATAATGAACTCTGATGAGATAACGACATTGAACTTACCTCAGACCTAACTTGAAAAATGTTTTTGCGTATTTTGATCGACGTTTTTATTCGCCCAGTTCTAAGGAAAAGATCTGCCATCAACATGTAGTTGTTAAAAACTGGTGGTCTCTTCAAGTGTAAAAGGTTGGGCAAAATGTGGACATTCAGAATTTAATTATTAGCAATGGAGGGCAACAGTGTACCCTTTGCCCCATATAGGGAAGTCAAGTAGTTTGGTAACATCTCAGATGATGACTGAAGAAGTTTATTACTGGCCGCAGAAAACGCAACAAAAAAGTAAAATTGCTTTTTTTTCTTTAAATAAAACTAAACATACTTAACTCGTTTTATCGCTAACCAGTTTTGTAACTTTTCGTTTCAACTATTCATAGAATATACTAAATGGCGCGACACTGAAGACGATAGAGAGGTAGAGATAAATATGTGAGCGTACAAGCAAAAAGGGTCCAGTAATACCCCAAGTATTGAGCTGAGACTAGATTCGGTATCTAGAAAATACTAATTGATAATAAGGATTAAAAAACTATTCAAAAATTGTCACATTTTTTTTATTCAGACATTTGAAGTTGAAACTGAAAAAGCATAAAAAAAAAGAAATTTAAGCAAAAAAGAAATGTAGGGTACCCACGTATAAACATAAAGTCATTTACTGTATGAACTTGTAGATAATTGAGGTCATTAATTAATAAGCAATTAAAATCACGAAATGCAATAACTTTTCGTTTCAACTATTCATAGAATATACAGGATTAAACTAAATGGCGCGACACTGAAGACGATAGAGAGGTAGAAATAAATATGTGAGCGTACAAGCAAAAAGGGTCCAGTAATACCCCAAGTATTGAGCTGAGACTAGATTCGGTATCTAGAAAATACTAATTGATAATAAGGATTAAAAAACTATTCAAAAATTGTCACATTTTTTTTATTCAGACATTTGAAGTTGAAACTGAAAAAGCATAAAAAAAAAGAAATTTAAGCAAAAAAGAAATGTAGGGTACCCACGTATAAACATAAAGTCATTTACTGTATGAACTTGTAGATAATTGAGGTCATTAATTAATAAGCAATTAAAATCACGAAATGCAATTTTTCACCCAACTTTACAAAACTGCGTATGTCTCGGAAACTAAGGGCCGATTTCACCATCCACCAAACTAAGTTTTACTAAAGTAAGCTTAGCGTAAAAAATAAAAACCACAAAAAAGATTATAGTGAGTTAACCTTAAAAGATAGACATATGCTGCCGCGGACTTTTTTTTAGAACTTTAAAAGGAGAACAACTCCGTCATACATAATTTTTGCTAAACGGTTAGCAGCGCTCGCAACTGAAGCTCTCAAAAGGATTTTTTTCTCGTTTTTGCCACATTTTTCATTGATGCTCCGCTCCTGTTGGTCGCAGCGTGATGTTATATAGCCTATAGCCTTCCTCGATAAATGGACTATTCAACACAAAAATAATTTTTCAATTCGATCCAGTAGTTTTTGAGATAAGCGCGTTCTACTAAACAAACAAACAAACTCTTCAGCTTTAGGACAGCGGCTAAACGCGTTTAGGCGAGCTTAAACGTCGAAAACTAGGCGTTTAGAATTGGTGAAATCGGCCCTAAATGCCGACAACTGGCTCCGTTTTGCTTGGACGCCCGCTTATGTATTTGTCACAGAGACGTGCGTTCATTATAGTGTTACCCAGTTACTGGGTTGTGTAGATAAGATAGGCAGTCGCTCCATGTAACATACTGGTATTCAGCTGAATCCGGTTAGACTGGAAGCCGACCCTCAACATAGTTGGGAATCGGCTTGGCAGATTGACTGATATTTATAAGATATCAATAACAATTATATTTAGATATTTTAATTTGACAATGCACAAAAACTTACACATCGTCATCATTAGAGTTCCGTACCCAAATGGTAAAACCCTATTACTAAGACTCCGCAGTCCGTCAGTCTGTCTGTTCGTCTGTCACCAGGCTGTATCTCATGAACCGTGATAGTTAGACAGTTAAATTTTTACAGATGGTGTATTTCTGTTGCCACTATAACAACAAATACTAAAAAACAGAATAAAAAATATATTTAAGTGGGGCTCCGATACAACAGACATGATTTTTTTGTCGTTTTTATAGATAATGGTACGGAACCCTTCGTGCGCGAGTCCGACTCGCACTTGGCCGGTTTTTTTTTATACGCAAACGTTTAAAGTTTTTATTCAAGACGATGAAAACATTAAAATCCCCATTTCTGACGTAAGTCAAATTCGTCTAAAAACCGGTTTCTTCAAAAAACCCAATCGTCTTTAGTGCAGTAGTTTTCGAGGTAAACCAGTACAGTTCGTGGATTTATTAGAAACGTAGGATTACTAAGCAAAAACTACCTTTGTCTTAGAAGGTCCTTTCCTCGATAGTGCGACTTATAACATAACGTCACGACCTTTATTGCCCTCGTCCAAACGGGGTCGTCAGAGTCACCTCAAAAATCAACGCTTGGGTGTTCCAAACATTGAAAGCGTCAATGCAATGAAGTGGGATTTTATAACTTCTTTTTCAGTAACCATCGTCCTATGTGGGCCCGTTATTCAACGTTATTGGCCATAACCTAACCATAACTCAATTAATAGATATGTACCTATATAATAGTTAGTTGAATATAACTTATAATATAACCTAAAAAAGTCTATGGTTAAAAAGAAAGTCAGGATGTGCCCAGTAAATAAAAAACAAGGAGTTTTTTGCGGGATTTCTTCGAGTGAAGTTCAGTGGCTGTTCTTATTTTTCGCGAATTGATTTCTTGTGGATATTGTGATGTAAAATTGGTGTAGTTTTGTGTCTCAAGTGTTTACGCAACTGGACAATATGTGGAATCACTGAAACAGGCGCGATCTCGGTAAAATGAAGCTGAGAATTTTACTGTAGTATTGACTACCTCAGCGAAGCTTGCCGAGAACGCTGACTTGATTGATACATTTGTTGCCAAATACTGCAAAAACAATAGAATGTGCTAAATCTGCATTCTAATGGAAAACAAAAATTAACACGGATTTTTTTATGGGACTAACCTGAAAAGATAGTTTTGAGGTGTCGAATTAATAAAGAAAATAACTTGGCAGCATTTAGGAATTTTTAAACTTGTAACCCCGGGAAATAAGGGGTTTTCTTAAAGAGAAATTCAAATTTTCTTGCGTTTTTTGCAATTTGCAGGTCAGTGTCAGGTTGTATCTTGGTCAATAGTTGATTCGCGGCCGTAGCAAGTATGTATTTATAGAATTATAATCATTAAAATCATCAATACAGGTCTCTCAGTTAGAATTGATTCCAAATGTAAGTTTTTCATGAAATCATGACGTTTGGCATCAATTCTAACTGAGAGAGATGTATTGATGATTTGAATGATTTTCATTTATCTAAAGGTAAATGCTCCAGGGTAGCCCGCGAAATTCCAATTTTCTTTAGCCCTCAGCCCTTACCTCTTCGTGATGATAATGGATGCTCTGACGTCAGAAATCCAAGAAATGGTTGCCGAAAGCGGCTTGGAGGTCCAGAGCAGATTGGAGACGTGGTGGCAAAGACAAAGACTGGAGAGTGTTGGCCGGAAATTGAGCAGAACCAAAACAGAATACTTGTTCTGTGATTTCGGCGGTCTCTCCAGTTCAATACCTATTCCTATAGCTTTCACCGGAAAGCCTGTACCGATCTGCTCCGACTTTCGGTATCTCGGGTCGCTTGTCCAGGGGGATGGCGATAGCTTCAAGCTAAAGGGGAAAATCTATAAGTCCGTGATTAGACCTGTCGTACTGTATGGATCAGAATGTTGGGCTGTGAATAAGACGGATGAAAAAGATTGCATGTGGCGGAGATGAGAATGTTGAGATGGATGTGTAAGTAACGATAATGGATAAAGTGAGAAATGAGTACATTAGAGGTAGTTTAAAAGTGGCGCCAGTGACAGAAAAGTTTAAAGGGAGCCGCTTATCTTGGTATGGTCATGTGGTCTCAAGAGGAGGGATGAAACACATGTAACTAAACGAGTAATGAATATAGGTGTAGATGGATGGAGTGGGAGAGGGAGGCCAAAGAAAAGATGGATGGATTGTGTGAGGAATGATATGAAAGAAAAGGGAGTTAGTGATAGCGTGACGGCTGACAGGACAGAATGGAAGAAAAAAACGTGTTGCACCGACCTCAAGTAACATGGGATAAGGGCAGGAAGATAATGATGCAGGTCAGTATCAGGTTGTATGTTGGTCAAATATGATTCGCGGCCGTAGCAATTACGTATTTACAGAACTGTAATCATTAAAATCATCAATACAACTCTCTCAATTAGAATTGATGCCAAATGTCACGATTTCATGAAATACTTACATTTGGAATCAATTCTAACTGAGAGAGTTGTATTGATGATTTTTATGATTATAATTCTATAAATACGTACTTGCTACTACCGCGAATTTAATGTTGACCAAGATACAACCTGACACTGACCTGCAAATTGCAAAAAACGTAAGAAAATTTGAATTTCGCGGGCTACCCTGGAGCATTCACCTGTTTTTTTGAGTATTATGACCATTTTGTTAACACTAGCTTCTGCCAGCAGCTTCGCCCGCGTGGAATTAATACTTCTCCCAGTATACATTACAGCCTATGTCCTTTTCCAGACTATAATCTATCTTTGTGCCAAAATTCATCCAGAACCGCTCAGCCGTTCTGGCGTGATTGAGAAAAATACATACATCCATCCAAAATACATACATCCATCCATCCAAAATTTCGCATTTATAATATTACTAGTAGGATCATTCTAATCATCTTATGAGCAGTGGTGGCCCAGTGGTAACGGCCGCGACTTACAAGTTGTAGGTCGTGAGTTCAAACCCAGGCAGGCGCTTCACTTTGTCTAAATTATTTCATCACGACTGCTCTCAAAACGGTGAAGGAAAACGTCGCGAGGAAACCGGCATGTCCTAGAACCAAAAATTCGAAGACATGTGACATCCACCAACCTGCATTGAGCCCGCGTGGTGGATTACGGCCCACACCATCTCGCAGAGAGGAGGCCTGTGCCCCAGCAGTGGGGAGAAGGCTGGTGATGATGATTGTAATCATAAAACACATCTTAAACTCGTAGACGTGTAAATACTATCAAGTCTTTGAGCTGTTTTATGAATATTTTGACATTATAACAAGTTATTGAAGGTCTCTGCGGCAGTACTCTGCGGTCAAACTGCCTCGCTTGAAAGGACATCCAATAAGACGCTAGCAAATACTGGGCAATAAAGTTATTTTAAATTGATGTTTATTTTTATACCAGAAATAACCCCAGTTTGCATGGGTGCATTTTTTTTTCCGAGATCCAAAAATGTTCACAGTAGATTAACGGAGAGATTTTTGTTTCACAATCTCAGATTTTAAGCTCCGATCGCACTATACAGGGTGTAACGGAAAGGTGTGGTCATATTTTAAGAACCGGTTCTGCTAACTTTCTCTAAGAAAACTTGAAAATTCCCAAAAAAGAAATTGGACCTTCCATACAAAGTTATCAGCTGATCAATATTTGTAGAGGAGATAATTTTAAGCTATTGCATAGCTTCTATCGCGGGCCTTGAGCGTGGAGACCGAATCCAAAAATTCCGTAACGAAAATAACCTAACACCCCCCACTCCCGACCGGCACAGCGGTGATACTTTTTAGTTTTGCCATCTATTGATGAATAGTGATGACGATGACGATGACGATGACGATGACGATGACGATGGCGATGGCGATGGCGATGGCGATGGCGATGACGATGACGATGACGATGACGATGACGATGACGATGATGATGATATTTATCTTGTTACGCCAAAGAAGTGTAACTTCTTACGTGCGTGTAAAAAGTGTAACTTGAATTAATATCAAAGAAAAAAAACAGGAAAAAAATACTGCATAAATAAAATAAATAAATAATTACGAGTATAATTGCATGAAAAAAAATGCTATGCAATAGCTTTACCGCGGCAGTCTCCGAGTGCCACACGTCTTTTTTTTTTTTAATTTCCTCCGGTTTTCTTAAAGAAAATTGTTCATATCGATGGGCAAATATGACCAGTTGACCACACCTTTCTGTTACAGCCTGTATATTATATTTATTGTACCTGAAGGATGGCACCCAAAGGGTTAATAGAGAGGGCTATCCTCGGAATTTCCTTGCGTGATCGAATCAGGAATGATGATATCCTCAAGGACGTACGCAGTGTTGGAAGGCGTCCAACAAGTTGGACCGATGACCTGGTGAGAGTCGCGGGTAGCCGATGGATGCGAGACGCACAGGACCGCTCATTGTGGCGACACTTGAGGGAGGCCCATGTCCAGCAGTGGACCTGTTTCGGCTGAAATGATGATGATGATGATGGGCAATTGTTATTGCAGTTTCGCGGGTGCAAAACGAGTTCCACCTCGACTGCAATGACAAAGTATCAACTGAGCCTATCGCAGGTCACTGCTGGACATAGACCTCTCCCAGGCAGCGCCACAACACCCTGTCCTCCACCTACCGCATCCAGTCTATCCCAGCCACCTTCTTAAGGTCGTCGGTCCATCTAGCTGGGCGGCGTCCCACACTACGCTTGCCGATATGCGGTTTCCACTCCATCGGCCATCGGTCCTTCGACAAAGTATACATGCATCAAAGTGTACTACGTAGATATTATAAGGAATTTCAGCGATTACCTGTTACGAACAACCCACAATAAATATCTCTTTTTATTATTTGTTTTAGATTTCTAATAAAAATCAATCTACCCGCCTTTTCCCAACTATCTTGGGGTCGACTTCCAGTCTAACCGGATGCAGCTGAATACCAGTATTGTACATGGAGTGACTGCCTATCTGACCTCGACAACCCAGTAACTGGGTAATACGATACCCCTCGGTAAGACTGGTTGTCAGACTTTCGGGCTTCTGACGACCCGTAACGACTGTCAAAGATCCATGACTGACAGCCGGGACCAACGGTTTAACATGCTTTCCGAGGCACGGAGGAGTCTCGTTATGTAAAGATGGTCACCCATCAATGGACAAACCCCGGCAAGTGTAGATTAACCTGATGGATCGACCCGTGCGGCTGTTATATTTATTACTTTAGATCACTACATATTATAAAACATAGTCCCCCGCCGCGTTTGTCTGTTCTCGATAAACTCAAAAACTACTGAATGGATTTTCATGCGGTTTTCACAAATAGACAGAGTGATTCAAGAGGAATGTGTAGGTGTATAATTTGTACCCGAGCGAAGCTGGGGCGGATCGCTAGTTATTGAAGTTATAATTCTTTAGGCGTGTTATGAAAAAATGATGAGAGTGAAATTTTAAGATGCGCGCGCATCATTGTCACACAAAATTCACAGGTTGAAGTTAGCTAGAACCGATCCACCCTGAAGTTAGCTATGGTCTGTGGTTCAAGAAGAATGATTGTTTTCCTTTTGTAAACTTTGTGACAGTTTGGTTTTTTATCTTGTTACGCCAAAGAAGTATAACTTCTTACGTGCGTACGTAAGTACACACACACTTTTTTTTTGATAATGCAAAACGATTATTCTGATTACTTAATAGGATTAAGACCTAATGAACCGTAGTGGTAATCAATTTCCAATAGCTAACGCGTGTTGAGCGGAACTGGAAAAATTGGTTTAAAATAAAATTTTATTTAAATCAGTGTGCAGAATCCGTTTAATACAGTTATGTGTAGGGTCGTTTATAAGAGCGTTTTTCCACCAGAGATGAGCGAGAAAGTTAAACGGTGCGCGAGGAATGACTCCGCCAACGTTTGACGACACGGTTGGCGCAGTGGTTGAGCGTTCGGCTGCTGCGCTGCGTGTCGCGGGTTCGATTCCCGCACGGAACAAATATTTGTATGGACTACAGATAGTTGTTCGGGTCTGGGTGTCTTATGTATGTGAGTTTACATGTTTGTTAACGTACCCACGATACAGGAAGTCATTCCTAGTGTGGGGCAAAGTTTTAATTTAAAAAAAAAAGAAAATAAAAAATGGGATCACTTCATTTTTCTGGTCAGGCGTTGTACAGCTCTGGTGTAAAAAGGATAGCAGAGCTAGGTTTTTGTTGATATACTTAATGACAAGTCATATAAAATTAAATTAAAAAAAAGCTCGAAAATTTAAAAAACACAAGAGCTGATGACCTTGGAACTTCTGAACCAATTTTGATAAAACATATCTAAGAACCATCGCTAGAAAACCTGCTTTCAAATAAAAAAAAACGCATTTAAATCGGTTTACCCGTTCAAGAGCTACGGTGCCACACACAGACAGACACACACATAATAGCGGTCAAACTTATAACACTCCTCTTTTTGCAAAATAAGTTAGAGATGTGAGCGAGGAATACCTACTAGCACTACGAGCCAGGAATGTGTGTGAGAGATGCGAGCGAGGTGTACGTGCTCCGCTGAACAGAATCTTCTACGCATCCTCGCTCCGCTCAGCTCACCCCTCTACAGACCGACCGTGGCAAGCATTGCTTAGCCATAAGCTACTCTTATTCTGATGAATAGTTTAACTCGAATGATTAAGGAGCTCGTGGCTAAAGTAATAATACAGCCGCACTGGTCGATCCATCAGGTACCACACGCTACGCTTACGCTTGCTGGGGTTGGTCCATGTATGGGTGACATCTTTACATACAGAGACTCCTCCGTGCCTCGGAAAGCACGTTAAGCTGTTGGTCCCGGCTGTCAATCGTGGATCTTTGACAGTCGTTACGGGTCGTCAGAAGCCCGAATGTCTGACAACCATTCTTACCAAGGGGTATCGTATTAACCAACAACTGGGTTGTGGAGGTCAGATAGGCAGTCGCTCCATGTAAAATACTGGTATTCAGCTGCATCCGGTTAGACTGGAAGCCGACCCCAAGATAGTTGGGAAAAGGCTAGGCAGATAGATAGATAGTTAAATCGAATAAATTAATACGAGTATCTTCGAAGAATTAAAATCTTCGTCTGACCTCAACGGAGTTTCCTGTCTGATAAAAATCTTATGAAAGGCGTCGGGAAATCCCAAAGGCATTGGTATATCATTATACTTTAATAGGCTGTCTGTAGACGTGTTAATAAATAAAATAAAAACTTACCTCTACGCACTGACTCGTGAAGAACAGGAAAAAGAAACAAAGTTTTAAGTTGTTTTGGATAAAATATTGAGAATCACGCAAAAACTATAAAGCGTATTTTTATGAAACCTTCACCATTTTAAAGATAATTTAATTATTTATAATTTAGTCTCAGTGTTTTATTTTAATACCTGTTGTTTTAAGTGTAATAAATTAATAATGCGTCTAATTTCGGACAGCGCTCCTTGATGGGCGAGTCCTATTACTGGGTAGACGTACGACGCGTTACGTGAGCTCAGCACAGAACACGCAAGCTAACCACTCAAGGTCATTGGCAGTTAATACTGCCATGTGACGCCTATTTCTAATGAGATCTCTTCCAGCATACCTGCGACAGGAGCGTCCCATAGGTTTCCACACTTCCCGGTGTGTTGCCATCTCCGACCAATATGTGCGATTCCACTTTATTCTGACAGCCTTGTTTCCAATATCGACCATTCCATCATCGCACCACTAGATGTACGGTGATGCGCCACCGATACACGGTGAACGTCTAGGGTTGCCAACTTTTTTTAAAAGAATTAGAGTATATCTGATTTCAGACAGGGTAAATAAAAAATACCTTAAAAAAAAGAGTAATACATTTTTTTTTAAATTTTTGAAAATATATTTTTTAAGATGCGATGGCTATAAGAGTAGGGGAAGGCCAAAGAAACGATGGTTGGACTGTGTGAAAGAGGATATGGGTAAAGAGGGGGTGACTACAGAGGTGACGACTAATAGAGGAGTATGGAAGAAAAAGACATGTTGCGCCGACCCCAAATAAATTGGGATAAGGGCAGGAGAATGATGATATTTTTTATGCCTTTTACGGCACATAACAATTTTTCATAATTTTTTAAGGAATTTTATGACTCCAAAATTATAAATATACTTCTTTAGCTTATTTTTTAATAATGGCAATGGACTTATTAAATTAACAGTAAACGTTACATTTTTGGGTTATGACAATGGGTATACATTACCGGTAAAAAAAGAGTATTTTAGCGTACTCTATTAGTATTACAGATTATAGAGTAGATCTACATGAAATAGAGTATAATACTCTATTTTAGAGTACGGTTGGCAACCCTATGTACATCCCACCTATACGCACCAAACGTATTAAGAACACATTCATTGAGCGTTCAGCTAAGGAGTGTAACTCCCTGCCAGAGTCTGTGTTTTCTGATAGCTACGACCTAGGGATCTTTAAGTAAAGAGTGAATAGGTTACTACTAGGCAAGCGTGCTCCAACATCGACCACATCATCGCTTACCATCAGGTGAGATAGTGGTCAAACGCGTGCCTATCAATATGAAATAAAAACCTATTTTCCTTTAAAATTAACACTTTGCCATAACCGGAGATCGATTCCAAGAAGTACCTAGTCAAAATTGACATTGAATTTGTAGTTTTTTCAGCGCGTCAACAAGCGTTTCATGAGTCTTCGGCGGAGTTTAAATTGGGACACCAAACGGCTAATATTACGCAATTCCTCTTAAGGGACCTTCGCATAAGTGGCGCCCTCATCGAATAAAAAATCGTATCTTAGCATAGGAAATAAAGATTAAATAATAAATAAAAAAAAAATCGCCAACGTAAAAATACGAGTACCTTATCCTCTTTGTAACAAACGCAACATAGGATTCTTTAATCTTTATTTTTCTACGCTTTGCTACGATTTTTTATTCAATGAGGGCGCCTCTTTTTTTATTGGGGGTCGGGAAATCATCCAATGCCTTCTCCCGCTCTGGATGGAGCGGGAGGGCCTGTCAGACTCTTACTGATTAAAACCCACCCCTGTGCCTTCCCTGCCTGAGTGCCCAGGGGCGAGGTAACTCTTTCGAATTTATCCTCAACCCCTAGGCAGACCCGGGTCACCTCGCCCCTGGGCATTCAGGGCAGGGAGGAACAGGGGTGGGTTTTAGTCAGTAAGAGTCTGACACGCCCTTCCGCTCCCCCCTAGAGCGGAAGAAGTCATAGGATGATTTCCCACCCCCCAAAAAAAAAAAACTCCTAGGCAGGCATCGACCATGACGGTCCCCGTCATGAATGCTGACTCTTTGAGGCGCGCGTGGAAGACTACGCGCCGTCGACTCTCGGGTCTGGTGCTGATCGGACGGCGAGCTTCCCATTACTCGCCGTCCACAGGCCCGGGATGAGGGCGCCACTTGGCGGGTATATACGCCTTAAAAACTTACCCTACTTTAGTGGTTTGAGGTTTTAACCGTCATACAAAATGAGGAAAATAGTATATTATTTTAGCAAATAGGTAGGTACCTATAATAATTCCTTTAACACAACAAATGAAAATACGGGCAATAGGTACTCATCATTATGAGCAACTTTTCCTATGGGAGCAACCCTGAAATCGCCTAAATAAATTAGCAAGTGGGTTGTTAGTCAATAAGAGTTTGACACGCCCTCCTGCTTCACCAGAGCGCGGGCAGATATTTATTTTGGGGATATATATTAATATATATGATTTCCCACAAAAAAAAAAACCCACTCTTAGAGAGGAAGCCTGTATTACAAAAGTGGAAACATTAGAAGGTGCTTTGTCGTCAGCGCAAATTGTGCTTTGTGGTTCTAGCAAATATATTTCTCGAAACTTAAATACACTTATAAATAAATGTTTGCAAGGTCACAGACCGGACTTGGTCGTCTTTTTTTTTGTTTGCACATGTACAGTCGCTAGCATAACAACCTTTTCTAAGCAAAAAATTAAAAGCAATATACTCGTAAAATAGATTAACTCTGAGAAAAGACCTGTTTCTGTTTTGTGTCCTGTTTTATAATTTAAATAAAAAACTTTTTACAAAAAAAATACAACCGACTTCCTTAAATAATACTAAAAAATGCAAAATAACTTTAATTTCGGAAGTCGGTGTTTCTAGTTTGGTTTCTTCGTTATTTGACACCGACTTCCGAAATTAAAGTTATTTTGCATTTTTTAGTATTATTTAAGGAAGTCGGTTGTATTTTTTTTGTAAAAAGTTTTTTATTTTTCACTTTTTAGTTGTTTTACCCCATTCTAAAACTAAATTAATAGTAAAGTTATGCCCGAATTGATAGCCTCAAAAATAGGGAATTTGAACGTAGTTGGTGAAATTAGGGTGTATCAGGGTGAACTGTACAAATCTGTATACCCCTTCACAGCGCATCAGCGTGATGTAATGTTGTGAAGTGGTGAAAACAATGTACAGACATGCGATTGCAGCAATTCTGGAAGGTTTGCTATCATTTATTGAAGAGTTCCATTGTGTATCTCCGAAGTCCTTCATCAGATCTTCACCAAATTAAAATGGGACCAAATGTGAAGCAACAGCTTTCAAATAAAAAAAAAATCTTCAAAATCGGTTCACGTTGTCAGAAGTTATGAGGTAACACACATAAAAAAAAAAAAAAAAAAAAAAAAAAAAATACAATCGAATTGAGAACCTCCTCCTTTTTTTGAAGTCGGTTAAAAACATAGTATAAATGCGAAAGGTTGCAGATTGAAGATGTGGTGGCAAAGACTGGAGAGTGTGGGCCTGAAATTGAGCAGAACCAAAACAGGATACCTGTTCAGGGGGATGGCGATATAGACCGAGACGTAACGCACAGGATCAACTCAGGATGGATGAAATGGCGACAGGTCACTGGAACAACGCGACCGACGGATGCCTCTTAAGTTAAAGGCGAAAATCTATAAGTCCATGATTAGACCTGTCGTACAGTATGGGTCAAAGTGTTGGGCTGCGAAAAAGACGGATGAAAAAAGATTGCATGTGGCGGAGATGAGAATGTTGAGATGGATGTGTGGAGTAACAAGAATGGATAAAGTAAGAAAAGAGTACATTAGAGCTAGTTTAAAAGTGTCACAGAAAAGTTGAAAGGGAGCCGCTTATCTTGGTATGGTCATGTGAAGAGGAGGGATGAAACACATGTAACTAAAAGAGTTATGAATATAAATGTGGATGGATGGAGAGGGAGATGAGGCCAAAGAAATGATGGATGGATTGTGTGATGAGTGATATGAAAGGAAAGGGAGTTAGTGATAGCGTGACGGCTGACAGGACAGAATGGAAGAAAAAACGTGCTGGGCTGACCTCAATAACATGGGATGAGGGTAGGAAGATGATGAGTATAAATGCGAAGGTTTAGATGTATGTTTGTTACTCTAGCACGCTAGAACGGCTGACCGGATCTGGATGAAATTTGGCACAGATATAGATTATAGTCTGGAATAGCACATAGGCTATAATTTATAGTGGGGGGAGTACTAATTCCTCGCGGGCGAAGCCGCTAGCAGAAGCTCGTAATATTTTCACACTTTTATTTTTTGGTGGGGTGGGAAATCATCCAATGACGTCTCCTGCTCTGGGTGGAGCGGGAGGGGGTGTCAGACTCTTACTGACTAAAACCCACCCCTGTTCCTTCCCTGCCTGAGTGCCCTAGGTTGCGGTAACTCTGTTAAGAATTTATCCGCTACCCCTAGGCAGGCAGGCATCGGCCACGATGGGCCCCGTCAGTGGTGGCTGACAAACATCTCTTCGAGGCGCGCGTGGAACACTACGCGCCGTCGACTCACGGGCCTGGTGCTGATCGGACGGCGAGCTACCCACTGCTCGCCGTCCGCAGGCCCGGGTCTACGGTGGCCGGAGATTGCTTCTCGACGTCCTACGCCCAGTGCTTCTCCTGCGGCGGTAGCAGCCGCGGGTGTGAGGCCCACTCCGTTAAGCTTCCCTCACCCGTCCCGCCTCCGCCTTCGCGAGCATCACTGCTTCGCAGAAGGAGGAGACGTCCCATTCCCTCTCGCCCCGTACCATGGCCTGAACCAGGGCCGGGCGCGAGAGGTCGCTATAATAGGCACTCAGATGCACCGACTTAGATTAGAAGTCTTCCCCAGCATAGTTGGGAAAAAGCTGGGCAGATAGATTGACTCAAATAACGGGCAAATATTTTCTGTAGTTAAAAAAAAACTAAATACATACTTTATTTTTTATTGTTGGTGTTTCTCTCAGCAAACCCTTTAATTTGATACTCAAATCATGGGAATGCATATAATATAACTAATCCGCCATCTTTGAGAGTCGCCATATTGGATTTAGAATGACGTCACTTAGCTAACCATGCATTGTCATCCAAACTAAACATGTATAAAAAAATTCAGCTTAATAAAAAACCGGGAAGTGGGTCAAATTAAACTTCTAAGATTTGTTTACACAGTTACTAGTGAAGCTACTCGTATAAATGTGTTAGCTTTGAATTTTTATTAAAAAATAGTTTCTGCACGCAGTTTTGCCCGCGTGGAATTAGTATAATTCCCAACTATAAAACTTGTAGGCTGTTCCAGACTATAATCTATCTCTGTGCCAAATGTCATCTTGATCTATTCAGCCATTTTGGCGTGAATGTGTAACAAAAATCGATCCATCCATCCAAAGTTTTATAATAATAATAAATAATAATAGTAGGATTGTCACATTTATGCACATGACTGTACACGACTTTTTAAGGTTGTCTGTGTGTTAGTTTATTTTATTTTTAATCAGTGTTATAAAGATATATTTTAATTAAATGACCAGGTGTTCCGGGAGGGATTGGTGAAGCTTTCCCTTCCTGGGTTTGTGCATTGTTGAAAGGCTCCTTACGGGTTCTGGATTATGGAGGGTCAGGCAGAGGAGTAGTTACCAGTTATATGAACAAGAGTTCAAAGTTTGTATTTAAGGCGCTATTAACTACCAATGACCTTGAGTGGTTAGCTTGCGTGTTCTGTGCTGAGCTCACGTAACGCGAGTACGTCCACCCAGTAATAGGACTCGCCCATCAAGGAGCGCTGTCCGAAATTAGACGCATTATTAATTTATTACATATAAAACAACAGATATTAAACTAAAACACTGACACTAAATTATAAATAATTAAATTTTCTTTAAAATGGTGAAGGTTTCATAAAAATACGCTTTATAGTTTTTGCGTGATTCTCAATTTTTTATCCGGGTTAGACATAACTTTACAAATTAATTACTCTATGTTATTAAAATATGATTTCAAATATTCTCACATCAAATTACGCCGAAAATTGTCTAGAGTAACATAGAATAGAATAGAATACTCTTTATTATGTACACCATATAAATTACATACATACATTTACATATATTTTTTTCAAAGAAATAAGACCAGTCGTTTAGACGTGATGTTCAATTAAAAACCAATAAAAGTCGTATAACTGCGCCTTAGATGATGATTTCATGTTGTTGATAAATTCGAAACAGAGTTACCGCGCCCCTGGGCATTCAGGCAAGGAAGGAACAGAGGTGGGTTTTAGTCAGTAAAAGCCTGACACGCCCTCCCGCTCCACCCAGAGCAGGAGAAGTCATCATAGGATGATTTCCAAAACCTAAAAACAAAAAACGTAGGCATACCTAGAGATTCTTTACTATAAGTAAAAGTCAATTTTAGGTGATCATCGTTTTTTGGACACCCACTCCGTTAGGCTTTTTTTTTTGGCGGGGTGGGAAATCATCCTATGAGATCTCCCGCTCTGGGTGGAGCGGAAGGGTGTGTCAGACTCTTACTGACTAAAACCCACCCCTGTTCGTTCCCAGCCTGAGTGCCCAGGGGAGCCGTAACTCTGTTATGAATTTATCCGCTACCTCTAAGCATACTCCCATTAAGCTTACGATATCAAAAGGGAAATTCCATCGGGCTCAATACTTGTTAATAAATAAAATCCTTAATCCATTTTCAGGCCATCTTTAAACGAGTATCCACTTTCTTAAATCCAATGTCCTTAACCAGCTGACCAGATGCATGTTAAGTCAGGTAATACCTTCGCACAATGATTCACCTTCGCTTTCATTTCAACCAGTTATCGTCAAAATCGTAAAAGGAAAAATCAATATAGGCGGCCATCTTGAATTCTTGGATGCAACTCTGACATTTCGTAACTGGGAATTTCGTTGACGTCATAAATTGCAACAAACTATATTGGGTACTTAAGAACTCGATCGTTTATTTACATGTTATTTTTTTAGGGTTCCTTGTCAAAAGGGTAACTGTCTGTCTATCACAGTTGTTTATTTTTGGAACCAGTAATGTCATTAATCGACTTGAAATTTAGAATAGTTATAAACAACGCAGATTCGTAGTTAGTATATCAATAAAACACCCTCTTACCTGAGGAGGCCTGTGCCCCAGCAGTGGGGACATTAAAAGGCTGATGATGATATGAATGAAAAAAAAAAACTTGTTACAAAAGATAGGTACCGACTTCCAAAATAGAAGACACTAAAAATTTAAAACTAATTTTAATTTCGGAAGTCGGTGTTTGTATTTTATTTCTTCGTTATTTGACACCGACTTCCGAAATTAAAATTATTTTTAAATTTTCAATCAATTTTTTTATGTGTTACCTCGTAACTATATACTAGGTGAACCGATTTTGATGTTTTTTTTTGTTACGTATGTGAAAACTGGCACTTCACGTGTAGTCCCATTTTAATTTGGTGAAGATCTGATGAAGATCTTCGGAGATACACTGTGGAACTCTTCAATAAATTATAGCAAACCTTCCAGAATTGCTGCAATCGCATGTCTGTATATTGTTTTCACCGCTTCACAACATTACATCTCGCTAATACGCTCTGATGGGGTACACAGATTTGTACAGTCCACCCTGATACGCCATAATTTCACCAACTATGTACAAATTCCCTATTTTTGGGGCTATCAATTCGGGCATAACTTTACTAGTAATTTAGTTTTAGAATGGGGTACAACAACTAAAAAGTGAAACGTAAAAAACTTTTTACAAAAAAAAATACAACTGATTTCTATAGACCAATACTAAAAAATACAAAAATACTTTAATATCGGAAGTCGCGACTTTCGAAATTAAAGTTATTTTGCATTTATACGTAATAATAAAGATTATCACCAAATTTCAAGTTCATAGGTGGGAAGTTAAAAAATTCTTCGTAACAAAATTTTGTGACAGACTACGGACAGACAGACGAACACGTGACAACAATACGGCTCCGTTTGGACCCTTTTTTTTTTTTTTTTTTGGGGGGTGGGAAATCATCCTATGACTTCTTCCGCTCTAGGGTGGAGCGGAAGGGTGTGTCAGACTCTTACTGACTAAAACCCACCCCTGTTCCTCCCTGCCTCGAGTGCCCGGGGGCGAGGTAACTCTTTCGAATTTATCCTCCACCCCCGGGCAGGCATCGGCCGTGGCAGGCCCCTTCTCTTGGCTGACAACTCTTTGAGGCGCGCGTGGAACACTACGCGCCGTCGACTCTCGGGCCTGGTGCTGATCGGACGGCGAGTTACCCACTACTCGCCGTCCGCAGGCCCGGGTCCGTTTGGACCCTTCGGGTACGGAACCCTCGGTGGACGATTTCGACTCACTCTCTTTGTCGGTTTTTCTGTTTGTGGTATGACTAAAAATAAATGTGATTGTGTACCTTTACTAAGAATAGAATGAATTATTGACGTGATCAATTGTTGGTCAAAGCATTTAGCCTTGTGCTAGACATCATGTTAGCATCACGACTCTTCCTAAGGGGGCTGGCAGAGATGTGTTTTGCCTTCTTTTTTTAGGGTTCCGTACCTAAACGGTAACCAACGGCAACCTATTACTGTTAGAAGAAGTACAGAACCGTTTTTATTTCTCAACCAACATGGTTGAGAAAAGGCATGCAGATTGATTTTGAATTAATTCACTAAACTTAGTAATGTATGCGTCTGTGTCACGTATACTCAAAAACAGCTGAACCAGTTCCGATGCGGTTTTGAGGTGTGTCCTCGAGTCAAGGTAGCTTTGCACTTGATGTCATCATTCCATTGTTTGTAACATCTTCAGTGGTTTGTTTATCGTTTCCTAGTTCGCTTAATAGTTAATTGTATGCTTGGCATAAAGTATGATGTAAGTATGTATGTATGTAAGTAATGTATGTATGTGTGTAAGTAAATACGATAACAACTTAACGCTATTTTTTTAGGGTGGGAAATAATCTTAGATTAAATAAAATCTTCTCATGCTCCGGTGGCGCGCTACAGCTTGCGTGTTCAGTGCTGAGCTCACGTAACGCGTCGTACGTCCACCCAGTAATAGGACACGCCCATCAAGGAGCGCTGTCCGAAATTAGACGCATTATTAATTTATTACACATAAAACAACACATATTACACAAAAATACGTATACTAAAATATAAATATTTAATTGATCTTTATAATGGTGAAAGTTTCATAAAAATACGCTTTATAGTTTTTGCGTGATTCTCAATTTTTTATTCGCTTTAGACATAATTTTACGAATTAATTACACTATTTTATAAAAATATAATTTCAAATATTCACATATAAAATTACGAAGAAAATTGTCTAGAGTAACATAATTTTTTTTTTTCGAAGAAATAAGACTAGTCGTTTAGACGTGATCTTTAATTAAAAATCATTAAAAGTCGTATAACTGCGCCTTAAGTCTGAATACCTTCTTTTTTTTTTGTGTGGGGTGACAGACTCTTACTGACTAAAACCCAGCCCTGTTCCTTCCCTGCCTGAGTGCCCAGGGGTGCGGTAACTCATGTTGAGAATTTATCCGCTACCCCTAGGCATGCAGGCACCGGCCACGATGGGCCCCGTCAGTGGTGGCTGACAACATCTCTTTGAGGCGCGCGTGGAACACTACACGCCGTCGACTCACGGGCCTGGTGCTGATCGGACGGCGAGCTACCCACTGCTCGCCTTCCGCAGGTTCGGGTCTACGGTGGCCGGAGATCGTCTCGCGACGTCCTACGCCCAGTGCCTTTCCTACGGTGGTAGCAGGATGATCTTCCCTCACGCGTCCCGCCTCCGCCTTCGCGAGCATTACTGCTTCGCAGAAGGCGGAGAGTGCTTCCCGTTCCCTCTCGTTCCGTACCATGACCTGAACCAGGGCCGGGCGCGAGAGGTCGCCGCCACCTATCGCATCCACGAGGACACGGCGGTGCTCCGCCCAAGCGGGGCATACCTCCACCGTATGTTTCACCGTAAGTCTGATCTGAATACCTTGAGTTTATACAATAGGTTATAAAGTAATAATCATTACTAGTGACACCTTTTCAGTGAATACGGGCATGATGTAATTGTTGTTATGTTGGGTTAATTAAACCAAAGATTAATTCCACTTCCTACTTAACGCCAGAAAGGCTGAAAAGATCTGGATGAAATTTGGCACAGAGATAGATTCAATCTGCCTAGCCTTTACCCCAAGGTCGGCTTCCAGTCTAACCGTATGCAGCTGAATACCAGTATTTTACAAGAAGCGACTGCCTATCTGACCTCCACAATCCAGTTACTGATGTGTAATACGATACCTCTTGGTAAGACTGGTTGTCAGACTTTCGGGCTTCTAACGACCCGTAACGACTGTCAAAGATCCATGATTGAGAGCCGGAACCCACGGCTTACCGTGGGTTCCGGCTCTCAATCATTCGAGGCGCAATTATACGGTTTTTAATGGTTTTTAATTGAACATCACGTCTAAACGACTAGTCTTATTTCTTTGAAAAAAATATATGTTACTCTAAACAATATCCGTCGTAATTTGATCTCAGAATATTTGAAATTATATTTTAATAACATAGTGTAATTAATTTGTAAAGTTATGTTTAAAGCAGATAAAAAATTGAGAATCACGCAAAAACTATAATACGTATTTTTATGAAACCTTCACCATTTTAAAGATCATTAAATTATTTATAATTTAGTCTCAGAGTTTTAGTTTAATACTTGTTGTTTTATGTGTAATAAATTAATAATGCGTCTAATTTTGGACAGCGCTCCTTGTTGGGCGAGTCCTATTACTGGGTGGACATACGACGCGTTACGTGAGCTCAGCGCAGAACACGCAAGCTAACCACTCAAGGTCGTTGGCAGCTAATAGCGCCTTAAGTGCCAATTACACGCGGGTGAAACCGATGACAGAAGCAAGTAAGTCCTAGAATCGCTCCATAGTATGTATTTAACTGCTGAAGTTAAAGCAATTCAATTAACGACAGAGCGATTTGTAGGCAACTTCATTTTATAGGTTTTATATGATTCTAATTGATAGGCATTAACGGAGAAACCATAAAATTTTATTTCATGTTTATTTTTATTTGTTTGATAATAATATTATCATAATCCCTTTGATAATAGCATAATGTATTATAGGTATAGTTTTTCGACCGGGCAAAACCGTCTGGGTTTTGCCCAGTCGAAAAACTATACATTTCATCATTCTCCTGCCCTTATCCCAATTTATTTGGGGTCGGCGCAACATGTCTTTTTCTTCCATACTCCTCTATTAGTCGTCATCTCTGTAGTCACCCCTTTTTTACCCATATCCTCTTTCACACAGTCCAACCATCGTTTCTTTGGCCTTCCCCTACTCTTATAGCCATCCACATCCATACACAAGACTTTCCTCACGACATTTTCTTCATTCCTCCGCATCACATGCCCATACCACGACAACCGATTTCCACACAACTTTTCAGTCAGCGGTGCCACTTTCAGACTTCCTCTTATATACTCATTCCTAATTCTATCCATGCGCGTAACACCACACATCGCTCTTAGCATTCTCATCTCAGTTACATGCAATAATTAATTAATAATATATTTATAATTAGTTTTGCATTCAAGTCGAAAAACTATACCTTGGCTTCAAATTCGGCTTGCTACTGAGAAGTTCCAGATGGCAAAGCTCGAAATCCCTTTTATCTGTGCCGAGAATCGAACCCCTGATCTCATGCTCAGCTAGCGCTTAGGACAATCAACGAGGCAGTTCTTAAATGATTGATACAAATAATTTGATAGGGTGGATTATGGTCACTCAATCTGCCTCAGCTTTTCCCAACCATGTTGAGGTGGGCTCCCAGTCTAACCGAATACAGCTGAGTTATACATGTAGCGACTGCATATCTGACCTCCTCAACCCAGTAACTGGGTAACGCGATACCCTTTTTTTTCGCGGTGCAAATCCTCATTTATATCCCCCGCCTAAGGATCGGCGGAGGGGTATGTCAGACTTATACTGACTAAAACCACTCCGGTGTTCTCTCGTGCGTCGGGGGCTATGGGTGCGTATGTGAATTCCGCTACCCTGAACTAGTGCTTCATCCCGTTATGGGCAGTGGGGTTTTAACTCCCCTTAACGTCTCAGAGAGGCGCGCGTGGCATACTCCACGCGCCGCCATCTCGGGGCCTGATTGATGGGCCGACGGATGTCCTCGAATCCGTCGACCCTAGACTATTTTAGGAGGCTGGAAGAGGGCATTATCCGCCCTTCTCCGATGCCCGGTGCGCCTGGTGCGGGACGGGAGAGCACTTGTCATCTCCCTTTCTCTTTCTGCAGCCTCCTTCTGCAAGATGACATTTTCAAAGAAGGAAACACGATATCCTTGGACCAACTACGATAGAAGACTGGTGTCAGGTATTGTGGTTTCTGACTACCGTAACAAACATGGAATAGCAAAAACAAGTGGAAGTGCCCGTGCAATTATGTGAATTAAAAAAAAAATAATAATAACCTTCGTCAGTTGTAATACTTTGCATGAACAACAAATAAGATTTTCGTCAAAATTGAATTTATTGTTTATACAAAATTAAGACTGTCTTATTACAACTGACGAAGGTATAGGTAGGCTATTTCACATATTTTTCCGCATAATTGTGACACACGCCGATAGCTGCGAGGGCACTTCCAGTAACAAACGTCAAAGATCCGCAACACAGATTATGGTATCTAGCGTTATGAATTAAGTGTAATAGGTCTGTCCTTTCGGATCAAATACCGCTGGTCTGTGCGAACTTAGCGCGATGGGCATAAAACAGGCTTTTATTACGTGTCCATAAGATGTCAGAAGCTTGCATTTTCATTATTTAAATATTGTAGTATAAAACCTAGATTGTGTTAAGTTAGACCCTTTAAATATTTGCCTATGTCATCTAAAATAATAGGCAAATACAGGTCTACCTTCAAGGTTCCCGAGGTCGGTCCGTGGATGAGTGACCATCATCATCATCAGCATTGCCATTCAACATGGTAATGCTGCCAGTGTTCTGGACACTGGTTCCCGTTGACTGCAATGTTGAAGAATTTTTCGATGACCAATGACTTCTTAGCCTGCCATTTTAATGCTGAGTGTATAAATTTTATTTATTTTTAAGCTTATAAGCTTTAATTGGCTTACCTTGGACAGATCATAATGAGTCAGTTTTTGGGGCAAATTACCTCTCGACAGCGATGCGGAGGAAGTTTTCGACGCCATATTTTAGAATAGTTTTATTATCTACATTTTTAGTCAGAAGACGTAATAAACAAGAATATTCGACATCTACCCGTAATTTCGTGGTATCCCTAGGGATTTCGTGAAATCACTGGTATCCTCATTTCCCTGCGACATATAACGGGTGTAAAAAGACAGTTTCTAAAGCCGCAAGCCACATATTCTACCCATTATTTGGATAATTTTTTCCACTAGACCATACCTGGGAAACCACTGGTTCTGAAGATATTGAAGGTCAAAGTCGCAATTTTTTTTACTTTTTTACGAAAATGAATTCTAAGTGTTACGAGTATTACTAAACTTTTTTCCAAACAAACATTACCTAAATTTTACTTAAGGGGAAGATTTATAAAACAATGGTCAGACCTGCAGCCTTGTATGGTTCAGAATGTTGGGCCACAAAAGGGATGAATGAAAAGCAATTGCATGCGTCTGAGATGAGAATGCTAAGAGCGATGTGTGGTGTTACGCGCATGGATAGAATTAGGAATGAGTATATAAGAGGAAGTCTGAAAGTGGCACCGCTGACTGAAAAGTTGTGTGGAAATCGGTTGTCGTGGTATGGGCATGTGATGCGGAGGAATGAAGAAAATGTCGTGAGCAAAGTCTTGTGTATGAATGTGGATGGCTATAAGAGTAGGGGAAGGCCAAAGAAAGGATGGTTGGACTGTGTGAAATAGGATATGGGTAAAAAGGGGGTGACTACAGAGATGACGACTAATAGAGGAGTATGGAAGAAAAAGGCATGTTGCGCCGACCCCAAATAAATTAGGATAAGATTACATCTGTTTTCATCTGGATTTTGATTACATAAATTTTCGTTTTTTTTTTCGAAATTACGAATTTGCAGTTACGAAAACGCAATGAATATCAAACGTATCCGACAAATACCTACAGAGCGGAGGGGCGGTGTTTAACTCCACTTGCCTGTGTTTGCGTTACATTGCGCGGAATAAAAAATAGTTTTATTTTTCATACCTAAAAATAAAAGTCGTTTCTCAGCAATATTTATTGCGCCAAACTACTTTGTTAGACGTACAGTATGCGTAGTTAACGGCTCTGTGATGTGTCTTTTTACACCCTGTATACCTACTTTGTATTATTAGTTTTTATTGATACGTATATATGGATGAAACCTATGGGTTGTATTTTTTATTAGTTTATCTGATCGGTTTACTAATAATAGCGTAGCGGATGCCATTAGATGATTATTGGCTCATTCAATTGTGATAATAATAATATAATAATAATAATATTCCACAACTATCACACAACGCCATCTAGTCCCAAGCTAAGCAGAGCTTGTGTTATGGGTACTAGACAACTGATAAACATACTTATATATTTCTAAATACATACATATTATATATAAATTACACCCAGACACAGAACAAATGATCGTGCTCATTACACAAACATTTGTCCTGGGTGGGAATCGAACCCACGACCTCCGGCATAGCAGTCAGGGTCACTAACCACTAGACCAACAGGCCAGTCATAATGATACGGTCCTCGCTGTGCAAATATTGTTTTTCCTGGTATCATTTCAAGGTTTTACACCACTGATCAAAAAGTACTGTGAATAATTTTGTTACGTCAAAAGCAATATTAAGCTTACATCAAATTTCAATTATGCCATTGAGGTCTTGGGTTTGATGACCGGGTGGGGCAAAAATTGCCATTGAGTTTTTGAAAGAAAGAAAGAAATCATTTATTTGCTGTTAATGTAGGTATACATATAAGTTGGAGGAGGTGGGGCTCTCATGATCCCCGGTCCAAGTGTGGAAAGGACACCCGGGCCTGCGGACGGCGAGTAATGGGTAGCTCGCCGTCCGATCAGCAGCAGGCCCGAGAGTCGACGGCGCGTAGTGTTCCACGCGCACCTCAAAGAGTTGTCAGCAATGAGGACGTGGCCCGTCATGGCCGATGCCTGACCAGGGGTTGAGGATAAATTCGAAACAGAGTTACCTCGCCCCTGGGCACTCAGAGCAGGAAGGAACAGGGGTGGGTTTTAGCCAGTAAGAGTCTTACACGCCCTCCCGCTCCACCCTAGAGCTGGAGAAGTCATTGGATGACTTCCCACCCCACAAAAAAAACGTGTGGGAAGGAACACCAGGGTGGTATTTAGTCAGTAAGAGTCTGACATACCCCTTGACGCACGCCCGCCCCGCCCGCACCCGGGGGTTGGGGGTTGGGGTTAGGTTGGTGTTGGGTTGGTTGGTGTTGTGTGTTGTTGTTGTGTCATATCTATTGTGTTGTGTTTGTGTGTTGTTGTTGTGTGTGTGTTGTGTTTTCCATTAGGAATGACTCTGTAGCAACCCGGAGTTTGGAAGTAGGTGGTGTGATACCCCCGTGCCTCGGAAAGCACGTAAAACCGTTGATCCTGCGACTGATCTCTCCCCGGTCGTGTCGGATTGCCGTCCCTGAGGACTATGAGAGTAAAGGAACAGAGAGTGCACCTTTTACCCCGTTTGACCACTATAATAGCAAATTTCCGTTGAGATTGCCCACCGTGATCGAAATTCGTTTTGGAAGAATTATTATTGGTGCCGATTCTGTTGTGCACAAACTAAACTTAAGGGTCTACTACCCGCCAAGTGGCGCCCTCATTGAATAAAAAATCGTAGCATAGCATAGAAAATAATGTGGCTACTTTTTACCACGCGGGCAAAGCCGCAGAATCTACTTTATAATCACGAAATAGAAAAAAACAAGTGGAAGTGCCCGCGCAGCTATTCGGCGTGTGTCACAGTTATGCGAAAAAATATGTAAAATGTTGTCGGATTTGCAAAATTCTTTTTTTGTTTGAAAGAGGGTTATTCCGAAATGGTCCCATTTAAATTTCAAAAAGATCTGATGATAGGTTTCGGAGACAGACAACGGAACTCTTCAAAAATTGACAGCAAATCAACCGCGATTGCTGCTATCGTATGTCTATGAATTGTTAACACAGTTTAATGGGGAGCCACAACTAAAAAAGTAAAAATATAAAACTTTTTACTTGTCAAAAAACAAAGACACAAAACAGGAACACCGACTTCCGAAATTAAAGTTATTTTGCACTTTTTTTGGAAGTCGGTTCTATTTTTTTGTAAAAAAGTTTTTTTTTTTTTCTTTAAAATCCATCCAAAGGTTGTCTTGAAAATATCACTTTTAGCGATAAGGCCGCCCATTGTGTCACCCTATGTAATGTTTTCCTCATATTTTTATGTAATTTATATGGTGTACATAATAAAGAGTATTCTATTCTATTCTATTCTTATTTGTTGTTCATAAAAAATTAAGACTATAGAAGATACTCGTAAGTCTATCTATACATATCTACATCTCTTAAGAGATATATTTTCGCATAATTATGAAACACGCCAGCTGCGTGGGTACTTCCAATTGTTTTTTAACCGACGAAAACAGAAGGAGGAGGTTCTCAATTCGACCGTATATATATATATATTTTTGTGTATGTTAGCCCTCACTCTTATTATTTGGCGCCCGCGCCGGCGGGCGTCAAATTCTATTCCGTGTTTTATAATATACCTTAGTCGGAACGATAGGATTGTCGTCTCCACTTTGTAGTTTGATCTTCCCTTTGACTTAAATCGATTACGTCATGATTAACACTCGGTAGAGGACCTCAATTACTAACAAAAACTTTTTAACAAAAAAATTAACCGACGAAAAAGAACTAAAAAGCAAAAAATAAATAAACCTTTTAAGTCTTGAGTAATGAGCTTATTTACCTACATAAAATATCAAACTTTATGTAAACTAATTTTGAGTCGAAAAATAACTATGAGCTATCCGTTTCATTTATGGAAATTATAGGACAGAATTGTTTTCGGGGAGGAGTAAATCCAGTCGTCCTCAACTTGTTAATATGAAGAGGTGTCGCAATGTAGCAATATACCATTAAAACAACCGGTTTAAGCGTACGTAAGGTTGTGTCAAAATTGACGTAACCGTGCCGCATCGAGTCAAGGGCGTTTCTCAGCCGATGATGTTTGCTTGTTTAGTTTGCGTCTTATTGATTCGAGATGTGACTTTCTTAGCTTGGATCTTTCAAGTTAAGAAAGTCACATCTCGAATCAAAGCTTTGATTAGCTCATTTATAAAGATATACAGGGTGTAACGGCAAGGTGTGGTCATATTTTAAGTTCTGCATCTGCCCATCGATAACAACAACCCAATGAGAGTTTTAATTAAAAAGTAATTAAATAGCTAATTACACTAAAAACGGCAATGTAAATAAAATACGTACAGCCGTTTCGCGAGTTCATTCACATCGCCGGAATAATACCTAATACCTACGGGCGGCACAGCGCGCTCGGCAGTAAGTATTAGTGCGGAGCGTTGAGATCGCATTATTTACAATACATTGCGCGCTCAAAAATGACAATTTCTGTAACCGATCATTACCGAGATTAATGACTATTATAATTTTGTTTGTGGCATTAAGTGTAACCTTTTCGAGAAGTTTGCGGTATCTTGTTCCTTGTAGCCTATATACAAGCTAACAAAAAATTTGTGCAAGCAACATTCAAAGGGGAGGCGAAGAAGTTGTAGGGCATTGAAAAATTCGTCCACATCGCTGTTAACGAGAAAAGTGCCCAAAACACTGGCAGTATGGCTACGTTGAATGGCAATGATAAAAAGTGCCCAGAATACTGGCAGTATGGCCACGTTGAATGGCAATGATGAAAAGTGCCCAAAACACCGGCAGTATGGCCACGTTGAATGGCAATGATGAAAAGTGCCCAAAACACTGGCAGTATGGCCACATTGAATGTCAATGATGAAAAGTGCCCAGAATACTGGCAGTATGGCCACGTTGAATGGCAATGATGAAAAGCAAGCAGTTAGTCGACTCTTCACATGACCAGAGGACTGAACTTATTTTCGGCCAAAGAATCAGCATTGCCATTCATTAAGTTTTAAATAGTTAAAGGTCAAGTTTGCATCGACACATAAAAACAGCAAGGCAGCTTTAAAATTTGCACCTCCATAACAAGAATGGCAGGTATGTTATTATAAAGATACAAACGAACAATAAACTATAATAAGCCTTGGCATTATGTTTTAAGTTAGCTTCATAATGTGATAGATGTAAATGATTTCAGTAGAAGTACAGTTCAAAAGAAAAAAAAAATGTATTTTAGCACGCTTTTATTTAGTTTCACCTCCACCCACTGCCCGGTTTCCGATTGAGCTGAAATTTTGCATACTTATATACAGGGTGTAAAAAAACACATCATTAGTCGTCAACTACGTATACTGTACATCCACCACAAAGTAGCTTTGCGTAAAAATTATTGCTGGGAACCGACTTTTATTTTTAACCGACTTCGAAAAAAGGAGGAGGTTCTATGTTCGACTGTATGTATGTTTTTTTTTATGTATGTCCGCCGATTTCTCCGTCAATTGAGGACCGATTTTCAAAATTCTTTTTATCCGATAGAATATACCTACTCCCGAGGTGGTCCCATATAAATTTTATTGAAATTACTTCAGCGCTTTTTGAAAAACTGAACAAAAACGAAAAATACGTATACCTAGATGACGTTTTGGTGTTCCCCTATTATGACGATGTTTAAATTCCACGTTCCATGTTATTGGGGAAATAAAACAAATAACTTTATATAATAAATAATTAAAAAACAACTTTAACCAATTTCAGAAGTCGGTGTCAAATAACGAAGAAATAAAATACAAACACCGACTTCCGAAATTAGTCAAGGTCATTTTTTAATTTTTTTGGAAGTCGGTTGTTTTTTTTTGTAAAAAAGTTTTTTTAGGTATAAAAAAACTATTTTTTATTGCACGCAATGTAACACGATTTTTTATTGCACGAATGTACTTGTCAGATACGTTTGATATTCATTGCGGTTGTAACTTCAAATGCGTAATTTAGAAAATTAGAAAAAAAAATCTAAAATTCAGGTAATTTTTTTTTGGCAAAAAGTTTTGTAATGACACTTTTT
This sequence comes from Polia nebulosa, assembly GCA_951329385.1. Taxonomy (NCBI): domain Eukaryota; kingdom Metazoa; phylum Arthropoda; class Insecta; order Lepidoptera; family Noctuidae; genus Polia; species Polia nebulosa. Next base: position 16,582,308 of record OX589615.1, read on the forward strand.
TTTTTTTTTTTTTTTGGGGGGGTGGGAAATCATCCTATGACTTCTTCCGCTCTAGGGTGGAGCGGAAGGGTGTGTCAGACTCTTACTGACTAAAACCCACCCCTGTTCCTCCCTGCCTCGAGTGCCCAGGGGCGAGGTAACTCTTTCGAATTTATCCTACACTCCCGGGCAAGCACAGGCCGTGGCAGGCCCCTTCCCTTGGCTGACAACTCTTTGAGGCGCGCGTGGAACACTACGCGCCGTCGACTCTCGGGCCTGGTGCTGATCGGACGGCGAGTTACCCACTACTCGCCGTCCGCAGGCCCGGGTCTACGGTGGCCGGAGATCGTCTCGCGGCGTCCGAACCCCCTGGCGTCTCAGGCGGCGGTCGCGGCTGGGAGCGCTAGGGCGACTCGGCTGTGTTCGAGTCTCCCTAGCGTATGCCGCCTCCCTCTTCGCGAGCATTACTGCTTCGCAGAAGGTGGAGACGGCTTCCCATTCCCTCTCGTTGTAATGACACTTTGAATTCATTTTCGAAACTAAAAAAAAATTGCGATTTTGACCTTCAATATCTCCAGAACCAGTGGATTCCCAGGTATGGTCTAGTGGAAAAAAATAATCCAAATAATGGGTAGAATATTTGGCTTTCGGCTTCGGAAACTGTCGTTTTACACCCGATATGTTTATTTTATATGACAATGCATCAGCTTGGTTAACCCGCGTTGGACACCACACCCTCTCATAGAGAGGAGGCCTGTGCCCCAGCAGTGGGGACATTAAAAGGCTGATGATAATGATGTTAATATAAACTCAGTTACCTCTTTTTTGCTTCCGAGTGCCAGCAGTGTTTTTAACAGACTTCAAAAAAGGAGGTTCTGTATTCGACCTCTTTGTATGTATGCTTGTTTGTCCGCCATTTTCTCGAAAACTACTGATCCGATTTGAATGGAACAAGGAAGGTTTTAGTATATAATACATTAGGATCTGATGAAGATCTTCGGAAATAGACAGTGGAACTCTTCAATAACTAACAGCAAATGACTCGCGATTATTGCGATCGTTTGTCTATGTATTGTTGACACAATTTAATGGGGAACCACAACTAAAAACTGAGAAAAAAAAAAAACATTTTTACATAAAATAGAACCGACATAAACAAAACAAACCGGTCAAGTGCGTGTCGGACTTTGCACATTAACAGTTCCGTACCAAATGAGGGAATTATCAAAGAAAAAAATTGTTTCATCAAAATATGTTAGTAAAGTCCATTTCACGAAAGAAGTCCCGCGGACAATTGTGGAACTAAATTTGAAGATGGGGAGATCGGCCATGTTGTCGTTTGTCGATGTTATCAAGGTGCGTTTGTTGTGGTAGATATTTTGTGAGTTTATTATTGGATTAGTGCGTTATAAGGTTTATTTACGATGCCAAAAGTTGTTATTATGTCGCGCGAATACAGCGCTGCGTCTGCGGGACTTCTTTCGTGAAATGGACTCTAAATTATACATAATAATAAACATTATCAACAAATTTCAAAGTCAATGGGAACTTAAATTCTTCGGAACAAATGTGAGAGACAACGGACAGACAGACGGACACGTGAGTGACAGCAATAGGGCTCAGTTTGGAATCTTCGGGTACGGAACCTTAAGAAAGTGCAAAACAATTTTAATTTCGGAAGTCGGTGTCAAAAAACGTAGAAAGAAAATGACAAACACGGACTTCCGAAATTAAAGTTATTTTGCGCTTTTTAGGGTTCCGTACCCAAAGGGTAAAACGGGACCCTATTACTAAGACTCCTCCGTCGGTCTGTCTGTCCGTCTGTCACCAGGCTGTATCTCATGAAACGTGATAGTTAGACAGTTGAAATTTTCATAGATGATGTATTTCTGTTGCTGATAACAACAAATCCTAAAAAACAGAACAAAAAAATATTTAAGCGGGCTCCCATACAACAAATGTGTTTTTTTTTTTGCCGTTTTTATAGGTAATGGTACGGAACCCTTCGTGCGCGAGTCCGACTCGCACTTGGCCGGCATTTGTTTTTTGATGTCGGAATTTTGGATTTTTTGTAAAAAAGTTTGTTTTAATTAATACCAATGCCCCTATTGTTAATTCCGATTTTGTAACTAGATGGCGTTGGGATCGAATTAGCTCGCGCTATGGTTTCGTTACAAGCAACTACGTATATTAAGTGAGAAATAATTTAAAGATTATGTGATTTTGAAATATGATAACAAATTTTTGAATTCAACATGGCCGTTGCAGGTACTGTTGATTATTAACTGTTACCTTATGATGGAAGCGCTAGGGTAGCCCGCGAAATTCATTTTTTTTAATGTTTTTTGCAATTTGCAGGTCAGTGTCAGGTTGTATCTTGGTCAAAATTTGATTCGCGGCCGTAGCAAGTATGTATATAAAGAATTATAATCATTAAAATCATCAATACAACTCTTTCAGTTAGAATTGATGCCAAATGTAAGTATTTCATGAAATCATGACATTTGGCATCAATTCTAAGTGAGACAGTTGTATTGATGATTTATAATTATTATAGTTCGTAAATATGTACTTACTACGGCCGCGAAAAAGGAGGAGGTTCTATGTTTGACTGTATGTATTTTTTTCAAGCCAACAGTGCAGCTTTTAGTGGCGGGAGGGGGAGGGGGGAACGACGACGCTTGAGTCACACAAAAAATATCTATCCAACGATACCCCACAATCCTACAATATAGGATAAGCGAGAAAAAATATTGTTACGAGCTGGGTATGGGATAAATTATTTTACAACAATTAATTAACTAAATATCCTTTATTAACTCAACAACTTATAAACACAAACACTAATTCGCTAATAATCACTGTTCTCTTCGCAATCGCTTGTATTCGCATCCGTTCGCATCCGTAGTCGAGATCAGACTGACTCACTCGCCCGCCGTCCGGCCTATTTATACAGTCATGGAAGTTTCTAGAACATTGTCGAACTATCCTATACTGGAATATTCTAGAAACATCTATGAACTTCCACACAGTACCACAATGGAATGTTCTCGAACATAGTGGAAAGTTCTGGAAACTTCGACTACATTCTCGAACGTTCCCGTGTAATACGTACGACGTAACACTGCCCCCTCCTTAGACATGCTCGTCCCGAGCATCATTAGTCCCGTAGTATCGCGCCAAACGGTCTACATGGACAATCTTAGGCGCACCTCGTGCACCCTTCTGTATTCGGTAGGTGACATCGTTGATCCTGGTCACGATTCGGTATGGTCCATCCCATTTTGCTTGCAATTTAGGAGACTTCCCTTTGCTGCGCGCTGGGTTATGCAACCACACCAGTGAACCCTCGTCAAAACCTCTATTGTTTGCCTTCCGGTCGTATCGGGTCTTCATCTTATCAGACATTTGTTGGCCGGATTGTCTGATATGCTCATATACATCATTCAACTTGTTACGCAAGTCATTCGCATAATCGGTTACACTGCGTGGGGCATCAGGAGGGGTTCCGGTAATTAAATCTGCAGGCAACCGTAATTCACTTCCAAAGTTCGCGAAGGCTGGTGTCACAGTCGTACTTTCGTGAACTGCACTACGGTAGGACAGAAGAAATGGCTGTATGTGCTTGTCCCAATCCCTTTGCCTGCTTTCCACAACTTTTGCCAGATATCTCTCCAACGTTTGGTTGAAACGTTCTACCATTCCATCATATTGCGGATGGTACGAAGTGGTTCTGGTCTTGTGAGTACCCATCAGTCGACAAGTCTCCTGGAAAACTTGTGATTCAAATTTCCTCCCTTGGTCGCTGTGAATTTCCAAGGGTACTCCAAAACGACAGAAGACTTCCTGAACCAATTTATCTGCGACTGTTGTTGCTTCTTGGTTGGGAATAGCGAAGACTTCTGGCCACTTTGTGAAGTAATCCATGACAACCATGAAGTACTTGTTTCCGTTTTCACTTTCCGGAAATGGTCCTGCAACGTCTAGTGCTATCCGTTCCCAGGGGGCTCCCACGTTGTATAATTGTAAAGCACCTCTGCTGCGTGTCTGGGGTCCTTTCACAGCCGTCACACACTTTGGCTTTGGGGACAACAATTTGTAGATGACAGTTGTCTCCTCGAGCGTTTTCCCATTTACGGCACAAGACTTCATCCTGGATAACCAAGCTGTTCCATTGTGCCCAATAACTTTTCGTGATTGAACTCAACGCCGCAACATTACTCCACTTGGGTTTAGGAGCATCAGCTTTAATCCAGTCGAAGATCGGTTTAAGGTCCGGGTCATTTTGCTGAGCAAGCTGTAGGATTTCCTTCCATTCATTGTTGACATCCATTCTTAGCATCCTCACTCCGCTCATTCCCGGGTCGGACCTATCGTCCGTATCGCGCGCGCACACTTTTACACAGTTATCCTTCTTGGAGGCCACGGCGCTGGCAACACCATTCGCACCTGCATTCACTTTACTCTTCACTTGCTTCTGTTTTATGCACTTGTCGGGTGCCGCACCGACTTTGACGACATCACTTGAACTAATACTTTCAGGGGCCTCCGCCACGGTCGTGGGCCATGTCGCGCCACTCGCGCTCCTCCACCGAACTGGCCGAGCCGCCCTTCCTTGCTGGGATTGATCTTCTCTCAGTATGCCTCGCTTTGGACAGCTTAACCGAAGATGACCCCTTTCTCCACAAGTGTAACATCTAGGGCTATATCCTTGCGGACGATCGCGTACAGGTGATGCCACAACCTCCCTGATACGGTGTGTTCGATGGTCTTGCCTCACTGCCTCTACTTCCAAGGCATGGGCCAAGGCATCCTTCAGTGTCTCATGATGCCCAAGCCTTATAGCGGTTCTAACTTCCAAATCACATATTCCGTCGATTAACGCCTGTACCAGATTTCCATTGATGAGTGCAGGGGCAGACTGGTATGCTTTCCGAACCAACTTCTCTACTTCCAAGGCCCACTGCTGTAGGTTCTCGGTACTACGTAGAATGTGATCCCTTAACTTAGCGCGAAATACGTGCTCCAAGTGAGCCTCGCCGTATCTGGACTCTAACGCTTCCAGCAGTTGTTCGTAGGTCACATCCTTGCCAAGAGCCTCAAGTATGGTTAGGGCCTGGTCTCGGATCCTAAGGTGAGCGCGGTCATAGCTTGCTCTTTGGTCCACCCATTCGCCTTCATAACGGCTTCAAATTGAATTTTGTAAGCCGACCATGAAGATGTTCCGTCGAATGGTGGCACCTTAAATCCACGTGCCGAAGGTGCAGCAACCACTAAAGGCACAACCCCGTCTCCAGCCCTAAGTTCACCTAAAGCCTTCTTCACCCCAGCAATCTGAACTTCAGCTTCTGAGATACGATTCTCATGCTGATGAACCTGCTCCTTCATCACCTGGAGCTCCTTGCCAAGTGTTGAATGAAGGTCTTTTATGAGGAGCATCTGCTCTTCTTGGCGGCGAGCCTGCTCCTCTTTATCTTGTTGAAGCTTCTCTTCCATCCAACGGGCCTGTTCTTCTTGGCGGCGGGCCTGTTCTTCTTGGCGGTGGGCCTGCTCTTCTTGGCGGCGGGTCTGCTCCTCTTTATCTTGTTGAAGCTTTTCTTCCAACCGACGGGCCTGCTCTTCTTGGCGGCGAGCCTGTTCCTGCAACAGCACCATTAGCGCAGACAAGTCTGGCACCGCTGGTGCCGAAGAAACTCCACGTGGGCCAGCGACTGGCTCTGTCGCAGGCTGAGCACCACCCGGCGTCTGTATCGGGAAATCTCCAAACCACCTCTGATCCATGTCTTGCTGCCGTTGACTCCTTGTACGAATACCCTCCGTGTCGTCCTTTGGTAAAATTGGCATAATTTATCCCTCACTTCTGACACCAATTTGTTACGAGCTGGGTATGGGATAAATTATTTTACAACAATTAATTAACTAAATATCCTTTATTAACTCAACAACTTATAAACACAAACACTAATTCGCTAATAATCATTGTTCTCTTCGCAATCGCTTGTATTCGCATCCGTTCGCATCCGTAGTCGAAATCAGACTGACTCACTCGCCCGCCGTCCGGCCTATTTATACAGTCATGGGAGTTTCTAGAACATTTTCGAACTATCCTATACTGGAATATTCTAGAAACATCTATGAACTTCCACACAGTACCACAATGGAATGTTCTCGAACATAGTGGAAAGTTCTGGAAACTTCGACTACATTCTCGAACGTTCCCGTGTAATACGTACGACGTAACAATATCTATCCAACGATACCCCACAATCCTACAATATAGGATAAGCGAGAAAAAATATCTATCCAACGCTACCCCACAATCCTACAATATAGGATAAGCGAGAAAAAAATCACCCTCACTTTACGAGCTATCATAAAAATAATAGGTAGGTATATATTTTTCAAAATTTTAGTTTCTTTTTCATGGAGTAATTATTATGAAAAATCGCAGCATTCGACCCAAAACTATATTCCTTGTCCTTGTTAGAACTACGGAACCCTAAAATATCAGCTGTTCAGTACAAAATTTGCCAAATTTTATATAGAATCTGTGTCAGTACACCGTAGGCCAGTTAAGTTAATGTATGTAAGTACAGGGTGTAACGTAATGGTGTGGTCATATTTTAAGAATTGCATCTGCCCATCTATATGAACAACTTTCTTCCAAGAAAATACGAGGAAATTAAAAAAAAAATATTTTACCTCCCATACAAATATTTATCCAATTTTTTTTTGGGAAATTTCAATTTTTTCTTAGAGAAATTTGTTCATTTCCATGGGCAGAACCGTCTCTTAAAATATGACCACACCTTTCCGTTACAGCCTGTATATGAGTTGTGTGACTGTTTCGGTGTACAATTAATAGTCAAGTGTCTATTTATCACACTAATAATAATAAAGGCGAAAGTTTTTGGGTGTGTGTGTTTGTATGTTTGTTACTTCTTCACGCTCAAACGGCTGGCCCGATTTGGATAAAATTTGGTATGTGGATAGCTTATACTCTGGATTAACATATAGGCTATATTTTTTATCCCGGCTATGTATTAGCTGCACCCCGCGATTTCACCCGCGTAGACCGTAACAAGTAGCCTATGTGCTAAGCTATCTATATATGCCTAGGGGTAACGGATAAATTCTTAACATGAGTTACCGCACCCCTGGGCACTCAGGCAGGGAAGGAACAGGGGTGGGTTTTAGTCAGTAAGAGTCTGACACGCCCTCCCGCTCCCCAGAGCGGGAGATGTCATTGGATAATTTCCCACACCACAAAAAAAAAGCTTTCTATACACCAAATTTCATCCAAATCGGTCCTGCCTTTATAATATTGGCATTATCGTCTCCACGACTCCACCCACAATACCAACAGTCATTGTAAGCTGTCAAATGTGGGAACTTAAAACGGGTCGTAGCTATTTTTTTATCAACTTCTTCATCTTATAATTAATCTTCTTTGTTAAACGACTTCAAAAGTGGAGGAGGTTATCAATCGTCTGTTTTGTATTGTTTTGTTTTGGGTCAAGAGCAAGCCATATTTTAAGAGCTTTAACTTTTAACCATGAGAATATATACCTACGAGTACTAACACAGGGACAAATTAATTAGCAAAACTTCTCAGACATGACTATAGAAATCTTATGACTATAAAATGTAACATACCTTCTAAATCCCTCACTTGTGTCAGGTAAAAACACCAAGTCACCCAGGTCGATTTCCGCTAAGGGGAAAAGGTCACGCCCCGCCACCGCGTGACCCCATAGCACCGACACCTGACTAGATGTGCTTCTGCCGACTATGATGTGAATTCCATGAGTTTAAAGAAGTAGGTACTCAAACACTGTTGTTTTGTAACAACGATATTCTTAGGTTTACATAACAAATGAGAGCATTACTTACACTCAGTATTACATTTGAGCAGACGTCAGGCTCGACGGTTGGGACAAGAATGTACGTCTTTTTTTTTTTTTTGGGGCTGGGAAGTCATCCAATGACTTCTCCCGCTCTAGGGTGGACCGGAAGGGCGTGTAAGACTCTTACTGACTAAAACTCACCCCTGTTCCTCCCTGCCCTGAAAGCCCAGGGGCGAGGTAACTCTTTCGAATTTATCCTCAACCCCTAGGCAGGCATCGGCCATGACGGGCCCCGTCATGAATGCTGACAACTCTTTGAGGCGCGCGTGGAACACTACGCGCCGTCGACTCTCGGGCCTGGTGCTGATCGGACGGCGAGCTACCCTTTACTCAGGCCCGGGTCTACGGTGGGCGGAGATAGTCTCGCGGCGCCGGAAGGCCTTGGCGTCTCCTGCGGCGGCTGCTGCTGAGGGCGTGAGGGCGAGGCTGTCGTTGCAGCCTCTCCCTCACCCGTTCCGCCTCCTCCTTCGCGAGCATTACTGCTTCGCAGAAGGAGAAGACTGCTTCCTATTCCCTAAGAATGTACGTCTGACAGCTGTGTCTAATAATTTATATTCATGTTGTTAGTCAAATTGAGATACTATAACCATCGCAAATAATTCTAGCCAACATCCGTTTGGCAAGCTGTATTTGAACTAGTTATTTATCCTTTGTAATAACGTGATTAAATTGAGTAATAAATTAATTTTGGTTACAAAAACATAGTAAATACTCTGCATTTTGTAAGGATGGCTCGTCCTTCCTTATTTCTCTATAGTGTCCGACTGCAACACGATTTAAACTGAAACTGTAACCGAATGTTCGGCTCACCTTCCAGTTTCGGCCGAACCCGAAACTGAAAACCGTTTTACCATTTTAGGGTTCCGTACCCAAAGGATAAAAAGGGACCCTATTGCTAAGACTCCGCTGTCCGTCCGTCTGTTTGTCCGTCTGTCATCAGGCTGTATCTCATGAACCGTGATAATTAGACAGTTAAAATTTTCACAGATGATGTATTTCTGTTGCCGCTATAACAACAAATACTAAAGAAAAGAATAAAATAAATATTTAAGGGGGCTCCCATACAACAAACGTGATTTTTTTGCCGTTTTTATAGATAATGGTACGGAACCCTTCGTGCGCGAGTCCAACTCGCGCTTGGCCAGTTTTTTTCAAGTCAGCATGCATGTCATGTCATATTTTTAACTGACTTCAAAAAAGGCGGTTCTGTATTCGACCCGTATGTTTGTTTGTTCGCGATTTTCTCGAAAACAACTGGTCCGATTTCGATGGGGTTTTCATTAGTCAATTGCATATTTTTCCAGGAAGGTTTTAGTTTATAATACATTAGGATCTGATGAAGATCTTCGGCGATAGACAGTGGAACTCTTCAATAACTAACAGCAAATGACTCGCGATAACTGCGATCGTTTGTCTAAGTACTGTTGTAAAGTGAAAAATGAAAAACTTTTACAAAAAAAAACTTTTTACAAAAAAAATACAACCGACTTCCATAAATAAAACTAAAAAATGCAAAATAACTTTAATTTCGGAAGTCGGTGTTTCTAGTTTGGTTTCTTCGTTATTTGACACCGACTTCCGAAATTAAAGTTATTTTGCATTTTTTAGTTTTATTTATGGAAGTCGGTTGTATTTTTTTTGTAAAAAGTTTTTTATTTTTCACTTTTCAGTTGTTGTACCCCATTCTAAAACTAAATTAATAGTAAAGTTATGCCCGCATTGATAGCCCGAAAAATAGGGCATTTGAACATAATTGGTGAAATTAGGGTGTATCAGGGTGAACTGTACAAATCTGTATACTCCTTCAGAGCGTATCAGCGTGATGTAATGTTGTGAAGTGGTGAAAACAATATACAGACATGCGATTGCAGCAATTCTGGAAGCTTTGCTATCATTTATTGAAGAGTTCCATTGTGTATCTCCGAAGTTCTAAAATGGGACCAAATGTGAAGCAACAGCTTTCAAATAAAAAAAAAATCTTCAAAATCGGTTCACGTAGTGAAAAGTTATGAGGTAACACACATAAAAAAAAAAAAAAATACAGTCGAATTGAGAACCTCCTCCTTTTTTTGAAGTCGGTTAAAAATAGAACCGAATTCCAATAAAAAGTGCAAAATAACTTTAATTTCGGAAGTCGATGTCAAAAAACGAAGAAACAAAACCAAACATACTGACTTCCGAAATTAAAGTTATTTTGCACATTTTTGTGGTTCTTTTTTTTAAGTCGGTTCTATATTTTGTAAAAAAGTTTTCTGTTAACATATGAAGTGTTAAAAATAAAAAGTTATCAGACCATTGACAATTCAACACCAACTTTCTTAAAATACTAAACTCTTTATTTAGAAAACAAAGTCGGGTTAGTTACGCCATTTATAATTCAATACGGCTGGACCGATATTTGTGATCTTTGATTTGTCTCCGCCCTAAATAGCAGAATAACTAACAAAACATTAGAAAATCTCACGATAAAAAAAATTATGGATAAAAATCATTTTCTGATACATTAGTATGGAATGGCTATTTTAGTTGTGTCTCGAGATCGGATTCATGTATATCAATACATGAATCCGAAATCAGAATCATCTGAGGCAGTACGAAGATTGACGGGTTAGCTAGTAAATTAATAAAATGATGTTTATGTACGAATTATTACACATATAAGGATGTAGGTAACGGAAAAGTATGGTCTTATTTTGAGAACCGGTTCAGCCCATGGATGTGAGTAACTTCTCTATGAAAAAAAAAACTTTTTTACAAAAAAATAGAACCGACTTCCAAAAAAAGTGCAAAATAACTTTAATTTCGGAAGTCGGTGTTCCTGTTTTGTGTTTTCGTTTTTTGACACCGACTTCCGAAATTAAAGTTATTTTGCACTTTTTTTGGAAGTCGGTTCTATTTCTTTGTAAAAAAGTTTTTTATTTTTCACTTTTTAGTTGTGGTTCCCCATTAAACTGTTTTAACAATTCATAGACATACGATAGCAGCAATCGCGGTTGATTTGCTGTCAATTTTTGAAGAGTTCCGTTGTCTGTCTCCGAAACCCATCATCAGATCTTTTTTAAATTTAAATGGGACCATTTCGGAATAAACCCCTTTCGAACAAAAAAAGAATTTTGCAAATCCGTCAATATATGACGGAGTTATGCCCGAACATACATAAAAAAAAAAAAAAAATACAAACATCCGAATTGATAACCTCCTCCTTTTTCGAAGTCGGTTAAAAATAGAAAATTCCCAAAAAAAAATTGGACTTTCCATACAAAGTTATCATCAGCTGATCAACATTTGTATGGGAGTTAAAAAAATTTTTGAGAATTTACTCATGTTTTCTTGAATAAAGTTGTTCATATGGATGGGCAGAAGCAGTTCTTATTCGTTCGTTATTTCAGGCAACTATGGCCCATAAAACAAAATACATATATAAGTATAAAACAATAATTACCGAGACAGTCAGTTTCTAGGTCTCTATCACAACCTTCATCTAAAAGACGCTACGCTATTCTCGGTATCAAGACGAATATTCGGCTACTGTTTGCCCGAATCCGAAACTCCTGCCGAAACCAGTTTGTTTTTTTGCCGAATCCGAACTTTCGGTCGGACCCAGGATTCAAATTGGACCTGAGATTCCATCATCTGCCTAGCCTTTTCCCAACTATCTTGGGTCGGCTTCCAGTCTAACCGGATGCAGCTGAATACCAGTATTTTAAATGGAGCGACTGCCTATCTGACCTCCACAACCCAGTTACTGGGTAATACGATACCCCTTGGTAGGAATGGTTGTCAGACTTTCGGGCTTCTGACGACCCGTAACGACTGTCAAAGATCCACGATTGCCAGCCGGGACCAAGGGCTTAACGTGCTTGCCGAGGCACGGAGAAGTATCGGTATGTAAAGATGGTCACCCATCCATGGACCAACCCCGGCAAGCGTAGCTTAACCTGATAGATCGACCCGTGCGGCTGTTATTACTTTAGCCACGAGCTCCTCAAAAAAATTGGACCTGAGATTATAAATCTGATATTGTACTTCCCACAAACCTACCTATTCATAATCATACTACTCGTAATATTATAAATGTGAATGTAAGTTTGTTTGTTACGCTTTCACGCAAAAATTACTAAACCGATCATCATGAAACTTTGTACACATATTCTTGGAGGTATTAGAAGTAACATCGGATAGCTTTTACGAAAAAAAAATTTTTTTTTTACAAAAGATACATAAACACGGGTGAAACCGCGGGCACAGATAGTATTGGTATAAACTTACACCTTGTGTGGGTCCTATTTAAATTATTATTGCTTTAATAATATTTTACAAGGAAAATAGGTCTCTATAGAAATTCTTCGAAACCAATCAAGGATTCAACCTGAGCTGAATAATATGACCTAAATGAGTAATAACCGTAAATGACACGTTAATTAATATTATCTACAGTATAGGTACATAATAATAATGAAGGTATATCTACCTATTTATATTATTTTTAGGTCAAGAATATGGTAATAAGTAGGTGGTAATTTAATGGTTGTTTTGACTCATTATCTTACTCGTTGGTACGGCGCGCACTACGCATTTCGAAAAGCTTAATCAAAGATAGACGGAATCTTGAGGTTAATAAAAAAAAAATCAATAAAGGTTTTGAAAATATTAATTTTTTACCCGACTGCGCGATGCAAGGGCATGTAAAATATAAAATAAAAATGAATATTTATTACAAAATTTTTACACCCGGCCGGTGTTTCCTAGCTAGAAAAAACTCCGAAACAAACTCAGAGGTCAAAGTCTCTTTTAAAGTGTTCAAATCCATATAATATGTACTGGTAAAATCATATGAAAACCATGTACGTTTATGTCTGGGATGAGCTTTTGAGGAAAGCAACACACAAATTCGAGTGGACCTGTCCAGACAGTGCAAGCATTTGTCAGTTATCGTGAAGCTCAACTCAGAACTTTGAGGAGCTCAACGAACCGACGAACAATACCAAAGTAAGGACATTTGAGTAGGCCGCAAAAATACTCAAACTGCCAGACAATCATAAAATTTACATGAATATAACATACATACTCGTAGTTCTCGCATTCACATTAACTAAAATAACTGCCACCAAATACATACATCAGACTGCTTGAAAAGTGACCTGTGTGGAACTTTTAGTTGTTTTAACAGTCGGGTTTTAAGAAAATATAAAAAAAGAGTGGCAACTCGGGAGTGCAGACAGAAGTGAAAATTTGAACAAAAATGCCCAACGCGCCTAAAGAAGTTTTCTCTTCAATCCGCTACGCGATCCGCTACGAGTGCTACGTAGCACTCGTAGCGATGTCGATGTCGGTGGCGAGTTCAATTGTTTTTTTCCATCTCGAAAATGCCCAACGCGCCTAAAGAAGTTTTCACTTCAATCCGCTACGCGATGCACTACGAGTGCTACGACGTTACGCGTCGTAGCACTCGTAGCGGGTCGGTGTCGTGCGAGTTCAATAGTTTTTTTCCCATCTCAAAAATGCCCAACGCGCCTAAAGAAGTTTTCACTTCAAAAATATTTTCTACATTTTAGTGATTTAAATTTTTTAATACCCCACATGGCGGCTGCTTTTTTTATCAAAACTCATAAGTAACGAGTTTTGTGTAACGGAAATGGATAAAAGGGATGAGCCACATATTGTGATGTGGCCAGCGGGCACTGATCTATATCATGAAATGCAACCATTTCATGATATGGTCGGTCACATCATGAAGTGATCAATTTTATGATCTGGCCACGACATATAAATATTTTAAACTAGCAACCAGCCCCGGTTTCGTACGTGCAATTTCTTTTATTTGATTTCCCAAAATTTTCTTTCATACAGACCTTGTCCTGACAAACACGAACACAACAAAAAAATAATTATCCAATTTGGTGCAGTTGTTCGGAAGTTATGCGCGTACTTACATACATTTCGGCGATTCATTTTTATTTATACAGGGTGTAACGGAAAGGTGTGGTCATATTTAAAGAACTGCGTCTACCCATCGATATGAACAACTTTCTTTAAGAAAACCTGAGGAAATTCTCATTTTTTTTTTACCTCCCATGCAAATATTGATCAGCTGATGATAACTTTGTATGGAAAGTCCAATTTTTTTATTGGGAATTTTGTATTTTTTTTTAGAGAAAGTGGTTCCATGTACCGAACCGGTTCTTAAAATATGACCACACCTTTCCGTTACAGGTTATAGGTAGATAGATAGATACTTAGATTTAAGATTGATATAGATACTTGGAAATTATAAATTGGACTTCTACTGAAATTGGACTTTAATTTTTCAGGTGATGATAACTTTGTACAGGAAGTCCAACTTTTTTTGGGATTTTTTATGATTTCTTATTCAAGAAAATAGTTAATATCCATGAGCAGTCGTATCTTAAAACCACGCGTAGCTATTTCATATACAACTTTTTTTCTATCTTCCACAGTACGCCTCTGCATCGTGGAAGGCCGCGGTCTCTACAAGCGCGCGCCCACACATTGCCCAGTGCTGGACAAAGAGAAGGCTGGCGTGGAGTGCGTGTTGGGGACTGACAGGTAACTATCAGACTTAGACATAACCTAAAATAAAAAAAAATACAGTCAATTAAAATCATCACAACGCTGATTCGTTGTTTTCGTTTTTCTCAATTACATTGTTAATTTTGTTATACAATCTCGTATGTATCTAAGTATGTATTTATTATTGTATTTTTTTTTCCGTTTATTCTTTCCTTTAAGGCGCAGTTATACGACTTTTAATGGTTTTTAATTAAACATCACGTCTAAACGACTAGTCTTATTTCTTTGAAAAAAATATATGTTACTCTAGACTATTTTCGTCGAATTTTGATCTGAGAATATTTGAAATTATATTTTTATAACATTATGTAATTAATTTGTAAAGTTATGTCTAACGTGGAAAAAAAAATTGAGAATCACGCAAAAACTCTAAAGCGTATTTTTATGAAACCTTCACCATTTTAAGATCGATTAATTATTTATAATTTAGTCTCAGTGTTTCAGTTTAATACTTGTTGTTTTATGTGTAATAAATTAATAATGCGTCTAATTTCGGACAGCGCTCCTTGATAGGCGAGTCCTATTACTGGGTGGACATACGACGCGTTACGTGAGCTCAGCGCAGAACAGTAATAGGACTCGTCCATCAAGGAGCGCTTTCCGAAATTAGACGCATTATTAATCTATTACACATAGAACAACAGGTATTAAACTAAAACACTGAGAGTAAATTATAAATACGAGTAATTAAATGATCTTTAAAATGGTGTAGGTTTCATAAAAATACGCTTTATAGTGTCTGCGTGATTCTCAATTTTTTATTCGCGTTAGACATAACTTTAAAAATTAATTACACTATGTTATAAAAATATCATTTCAAATTTTCTCAGATCAAATTACGTCGGAAAATGTCTAGAGTAACATATGTTTTTTTTAAAGAAATAAGACTAGTCGTTTAGACGTGATGTTTAATTATAAACCTTTATAAGTCGTATAACTGCGCCTTACGTTGCACCTGCTACGTTCCTTCTCTGCACCACCCTAAGGTCGACTTTCCTTACTTGTGCATTAAGTATAATAATAATAATCTTTATTGCATGAATATGAGACAACCATACAGAACAACTTAATAATAAACACAAGATGGACAAAAATTGTTTAAAGTTATTTTGACAATAAAATTTAAGCAGGTCAACAGTTGTAGAATGTGAAATAGTATTTGTTAAAATGGTTTGGTTGTCTTTAGACTGATTCGCCCTAACCCCTCGTACTAGTATAAAATTGTATCACGAGCGGATAGTCTTCCTCAACCTTAGAAAGAACGGATTCCCACAAGGTTCCAGTTACAAGTCACATAATTAAGCAGATTGATTACGGCACTTTATACTGTAATAAATCATAGTACAGTAATATTAATTCAGTTACATGATTGAAATTGTCTGTGTTGTTTTGTGTTTGGGTATGGATGGGTATAGGTATACAGGTTGTAACGGAAAGGTGTGGTCATATTTTAAAAACCGGTTCTGCCCATGGAACTGAACAACTTTTTCTAAGAAAAAATTGAAAATTTCCAAAAAAAAAATTGAACTTTCCATACAAAGTTATCATCAGCTGATCGATATTTGTTTGGGAGGTAAAATTTTTTTTTGAGAATTTTTCTCTTGTTTTTTTTAATAAAGTTTATGATAAATTATGACCACACCTTTCCGTTACACCCTGTATATGTGTATATGTTTTATGTATGTTTCTATATGTGTGTACACATTATGTGTGCTTTATTATTTATGTACCCTCTATTTACCAACTTTTCAGTAGATTTTCAGTGTTGTTGTAGTCTAGTGTTTTCAAATATTTATCCATAGTTTTTTGCAAGTCTGGCTATCAAGATTCTTTAATTTTAGATCTTTACTTACTTTGTTATAGAGGCTAGGAGTGGACCGAGATATTTGTGAAATTTGTGTTAGCAGACACAATTAAAAACCTATTGTTATGGCGACGCGAGGGGCCTGACGCGTTAAAATTCAAATATTACTTGACTTCTCTGTCAATAGCTTTTTTTTAAATTAAAAATCAGTTCTAATTCTGCTGCCGAGCTAGACTAAGCTCCTATCCATCATAGTCATTTTCCTTCTATTCAATAAATGACAGTCACCAGTTTGTAAGAGTTACTAGAACAGTGAAGTGCAGCTTTTATAACCAGGCAGTTCCCAGCAATAGTACAATTTATACCTTTACCTAGTCACAGTGTATGGTGTACGTACGATTAATAAGTGCTCCATATATTCAAGCCTGTATATAACAACGACTGTATATAATAAAATATACGTCTGAACTCGTTGTGTTTATCTTCATCCAACTCTCATCTACGGTCCTCCTACTCTACGACCTCCTCTGCGTGTCACTCCTACGACCTCCTCTACGACACGTAGAGGAGGTCGTCGCACCAATACTCCGACACGCAACGTGACAAGGTTACTAAAGCAAAGCCTTCATTTACTGCTTCGGTTACATCTTTCCACGTGTTGGAGCTGAACAGTAATACTGTGTCATCTGCAAATGTTATTATTTGACAATTTTGTAAAAGCAAATTGCAGAGGTCATTAATATATATTAAAAACAGCGTAGGACCCATTACACTGCCTTGAGGTACTCCGAAGGTAACATATTCCTCATGGCTCACACTGTTATTACCTAATTTTTATAACCTGTTTTCGGTTTGTCAAGTAATCTTGGAAGAGTTGGAGAGGTATTCCTCGAATTCCTAAGGTCTAGAGCTTGTTCAGGAGGATAAATAAATAAACATCACGCCTGTTTCGCAGAAGGATTAGACAGAGGTGTACCTACTTTTTTTTTCGGTTGATACTTTTAAAAGGCGTCCGGGCTTTGAGGATAAGTCCGGGCAGTATGGGACCTTTACCTCACTAAAACTACCCCAGTGATTACCATCAGCACATGGAAGGGGTCTCGTTACCTCTTACAAGACCACTCTGGGGGTCCTCGGCGGACGGGAGCCAGTCACTGAATAGGTACTGTAGGTTCACTATAAGTCGGCAGCCTTGTTGCTGGTCGTCATCCGCTGGGCCTCCCTCAGGCAACTGGGGGTCTCACCAGGCGGTGACTGACCGCCGAGCTGCCGTGAATATACGTTCGAGCCTACAGTATTACAGTTAGCAATGTACATGGGTGATTGCTATAAGAAACTCGCCAGGCGTTAGTTCCATCGCCTGCCTGGTAGGACCTTATAGACAGTCAACCAAGTCCTCCAAACCATAGTAAGGTACCCCTAAGAAGCACCGGTTTTTACGGTTGGCAACCGACACCGCGGTCAGAGGACTATGTCTTGATACCGCCCACCACGCCCCCTAGCGAGGGTGTAGTGAGCGACCAGTCCTCTGTCCAACGCCTGTAATGGAATATCCCTGAGGAGACTGTAAGGGGTCTCTCCTGAGCCTCATGTGCACGGCAGCTCGTGATCACTGTGCCACCGTCTTCCCTAGAGTCACACGATGGACGAACAGCAGAGTCCCCATTCTGAGCGCCCGTGATTCCAAAGTCCCGCCTGCATGAAGGCGCAGCTATACGACTTCTAATGATTTTTAATTGAACATCACGTCTAAACTAGTCTATTATTTCGTTGAAAAACAATATATTATTATGTTACACTATACAATGTCCTTCGTAATTTGATATGTGAATATTTGAAATTATATTTTTATAACATAGTGTAATTAATTTGTTTGTTTTAATGTTATGTCTAACGCGGATGAAAAATTGAGAATCACGCAAAAACTATAAGCCGTATTTTTATTGAACCTTCACCATTTTAAAGATCATTTAATTATTTATATTTTAGTATACGTGTTTTAGTATAATACCTGTTGTTTTATGTGTCGCGGGTGAAACCGCTGGCAGAAGCTAGTCTTCTAATCATTTTAAATCTATTTTTCAGGTTAGACTGTCTCCGCCGTATCAGTAAGGGCACGGTCGACTTCGGCGTGTTCAGCCCTGAGGATCTGGTGGCCGCGCAGTGGGCTAACATCGATGTGCTGGTCACTAACGAACTTAGGTTTAGGAAAAGTAAGTATCTCGTTCAGTACTCTTTAACTGGTAGTAATTTTCAGGAATGAAACTGAATCCTGAATTATTATCAGTCCACTTTAGAACCAACGGCCCTGGTGAAAGCCGTGAGTGCCCGATGGCTGCGGGCTGACCTGGGTCAGTCGCTTAGCCCCGCTCTTGGAGTTTGATGCGTTTTATTTGTGTCTTATTTTATTGGTTTTGTAAACCAAAAATACGTTATATATTTTTTGATAAATATTTAACTTACGGACTCAATCAATCTGCCCGCGCCTTTTCCCAACTATCTTGAGGTTGGCTTCCAATCTAACCGGATGCAGCTGAATACCAGTATTTAACATGGAGCGACTGCCTATCTGACCTCCACAACCCAGTTACTGGGTAATACGATACCCCTTAGTAGGTAAGACTGGTTGTCAAACTGTCGGGCTTCTGACGACCCGTAATGTCTGTCAAAGATCCATGATTGACTGCCGGGACCAACGGCTGCTTTCCGAGGCACGGAGGAGTCTCGGTATGTAAAGATGGTCACCCATCCATGGACCAATCCCAGCAAGTGTAGTTTAACCTGATTGATCAACCCGTGCTGCTGTTATTACTTTAGCCACAAGCTCCTCCAATTTAATTTATGGACTAAAATAATTATTAGTTTTGTGCCCACTTTACAGAATAGCACTGTTTTTTACGTTTGTTTCAGGACCGTTTGCCCGCAACATCGTAGCAGTTGTCAACAGGCGTATACTGCCAGACCATTCCTCCACCTTACGTGCTGTGCTCAGGAACAGTACCCTGTGCCATCCTGGAGAAACCATGGATGATTTGAGGCCACTCAGCGAGACTCTGTCTGGGGTGAGGAATATTTATTTTTAACTATAGGGTTTTGTCTTGTTCGTAATTCCATGCCAGTGGAGACCATGCAGAGTACTTTTGATATAGAGGCAGTCGAGACATTGATTTGTTGACATTCTTCAGACTGGTGTTGCATACCTACAAATTACGATGTTTTTGAAATCAAAATAGTTATGTGGAACCATACTATCTAAGAAAAAATTGTTAGCTATTTTTCTTATATATCTATATGTGGAACAGAAGATTTGAAAGCTGTTTCGGAGTTGGTACCATAGTAAAAATGTATGTCATGACATATATGTATACAATTTGTCGGCACGGTTGGCGTAGTGGTTGAGCGGTCGGCTGCTGCGCTGCGTGTCGCGGGTTCGTTTCCCGCACGGAACATATATTTGTTAGGCCTACAGATAGTTGTTCCGGGTCTGGGTGTCTTGTGTATGTGAGTTTAAATGTTTGTGAACGCACCCACGATACAGGAGTAATTCCTAGTGTGGGGCAACGTTTTTGGTATAAAAAAAATAATAAAAATAAAAAATTAAACATGCTATTTCCTCTTCAAAGAATACACAATCATGAATTCTTCTCTGACAAAAAAAAACCGGCCAAGTGCGAGTCGGACTTGCGCATGAAGGGTTCCGTACCATCGTACAAGATTATTCCTGTCCACTTGTTGCCATTATTAGATCGAGCAAAAAAAGCAAAAAAAAAAAACAAGTTTCTATTATTATAAATTAAAAAAAAAAAGAAAAAAAAGGGGCTCCCTTTAGAAATAATAGAATTAAATTGAAGAAATTAATCTACATATAATCATTACTAAAAATAAAACTTATACCAGCTACGGTTATAAAATTAAATTTAATAATTAATTGATTATTTTTTAAGTTACGATATAGTTCATATAAATCTAATAACTACCTAAAATAGAGCTTCCTCTCTTCTACCTTTTTGCTGTGCCCGACAGGGTCCATAACAATCCCTATTATAAACACATACCACCTAAGCATACCTATATTTTATGGAAAAGCAATAAAGATATTGAGTATTGAGTATTGAATTTATTATTAGTTGTTATAGCGGCAACAGAAATACACATTCTGTGAAAATTTCATCTATCTACCTATTACGTATCATGAGGTACAGCTCGCTGACAGACAGACGGACGGACGGACAGCGGAGGCTTAGTAATAGCGTCTATTGGTTATCCTTCGGGTACGGAACCCTAAAATCTGACTTAAACTTTAAGACTAGTTACATACCTGATTTAATTCATCCATTTTTTTAGGCTGATCTGTACTACTACTACCTACCTATTAAATTTTGACTAGTGTTAATAATAGTTGTAATGTTTGTAACTATAAGAAACGTGCAGGAACTATAGATGGCGCCACATAAATGTCAATGTCAAGTATTTATACAGTAAAAGTTGCGGATTTCACTCACTAGATGTCAGTCTACGTTATTCGTGCTGCATGTGTGCATGATGCGTGTGTGTATACGTATAAGGCAAGGAAATGTCAATGACAAGTTTTTAAAGGGTAGAAGTTTAAAATTTACTCCACTAGATGGCACAGACTACGTCGTGCACGTTCCGTATAAAATAATTCGTATGCAATATTTTGCATGCCGTAAGGTAAAATGTATCGGGACAATTCAGAAACCTTCCAACTTATATGTATACCTACATTATCAGCAAATAAATGATTTCTTTCTTTCTTTCTAATCTTGATGACAAGAGGCTGGAGACAAAACGATCTTCTACCAGCGAGTTTGTATCACAACGCTATCGCTGATGGATTGGCACTTGTCTAGAGCCCCAGGATCATCTCCGAACCACCGTTTTCTTTTCCAGTATCTAGAATTCCTGGTGCTGGAGCGTTCCTGCGACTCCAACAGGTCTAACACTGAGAACAAACTGAAGGCGCTAGCTGACTTCTATGGGAAGGCGTGCAAAGCGGGACCCTGGGTGCCTGACAGGTTCCGAGATGCTGAGCTGAGTGAGTAGAGGTTTTAGAGCTATAATTTAGCCTCTGCGAACAAAACACGTGCAATGTCGTCCAAAATCTCTAAGTCGCTCAAGTAGAAGAGCGTTTCGAGGATGATGATGATTTAGATTCGACAATTTTTTTTTACTAGTTTAAGCTAGATGAGGCCGGTGTTTCCTAACTGACTACCCTGTGAAGAATCACCGAAACAAACTCAGGGTCAAAGTCTCTTTTAAAGTCCATACAATCCGTACTGGTCAAATCATATGTGAACCATATACGTAAACGTTAGAGATATGAGCTTTCGAGGAAAGCACCAAGCAGATTTGAGTGGACCTGTTCAGACCGTGCAAGCATTTGTCAGTTATCGTGTAGCTCAACTCAGAACTTTAAAGAAGTAGAAACTAAGATACGTACGTCATGCTGCCATCCTCTTGAAAAGGACTCCTGTCTTGATCAAGGATTCTACCTTTGCTTGTTACATCTTTCCTTTTAAACATTGAGTGCCATTTTATTTTTTTATCTTTTTGAAAGACGCATAGATGTCATCCACCCTTGGGGTGGGTGAAGGAGTCTGTCAGACTCTTACTGACTAAAACCACACGGTGTTCTGTTGCTACCTTAGGCCAGGGCATTGAGTGCCATGTGGGTCTATAGTAATGCCACTAAGATGATGAGGGATGACTGCATAATTATCGTATACTAGGGTTCGCTCTAATAATAGAGAAAAAGAAGGAGTAAAAGTGTGGATTAAGTACTAAAATTATCGATTCCTCCCTTTGCGTGAGAGCCTTAGCTCTGCAGTAGTGATGTTGCAGAGTGAACTTTCATTAAGAATAGCCTACTAACCCAACAGAGAGCGAAAATTCTTTATAACCCGACTGCCCTTGTCGTGAAACCAGGTTTTCAAGGCTCAAAACTTTTCTGCTATAATATAATTATTTTCTGCTCAGAACGTGCCTACCCCTCTCTCTGTGCCGCCTGTGCAAGGTCCTGCACAGCTGGTGACCGCTACTGGGGCAACACGGGCTCCCTGACCTGCCTCACTGACGGACAGGGAGACGTCACGTGGGGAGAGGCGGATGACATTGCTGCTTACTTCAAGGTAACATAACATCACTCGTCACAGCTGGGGACCGCTACTGGGGCAACGCGGCTCCCTGACCTGTCTCACTGATGGACAGAGAGATGTCACGTCGGAAGAGGCGGATGACGTCGCTTCTTACTTCAAGGTAATATAATAACATCGCTCCTCACAGCTGGGAACCGCTACTGGGGCAACGCGAGCTCCCTGACCTGCCTCACTGACGGACAGGGAGACGTCACCTGGGGAGCGGCGGATGACATTGCTTCTTACTTCAAGGTTACGTAACATAACATCACTCGTCACTTCTGGGGACCGCTACTGGGGCAACGCGGCTCCCTGATCTGTCTCACTGACGGACAGGGAGACGTCACGTGGGGAGAGGCGGATGACGTCGCTTCTTACTTCAAGGTAATATAATAACATCGCTCCTCACAGCTGGGAACCGCTACTGGGGCAACGCGGGCTCCCTGACCTGCCCCACTGACGGACAGGGAGACGTCACGTGGGGAGAGGCGGATGACGTCGCTTCTTACTTCAAGGTAACATAACATAACATCACTCCTCACTTGAGAAAGTCATCATCATCATTTCAGCCGAAAGACGTCCACTGCTGGACATAGGCCTTCCCCAAGTGTCGCCACAATGACCGGTCCTGTGCGTTTCGTATACATCGGCTACCCGCGACCCTCACCAGGTCATCGGTCCTCCTTGTGGGAGCCTTATTCCAACGCTTCGTCTTCCGGTACGCGGTTGCTACTCCAGAACTTTGCAGCTCTATCGACCATCCGTTCTGCGAGCAATGTGCCCTGCCCACTACAACTTATTAATATGATAAGTGACGTGGAGCGAGCGTTTCCCAATTCAAGAATCTATGATAAATGTCACAATCTATTCCAGATCAATGGAGCTGAAAGTCTGTCAGGCGCCGAGAACTTCGCGTACCTCTGTCGCGATGGAACCTGGCGCGATCTGACGCAGGAGCCCTGCATCTGGTTGAGGAAACCTTGGAATGTTATTGTGGCTAAGAGGTATGTCTTCATCATCATATCAGTCGAAAGACGTCCAGCTTTCCGCATCGTCATCATCATTTGAGATGGAAGTCGTCCACTGCTGGACATAGGCCTTCCCCAAGCGTCGCCACTATCGACCAATCCAGGGCTTCATGTATAACCGATGTGATGTTATAGGAATGGAATGATCACTCTGTTGGGTTCCTATATTAATAACGGATCGATTTAGTTACCACTGGTGAAAGTAGCTTTAATTCGTTATAAAGTTCTAAAGGCTATTGCCTTATTCTTGCCTCTTTGTTACCTCTTGTTAGTCTTATGTCCAATTCGCAAAATAAGGTAGTCCTTGTTGAATTATTATGTAAATACTTCTCTATTGATCAATTTTAGCAGTAATAAAAAACTTTTTACAAAAAAAATACAACCGACTTCCATAAAATACTAAAAAATGCAAAATAACTTTAATTTCGGAAGTCGGTGTTTCTAGTTTGGTTTCTTCGTTATTTGACACCGACTTCCGAAATTAAAGTTATTTTGCATTTTTTAGTATTTTATGGAAGTCGGTTGTATTTTTTTTGTAAAAAGTTTTTTATTTTTCACTTTTTAGTTGTTTTACCCCATTCTAAAACTAAATTAATAGTAAAGTTATGCCCGAATTGATAGCCCCAAAAATAGGGAATTTGAACGTAGTTGGTGAAATTAGGGTGTATCAGGGTGAACTATACAAATCTGTATACCCCTTCAGAGCGCATAATGTTGTGGAGTGGTGAAAACAATATACAGACATGCGATTGCAGCAATTCTGGAAGGTCTGCTATCATTTATTGAAGAGTTCCGTTGTGTATCTCCGAAGTTCTTCATCAGATCTTCACCAAATTAAAATGGGACCAAATGTAAAGCAACAGCTTTCAAATAAAAAAAAAATCTTCAAAATCGGTTCACGTAGTTAGAAGTTATGAGGTAACACACATAAAAAAAAAAAAAAAAAAAAAAAAAAAAAATACAGTCGAATTGAGAACCTCCTCCTTTTTTTGAAGTCGGTTAATAAAATTAACCACTTGTTTTTACCGATCGGTAGCATATAGGAATCCAGACCGACCCTAATCTAAAACCCTTCTTACAGAAAAGCCTCAGAAGCAGTCAGCAAACTGGCCGAGTCTCTTACCAACAGCTCCGTCACGGTGGACCGTCACTGGCGAGGGTCCCTAGCAGCGTTGCTGGAGAGTAGACAGGCTCTGCCGGAACCTCTGCATCCGCCACGAGCTCCTATGGATTACTTGGCGATGGCTGATGGGTTTAGGGAGGCGTATAGTCAGGCTGGCTGTGATCCACCAAGGTTAGTAATGAAAATATGTATCAGCCTATAATGGTCCCACTGCTGGGAAACAGGCCTCCTCTCTGTGGATCGCGGGAGTGTTTGAAAGTCACCGCGGCCCTAGCCACTAAAGGAACTCGGGTGGGTTTTTAACCGACTTCGAAAAAGGAGGAGGTTCTATGTTTGACTGCATGTATGTTTTTTTTTCTTTGTCAGTTGTGGACCGATTTTCAAAATTCCGTATTTTTATCCGAAAGAATAAACTCCCGAGGTGGTCCCATATAAATTTTATCGAAATTGCTTCAGCGCTTTTTGAAAAACTGAACTAAAACGAAAAATACGTAGGTATACATAGATGACGTTTAGGTTTTCTCCAATTACCAGTATTTTTAAATTCCACGTTCCATGTTATTAGGGTTTTCAGTTCTGGGGTATAACAACTAAAAGTGAAAAATAAAAAACTTTTTTACAAAAAAAAAAACAACCGACTTCCAAAAAAGAAACAACACTAAAAATTTATAAATAACTTTAATTTCGGAAGTCGGTGTTAGTATTTTTGCTTCTTCGTTATTTGACACTGACTTCCGAAATTAAAGTTATTTATAAATTTTTAGTGTATTTTTTTTTTGGAAGTCGGTTGTTTTTTTTGTAAAAAAGTTTTTTATTTTTCTCTTTTTAGTTGTTATACCCCAGAACTAAAAACCCCAATATAATGGAACGTGAAATTTAAACATTTGGAGAACACCAAAACGTCATCGAGGTACACGTATTTTCCGTTTTTGTTCAGTTTCTCAAAAAGCGCTGAAGCAATTTCGATAACATTTATATGAGACCACCTCGGGAGTATATTCTTTCAGATGAAAAAGAATTTTGAAAATTGGTTCACAACTGACGGAGAAATCGGGTAAAAAAAAACATACAGACGAATTGAGAACCTCCTCTTTTTGGAAGTCGGTTAAAAAGAAACAACACTAAAAATTAAAATATAACTTTAATTTCGGAAGTCGGTGTCAAAAAACGAAAAAATAAAATACAAACACCGACTTCCGAAATTAAAGTTATTTTTTTGACACGCCCCGCTCCACCCAGAGCGAGAGAAGTTATTTGATGACATCCCGTCCTAAAAAAAAAAAATAGTAACAACGCCAGCACCTCGTCGCTGGTGGTGACAGACCGCCGAGCTGTCGTGAAGATACGGCTCTGTAGGATACCACCGTCAACGAACCTACAGTAAAACATTGCACAATATAAGTGTGGCCATTAGTGCTGTGCACTTCCTGAGGTATGCGCGGCGAGGTGGGAGGCGAAGAAAAAAGTGCATGAGTTCACATGAGATCGATGCATGTCGGACAGATCTTACGATATCAGTTTGCATTTCTAAGGCAAGACTTGTGACGGGGCGGAGGCTATCTATCTGTAATATATTATACTTACTTAGTTGATTAAAATTTAACCCAAATATACTCATATTTTATTAAAAATATACTGGTGATAAATAAGAACTAAACTTATAATTCAAAGCAGGACTTGTTTTATTGAACATTTTTTATATTTACAAACAATTATATATTCTAAATTTCTAACGAAAGTTATTCTGACATAGATTCTGTTTCAACTTCATCTTCCATTTCGTCATCATCTTCATCTTCCACTTCGCCACCGGAACTTGAATCAGAGTCTTGCAAATTTATTATGAATGAATCGATAACATTATCGAACCTACTATCGCGACTCCACTAATCATTTTGATTTTTCTGGACATGATCGTCGCATCTCTGCCATTTCTCCGCCGTGAATTCCGAAAACAATTTATCCAGTAAGATTATCTTTTCGTCTAGAGAAGAATTAATATAGTTTTGGGCTATGTTGTTTTTAATATCAGTTGGTCTGGCCAACTCAATTGGATTTAAATCTGGATGATACGGAGGTAAACGCAGAACAGTGTGTCCACTGGCTTTCAGGAGTTCGTCAATTTTATACACGGGTTCTTTTTGTGTATTTTTGATAAGAAGTAGCAGTTGAGCCTTTATCATGGTTCCTGAAAATTCTACATTATGGCGTAGCAACCAATTCTGCATTTCACTTTTGAGGCTTGATATAGTTGGCTTCAATTGAATTTTTGAATTTTTTGAATTATCAATTGATAAATAACCCGCAGAAATCACACTATGCACGGTTCTTTTGCTGTACCCCGTAGCCTCCGCAACGATTTTGGCAATATTCATATCATTTTTAAATTCAAAGCTTTCTTTGTCTGCTTTTCTTTTCTTGAAATATTCAGCCACCTTAAAAATGACAGTCTTCATATCACGAGATAACGCACGACCCATCTTTGAATATTTATCTCATGTGCGTCTGACATACACAGTCCGATACAGATGACACTACCTGCCGTCACGAGCAAAGAGTATAATAGGTCACGAGCGTTGACGGCGCACTGACAGAGCGCAGCAGCCGATTCTCCCCCCGTCTCGCCGCGCGCATACCTCAGGGAGTGCACAGCACTAATGGCCACACTACCTACATGGGTGGGGTGCTATAAGAATTTCAACAGGCGTTTCGCTTACTTGCAGATTCTTGTAGGCGTTCACCCGTAGTAGTTCAGCGGTCCGGCAGTTACCTCTTGATCGAGACACGATTAAAATCTATTGTGTCTGCTAATTTGAATTCGCTAAATGATAATGACGGGTCTGTTTTACGGGCCGTGGTATAGCTTCCGCGGCCAGAGGGCGTAGCTTTGACACCGCTCGCCACGTCCCCTTGCGGGGATATCGCAATTTCCCACAAGGTCCCATAAACCATCGGGCAGTTGCAAACCTCCCTTTTCAATGGAGGTTTGCGGGACTTTACACCCTGTTTCGCACACCTCCAAAGTGGCATTAAACCTGCGATTGAACCAAAACAAATACCACTATTTGCATCATTCTGAAAAGTTACTCCAGTCGGGTTTTTTTATTTTTATTTTTTATTATTTCAATCGAAATTCATATCCATTCAATGTTAAGCTGTAAAAAATGTTGATAGCACTAAGATCGCCTATGGAACTTTTTTAGACTTTTTAATTTATTACTAGCTTTTTTCCCGCGGTTTCGCTCTCACTCTATTCTAGACTGTTCCTAGGATTGACAGCTAAGAACAGTATGAATGTAACAAAAAAAATTGTGGTTTTTATGTGGATTTTATATGGTTGCCCGTCCTATTTTTCTTTTCATAAGAACCTTCCTGATACTTCAAAAAATTGTTTAAAAAAAGTTCATCCCAATTAGTCCACCTGTTTTTGATTTTTGGACTTAGCAACACATTTATTAATTTTTATTTATAATATATTTTCCTACTTGTTTAAGAAATCAACACTAAGTATCTATTCTATTTCCAGACACATAAACTTCTGCACAACCTCCCTCCTAGCTAAGAACAAATGCGAGTGGCTCAGCGAGGCAGGCGCAGTATACGGCATCGCACCTCCTGTCCAGTGCGCCATGAGGAACAGCATCCAGGACTGTTTGAAGGCAGTTCAAGTTGGAGAGTGTGATGCTACAGCTGCTGACAGCGACTGGCTGGTGGCGGGGATCAGGTTAGTTCATCATCTGCCTAAGTAACACCTCCTGTTCAGTGTACCATGAGGAACAGCATCCAGGAATGTTTGAAGGCAGTTTAAGTTGGAGAGTGTGATGCTACAGCTGCTGGCAGCGACTGGCTGGTGGTGGGGATCAGGTTAGTTCATCATCTCTCATGAGGAACAGCATCCAGGAGTGTCTGAAGGCAGTTCAAGTTGGAAAGTGCGATGCTACAGCTGCTAGCAGCGACTGGCTGGTGGTGGGGATCAGGTTAGTTCATCATCTCTCATGCAGTACATTGCTGCTTTGACGTATAGGAAAACAAAAAAGTACTACGTAGTGCCTATTATAATCGATGTCCACCGAGCAAAGCAGCAATGTACTGCAAAGTGCCTATCAAATTGATGTTAGCAAATACACCAGCTGCAGGTGTATTCACTAACTCAGTTGACATCATACACCGGCAGGTCCTAGGTCAATCTTACGACCTGGTTATCATACGTCACCGCAAACTTTATTCTTATGCTTTGGGCTACAAAGGCAGCCCACTAGACCCCATAATGGTGCGTCCACACCGAAGTTATTATTTGTGGGCCAACAATTTGTAACATAATAATTATGAAAAAAGATTTTCATGTTGCAAAATGTTGCGCCACAAAAAGTAACTTCGGTGTGAACGCACCATAAAACGCCTTCCCTCAATGCAAGATTTTGACACCTTACTTATTAACTCTATGTTTCTTCATTTCTTCCAGAGATTACTCTTTAACACCACTCCTGCACGAAGTAACTCCAATCACAGAGAAAACGAACACAATCGTTGCTTACGTCAACAGTGACTCCCAAATATCAAAGATGGCGGATTTACGCGGCAAACGGGCCGCTTTCCCTCGCTATGATGGCGCCGCTTGGCATTCTGTCAAAAACTACATCACTACACACGAAAAAGTATCCTGTAAGGAGTTCATGGACAGTTATTTTGGAGAGATATGCGCGCCTGGGTTGGATGGGAAGAAATGTTATGAAGAAGGCGAAACGGAGGCCTTGAAGTCTCTTGTTGAAGGCAAAAGTGATGTCGCGTTCATTAGTATGACGACTTATAAAGCTTATCAAGGTGAGTTTGTAACGATTATACTCTGTTAATATTATGAAATGACTTTAAGTTGGATTCTGTTGGACGCGAGAAACAGGTTCGTCGATGTGGTGACGCTGGAGAGACCTATGTTCAGCTGCTATGGATTCTGGTGGAGTCTTTTGACTGTTTTTTTTGAAGTGAAAACGTCTTTAGGCGCGTTGGGTATTTTGTGATGGGAAAAAACTATTGAACTCGCGCGTCACCGTCACCGCTACGAGCGAAACCGACACTGCTACGAGTGCTACGACGCGTAGCACACAGTTTTCACTTCCGTCGGCGATCCCCATGACTACCTATTTTAAAAAAAAAGTATGTGTATACATATGTACGCACGTAAGAAGTTATACTTCTTTGGCGTAACAAGATAAAAAACCAAACTGTCACAAGGTTTACTAAAGGTAAACAATCATTCTTCATGAACCACAGACTATAGCTAACTTCAGGGTGTCGGTTTTTTGTGACGGTGTGCGCGCGCATCGTAAAAATTTACACTCATTATTTTTCCCTAACGCGCCAAAAGAAGTATAACTTCAAAAAAAAAAAAACGGCGCCACGCTAGGAATTACTCGCGTATCGTGGCTGCGTTAACACAAACGTGTAAATTCACACACACAAGACATCCAAACTCGGAACAACCATCTGTAGGCTATACAAAGATTTGTTCCGTGCGAGAATCGAACCCGCGACACGCAGTGCAGCAGCCAATCGCTCAACCACTGCGCCAACAAATATGAACGGTGCGGTGATGGTGAAATTACAGTCTCTTGTGTTCCTTTGGACTTGGATTTGATCAAAGCCAATTGTTTGGCAGATAGAGGTATTGTTCTTGGTTTTAAACGTGTTACTCTCCAGTACGTTAATTTAATGGTTCAGTCATCATTTTGTCTTCTTGCAACGATGATGGATAAAAAATAAGCATTAAATGATTTTTGAGTGTCCGATAGTTTTCGGTAAAACCGAAATAGATGAAGGATTCATACAGACGTACGCTATTTCCTGTACCACCTCTCATTATTTTATTACGTTTTCAGATAAAAATGATTCATCATCAGCAGACGCAAAGAAAATCGTCCCTCTGTGCCCCGAAGGAAACGAAAAGTACTGCTTTGTTAGTTGGTCTAACTTAGGCCACATATTTGCCGCCAACAATGTAACAAACATTCGTAAACACGAAATAATAAATGTCTTCACCAAGTTGGACCAACTGTTTGGCAAACACCCGCCTTTCCACAATGCCATGTTCTCAATGTACGGATCTTTTAACCATGAAATGGAAGTTATTTTCCATAGTAATACGAAAAGTTTGGCTACTAGTGCTGTTCTGAAAACTCACCCGTACAATAAAATTCCTTATAATCTCGAACTGTCATTGTCAAATATGACAGATTTCACTTGCGGTTTTGGCGACAAAACGATGCCATCTTTGATTATGTTGCTGGTAACTCTAGTCGTATTTTTAATTAATAGTTAGTGTTTTCTGTTTTCTAAGCGCTTTGTGATTTAATGAATAAACAGTTTTTATATTTTTCTTTGTGGTTTCATTTACACCTTTCTTCGTTTCTATTACTTATAACCTGGGAAATGATGCAGCTGATGAGTTGGTTAGGAGAGGATTTCGCACGGTGGTCTTCGGACCCGAACCCACTGTACCAATCCCTTTCAGTCAGGTATGTTGTTGGCTACGCGAACATACTCACACACAAGCGGAGAGCTGGTGGTCCTGGGCACCGGGTTGCAGGCAAGCCAAGGCGGCCACGCCATCCCTGAACAAAAAATCTGACCAGAAGCCTTCTGCGACTGGACAGAGGCAGTCTGCGTCTGGTGGCGGGGACCATCACGGGACACTGCTCACTATGAAAACTTTCACACAATAGGCTTAACGGATAGTCCCCCATGCAGAGCATACATGGAGACGGAGGAAAAGGTCGCACACGTCCTTGAAGGTACGGGCGTCGCCGATGTACGCATATGAACCTTAAGATCACTGAATACCCTCAAAGACGCCTTGAAAAAACTGGGAGGCCTAATCTGCTTGTGGGCTGAATGGAATAAAGGCCGCTACGGCCTACCATGAACTGAGAGCGGAAACCATATTACCTGCTTTGTTCCGGGCCATCTGAAGCATATTCGGCGCCAGGGTGTGAATGTTAACTGGGCCTCGCTTTTGAAAATTTTCGTTAAATTTTCTTTTGACTATTCATGAATAAATAGATTGATGTCATCACTTATGTATGTTTAGCATCAAGAGAAATAATGTAAGATATGAGAACGAGCGAATCAAGCTTACTGAAAGCTGAAAACTGTATGTATACCCTGTGTATCTAATTAAATAAGGATGTTGCTGGAACAACCATAGGACGTATGAAAAAAAGGACCACTTAACTGGTGCAGGATGATTAGTCTAGCTAGACAGAGTAAATTACCCACGCTTAGGTGGAAATGTTTGAGACAGAGAAGATTCTAATTATTGCGACAAGATAAAGTAGGCTACTAGGAGTTTAGTGTTTAGGAACAGCATTCAAGCGTAACTACTCGAGTTTAAGAATAGACAGAGCAGACAAGAACTACTCTACTTGCACACGAAATAACAAACACAAATCGAAAATAAAACTTGTACGTAACATTCCAAAAAGACCATCTAAACGTTCGCCGGGTCGGGTCCATTGGAAGAACTCAGACCCGATGTCGAGACTGGCTGGTGTCTTGCAGGCGCCATTCCATTGGCGGCCAGTGATAAAAATTCTTATAAAACGCACTTTCATGATTTCTGCAAAAGTAAAAAATATAATGAAACAAAAAGAATTATATTCCAATTTTAAAACTTTTGAACGCAGTCTTTCAGATAAAGAGAAATGTCATTAATGTCAAAACGTCAGACGTGATTTTCCCGCGACAGCAAAACTTCAAGAAATCGCAAAACAAATAGACTTTTCTTTGAAAACATGAGTTCTACTGATTTGAACAACTTTATTAAAGCTCTGGACAATGTAAAAAAGGATTACACATGTGGCGTTTGCAGTGAAATGTGTAAAGATCCCGTAGTTTTGAAGAAATGTTTCCACATCATATGCGCCGTTCATACCGGTTTGAAGCATTGTCCGACTTGCAAAATACCTCTAGACGAATGTGCTACCTTCGTCGACGAAAGACTACAAGTTTGTATCGACTCTGCTACGGAGTTAGATAAGTTATTCGAGAAGTTTCGTCCAAAGGAACCCATTGTCACATCAAGTAAGAAAACTAAGAAGAATGAGGCTGTCTCAGCGTCAAATAAGAGTGTTACCGCTGCATCTAGCTTAAAGAAACCTCTATCTGACAAGACCAACTCCCGCCAAGACTTGAACGAGACTATCAATTCAAATTTAAGCTCGAAATTCGACAAGAACAACGAAAAACGTAATAATAAAGGCGAAACAGTGCTTCATATCTGCTGTCGTCTCGGTAAGATTGATAGGATAAAGGAACTGCTCAGTGTTGGTTCTAACACTAATACTAAAGATAATGCAGGCTGGACACCATTGCATGAAGTTGTGCAAAATGGGCGCTTGGACCTTGTTACTTTGCTTTTACAGTACAATACATTGATTGATGTACCTGGTCAAGGCAATGAGACACCGTTACATGAGGCCGTGAGATACAACTATGCAGAAATAGCTGAGGAATTAATTAAACATGGAGCGGATATGAATGCTAGAAACTGCAAAGGGGAGACTCCGTATCAACTGGCATCTGTTGATATGAAGAATCGGTTACGTGCAGCATCTGAGAAGATATTACATACACAGAGTGTTAATGTCTCCCATATAGCTGCGTTGTATGCGGAGGTAGAATTTGATGATGTCCATCTGTACTGCGTATCTCAATACCGCACTGTACATAACAAGCTAAAAGTGTTAGCGAAACAACACACTAATATTACTGTTGAAGCGAAATTTACTAAAAAGGTCACGCATCTGGTAGTAGATACCGAAGATGGAATTTGTGCATCCAGTTTGGATGTACTGCAGGGGATAGTCAGTAGTGTTTGGATAATATCGTCGGACTGGGTTACTAAATCCACAGAACAAAAATTAAAATCTTTTGAAACCTTTGAAGTCAAAGGCGTAGGAACAACATCTTACAAAGGTCCCAGAAACTCTCGGTACATCAAATACAAACAGTTGCCTGGCATTTTCAATGGCTGCCATTTCTACTTACACAATTTCAATACCAAATACGAGATATCAAAATCCATTGTGTTAACAAAAGCTATTTTAAATAAATTAATCACTGATGCAGGCGGTGTTGTACTAAGAAGGGTTCCAAACCCAGAGTCGATTCCAGAGAGTGAGACATTGGTACCGTATCATGCCAAGAAAGATGGAAAATTGATGAATTGTTCACATTACATTATTTTTAAAGATATCTATGAGCCGATGTATAATATGCAGCATTTGAAAGCACTGCCTATTGGTTGGTTGATTGAATGTCTTGAGAAGTACGAATTGTGTGAACCATGGTAGTATTTATTTTGGTAAAATTATGTATGTATTATACTTATCATGAACGGTTTTCTAAACCAATAAAAGAGGTAAATCGTTTGTAAAGTGAGTTTTCCTTCTGGATAGGCAACAGGAGCAAAGCCGCCAGAAAAGCAAAGGTATGAGTGGGTATTAAGAGTAGATCATTTTGATGTAACTGGGCAAACTGTAATTGCAGCTGAGGCAGAATACACGTCTGAGCTGAAGGCAAGGTCATTTTGGAGCAGAGATACTACACTAGACTCTATTGCCCATGTATGTATACAGCCTGTAACAAAAACCCTTTCCGACCCAATAAAGGCGTATTCCTGGTTTATCATACGTACTAGAAAAAATAGAAAAAAAAAGTAACTCAGAAAAAACCAAAAGTTATAGATTTTTTATATTTATAAAATATGCGAAATTTAACACTAAATACGGCAAAATTTCATAAGTTGACAACATTCCACCGGCCGGCGAAATCTTTTCATTTTTAACTATTTTTATTTCAAACGATACCGCCCTGCACTAGCCTCGTTGTAGGCAGTCTGGCTCAGGCGGCTTCTTTGATAAGTTTTTCAGTAGGTGAAGTTGTCGAGCGCTGTGTTGCCTTTGATAAGTTTTTCTTTTTTATTAATTATTTTCATTGGGGAAAAATAATAATCTCGTATCCATTAAATGATTACATATTATGTGTATGCAGTACGATACCAAATAATACCCTTCAGGATCGGACAGGGTTTTTGTTACATGCTGTATAAAACGTTTTTCAACATACAGTTTTATAAATGTAAGCTCTCTGAATACTTCCACAGCTGGTATTTAGAAGCAGCTATGTGCCTTTTATGCCTTTATTATTTGTAACAATTATTTTATGAATTTACAAAACAGGTCAAATTTGACATTACAGAACTTGTTGGATAATAGATCATGAAGTCTTAGACAACACATCACTCAAAAAGCCATATTTAGAAGTAAGTTAGTATTTAAACTGTATAAATTAAGCATAAAATTAGGTAATCAGGTTATGGAGAAATAGTTGGATATTTATCATTTTAAATTGTGCCTATTTTCGTTTATTAGGCGTCCGTACCCGAAGGGTCCAATCGGAGCCCTATTGCTGTCACTCACGTATCTGTATACATAAAAAAATAAGAATATAAAATTTTGTGACAGACGAACATGTAAGTGACAGCAATATAGGTCTCCGTTTGGACACTTCGGGTACGGAACTCTAAAAAGATAGTGCTATTAATAAGAAGCTTTTAATTTGTTTCTGTGAGAATAAATTTCAATAATAATCTTCAAATATATTAAGACTGCTTTTTTCAATAATTGTTTATAATGAACTCACTGTTCCAATTATGTTTGTTAATTTAATTAAAAATGTAGTTCTATAGAGAATATTGAGATTAAAATTTAGTTATTTTATCATATTTGTTTTTCTTTTGTTCTCGGGGTATTTCTGATCCAAATATTATTGTAAGGCTGCCCGTAATTAGATAACAATATCGATTTATCCGTTTAGGAGCTGCGATGCCACAGACAGATACACACTACAAATTGGTTGGGGTTTAAAAAATAAATAATACTGCGTAATGAAGCGGGATGGCGTAACATACGCTCCGACGAACTAACGATTTCACCACTGAAACTTCAGATTTTATAACCCAATATTCCAATAACAGTGTTCGACCCGGGAATCGAACTGAATACGGGCTCATTCACACGGGTACCGTCATTGACCACTTGTCATAAAACACGATACGTCATGACAGATGGACGTTAACATTGCATCGGAATCGTATTTATCACGATTCGGCAAAATATCCGAATTGTTGTTCACATTCGTTTCGTGATCCAGTTCTAGTCTCTTTGATGAACTATCGAAGGAAATCCGTCACAAAACTGTTTTTTAAAAGACGATACGTGATTTAATACGTGTCCGACATTTTTTACGATTCGTGATGCGTGAACGAGGGCATTTAAAAAGCATAGTCACCGTCAAAAAAAAAAAAACGAATCGTCTTCGTGTTGAGCTCTACCTCAGGCTCAGCAAAACATCGTAGTAATATATTTGAGCGGCCCTGGAAAGCATAGACAACTGAAAGAATACGGGTGGCTTTAATCAGTATGTGAACTGAGCCTTCCCGCTCCCGGAGAGAGAGCGCCAGGTTATTTGAGATATCCCAACCTAAAAAAAAGGTTCAGCATTACCTTGGGACCACTGTAACAAAACAATCTGCCCGCGCCTTCTCCCAACTATCTTGGGGTCGGCTTCCAGTCTAACCGGATGCAGCTGAATACCAGTATTTTACATAGAGCGACTGCCTATCTGACCTCCACAACCCAGTTACTGGGTAATACGATACCCCTTGGTAAGACTGGTTGTCAGACTTTCGGGCTTCTGACGACCTGTAACGACTGTCAAAGATCCATGATTGACAGCCGCGACCAACGGCTTCACGTGCTTGCCGACGCACGGAGAAGTCTCGGTATGTAAAGGTCACCCATCCATGGACCAACCCCGGCAAGCTTGGACCACTGCAACAATGGTAGGATTTTTTTTGTGGGGGTGGGAAATCATCCTATGACTTCTCCCGCTCTGGGTGGAGCGGGAGGGCGTGCCAGACTTTTACTGAATAAAACCGGGGTGGGTCTTTCCTTGCCTGAGTGCCCAGGGGCGCGGTAACTCTATTACGATTTATCCGCGACTCCTTGGCATGCCTTGGCCATGATGGGCCCCGTCAGTAGAAACAATGGTAGGTTGTGGTCAAGATTTTAAATGCAAAGTTATTATTTCATTTTCTTAGAATACAACAACAAATACATACACTGAAAAAACACACATACATAGAAAAAAACTGGAGAGATAGCATAAAAATAAAACAAATAATTAAATAACAGAATATATTTATTATTCAAAATAAACTTTATACTTTTTCTAGATATTTACAGTACATATTTAAGTAACATCACTTAGTAATATCACTTTAGCTAGCGACCTACAACTAGAAATGTTTTATAAGTCCAAACAAAAAATTATCTGTGGAAGTTGACACGTTCCAGTGTGAGAGAAACAGGTCGAATAGCACTATCCCTTTTTCACAACGAAATCATGATGACATTGACTTGTCACAGTACTGCCCTTGGCAAAGCGGAACGCAGCGCTGTTTACACTGACAAATAAATATTAACCTTATTGAGATGGAATAAAGTTGAAATTAAATAAACTTGTAGTGCGAGTAAACAGGTGCGCGTCCCAAATTATTCATTTTGGACTTTATAATCAGAAACGCAATGTTTATATTTGTTTGGCAGAAAAAACCACGCTGCGCTTCGCTAGATGTGCCAAAACTTCGGGTAGGAATATAATTTAGGACTTGCGGGACTTCCTAGTGTTCAAGGCTCCCAAACTTGATATTAAGATCCCACAAAGAAAAAATAAATTATTGCTCACATTTCAGTTACTAGCAATAATACGCCAGTTTTTACTAACACTAGGCGACAATAAATGACTGCCTAGATATGCGCTGTAGGATTTTCAACGCTAAACTCAGCATCGAGAGTTAAAACTCCAACCGTGCAATCATTTACGCATTCATTTAGGCATCCATTACACGGTAAGTCTTGCTGTCAGTTTTACTACAGTCAAGGTTGTGAATGACGGATAACTGATCGTCTAGACTAGAACGATGACTGATGGTTGAATGAAGAGATCTTCATACTTAGATTTTTGTATCATTCGACTAGATTTGGCGGGATGTTTCCGAGTGAAGTTCAGTGGCTGTTTTAATTATTCTCAAATTGATTCCTAGTGGATAATGTAATGTAAAATTGGTGTAGTTTTGTGTCTCAAGTTCCTATGCAACTGGCCAATATGTGGAATAATTAAAACAGGCGCGATCAAGGTAAAATGAAGCTGAGTATTTTATTGTAGTATTGACTACCTCAGCGAAGCTTGCCGAGAAGTCTGACTCGACACATTTGCTGCCAAATACTGCAAAAACATTAGAATGTGTTACATCTGCATTCTTATGGTAAAAAGTGACAGTATTCTGTATCTCAAAACTAAAGACTTTCTAAACTTGACACTGGCTAAACGCACAAACCGTGCGAAGCCGAAACTAAAAAAAAAACCATCAGTCATGCATGACTCATGAAGTCATGACTTTTGGAATTGACTGACGCTGCAAGCGTGAGCGTGTAAGGACGCCTTAGGTAGGAGTCGCATTGTGCATGTGAAAACAGAATGGCGATAAGTTATACGGACACAGGGTTAAAATTTTAAAGTACTAAATACCATTGTAAAATAAATAGATATAAAAGTACATTACGTTTCTTGCACAACCATTTTTTATAGGAAAGTTGTCGTGACACTAAAATACCATTTTCAACACACTTGAAAACCCGCTAATACCGCTTTAAGATACGCATTAGTGTATTTCGCACTAGTGCGGAAAAGTTCGGCGGTCAGCCCTCGCCATATTTTATTATATCGGGTGTAAAAAGACAGTTTTCACAGCCGAAAGCCACATATTCTACCCACTATTTGGATATTTTTTTTCCACTAGACCATACCTGGGAAACCACTGGTTCTGAAGATATTGAAGGGCAAAGTTGCAATTTTTATGTTTATTTTTTACGAAGATTAATTTCCAAGTGTTATTACTAAACTTTTTTCCTGATATTCGTTTTTTTTTTGTTTTTCATTTGCTGTTACAAAAACGCAATGAATATCAAATATATCCGAAAAGTACCTACGCGGCTCAGAGGGGCGGGGTTTAACTCCACTTGCCTGGGTTCGCGTTACATTGCGCGCAATAAAAAATAGTTTTTCTAAAAATAAAAGTCGTTTCCCAGCAATAATTTTTGCAAAAAGTTACTTGTTAGACGTACAGTATGCGTAGTTAACGGCTCTGTGATGTGTCTTTTTACACCCAGTATATACACGGTAATAAATGGTGTCACGGCAATGCGTGTTCATATTTTAAATACTGCATCTGCCCACATAAATGAACCACTTTCTTGGATGTCATAAACAATTCCCAAAAAAAAAGCTTTCCCTATGTATCGTAGCTGATCAGAATTAGAGCGCGCGCACGGTAAGTCAGCGCGCGGCTGGTGGCGCTGTTCCAAATTTCCAGCCTAACTAAATCTATTCTCTTTCATTAAATTAAAAACGATAGTAACTGCAATTGTAACTTAAAGAGTTAACTAGCTAGGTATATGTAATAAGTTATTTTCTTTAGCATTATTATAAAATTGAAACGTTTAGTTCCGATTTCGACCGCGCGTAGACTTATCATGCGCGCCCTCTAGTACGGGTGGTCAAATTTTTTCTTCTGAATTGGGTTGAAGACTAAAAAGATGTAATTAGTCCGTCATTTACATTATCAAAAACATTGGACACATATTTCTTCTTAAAAATGAAGACGATACTGTGCGTTGAAATTTCTTTTTAATCAAAAGTGACGTAACATGCCACACACAACTTTGATGCGTTTTATCTTTGTCATTTTTCATTTATTTGTTAAAGCAAAAAATACGTGTCCAATATTTTTTGATAATCGAATAAATAGAATTATTCGATTTATCCTGGACTCGTCCCTATTGTCTATGACTTCCTTGAAGAATGTTGAACATTGTCCATGGGTAGAGGTAGTATCTAAAATATAATCACGCATTTCCATTAAAACCCTAAATAATTTAAAATATTTACATAAATGCATAAGTGATCGAGTATGACACAGAAGTTTTCATTAAGGGTGCCTAGTCGGTCATTCTTCCATACAAACGTAGTATGGCAATTACTTTACTATTTGAAGGTGTAATAACAAAACCAAAAACTATATCAACTTTTTTGGCCATTATCTAGCCCTGTATGGAGACAAAAAAGTAAAAAAAAAATTTTTTTTACCCTTTTTTATAGTAACCGTCCTATTACGTTTGTATGGAAGAATGACCGACTAGGGCACAGAGGATTTTCAGGAAAATTTACGCCATCAGCTGGCGCCACATAGGAGACAGGTCTTTTACTTTGAAAACGAAACTTAATGACGTAAACATGACGTTGACGTCAACTTAACATAATTATGTCAGTTTTTGACATTAGGGTGGTATCACATTTATCCTAGATCTTTGTCCAATGTGAGCTTGATCAAAGAAGTAGGACGACTTCATCAAAAGTGTCAGCAACACTGATGTTTGAA
Source organism: Polia nebulosa (assembly GCA_951329385.1). Lineage (NCBI taxonomy): Eukaryota > Metazoa > Arthropoda > Insecta > Lepidoptera > Noctuidae > Polia > Polia nebulosa. The sequence continues at coordinate 16,622,448 of OX589615.1, forward strand.
AAAGAAAAAATAAAATAAGAAAAAGCTTTACCACCCTTACTTTGAAAACGAAACTAGCGTTGACGTCAACTTAACATAATTATGTCAGTTTTTGACATTATCTGCAGCGTTTTGACAGGTGTGGTCAAAACGCTGCAGATAATGCGCTGGACCTGACGCCTCAGTGCTGCTATCTGGTGTACGTTATTTCAGAAAATCATCATTTGGTGCCCCACACATCAAAATTATTTGTCTAAGGAGTTACCAACAAACGTACGCAGAATAAAACTAACAGTTATTAGAACAGAAAATATTAAATAATATTATGAATGAAAACTAAAAGAATACTGTGTTATAGAATGTGCAGTATTTAAACTTATTCAGCCTTATTTATAAAACTAGCTAACCATATGCTTATTTTAAATAATGATTAGCGGATTCTAATTTCAGGCAGTTGTCCCGCCGCCGGCGATGAAGTGACTAACTATCGGCTATATTGACGCTCAAGAAACGTACCATAGATATACATTCCGTGCAAACAAAAGAAATGTCAGCGATCAACTATTAAATATATGCACATTAAGGTAAAAGCTTCAAGAAAAAAAAAAAGAAAAAAAAGGGTAGCCCGCGAAATTCAAATTTTCTTGCGTTTTTTGCAATTCGCAGGTCATTATCAGGTTGTATGTTGATCAAAATATGATTCGCGGCCGTAGCAAGTACGTATTTACAGAATTGTAATCATTAAAATCATCAATACAACTCTCTCAGCATTGATGCCAAATGTCTGTGTGATTTCATGAAATACTTACATTTGGAATCAAATTTTGACTTAGATACAACCTGACACTGACCTGCAAATTGCAATTAACGTTAGAAAATATGAATTTCACGGGCTAACCTGGAGCTTCCACCTTAATTAATAATTTATCGCTGACTGTTCACACCGCCGGCGAGGACTCGCTCCATAAGTTTGTCGCTGAGCGACAAGAGCTATCAAAGCTTACTTGCTCAGCAATGCTCGCTTGGCAGTCAGAACTCATGCTGAGAGACCAACCAGCGGTCATTTTAACCTAGCGCGTGCAGTGTTGCGCAGAACTAGCCGCCTCGAGCGAGTGGTGCGAGTAATCGCCCGTCGTAAAACTATCGGCACTACACACTCGCGACTATCTGCTTGCCAACTCGTTTTTAGGATTCCGTACCCGAAGGGTCCATTTTGTTACGAAGAATTTTTTAACTTCCCATTGACCTATGAACTTGAAATTTGGTGATAATGTTTATTATTACGTATACTTTACTAACAAATACCAATATTTGGTACATAACCCTTAATGTGCGAAATCGCAACACACACTTGGCTAGTTTTTAGTTTGAAGCTCTACTCACTACTTGCTCATTGTTGGCAGTGGGACAAGTGCCCCAAGATAAAATACGTCTCATCCATAAAATTCAGCTGTATAAAGGACAAAACCACCTTCGAATGATTAATCAGTAGGACTTTACTACCAGAGGTCGGAATTAGGTCGAGTTATTTATGTACTTGCATCGAAATGTTGATATTAATATGGATCTTCCCGGGATTTCTAATGAAAAATTCCGTGTGGCCAAAAATATTACAAATAAATAATAATAAAAACCTCCATTGTTTTCACAATCATATGTTATGTGAACTACGAAATGTGGCAACATCGCGCGTGTGCGCATTGGTATTTTGCAACTTTGGATATCCGATGTCGTTGATGTGAATTTGGCAACGTCGCGCGTGCAGTGGTTTTTATTGCGTAAAAGTAAATAGCTTTTTTATTTAATAAATCACGGGATTTTTCTGCTCTTTAAAATTAATCTCGGGATTTGAGTCATATCCACTTTATTCTTTCGCTGTATGAAATCAGTGTAAGTATATAAATAACTCTTCCTAATTCCAACCTCTGTTTACTATACTACCCACATTCTTCCAGGTAGAAAGTTTTGGATTAATCACCCGCTAATCAGTGTTTAAACTAATCGTGGTTATTTTTTATAAATAAATCCCATCGCTTTCAAAACAATATTAAGAAAAAAGTTACTTTGTTATAGGTATTTACATTTTTTCTTTTTTAAATACATAACATACCAATATCAGATATTAATATAAAATTAGTATATTTAAATTTTGTGACACACATCAGGTTTCTCAAAGACAAGATCCTAGAGTGCCAGACATGACATGCAGAGTGTAACGGAAAGGTGTGGTCATATTTTAAGAGTCGGTTCTGCCCATGGTAATAAACAACTTTCTTTAAAAAAAAAAATTGAAAATTCTCAAAAAAAAAATTGGACTTTCCATACAACGTTCTCATCAGCTGATCAATATTTGTATGGGAGGTAAAAATTTTTTTTTTGACTTTCTTCGGGTTTTCTTAAAGAAAGGTGCTCATATCGATGGGCAGATGCAGTTCTTAAAATATGACCACACTTTTCTGTTACACCCGGTATAACCTATTCTAACATTGTCAAAGATAGTTTACTGACAGCTGAGAGGCACAGATTAAAATCAAAGCCGGCGGCGCGTGCGTTATGTTGCAGGAAACGGAATGTTGCCACTTTAATATTAATATTTATTACGCTGTCTAATATTTAGTTTTACTCATTGTTTGCTGCACCGGTCGACGTCATGACGTCGGCGCCGGCTGTCGCTGAAAACCAGCGCTGGGGCTCTGTCTTGCATAGGGTCACAGCACTAAGCTGAGCGATGGCCGTTTTGCGTGGATGTGACGCATATTTTTCCCCAGCTTTTCTTTTTTTTTTGTTGTGTTTCTCTGTTTTTTGCGTCATGTTTACCGTAAATAAACATTATTTTCTTTCTTTATTAACAAAATATGTGGGGTTGAGTAGTTTTAGTATGTACTTTGATCGTACGCATGCTAGCTTGGGCCGACGGCCAATTTGTTTTTCGCTTACGTTAAGATCATTTTTGAAAAAAACCAAAGAGGGTGTTTAACATCCTCCCAAATCATAGCTGACTGTCACTTTCGTTATTTACATGTATTAAATAAACTATGCACACATTTCGGCCTTGGGAATAGAATCTCCATCTAGGTGGCGACAGTTCTTAGACTAATATTTTTTATTACCCTGATACCGGTAAATTGGCCGTCGGCCTAAGCTAACAGGTATGTGTACGTTCAAAGAACATAGGTAGGTACTAACACTACTCAATTCCACACATTTAGTTAGTCAGAAAACAAGTAACGGCTGGCGGCTCTTGGATCTCATTCTATGAGGCCCAGTTACACGACAAATCACTAAATACATTTAATAATAATGCAAAACTTGGTTGTTTTAGATTTTTAAGAGGGAACAGGGCCTGCGAGGAATTTACAAAATAGGTATTTGAAGGAACTATTGCCATCGTGCTCCCTCAAGCCTGCCCCCGTAGAGAGCGATAGGGACAGCTGCAACTCAGACCGATTATATCACAAATTTTTTGACGAGATCGACGTTTCATATTCCCCTTTATTCTCCTCGAAAACTGAGCCGATTCAATTATTTTTGGCACCAAATTTTTAAGGAAGAGTATGTCTAGGTCCCTATTAAACGTTTAATCTTAAAACTTTTCTAATTTGTCTGGTAGTCTTCTAAAAACGGCGGTAAAAATAGGGCCATTTTTTGTCATTAGTTGCTGAAAAAAGGAAATGACAGGGACGTGTCAACAGCAGACCTAGACTTTATGAAAAAAAAAAAGATTGCTCTAGAGATTCAGGAAGAAAAAAGGGGAATACATTTGTATGGAGAATCGCAGCCCCTGTTCCCTCTTAATAGCTCGACTCAGTTGTGTTGTCGCGCATCTCTTTCTTTTCTATGCAGTCCGAGAGTGACCGCGCTTTAGCTCATTTTGATTTTTCAATAGACAAGTAACTTTTATTTGAAGAACATTGTATAATACAATGTCGCTTTCCGCCTGTCTGTTTACCCGCCAATTCCTCCTAAACCACGCAACTGATTTTTTGAACTGTTACCCATAAAATAGCTGTCAATCCGTCATTTTTACTACACAGAAAAATTGATATTGAAAAATCGGACCTTAGTGATTTTGTGGTGTAAGTGGGCTTAAATAAGTTAAAATAGTTTTTAGTCTATCAAAGTCATATCAACGGCTGTTGGTTGACGGAGTAATCAACAGTCAAATCATTCAACAATTTGGCAGTCAGTTTTACCGAGTTTTATTATGACGGAAGTGCACTGGCACGCGGCTTGCTTAGGGGGCGTTCATTAATTACAGCAAACGCCCGTTTACAAGGAGGAAGGGGTCAAGCCAAATCTCAACCAATCTCACGTGAGGGAGAGGGGGCATCTCGGCAAGTATCACGTAATTTTTTTACCACAAGAAACAGCGTAAAATCCTAGAAAACTGTTAAATTGAGTTAAACTTAACAAAGCACTCAGTTTACTTTAATAAATTCAACGCAATAAAGCAGAGATTAAAAGTTAAAAAAAAAACTTTTTTACAAAAAAATAGAACCGACTTCCAAAAAAAGTGCAAAATAACTTGTGTGTGGTTCGCCATTAAAATGTGTTAACAATTCATAGACATACTATAGCAGTAATCGCGGTTGTTTTGCTGTCAATTTTTGAAGTTCCGTTGTCTGTCTCCGAAACCCATCATCAGATCTATATGAAATTTAAATGGGACCATTTCGGCACAAACCCCTTTCGAACAAAAAAGAATTTTGAAAATCCGTCAAGTAATGACGGAGTTATGCTCGAACATACATAAAAAAAAAATACATCCGAATTGATAACCTTCTCTTTTTGGAAGTCAGTTAAAAAAAAAAATAACAATCTTACGACATCTGCCGGGGTAAAAAAATCACCAAAATCACGTCACGTAATAATTAATGGACCTCAGCGCCTAGAGACTAGCGAATCATTTAGCGAGTAGTAAATGTGAAACCATTTCCTAAAATGTTTGCAACCGCGCATCATTACTCGCCAGGTAACTCTAGGTGCTACGCAAGCTGACTATCAGTGCTTTTCGGCCATACCCAATGAGAAACTGGCTATCAACAATATAGTTTTCACTTTTAAAACCATTAAGTATTCCTAAAAAAGTTAATATTGTGGCATAAGTATTGCAGCCGGGCAGTGAAGTACACTTCAACACTTGATACAGGTCGATTCAAACCTAATGGCGGTTATGAAGTGCGCTACTCGCTGCAGTCCAACTCGCGCAATGTTCCGAGCCGCCTTTAAGTTTGAATCCAACTGTATTTACTAGTAGGTCGGCCACCACCTTATAGCTATCCACTATCTTCGCGCATTCAACTGATGTTCGCGCAATTGAAGGACAATTCCCGTATTTTTAACATCGTTCGCATTCTAAATCTCAGTCTCCTGCTTTTAATTTCACAACTTATTAGCCAGGTTTTTTTATATTAATTACTTAGAGAATGAACTGAGTAATATACACACTCACAAAAAGTATTTTTTTGTTTGTGTGTATCAAGAAACAGGACTGCAATAAAAATCATTCCAAACAAGTCACTTTTCAAGCAGTCTGATGCAGTGGGGTGGGAAATCACCCAATGACTTCTCCCGCTCTATCGTGTCAGACTCTCACTGACTAATTCCTGCCCTGAGTGCCCAGGGGCGAGGTAACTCTTTCGAATTTATCCTCAACCCCTGGGCAGGCATCGGCGATGATCGCCGTCGTTATTGCTGACAACTCTTTAAGGCGCGCGTGGAACACTATGCACCGTCGACTCTGGGGCCTGGTGCTGATCGAACCGCGAGTTACTAACTACTCGCCGTCCGCAGGCCCGGGTCTACGGTGGCCGGAGATCGTCTCGCGGCGCCGGAAGCCCCTGCATCTCCTGCGGCGGCTGCTGCCGAGGGCGTGAGGGCGGCTCTGTTGTTGAGTCTCCCTCACCCATGCCGCCTCACTCTTCGCGAGCATTACTGCTTCGCAGAAGGAGGAGACTGCTTCCCATTCCCTCTCGCTCCGTACCATGGCCTGAACCAGGGCAGGGCGCGAGAGGTCGCAGCCTGATGCAGTTGGTGGCATTTATTTTAAGCCAATCACAGATTTTTCAAAATTCACATAGCTTATGTAACTTTGACACTAAAGACGAATTTAATGACACTTAGTTACCTAATTTGTTAAAATCTATCCAGCCATACTCTCGAAAAACATTCTCATCCTTCTGCGCACTGTATCGTCCTCATTTGTTGTTCACGTGATAAAAGCCAAATTACATATCCAATCATCATCATCATCAGCCTTTTAATGTCCCCACTGCTGGGGCACAGGCCTCCTCTCTGTGAGAGGGTGTGGGCCGTAATCCACCACGCGGGCCCAATGCGGGTTGGTGGATGTAAAATGTCTTCGAATTTTTGATTCTAGGACATGCCGGTTTCCTCACGATGTTTTCCTTCACCGTTTTGAGAGCAGTGGTGATGAAATAATTTACACAAAGTGAAGCGCCTGCCTGGGTTTGAACTCACGACCTACAACTTATAAGTCGCGGCCGTTAACACTGGGCCACCACTGCTCTCCAATCCAATAGTCTATGGTAATCAAATTTATGGACGAAATTTAAATTTTTGGTAATTTTTAGTCATTATTGGGATAAGGGCTAAATGATGATGACTTTACTGCCCGTATTCATACCTAAATAGGGAACACTTAGTCCATTCTCTAAGTATTTGTAGTTACCAACATTGATAGCCGCTAAGATGTGATTTAGAACGTTTTAAATTACGGAAATTTAGGGCTTTCAGGAATATCTACGTCAACAGTTGGCGCTACATAGACGACAGGTCTTTTACTTAGAAAACAAAACATAATGACGTAAACACGACGTTGACATGAACTTAATTAATGTCAGGTTTTGACATTAACTGAAGCGTTTTGACAGGTGCTTGGACCTGATGCCTCAGTGCTGCCATCAGAAACATAATGACGTAAACATGATGTTGTCGTCAACTAAACTAATGTCAGTTTTTGACATTATCTGAAGCATTTTGACAGGTGCTTGGACCTGACGCCTAAGTGCTGTCATCTGGAACATAATGACGTAAACATGATGTTGTCGTCAACTAAACTAATGTCAGTTTTTGACATTATCTGAAGCATTTTGACAGGTGCTTGGACCTGACGCCTCAGTGTTGCCATCTGAAACATAATGACGTAAACATGACGTTGTCGTTGTCGTCAACTAATGTCAGTTTTTGGCATTATTTGAAGCGTTATGTCAGTTGTCTGGACCCGACGCCTCAGTGCTGCCATCTGGTGTGCGTCATTTCAGAAAACCCTAATTGGTCGTATGGTTTATTTTTTTTGTAAAAATGGCCACCACGACCAGGAGCAGAGTAAATGCACGAATATAGTGGAAAGCCAGCCTCATATACTTGGGTTGTCAGTCTTGTTTGGAAGGGTGTATTTCAAAGTAAGCTGATGTCAAGTGTCGAAGCTACGGGGCATGTATCTGAAAGGGAAAAGAGAGAGAAGTATAGTATAGGTAGTTATATAAGTTATAGGAAAAATATAATACTTATTGTTAAGCAAAGTTGGGGACGCCATCATTTGAAGATCTCTTTTATCGTTTGTTGGTCTTGACCACTATCTCACTTGCAGGTACGCTTTTTTTTTTTTTTGAGTGGCGTCTTGCAGGCCAGCCTATGAGGCTGTCGTCTGCTTAACCGGACTTGCCTGTGAAGGCTCTAATTTATTAAAGCCTCCAGCCAGGACTTATTATTTCCTTACATACTAAGTGACTACGCTAAGGGCACTCCTTGCGGAGTACGGGCCTCGGCTTAGGGCGTCACTGGGGGAGGGGCAGCAAGGGAAGGCTGGATCAAGTTTCCATTAATTGGGGAATCAGTTGGCTCAGCGGCGCGTGCTGGCAAGAGACTGGGAGGGCATTGACTGGGTCTTCGCGACGGGCCTCGACGGCGAGGGCGGAACGACGGCGGTCTGCGTTTGTGTATTGTGCTGGTTTCCCTACGGCTCTCTTGGAGCAGAGTGGTGGGGTCGTCAGGTATGAGGTGATGGTACGCGATGATGTGGACGACTTTATAGCACGCTTGCCTAGAAGAGTAACCTATTCAGTCTTGTCTTAAGGTGGAGCGCCAGGGAAGCCCGCGATATTATTATTTTTTACGTTTTTTGCAATTTGGAGGTCTATATGTTGGTCAAAATATGATACGCGGCCGTAGCAAGTACGTACTTACAGAACTGTAATCATTAAAATCATCAATACAACTCTCTCAGTAAGTATTGATGCCAAATGTCATGATTTCATGAAAGACTTACATTTGACATCAATTCTAACTGAAAGAGTTGTATTGGTGATTTTAATGATTACAGTTCTATAAGTACGTACTTGCTACAACCGTGAACATATTTTGACCAAGATACAACCTGATACTGACCTGCAAATTGCAAAAAATGTTGCAAACATTTGAATTTCGCGGGCTACCCTGGAGTTTCCACCTTAAAGACCCCCAGGTTGTACCTATCAGGAAACACAGACAACAGTAGGGAATACCACTCGTTATTTCTACGCTCAATTAATATGTTCCCAAAAGGTTTTTTGCGTGTGGGTGGAATGTCCATCATATACCGATGGCGCATTGCCGTACTTCTTGTAGTTCCGATGATGCAACGAGCTTGGTGGAATTAAACTATGTAATTCCGACGAATATCTCCCCGAAATGTAACCGATAGAAAACCGACAGGCTAGCAACTCAGCATCAAGCATCAATGCTCAAGTCTTTGGAGTTCTTTTTTTTTAAATTAATCTTCGCTTTAATAGTGATGCATATTTACTTAATAACATTATAAATTCATTCCACTTTGCCATTTTAGTGAAAATTAATACAAGTTTGGATGATTTAAAAAAAAAAAATTGTTGTACTGAGTTTATTTTCTTCTTAATTGTACATAAGCATCGGGCGAGTGGGAAATGGGTCGAAATACAGTATGAAACAAGTTTAAGAAGTTAACTAGATGCACAAGGTACGAGTATTAGTGTATTTTTTTTTGGGACAATCCCGCCACACTATTCCCAAACACTAAAACTCCTAAAAGCCAGAATCAACAGTGGCGACCACCAGAAAAATGCCGAGGCAATGAAGCTCGACGAGTCCCGGAGAAACTACAGAACAGAAAAAACAGTAGAAATCGCAGAGCGCTTCATTAGTATCGGAACCAGCGTACCCAAACTCACACATATACAGGTTAATTGTATTTCGTAACACTAAGAAATCCTTGGTGTCATTGGTAATTTATTATTGATAGAAATAGAAAGTAGAAAATATGTCAGTCATCGCTTATTTGAAATTAACCACAGTTATATGAGCATAGAGTCGTTTATTGTCTACTCTTTTTAAGTATTTATTACCTTTTCCGTTTAATGAGCAAGTTACGCTACCCGACGCTAGATGTCACTACACATATTAAATACATTTAATTAAAAGCTCTATTGTGTTAACGATAAGATTGATATTTCCGTAACGAGGTGATTAGTACTGTAGTAGAGTAGCTGACTTTGACATGTGCATAGTAGGAATCTTCGCGAATAATATGTTTGAGTTAAAAGAAAGTAGACATTAATTTGTAGAACATAAAGTCAACTTTTACTTGTCTTGTTTAATAAAAGATTGTTTTTCAAATTTTAACAACCTTATAGGGAGTTACATGTTTGAGCCGTTTGGGGTTGAAACACTAGGGCCATGGGGTCCGAGTGCTCATCGAATTTTCCGGCATATCAGCAAGCTGTTAGTCGACTCTTCACGTGACCAGAGGGCTGGGCTTTTCTTTGGCCAACGAATCAGCATTGCTATTCAACGTGGCAATGCTGCTAGCGTTCTGGGCACTTTTTCCATTGACAGCGATGTGGATGAATTTTTTGATGCCCAGTGAGTTGTTTTTTCATACGCATTTGTACATGTTAGGTATTATTGTTAGTTTGTATATATATCTTTTAAGTTATTTCTATAAATATAATCTCCGCAATAAATAATTTTAATCGAAATAAAATAAATTAGGACTAATCGACGGTATGATATTCCACCATTTGATAAATTTTTCGTTCTGCTTTAGTGTTTACATTTTAAAACAGCACAATAGGGCATTTTTGTATTTTTTTCAAGTTGTAGTCACCGTGACGGTTGTAACAAGACTGATGCGCGTGGTGTGTGCGCGGAGGAGACATATGCGGAACTCCGCAAAAGTCGGGGTACGCGGGCCCCGCCTACTTGCGACTTCTACTGTTTTTTTCTTTTCTTTGGGAGAATCAGAAAAGAACAGCGGAGGAGTAAGAAAACATAATTTCCACGAATGTATGTATTAGTGGATGTGGCCTATTAGGATAGCGACGAAACAAATGATGTGAATGGTGGTGCAGCTGAATACCAGTATTTTACACAACCCAGTAACTGGGTAGCACGATACCCCTTGGTAAGACGGATGTCAGATTTTCTGGCTTCTGGATTGCCACGACTGTCAAGATCTTTGACAAATGACAGCTGGGCACGACTTAACGTGCATCCCAAGACAGGGAAAAGTCTACCGCTCCACCCAGAGCGGGAGAAGTAATTTGATGATTTCTCAGACTCAAAAAGAAAAGGGTGGATGGGACGTCGACGCACAATTTGATACCATGAATCAGCACATATTATATATTTTTTTAGGTTCCGAACATCCGAATGTAATAACGGAACCCTTATAGAATCACTCGTGCGTCTGTCTGTCTGTCTGTCACAGCCAATTTACTCTGAATCTACTCAACCGATTGAGTTGAAATTTGGTACACACATGATTATCTGTGGCCCAAATACGAACGTGTGACGTAAGTAAATGAATTTGGAATATGGGGGTCACTTTGGGGTGTAAATAAGAAAACTAAAAAACAAAATACACTGTAATATACATATCAAATGGAAATGTTGTAAGGATTTCAAATATAATTTTTCACAATTCCAAAATCGATAGTTTTTTTAAGTTATTTGAGAAAATAGATGACCATTCCCCCCCTTATCTCCGAAACATCTAGGCCCAAAATTTTGAAAAAAATATAAAATGTAGTTTATTTATAGATTGCAGGAAAACTTATTAAAAAATATGATTTGTTCGGAACCCTTTGCGCAGGTCCGACTCGCTCTTGACCGGTTTTTAATATATAAACAGGTACTGCTACTCACCTGACGCCAAAGTCGTGAACGTTAAACACAGCGTAGTGGTCGTTCCTGAACACCGGATAGAAGTGTTCCACCGGCTGCGTCAGTAGCGTGTGGCACATCGATGGACGGCTGCTGAGCCAGGGGGCTTCCACGTCCCAGATGTCCTGGAAGGAGCAGCCGGTGCTGGAGGATGAAAGAATAAACTTTGATAAAGTATAAGTAAGAGAAGATGGCGGGACGCCTTGGATGGATCCTGGCGAATTGCCGTGAAGAAGCACAGCGGGTCTAGACAGATAATTTTTCTGTTAACATTCACGCGAAACGCTCCATTCACGCGCCATGGTCGATTTTGTTGCGAAATTAAAATTACTCTCAAGCGCCATTGTCACATTTTTAGAGTAAGCGGATTGTTCACTTGAAATCGATTTTTTACTGTGGTCGCATTGTTTGAGTTTTAAGAAGTAAATAAAAGATGGCGCTGTATTAAAGTCCGCGTTTTTTGTTCCTGGGCACCCCGCACGGAGGCATAGAGTTAAAATTACAATAAATAGTTCAAATGTCGTCTGTCAAATGTCATTGTCAAAAATGGCGCGATGTGTTTTTATGTGAATTGTTTATTTAACTAGAATTTACTTAAAATCGAGTGTAATTGTGTTGAATATCTAAAAAATCCACAAAGAATCAAGTTTTACGAATAACTAAACATGTCAAAGGTTCAATGTGTGTTGAAAATGACAATATTGAAATACGAAACATCGAAATAGCCGGAATGTTTACGTAAGTAAATAATGTGTTATTTATTTATTTTAAGTACGATTTACTAAGTAATACCGTAATACATCATTAGTATTACGGTTATTAGTTACTAATTCGTATTTACAAACAGATATAACAGTAAAATACAACGACAAAATAGGTAAATATTCCATCTTGGCGTAACCTTGACCCACAGTCGGCGCTAAAATTCGGTGGGGATGGGGTGATTGTTTGGGTCTAATGTGGTACTTAGAACATTTCACATGGCGACTCAGGGATATCAAAAAAAAGGTTATATAGTCTAGTTTAATGATAAGTAGGTTTTAAAGACACAAACTACAAAATTATTGGTAAAAACATAGGTGAAACTAATTTTAACGTATACCGCTAACGGTTACGTTAAGGTTTACATTTATTTTGAAGTACTTAGAACACGTTATCGTATTAGTTTCACTTATATCGATTCTCTATAGTTGCAGCTATATCACTAATTTTTTGTATGTTTGTAGCTATAGTAGTTTACTAGATATTAAGCTTTAATTTGGTAACGGCACAGACCCGCTTGCGTGAAGTAATGCCGATCGAGCGGATGGCGTAGCTGCTATGTCAAAGTTCGCTTGGGTAGCGGTTGAATGGTTAGTACAAAAGGAATGCAATGACTTGAATTATCACGTGACTTCTCCGCTGGTAAAGTTATTTGTCTAAGCCCGCAGGTCCGAGAGAAGTGGAAGGAATGGGGGGCAGCCTTTGCCCAGGAGTGGACAGTCCAGACTAAATAAAGTAAGAGAAAAACGGGACAGTAACATGTTGCCAGCAACATGAAAATGTATATTATTAACGAATTTTGCAAGTGTAGTGTGCAGCTCGCCTTACCCTATATAATGTAACTGCACTCATATATTTTAGACATTATTATACGAATTATGAAAACGTACAGTCGTCTCTAATTTACCTACGTCACTCCATTACATGGCGACCCTTAGCCAGCAATTTTTCCAACTAATATTTTATTAAATAATTGTCAAATATGAAGAAGAAGGCGTTTAATTACTTGCAAGATTAGAAGACTAGAAGATTAGAAGAACCTCTAGAAGAATGGAAATATGGAAGAAAAATTAATTTTGAAGAAAGAAGATGAAATCTAACTTATAGAAGAATTCCGGAGAAGAAAGGAAACGAAAGAAGACCCTCACAGAAAAATTTCATGAAGATCGAAAACAAATCTGGTTCGAGTAGTCAACCTCTTTGATGCTGTTGGTGCCGGGTGCGTGGCGTATGCTCAAGCCCATGATGCGAGGATGTGCAGGCTGCCGGGAGATAATAGTACGGGTCCGATGTGGAGCAGCCGGGAGACAATTCCAGCTCAATAAGTAGTCAAATAAATGTCGCAATAAGCAATCACGCCACCTTCGACGTCATTCGTGACCTACTTACATATCCGGTGTCGGTAAGCGCATCCAAGCATATTTTTGCGATGTCTATCAATTAGTGATTCCATTATTTTTTTTTAATTTGATGTAAAATTTTAATATTATAATTAAGGTATGTCCCAACAATTAAGAGAACTTCATTCTAAACTAAAATATTTAAAAGAATCTTTAGTAAAACTTGGTCCAGATAGGCGTAATAAAGAATTAGGATATAAAAATTAGATGAAGCTGAAAAGGAGTATAAACAATTGGAGTATATTTTGACTCAGTTGAACCAAGAAGTTGCTGATAGCAAGATAAGCAAAGAATCTTGTGAATCTTTTCAAGCATTAGTTGATGATATTAACTCAATTTTTAAATATATAAAGGGTTTATTTCGTAATATAGATAATAGTAGTCAAACTAACTTTTCATATTTATTAGATACTTCAAAAATGGGTGATTCGTTCGATATTAAAACTGCCATATCCCTGTTGCCGGTAATGAATGGCCAGGAGCAGGTGACTAAGCAGCTCGTAGATGGTATTTTGTTTTATAATTCTATGTTAAATGAGGCAAGTAAAAGGCAATTAATTGAATTTATTTTAAAAACTCGATTGTCTTCAAGTGCGAAACTTCGCCTTAAGTCTAAGTATCAGGATGTTGAAATTTTGGTACAGGACATTAGAAAATATTTACTGCCAAAAAACTCTACAGTTGCTTTGCAAACACAATTGTTTAGAGCTTCTCAAGGTCGTAGAAGTATCGAGAAATTCGGTACAGAGCTCGAGGAGTTGTTCGTGCAGCTCACGATAGCGCAAGCGAACGATAATAGTGCTACCTACGAGATATTGCGTCCTCTCAATGAGAAGACTGCAATCAAGAGGTTTAGTGATGGTTTGGCTGACCGTCGTCTCGGTACTATCATTGCATCGAGAGACTTTAATTCATTGCCTGAAGCCATTAGGGCTGCGGTAGACGAACAGTCCATGTCTGTCCAACACCAGGATCAGGTCATGCAGTATAGAGCTACCCAAAATAATAGGCGTGAATTTACTTATAAACGAGGTTTTCGTGGCCGAGGTAATAATCGCCCTAATAATAATTATTATAACGCCAATAAAATGAATCGCACACATGACAATGACAATGGCACGAACTCAGGTCAAAGACCCTCGTGGGTCATACATCGAGGTAGTAATAGAAACGTTCAGCAGCGTCAGCAGAATCGCGGCGCGCGGACGGCACGTGGCCATGCTCATGTCCAGCATAGTGCGCAAGAGTTCAATGTTCGAGGTGATGCAACTGTTGCTAATAACGGAGAATTTTTTCGTCCCTAAGGAATGCACTCATTCTATTTTTAGTTTTGGAAATTTTTGTGTTGTTAATTGTCAACTTAAAAATAATAGTAATTTTAATTTATTAATAGATAGCGGAGCAAGCTTGTGTGTGCTTAAGTATGAATGGTTATCGCGATACGAGAGTTTGTTAAGTTCAATACATCAGGATAAGATAACTATTAAGGGAATTAGTGGTTATATAGAATCTCTAGGATATATTTACTTAGATATTATCATTAACGGCGTAGCGTTTAATCAAAAGTTCTACATTTTTGAGAATTTATCTTGTACCGCAGAAGGTATTCTCGGTCAGAATTTCTTTATGAGATATAATGGAATATTAAATTATAAAGATGGTACTTTGAGTTTGGAAAACCAAGACCAATCCATTATTATTCAAGTTTATAGGAGTAGTAGTAATATGTTTACAATCCCGCCTCGTTGCGAAATAATGAAACATTTTCCGACGTCACAAGTTAGTGATTGCGTCATTTTGTCCAAAGAAATTTATAAAGGTGTGTACACAGCGGGTGTTATATCAAAACCACGAAATGGTTTCATTCCTGTTAGGATTTTAAATACTACTGATAGTTCGGTAAATATACATTTCTCAGATATAAGTACTAGTTGTTTAGATAATTATTTTGTTTGCAACTTTGACGATAATACTATTACTACGAATAGAGTTAAAACTTTATTTAATACTTTAGAATTACATTCATATTTGAATAAAGAGGAACAAAGAAGTATTGAAAGCATATGTGCAAAGTACGCCGATGTTTTCCACTTGCCGGGAGACACACTGACTACTACAAATTTATTAGAACATTCTATTATATTAAAAGAAAATACGTCCCCAGTGTACGTTAAGCCTTATCGGTTGCCGAATGCATTGAAAGGTGAGGTACAAAGGCAAGTAAATGATATGTTGAAAAACGATATCATAGAAGAGACAGTTTCGGAATGGTCTAGTCCAGTCCTTTTAGTCCCTAAAAAGTCCGATAGGTCAGGAGAAAAGAAATGGAGACTTGTAGTGGACTATCGTCAACTTAACAACAGAATACAAGACGATAAATTTCCACTACCCAACATTACTGAGATATTAGATTCATTGTCGAATAATATCTATTTTTCGAAATTAGATCTCAGTCAAAGTTTTTATCAACTATCCTTAGAGGAAAGCTCGAGAAAATTTACAGCTTTTACTACTGATAAACAATATCAGATGAAGCGCTGCCCAATGGGTTTAAAGACGTCACCCAACGCTTTTGCACGTCTCATGACTGTGGCAATGTCAGGGTTAAATTATAAAGCATGTTTTTTGTATCAAGATGATTGTACTGTGGTAGGAAATTGTCTTGAAACCCATAACAAGAACCTTATACAAGTCTTAGAATGTTTGCGAAAGGTTAACTTAAAATTAAATCCTTCTAAGTGCGAATTCTTGCGTAAAGAAATAGTATATTTAGGGCACAAGATTACTTCTGAAGGTATATTCCCCGATCCATCAAAAATAGAGTGTCTTCAGAACTATCCTAAACCGCAGAATGCTGACGAAGTTAAAAGATTCGTGGCATTTGCTAATTATTACAGACGTTTTATCCCGAATTTTGCGTCAATAGCTTACCCTTTGAATGCGTTATGCAAGAAAGATGTAGCGTTCGTGTGGAGTGATGAATGTGAACGAGCATTCGTTAGGTTGAAAGAGATTCTCGAGTCCGACTGTACTTGACTATCCTGACTTTCCTGACTTTACCGAGAGCAATTGTTTTACGCTACAGACTGACGCATCAAAACAAGGCTTAGGTGCCGTACTGTCTAATAGCAATGGAAAGGTCGTCGCGTATGCTAGCCGTAACTTAAAACCTGCGGAAACGCGATACCCAGTGATTGAGTTAGAGCTACTTGCTATCGTATGGGCGGTACGACATTTTAGACCTTATTTGTATGGCAAAAAGTTTTATATAACGACAGACCATAAACCTTTAATCTATTTGTTTAACATGACCGATCCTTCAAGCCGACTTACAAAATTTAGACTTTATCTTGAAGAGTATGATTTTGAAATTAGTTATATCCCGGGACGGTACAACGCAGCTGCAGATGCATTGAGCCGGATTCCCGTTACATCTACGAATTTAAAAGATATGCATAAGCATGCAGTATTGGTCATGACAAGAGCTCAAGCTCGTAGGTTACAAACTGACTGTGACATTACTGACACGACTTCTGAGATATCTTCTGCCCCAAGGTCTGATCAGCCTAAGGTAGTAGAAATTCTCAAACGTCCAATTGACAGCGTTGAGTTAGTTTTATATTGTAGTAAAGATACGTTAAATCAGATTAAGAAGTTACACTGTTTAACTAGTGACAATGGTAATTGCGTATATGTTGCTGAAAAATCAGCAATTTTTGTAATATCTCGATCGTTATCGACCGTAAGTGTGTTAGCGAGAGAATTACAACGCTTTTGTAAGCAAATAAATTTAAAAGAGCTCGTCATAATAAATAATAAGCGCTATAAAAGTTTTATAACCGAGGTTTTAAAAGAAATGAGTTGTATAGGTGATATTCCTAAGTTACTTGTTATCAAAGACGTGACAAGAATCGATGACAAAGACACAAAGACTGTGATCTTAAATGACTTTCATCTATTGCCCACCAGCGGACACGCGGGTGTGAATAGGATGCTAAATAATATTAGGAAATATTATTATTGGCCAGGAATGTATAATGACGTCATTGAGTACGTTAAAAAGTGTAAAAGTTGCCAAATTCAAAAACATTCCAACAGGCACACCAAGGAGCCGATGGTCATCACATCCACGGCATCCACAGCGTTTGAGCGAGTTAGTTTAGACATAATGGGCCCTTTAGATGTAGATAACTATAACTATAAGTACATTTTAACGTTACAGTGTGATTTAACGAAATACGTTGAAGCTTATCCCTTAGAAAGGAAGGACACTGTTTCAGTAGCTAGGTTATTTGTAAATAATTTTATTTTAAGGTACGGTATCCCGAAGGAAATAATTACAGATCAGGGCACAGAGTTTATGTCATCAGTTTTCACTGAGATGTGTACTTTATTACACATAAATAAACTCCATTCTACAGCCTATCACCATGAAACTCTGGGAGGCTTAGAAAACACTCATAGAGTTCTTGGAAATTATCTGCGAATTCAGTGTGAAAACAACAAAACAGACTGGAGCACTTGGGTTCCTTTCTGGTGTTTTTCTTTTAATAACGCAGTTCATACTGAGACAAAATATACCCCATTCGAGTTGGTTTTTGGTAAAAATTGTAACTTACCAACTAATTTAACACATAATATGCACGTAGATCCTTTATACAATCCAGACTCTTACCCTTTGGAGCTAAAATATAGACTTCAAAGAGCGCAAACTGAAGCTAGGTTAAATTTATTAAAAAGTAAAGAGATAAGGAAAATATATTATGATAGGAATATGAATGCATGTAGCTATAAGTGTGGAGATTTAGTTTTAGTTAAAAATCAAGTGGGAAATAAGTTAGATAGGTTATATTTAGGTCCTTACGAAGTACTAGAGGATGTACCACCAAATGTAAAAATTTTGAAAGATGAGAAAGAGTATGTTACCCATAAAAACAATACAAAGTTATTTGTTACATAAAATAAATACCTTGTTTTTACCTATTGCACATATAATTACATATTATGTTATGTGAAGTTGTATTTTTGTATTTTTTTTTTATCATGTTGCAAAATATTTGTAAAAATAATTTATAAAATAAATCATTTTTTGTAAAAAGGGGAGGTGTAGTGTGCAGCTCGCCTTACCCTATATAATGTAACTGCACTCATATATTTTAGACATTATTATACGAATTATGAAAACGTACAGTCGTCTCTAATTTACCTACGTCACTCCATTACACAAGTTTTCCGAATGTTAACACAGGGTGAAAGGGACCTGTCTGGGGTCGCGGATAAATTAGAAAGTGTCTGACACGCCCTCCCGCTCCAACCAGAGCAGGAAGTGATTTGATGATTTACCACCCACCAAAAAAAAAGGTGGATGGGACGTCGACGCAAAATCTGGAACCACGAATCGGCACATGATTCAGGACTCCCCAAAGTTGGCATTTTCATCTGTTGGCATATTCATTGACTGTTTATTAAATTTTGCTTTTTCTATGCCAATGAAAAGAATACCTGGAAGGGTTTGAGGAGGCCTTTGCCCAGCAGTGGGACAGTATGGGTAAAAAAAATCACTTCTTCAAACGCAATGTTAATAAAACTAGAAAGAACTATCTCAGCTATTTAGCTGAAGTTCATGTGGCAGCGTGGCAGGATGTATACAAGCGGCAGTGTGAATGATCATTATTAAAATGTTAAAAAAAATGCACATAAATACGTAAAAAATAGGAAAAGTCGACGAATTGACCGAAACTTAGTTCTAATTCCTTTACACGTACAGATTTTGCGTCGATGTCCTACCCTGTAGTCAATAAAGGTTTTCAGAATAAAAACTTTTTTACAAAAAAATAGAACCGACTTCCAAAAAAAAAAACAAAAAGTGCAAAATAACTTTAATTTCGGAAGTCGGTGTGTCTGGTTTTGTTTCATTTTTTGACACCGACTTTCGAAATTAAAGTTATTTTGCAATTCAAAAAGATTGAAGTTAATTAAATTGTGTTAACAATGCATATTTATGCGACAGCAGCAATCGCTGTTTATTTTTTGTCATTATTTGAAGAGTTCCGTTGTCTGTCTCCGAAACTCATCATCAGCTCTATATGAAATTTAAAATGGGACCATTTCGGTACAAACCCTTTCGAACAAAAAAAGAATTTTGTCCGTCAATAAATGACGAAGTTATGCCCGAATATACATTAAAAAAAAAATACAAACATCCGAATTGATTTCTTGATTGCCTTCTTTTTGAAGTCGGTTAAAAAAAACACGTCACCAAGCTAGGGGTAGCGGATAAATTCTGAACATGAGTTACCGCACCCCTGGGCATTCAGGCAGGAAAGGAACAGGGGTGGGTTTTAGTCAGTAAGAGTCTGACACGCCCTCCCGCCACTTAGGCGAGATGTCTTCTACTTTGAAAATGCAGCTTATGACGTAATCAAGACGTTGAGGTCAATTCAGCTAATGTTAAAACTTAAGTGTTTTTTTGACAAGAGCCTGGATCTGATGCCTCAGTGCTGCCATTTCAAAACACCCTCACCGACATGTCTAGCGTGGCAATGGACCACTTGAAATTAGAATAATAATAAACAAGATTTTATTGAACATTTATACATCACATATACAGAGTGGTGATGACAATACGACAATAAATTAAACCTCGCATACCTCAAGACGTTCTCAGTCTACATACAAAAAATCATTTGAATATATCCAGTAGTTTAGTCACAGGAAATTATTTTTCATTTTTAACATTTGCTACATGATGTATCTGATAATAGGGAAACACTGTCAGGTTAACGACCCACATCGGTATAAACATCAAAACATTAAAGTCACTTTGCCAACTCGCTACTTAAGCACTTTCGCCAAATTAGTATTTTCATCTGATTTAGTGAAAATTATACCTTAATTCTGAGTAATAAGAGTCTTAAAGCGTGTCATCAAAGTTGGATAAGAAAGTAACGAATGCGGAAATTGCAATGCACTCATAATATTAATAGAAAATTTAGTGTGTGCGAAAGAGATAAATCTAGTTTCGTTTGTTACTTCGCTTTCTTGAAGAAATTTGCTACTACTATTACTTTAGCTTAGTGTGTCGCCGCGGTCCTGTGAAGAGTCACGCGTCCTCGCTTTGTAGGCCGCTAACTTTCGTGTAGGTACTTCCCCGCCACTCGTGTTTAAATTTGTAAATTCATTTACGACGGTATTAGTGCGAAATTGGACGCTTTATTTTGGTGACAGGACACGTAACGTTTTAATAGGTATTTAGTTAAACAGTGAGTGAATTGTGCGAAATTAGACGCTTAGTTTTTATTGTTTTCGTGTTTTTTTTTTAACGCAACCCAACGTGTAGTTCGCGAAGGGCAGGTCAGGTGTTGACCATACAACTATTCTTAAAGTTTTAAAACGCGACAAACGGAAGCTGTATAAATACAAGAAATTGCATGCATTGTTACCTAGAGACAAACCAGTTAGGGAAAACTTTTGTCGCTGGATTTAAAATAAACATTTCGAGAATCCGGATTTCTTGTACAATGTGATGTGGACTGATGAAAGTACATTTACAAGGAACGGTTTATGGAACAGACAGAATCTTCGTTACTGGAGCCGCGTGACTCCGCGTCTAGGACGGGAGACTTCGCACCAGTACAGGCTGTGCTAAATAATCTGTGATTCAGTGTAATTTTACTGAGCATTAATCCATAATTAAAAGCCAAAAAATCAAGTCGCTACAGGACCGCGCGTTGTTGCCGCTCTTACGACAGGTTAGTGAACTCATATTTATAAATGGTGTTCTATTTCGTTTCTAGTTTTATGCCATTTAGTTTGTTTGAAATTTTTATTTTTTTATTTTCGATGTTAGGACATTTTTGATAGCTTAAACTTATTCTTATAAACTAGTATTGTCCGTGTTTTCATTTATTGTCGTATTGTCTTCTCCACGCTGTATATATCACAGATATTTGAACATCACAAAGTAAGTAAATCGACATGACACTTGACAGATCGACAATACTTTTTTTTTTTTTTACCCCGAAGGGAAGGCTAAAGTCTTTTGACCATATTGCCTAGTCTTACGTAGTGTATTTTTACTTGTTTTTCCATTAGAATGCAGATGTAACATATTCTTATGTTTTTTGCAGTATTTGGCAACAATTGTGTCGAGTCAGCCTTCTTGGCAAACTTCGCTGAGGTAGTCAATACTTCAATAACATTCTCAGCTCCATTTTACCGAGATCGCGGCTGTTTCAATGATTCCACATATTGTCCATTTGCTTTGACACTTGAGACACAAAACTACACCAATTTTACATCACAATACCCACTAGAAATCAATAAACAAAAGAGCCACTGAACTGCACTCGAGAAAATCCCGCCAAAAACTCCGATCGACAATACACCAGCGCCATCTGGTGTTACATTATAAAAGTAAACAGGCAAACACTCGTAGCACACACAGCCAAGTAGTAATACTAATTCCAATGGTGTTTACTTACCTACTTCTCCCATAGCAGGACATGGTCTCAACGACGAGGTACGTGGCCTTGAGTTTGCTTAGTTCTTGGTATAGCTCGTAGGGTGGAAACCTCCCGTACATCTTGTGGACAGCGTACGCTCGCTCCCTGGTAGGACAAACTTACAATATAAATCATCAGCCTTTTAATGTCCCCACTGCTGGGGCACAGGCCTCCTCTCCGTGAGAGGATGTGGGCCGTAATCCACCACGCGGGCCCAATGCGGGTTGGTTGATGTCACATATCTTCGAATTTTTGGTTCGGACATTGCGGTTTCCTCACTATGTTTTCCTTCACCGTTTCGAGAGCAGTGGTGATGAAATAATCTACACAAAGTAAAGCGCCTGCCTGGGTTTGAACTCACGACCTACAACTTGTAAGTCGCGGCTATTACCGCTGGGGCACCACCGGAAACTTTATAATTATAATTATCTATACTAATATTGTAAAGCTGAAGGGTTTGTTTGTTTGGTTGAAGGCGCTAATCTCAGGAACTCCAGCCGGTCGATTCTGTAAACAGCTCACCGTGAAAACTTAGGTGGAGTGAGCGTGAAGTGAACTGTCATTCCACCTTGATTGTATGGATTGACAGCCCACTTCACGTTCACTTCACCTAAGTTTTCACGGTGAGATTTTACAGAATAGCACTACTGGATCGGATTGAAAAATTATTTTTGTGTTAAATAGTCCATTTATCGAGAAAGGCTATAGGCTATATAACATCACGCTGCGACCAATAGGAGCGGAGTATCAATGAAAAATGTGGCAAAAACGGGGAAAAAATATTCCTTTTGGAAGCTTCCGTTGCGTGCACTGCGTAAACGGTTAAAGTTACGCAAAAATTATGTATGACGGAATTGTTCCTCTTTAAAAGTTCTAAATAAATCCGCGACAGCATATGTCTATCTTTTATTTTTATGATAATCAAATTTGTTCTAAAATAATGCATTATTTGCGAAGGTGTTTGTATAAACATGATATTAATCCTTATCCAAATTATTGAGTATATAATTTTATTTGTGTTTTATATAAGTAATAAAATAAGGATATTTTGATTTGTTAGTTTAATCGATAGGGGAGCAGCACTTATGTTATCTGTGTAATTCTGTATCTGTGGCAATCTGGCAATACTGTACTTACCTACTACTCAATAAACGAAAGTTTCTTTGTGCAAATAGAAAATCTCAGTTTCATTAAAAGAATCCTAAACCTTAACACAAATAAATACGTTATTCATAAGTATTTAATTTTGAACAAAATTTCCCTTGACATCCATCATATGATTTTAACGAATATCATAGGAGATATCATAGTGTTAATCAAGTACCACGCGCACATTCATGATGTGCAAGGCGAGCGATCATGAGGGATGTGGTGGTGCGCATACGCTGGCCGGCTACCATTTTGCACTGTATAGCCTATTTATTGAGGAAGGTTATAGACTTTATAACATCACGCTACGATACAGTAACCATAAACACGGGTGAAACAGCGGGCACAGCTAGTACTACATACATGTAGGATGCTGATTCGGAACGCATCATAAAGGTGGATGCTTCAGGTCCGCGAAATTCAAATTTTCTTACATTTTTTGCAATTTGCAGATCAGTGCCAGGTTGTATCTTGGTCAAAATTTGATTCGCGGCCGTAGCAAGTACCTACGTATTTATAGAATTATAATCATTAAAATCTTCAATACAACTCTCTCAGTTAGAATTGATTCCAAATGTAAGTATTTCATGAAATCATAACATGGTCCCGGCTGTCAACTGTGGATCTTTGACAGTCGTTACGGGTCGTCAGAAGCCCGAAAGCCTGACAACCAGTCTTGCCAAGGGGTTTAGTATTACCCAGTAACTGTGTTGTGGAGGTCAGATAGGCAGTCGCTCCATGTAAAGTACTGGTATTCAGCTGCATCCGGTTAGACTGGAAGCCGACCTCAAAATAGTTGGGAAAAGGCTAGGCAGATTGATTTCGTTATAATCTCTCCCGAAAACTACGAAAATGGCGACGAAAAAAAAAAAACAGTGGCACTCCGGGAGTGCCGACAGAAGTGAAAAGTTGAACAAAAATGTCCAACGCGCCTAAAGAAGTTTTCACTTCAATCCGCTACGAGATCCACTATGACTGCTACGCGTCGTAGCACTCGTAGCGGGTCGCGTAGCGGTGTCGGTAACAGTACAGCGAGTTCAATAGTTTTTCCCATCTCAAAAATGCCCAACGCACCTAAAGAAATTTTCACTTCAAAAATTATAGTACCATATTTGGAGAGTGTTAGTGTGGTACATACCGTGCCTCCAAATGTTCGTAATGCGGGTGAGACACTATAGGTCGCCGTGTGACCAGCATGATAGTGGCCAGCACGGGCATCGAACCCGCGAATGCCGCCCCCGCTGGGGTGTCCGTACGGATCCATTCTAGTAACTGTTCCTGATTTATGTCACTGAATTCGCCTGCAAAAGAGTGACATTTTTTTAAAATAAAATTAAAAAAAACAGTGAAGACACGAAAATTAAAAATGTTTTTTTTTTTTACTATTAACTTATTCTTTCTTTACTCACCGATGTTCGACATCTCTTGTGATATACTCTGGAACAAGTCGTGGACGAGTGGAGACATGCACACGAGCCAGAAGAGAGGCAGGAACCGTTTGTATGACCGAGGTAATCTGGGAACATACGGTGTGAGGTTTATAACAGGGATTCACTAAGGGCCTCCATAGACGGACTGTTTGGAGCAGTCAGTGTCGAAAGCTTGAAGCGGTCGCTGTTTCAATATGAAATTGACATTCGCCATACACGGACCGCTCAAGTAGTCATTTGTAGTCGCAGCTAAAAATGCAGTCGGCGTCCTCAAGGGCGGATTTAGGGGGAGGGGCAAAGGGGCACGTTCCCCCCCAGATGATTGCGGAGTTTCCATCACTATACATACTTATTGGCAAATCAAATTATCAGAGCTGTAAAAATAACGGGTGTAAAAAAAGACAGTTTCCGAAGCCGAAAGTTACATATTCTACCCATTATTTGGATATTTTTTTTCCACTAGACCATACCTGGGAATCCACTGGTTCTGAAGATATTGAAAGTAGCAATTTTCTTTTTTATTTTTTTTTACGAAAATGTATTCTATGTGTTACTAAACTTTTTTCAAAACAAACTTTACCTGAATTTTCGACTTTTTTTTTCGAAATTATGAATTTGCAGTTACGAAAACGCAATGAATATCATATCGTTTCCCAGCAATAATTTTTGCGCAAAACTACTTTGTTAGACATATATTATGAGTAGTTAACGGATCTGTGATGTGTCTTTTTACACCCTGTATATGAATAATATAATAATAATATTCCACAACTATCACACAACGCCACCTAGTCCCAAGCTAAGCAGAGCTTGTGTTATGGGTACTAGACAACTGATAAACATACTTATATATTTCTAAATACATACATAATATAGATAAATTACACCCAGACACAGAACAAATGATCGAAATCAGAATAAAATAACAGAAAGAACATGAGTGAAACTCTTGTCCGTTTCTGGGTAGAATAGCGGCGCGGTGGGAGAGCGTGGGTCGGGGCGCGGGCGGGAGGAAACACATAAACAGACTATCTTCATTAAACATGTAATTTTTCTATTATTTTCGTACTTTAATAAACCTTCATATAAATACTACAAGTTTATTTTTAACAGTTATTTCTTGCCCGTCTGCCCCTTGTGCCCTCCCAGAAAAAAAAACCTGGATCCGCCCCTGGTTGCGGTCAAACACAACTGTACAACAACTGCACAAGGACAACTTAGAACAGTCGGGTTGCAGTCGACTCCAACGAGAACACGGCTGCTCTCGTGCAGTTGGTATCGACTGCTCTAAGCAGTCCGTCTATACTATAGAGGGCCTAACTCGCAAGTTTGCGTAACGAAAATTATTGATGGCAAATATACAAGAGCGCGTTTAATGCTTTGATTGGTTCAATGAATTCATCATCATTTCAGCCGAAAGACGTCCACTGCTGGACATAGGCTTCCCCCAAGTGTTGCCACAATGACCGGTACTGTGCGTCTCGCAACTATCTGATTCCCGCGACTCACCAGCAGGCGTATTCGCTAACTCAGTTGACATCCATTTGAAAGGCACTTTGCAGTACATTACTGCTTTGACGTATAGGAAAACCGTAGTGCCACTGATAATATAATACTAGCGTACAGATGCCTCATCCCATACAAAGAAACGGTACCGCCGTAACTACGCGTTTTCGACTTGCAAAAGCAACTTTTGTTCTTGATTCGGGCCCGTCCTCTACACCTCGCTAGATGGTGTTAGCAGCGACGGCTTGCAAGTTGAATTAATTTACATAAAGTCTTACTAATATATTCTCGCATATTGAGGAATTACTATATAGTATTTTTGGCACTTCATAACAGTTTTACTGTTACAAAATGTTTCACTAGACAAATTTTAAAGAGGCAAATGGATAAACTCTAAAACTTCAAACAGAGCCAGTTATTGGTACAAGAAATACAAATACCTAAAGATTCGTTCCAATAAACATCTAAATTTGAATTAGGAGCCAATTATTCCACAATTTTATGCTTATCAAATAAGAAAATACAGTTTCTACCATATTTTTTTTTCAAAATATTAATGTTACTTAAACTTCAATAAGAAATCGATCCATATTACGCCATCTACTGTTTGTTTGTTTGAACTAAATTTTCTTTGTTCGAGATGAGACCCCGTGGTAGTGCCTATTATAATCGATGTCCACCGAGCAATGTACTGCATAGTGCCTATCAAATTGATGTTAACTGAGTTAGCGAATACAACTGCAGGTCAACGGTCCACCTTGTGGACTTATTGATGAATAAATATATTAGCAAAATGGCTTCTGTATCTTTTTTTTAAATTTATCAAAAGGCTCGCGCTTGACCACTATATCACCTGATGGTATGCGCTGATGTGGTCGACGATGGAGCACGCTTGCCTAGAAGTAACCTATTCACTCTTGTTTAAAGACACCCAGGTTGACACTATCAAAAAACACTCCGGGAGGGAATTATTTCTAAAAATAAAACTTCAAATACTTACGCATAGTAACTAGTATTCATCATCAGTGAAGAAACGACGCACAACTGTGTCGTAAATAACAATTTCAGTCTCATTACCAAAGCCGCCATGACGCCAAACACAGCCATTTGCGAAATATTATAAAATATAGCTGGTTCCGCCTTCAAATGTCGTAAGAACATAAGAAACACATCTCCATCGTCACTCTCACATTCCAATTTAGACTTTATCTCCTTGTCTATAACGTCTAAATCTGTAATAGGTTTGCGCTGACGTAGTTTGCTGTCAGAATTTTCCACGCCTGAGTCGGACTCGTCGGAAATATTGCCGTCCTTTTCTATCGTTGGCGTTCTATCGTTTATCTCTTTCGTTAAGTCTTCTACAGCGTCTGTTACCCAGCGATTGCATACGTTTAAGATGCTTAGAACAGCGAAGGGTATTAGAAAAGATTTGAACAGTTTTTTAACTGAACTCCAAGGCAAGAAGTCGAAAACCACACAGCAAGTATATATTAAAGTATGAAAAGTTTTAAAATTCGTAAATTTCGAGTACAAAATATCCCAAACATGCGAATCTTCTTGCACTTCCAAAAAGTTACTTATTAACTTTTTTAAATAAAACGATGCTAAGACTACTATGCATATCCTTAAGAAAATCAGCCATAACTCCACGAACAAATCCACGCGATTTTGAACCTTAACGCGTAGAGAACTGAAGAACAAACAGTAAGCTGAGACGATGACGAAGAAAGAAACGTATAAGGACGATTTTAGCATATCATTGCCTTGTAATAAAAGCACGGCCATATGAAGTCCGCAAAAATGGGAATGTAGAAAGACGCATAGAGCCTTAATGTCTATGATTCTGAATTGTTCCATGACGAAGAAAATGGCGGTTTGTGTGAGGAATATGAATTGACTGAACTGCCAGAATAATAGGCAGAGGCAGTTCAGTATGAATATTGAGACCTGGAACAAAGAGAAACGAACATTAAAATAATACCAAAAAAGGAGGCTACGAATTCGGATATGTATGTTCGGGCATAACTCCGTCATATATTGACGGATTTGCAAAATTCTTTTTTTTTGTTCGAAAGAGGTTTGTTCCGAAATGGTCCCATTTAAATTTCATATAGATCTGATGATGGGTTTCGGAGACTTTTTGAAGAGTTCCGTTGTCTAACGGAACTCTTCAAAAAGTGACAACAAATCAACCGCGATTGCTGCGATCGTATGTCTATGAATTATTGTTAACAGTTTAATGGAGAACCAAAACTAAAAAGTGAAAAATAAAAAACTTTTTTACAAAAAAATAGAACAGACTTCCAAAAAAAGTGCAAAATAACTTTAATTTCGGAAGTCGGTGTTTCTGGTTTTGTCTTCTTTTTATGATAAAAAAAAATAGAACCGACTTCCAAAAAAAGTGCAAAATAACTTTAATTTCGGAAGTCGGTGTTTCTGGTTTTGTCTTCTTTTTATGACACCAACTTCCGAAATTAAAGTTATTTTGCACTTTTGTTGGAAGTCGGTTCTATTTTTTTGTAAAAAAGTTTTTTTTTAAACATGCTTTTAAATTCATACATAAAATTTCGTGTCTGTGCTGTTAGCCGTTGAAGAGTTCCTCTATCTGGAGCTAGTCCTGGATGTCAATTCAGGTCATACTTATTATAATAATCAGAGGTCGGAATTAGGTAGAGTTATTTATGTACTTGCATCAAAATGTTGATATTAATATGGATCTTCCCGGAATTTCTAATGGACAATCCCGTGTGGCTAACAATCATCATTCTTCTGCCCTTATCCCAATTTATTTGGGGTCGGCGCAACATATCTTTTTCTTCCATACTCCTCCATTAGTCGTCATCTCTGTAGTCATCCCCTTTTTACCCATATCCTCTTTCACACAGTCCAACCATCGTTTCTTTGGCCTTCCCCTACTCTTATAGCCATCCACATCCATACACAAGACTTTCCTCACGACATTCTCTTCATTCCTCCGCATCACATGCCCATACCACAACAACGTGTGGCCAATAATATTACAAATAAATAATAATAAAAACCTCTATTGTTTTTAACCGTCGAAAAAAAATAGGAGGAGGTTCTCAATTCGACCGTATATATATTTTCTTTTGTTCTCACAAGCTATGTTGTGTGAACTACAAATGTGGCAACATCGCGCGTGTGCGCATTGGAATTTGGCAACTTCGGACATCCGATGTTGTTGATGTAAATTTGGCAACATCGCGCGTACAGTGGTTTAAATTGTGTAAAAGTAAATAGCTTTTTTATTCAATAAATCACGGGCTTTTTCTGCTCTTTAAAATCAATCTCGGGATTTGAGGCCTATCCACTTTATTCTTTCGCTGTATGAAATCAGTGTAAGTACATAAATAACTCTACCTAATTCCGACCTTTGATATTAATGCATTGTCATTGGAACTGAAACCACTTGTGAAAATTCAACTCCATTTGATAAGAGGAAGTGGTTTTAACTCAGCTTGCAAGATTTGACTCAAAAATTACATAAAAGTTTGTAAAAAAAAAAACTGGTACAGAGCGAGTCGGACTCACGCGCAAAGGGTTCCGAACAAATCATATTTTTTTCAGGGTTTTTTTTAAACTGCCTCCACCTTACAGGTTTTCCTGTAATCTATAGGTAAAGAACTACTTTCTGTATTTTTTTTTCAAAATTTTAGGCCCAGTGGTTTCAGAGATAAGGTGTGGAGGGGAATGGTCATTTTTCATCTATTTTCTTAAATAACTTTAAAATTTCATATTTTAAAATTATGAAAAAAATATATTCCAGACCCCTACAATGTACCTTTTCATTTGATATGTCGCACACACTTTTCATTTGATTTTAAATTTTCCGATTTTCACCCCATTAGTGACCCCCATATTCCAAATTAATTTATTTAGGGTACACGTCCGTGTTTGGGTCACAGATATTCATGTGTGTACTAAATTTCAACTCTATCGGTCCAGCAGATACGGAGCAAATTGGCTGTGACAGACGGACAGACAGACACACGAGTGATCTTATAAGGGTTCCGTTTTTTCATTCGGACTATCGCAACCCTAAAAATTAATTTAAAAAAACTAAAAAAAAACACTCTCTTTCGTGTTTTTCTCAGCAAACTCTCATTTGATACCCATACCATGAGAATGCATTTAAAATAACTAGTCCGCCATCTTTGAAAGTCCGCCATATTGGATTTAAAATGACGTCACTTAGCTAACCATGCATTATCATCCAAACTGAACATGTATGCAAAATTTCAGCTCAATTAGAAACCGAAAAGTGGGTCAAATTTAACTAAAGCTAATAAAAGCGTGTTAGAGAGACACGTTAAACATATTAAATCATATAAAATAGAGGTATATTATTCCCAAGCCGGTTCAATACCTACAGATTGGTGGATTTTACATGTCTTCGATTTTTTGTTTAAAGTGCCGGTTTTTTCACGATGTTATTCTTCACAATGTTGAGACAAAGATATACAAGTCATAATCAAATATCCATCACGTGTATTTTCGCCGAAGATTTTCAACATATTTGTTTCTCCCTCTATCAGAGAAAACTCCTGAGTGCCGAAGTGAAAACTTCTTTAGACGCGTTGGGCATTTCTGAGATGGGAAAAAACAATTGAACTCGCCACCGACACCGACGCGGATTTAAGTGAAAACTTTAGGCGCGTTGGGCATTTTTGTTCAAGTTTTCACTTCTGTCGGCACTCCCGGATTGCCACTCTTTTTAACCGACTTCGAAAAAGAAGGAGGTTAACAATTCGGATGTTTGTATTTATGTATGTTCGGGCATAACTCCGTCATATATTGACGGATTTGCAAAATCTTTTTTTGTTCGAAAGGGGTTTATTCCGAAATGGTCCCATTTAAATTTCAAAAAGATCTGATGATGGGTTTCGGAGACAGACAACGGAACTCTTCAAAAATTGACAGCAAATCAACCGCGATTGCTGCTATCGTATGTCTATGAATTGTTAACACAGTTTAATGGGGAGCCACAACTAAAAAGTGAAAAATAAAAAACTTTTTTACAAAAAAATAGAACCGACTTCCAAAAAAAGTGCAAAATAACTTTAATTTCGGAAGTCGGTGTCAAAAAACAAAGACACAAAACAGGAACACCGACTTCCGAAATTAAAGTTATTATGCACTTTTTTTGGAAGTCGGTTCTATTTTTTTGTAAAAAAGTTTTATTTTATTTTAGTTTAGTTTAAACCACGTTCCCTGAGAGTGTTCATGGCATCACAGCGGGCCCTGGCAGAATACCAGCGCCACATTATTTTATTGTTTCAAGATATCACAGCATATGCAAGCAAGCGCCTTTTTGGCCTCGCAAAGTTTATTTTAATTTTAATATGTATTATTAGTTTTAATAAGTTCTTGTGTGAGGCAAAAATAAATATTTTTTACTAGCTGACCCGACAGACGTTGTCCTGTCTTAGCTGTGAACTGTCAAACGCGCGAATTTTAAATAGTCGTGAAGTTTTCCAATTTTCCGCCCAACTTTCTTGATTTTTTCTTTAATTATAAACTTCTCCTGACAATAACAAACCCATCAAAAAAAGAATAAACGAAATCGGTACAGCCGTTCACGCGTGATGCCATGACCAAGGGAAATAGGGATTTATTTTTATATAATTACATAGATACAGCACGTAACAAAAAACCCTATCCGATCCAATAAAAGTGTATTCCTGGTTTAACATACGTACTAGAAAAAATTGTCAAAAAAATGTAACTCATAAAAACCAAAAGGTATAGATTTTTTATTTTTATAAAATATGCGAAATTTAACACTAAATATGGCAAATTTTCATAAGTTGACAACACTCCAGCGCTTTACCTATTTTTTAAAATTAATTTATTTCAAACGATACTGCCCTGCACTAGCCGCGCTGTAGGCACTCTTTAACAAAGGATCAGAAAGACCGTCTCGCTCAGGCGGCTTCTTTGACTCAAAACTGTAGGTGAACTTTGTCGAGCGCTCAGTGTTGCCTTTGAAAACTTTTTCTTTTATTTTAAATTAATTATTTTCATTGGGAAAAAATAATAATCTCGTATCCATTAAATGATTACGTATATGTGTACACCAGTACGATACCAAATGTACTCTTCAGGATTGGACAGGGTTACATGCTGTATAGATTTCTTCCTTCTTTCTATATTGGTTGACTATATTTGTTATTTTTTTACAATTTGAACATTCACCTGCAACTGAAATGTAGTACTCCTCTGTCGGTCCCTGAGCTGCATGGAGACCAGCCAAGTCTGCAGCAGTAGGAGTGGCGCGGCAAAGTTCTCGCGCTCGTTCGGCGCCCACTGCACTCGGGTGCACTCGCAGTGGTTCGCGAAGTACTGGGCCACTGCCAGGAGACCGCCCAGGATGCTTTCGCTGAAAACCAATCAAAATACGTTTAT
Source organism: Polia nebulosa (assembly GCA_951329385.1). Classification (NCBI taxonomy): domain Eukaryota; kingdom Metazoa; phylum Arthropoda; class Insecta; order Lepidoptera; family Noctuidae; genus Polia; species Polia nebulosa. Next base: position 16,654,803 of record OX589615.1, read on the forward strand.
TGTTTTAATTTGATACCGTTTAACATAACATACCCGTACCTACCTATACTGTCCACAGACTAATTGCACCATAGAGTTAATCACCATAGACATAAGCAAATTATTAATAAGATTCACTATTTTTTAAAATATTTACCAATGTTACTTCATGTTTATATGACAGTACGCCTTTTTATTATTATTTTTTTTAATTTGTGTTTAGTCTTATTTTATTTGTTCTCTGTTATTAAGATTAGTTTTCACCTCGTCCCGTGAATGCATCCGTGGTATAACAGGGCCCTAACAGAATACTATTTTTTTTTATTTATCCCGAAGAGAAGGCTATAGTCTTTTGACCATATTGCCTTGTCTTACGTAGTGTATTTTTACTTTTTTCCATTAGAATGTAGATTTAACACATTCTAATGTTTTTTGCAGTATTTGGCAACAAATGTGTCGAGTCAGCCTTCTCGGCAAACTTCGCTGAAGTTGTCAATACTACAATAAAATTCTCAGCTCCATTTTACCAAGATCGCGCCTGTTTCAATGATTCCACATATTGTCCAGTTGCGTAGACACTTGAGACAAAAAACTACACCAATTTTACATCACAATATCCACTAGGAATCAATAAGCGAATAATTAAAACAGCCACTGAACATCACTCGAGAAAATCCCGCCAAAAAAAAAAACCTAACAGAATACCAGCGCTGCGTTATTTATTTTTTAAATCTCACAGCGGCGCCTTTTTGGCCTAAAAAAGCGCCTAAATCAGTCTGTTCCAATTTATTTTATTTTGTATTGTTAGTATTAAGTGCTTGTGTGGTACAAAAACATGTTTTTTTCTTTCTTTCTTACCTCGGCAAGCCGTTAGTGCCGGCTGTCATATTTTTATTTTATTATCATTGATAGGCTCGCGTATAACCACTATCTCACCTGATGGGCAATGATGTGGTCGAAGATGGAGTACGCTTACCTAAATGTAACCTATTTACTCTTGACTTAAAGATTTCCAGGTTGTAGCTATCAGAAAACACAGACTACGGCAGGAAATTCCACTCCTTATGAAAGGAGTCCTTATGTAGGAGAAGGTCCGACGGGCTTGGCGGAATTACACTATGAAATTCCGATGCACACTTCCCAAAATGTAACCGATGGAAAACCGACAGTTTAGCAACTCGGCATCGATGATCAAGACTTTGGAACAATTTGAAAAACATTTTTTTATTATTTTCTAGGTTTTCCCCAAAATTTTCAATGTGCGGACTCATATTTAAAATTAATTAATATACGTTACACGTTCGTGTTTGGGTCACAGATATTCGCGTGTGTACCAGTAGTCGGACCAGTAGATTCGGAGCAAATTGACTGTGACAGACAGGCAGACGAACAGAAAGACGTACGAATTATCCTAAGGGTTTTGTTTTTCGTTCGGAACCCTAAAAAGTGAAAGATAAATGCTGAATATGACTCCTAATTACCTTAGAGCAGCGGCATGCAAAAACAAGGCGGCCACAGTTAATCCCGCTAGCCACCACACGGCCTCCAGATAGAAGAAGATCGGCTGCCCGAGCCCCACGCAGCTCTCCACGGGCGCTAGGCCTTCGCCCCGGTCCACCATGTGACACTTACGGTGGGCCGTCGTGTTGAGGTACGGTTCGAAGTACCGGTACACTGCTGCGATCATCACCTGTAATAGGTTTTAGACTTTTGGATGACATAATATGAAATACAGTTTTTTTTTCAGGGTGGGCAATCATCAAGTAACTTCTCCCGTTCTGGTCTGGTGGAGCGGGAGGGCGTGTTAGACTCTTACCACAGTATAGAAAGATACAGTAGGACGACGCCTTTGATCTCGTGGTAAATGCCGACAGCGTGTAGGCATTGACACAACAGCTAGGGTAGTCTCAAGTAAACGATATTTATTATTTTTTTTTATTTATTTTAGATCAACATCGTAATCACGTTAAGGTGGCTCCAGGGTAGCCGGCAAAATTCAAATTTTCTTACGTTTTTTTGCAATTTGATTCGCGATCATAGCAAGTATGTATTTATCACACTTATATTATAAAGGCGAAAGTTTTTGAGTGTGTATGTTTGTTACTTCTTTACGCTCAAATGGCTGGACAGATTTTAGATAGCTTATGTCCTGGATTAACACACAGGCTACTTTTTATCCTGGTCTACGCGGGGGAAACCGCGGGGCGCAGCTAAATCATCAATACAACTCATCACGCCCTCCCGCTCCACCCAGAGCGGGAGAAGTCATTGGATGATTTTCCAACACACAAAAAAAAAAAAACTCTCTGTTAGAATTGATACCAAATGTAAGTATTTCATGAAATCTAGACATTTGGTATCAATTCTAACTGAGAGAGATGTATTGATGATTTTAATGATTATAATTCTATAAATACATACTTGCTACGGCCGCGACTCAAATTTTGACAAAGATACAACCAGACACTGACCTGCAAATTGCAAAAAACGTAAGAAAATTTGAATATCGCGGGCTACCCTGAAGCATTCACCTTAACGTTGACAATTTGACATGACATGACGAAATGGAAAATATTTAGACATAATATTGATAACGGTGGGTCATACTTGCAAAATCGACTAAGTCGGTTTTTGGCATCACCAGTGCCAAAAACCAGGGCTCCAGATACTTTCAAGTATTTTCTTTTTAGCAAATAAACACTATTTATTTGTTAACCTTTCATCCGTGCGCGGAAATTGAAGAAATTGCAGTTCTTTATTAATGTAACATGACGACTTGCAATCTTTCACAACACACGTCGTATGCACCATTTTAATTAAAACAATAATAAATTGACACACGATAGACCTGAAAATTATCTCCCGAACTACTAACACGGTAGCGAACGCAGGTCGGAAGCGCCCTTACCCCGTCTCGCCCCTCCCGATTGCCCTGTCTAGACGTCTTCGTTGGCCGACTGTATGATTTATAAACTGTGCTTTTACTGACTAAAACCCACGCCCCTCCTTTAGTTATCTGTGCCAGGGGTGAGGTCTCACTTTCGGTAATTCCCGCGAGCCTGGCAGGCAGCAGCCATAGCGGGGCCCATTACATGCTGCTGACATCTCTTTGAGGCGCGCGTGGAACACTACGCGTCGTCGACCCGGGCCTGGTCCTTAGGCTGGTTTTAGAGCCACGATGACTGTCGGCGTTGACAGCTCAGCGCGTAGCTCGTCAAAGATCACCGTGACGAGCGAGCTGACCACCGTCAGCGCTGACAGCTACGCGTAATTCTGAAACGCTCCTATAGGACAATCATACATACATGCTACAGTTTGACCCCAGGCTTAACAATAACAAACGGCGTAAGGGAAGGGTATGTCCATCATCGTATTTTAAATCTACACTCCCTCAGAGATTCTTTTGCTTTCTTGGACAGTTTTTATATAACAAATTAAACGTCACCCTTAATATCTATCCAAAAACTAAATCACATTGCAAAAGAACAGTTAAAACGTTCCTCAAAAGCCTTGATTATCAAAAAACTGAGAATCTGTTGACAGTCCTTAAATAACCTTCTTTCTTTCTCTACCTATCATGGCATATCCTCACAACATACTCGCTCTCGTACACTACACCATTCTCATACTCATCCCATAGGACACAACACTTTACTCATTACATTACACATCAACTGTCATTTCTGCAATGCTAGGTACATAAAAAAAGTTTTTTCTTTTTTTATAATTTTTTTTTTTTTAATTTCTATTTTATTTTATTTTTGTTTTTGCTTCTTTTTTATATTTTACGTGTGTTTTAATCTTTGTTCAATATTTTTATTTTTTCACCTGTTATGTTGTTACTCACACAGTTATATAATTAACTAACTCTTTGCTATGGGGGAGCCCTGGTGACCTGTAACACAGGTTTTGTTCATAAACCTACTTCAGGCACCAGTCTCTTACAATGGTAAAATATTATTTGCATTAGTTACAATGTAATTTTTAAGTTAACCAATTGTGAAGAGAGAATAAATGACATTTGAATTTGAATACATAACAAAGAGTATTCTATTCTATACATATTGGGCCGTCAGCCCCGACGGTCAGCGTGACTCTGGAACCAGCCTTATAGTCAGGAATACACATGCTACTAAAAGAGCACATAAGCACGCTAGTTTCGAGCAAATGCTACGTCATCATCATTTCAGCCACTGCTGGACAACGGCCTCCCCCAAGTGTCGCCACAATGATCGGTCCACCTTGTGGGAGGCCTTCCAACGCTGCGTCTTCCGGTACGCGGTCGCCACTCCAGAAATTTTCGGCCCCATCGACCATCTGTTCTGCGAGCAATGTGCCCTGCCACTTCAGTTTGGGGATTCTTCGGGCTATGTCGGTATCCTTAGTTCTCTTGCGGATATCATCATTTCTGATTCTATCACACAAGGAAACTCCGAGCGTTGCTCTTTGGGTGACTGTAAGCCTTCTGATGAGGCCCATTGTGAACGACCATTGAATTGAATTCGATTGAATGCTACTTAATAGCATACAATTAGCCCGTTTTTTTTTTTGGGGGGTGGGAAATCATCTTATGACTTCTTCCGCTCTAGGGTGGAGCGGAAGGGCTTGTCAGACTCGTACTGACTAAAACCCACCCCTGTTCCTCCCTGCCCTACGCGCCCGGGGGCGAGGTAGCTCTTTCGAATTTATCCTCAACACTACCTGTAGTGGACTGTATGATTGTTTATTTGACGATGTGGTAAAATAAAACTTCTTCGTGGTGTTGCTCCTGTTTTATTGTTACGTCTCGTAGGTGTTGCTTGCTGGAGAGCTGGAGGCCGAATGTGTCGAAGCCGGCTACCCAGCCCTCCTTTATGCCCGCGCACAACAGCGCAGGTAGTCCGGGACGCGATAGGGCCGACCGGCCAATGCGCGCCGCTGCGATCTGCCGCGTCATGCTCGCGCTTGACCGTCGGACGCCAGACACACACACTTACAAAATAATGTGGGGCCGCTGATTGGCCAGCGGTTATTGTGGGAGGTGGCTTAGTTTTAGAAAGTCCAACATCTGGCCTCCAGATGTGGACTATAGCATGGTATTTCCTGCCAACTAACCAAGTTTTAATACTAAATGAATTTATACAATGTTATAATATCTTATCCTACTTACTTATAACATGCATTTAACTAGTGTTGACATAGATCGGTCCCTACATTTGATCTACGTCCTTAACCTAGACTAAAATAGCACAAAAATACCATTCTAGCTGCTGTATAAATTACATTTATATTCCTACCTATGATGCTATATAATTTGTTACCCTGGCTGATGTACACAAAGCTACTGAAATTTCTTAATCTACGTTAAATTAACATGCAGCTATGTGGGAAATCTACTTTAATCTGTTTCCTAATACATGCACCTTATGTCATACGAAAATTGCCGTGAAGCTTGTCTAGTTTTGCGCGATCGGCGCCATGATTCCTAAACTACATGTGGCAAGATTCGTATGACATACACTCTGTTAACAAATGACAACACATACATAAGCCACCATATAGTTTGATCCTAAGTCTGCCATGAGACCTAATCAACATACAAGATACAGCGTTCCTGACGACTGTCTTACTTATAAATCACCATAGGACTTAACCATGATCGAAGTCACTATGCGACCTATTTTACATACAGTTTACATGGAGTTTCCTATTTTAAACTACCACTGTATAATCCATATTACGTAACTACATAGCCTAATCAGTAAGTTACATTCTTCTTACTTCAATTACCACGCGGGACGCTATTTGCGCATGATTTCGCCCTACTTATTAATTCACCGCGTGGCTGAGATTCATAATCATACTTACTAATAATCTAGTCTACTATTTATTGACTATCATCATACAACAATTCATGAGACACACTTTAACGTGGAATCCCAAGATGCCCTAGTCTACACGAATTGTTCTTTGTCTGAGATTAGCCGCCGCGTCCCTCCAGAGGGCGCTGCGGTCGGCGTCCGGGTTCGGTGACGTCATAGGGCGCACGAAGCTATAGTATGTCGTTACCTTACCTTAACGTGGACCACTGGACTTTAAACTACTTTTTACACTTAAATAGCCCTATTTTGTACTATAAACTACACATATTCTGATAGTACAACCCTAGAGCTATCCTACAAAAATGAAAAAACCCTTATAAGTCCATAATTATTTCTAAACATTAACACGTATTTACCATAGTTTAGTGTCACTGTTCACACACATCACACATAGTTCGGGGCATGCTCTGCGTCGTTTACAGCTCTCCCCCCGGCGCAGCTTGCGTAGCCTCTTTCTTCATCACGACGACGAGCTTGCTAACTGGCCGGCGGAAGACGCCGGTCCTGGTCCGCACCTCGACGACCCTGATGCCGCCGTCCGGTCCTGGATGTGTGCGCTCGACGACTCCCATCGGCCACGTGTTTCTGGGCAGCGTGCTGTCGACGATGAGGACCACGTCTCCCACTTGCAGTGGGCGCGCGTCGTTCTTCGGCTCGCCTCGGGGTACCAGCGTAGGGAGGTACTCCCGAAGACAGCGCCTCTAGAAGTGGTCAGCGAGCGCCATGCTAGCTCGCCATACCCGTCGATCAGCCTCGTCGCATGGCCCAGTTGATGGCAGGCCAGTGGATGACCCCAATAGGAAGTGGTTGGGTGTGAGTGCCTCTGGGTCCGCAGGATTGACACTCACGTGTGTCAGTGGGCGTGCGTTCACAGAGAACTCCGCCTCGGTCAGCAGCGTCTGTAGAACCTCCTCTGCCGGCGCCCTCTCGCGTAGGGTAGCGCTGAGTGCCGCCTTGACGGAGCGCACCATACGCTCCCACGCGCCGCCTTGGTTTGGCGCGCCGGGTGGTATGAAGCGCCACTCCATTCGGTGTGGCAGCCCCTCGTCTTGCAGAGCTGGCAGCCACTCCTCGTAGGCGGCGCGGAGTTCTTGATCTGCCCCGCGGAAGTTCGTCCCGTTGTCGGAGTACATGAGCCGCGGCCACCCTCTGCGCGCGGCCATCCTTCTCAGCGTCATGATGGCTGAGTCTGTTGACAGCGACGCGGCAAGCTCCAGGTGTATGGCCCGGGAGGTGAGACACGTGAACAATGCGCCCCACCTCTTCTCTCGACGACGCCCCACCTTGACCATCACGGGCCCGAAATAGTCCACCCCGCAATTAGTGAACGGGCGATGGAACGGGTCAAGGCGAGCGTGTGGCAGGTCACCCGTCGTAGGCGTCTGCGGCGCCGCCCGCCGTCGCCGGCAGAGGGCGCAGCTGTTCTCCACAGCGCGTACCGTGGGTCGTAGGTGAATGACCCAGTACCGCTGCCGCAGGTCGTTGGTCACGCGCTCGCGATTTGCGTGGCCCGCAGCGCAGTGTTCCCGCATTACTAATAGTTTTGTAATGCGGTGACGGCCGTCCAGTATAACTGGCCGCTTGGTTTCGATCGGCGCGGAGGCGGCCTCGATTCGGCCTCTCACGCGCAGGACGCCATCCTCCAGTACCGGGTCTAACCGGTATAGTCGGCTCGATCTCGGGAGCGGGCGCGCAGACTTTATCCGCGCAATCTCGTCGCGGAACCTCTCCGCCTGCGCCCGTCGGATCAGCTCGACCTCAGCGCGCTCGACGTGTCGGTGTTCCAGCCGCGTTGCTCGGCGTCGGCAGATGTCCGTAAAGGCCAGCACCCTCACTGCACTCCTCACCAGGGTCTCGTACTTGGAGAAGCGGGCTGGGTCAGGTAGCCAGCTGTCTCTCCCCGATTCCTCAGCTATGTGCAGGACCTTCTCGTCTGTCTTATTGACAATGTCGATGGCCCGTTGGTCGGTCGCCTTGATTCTCGGCCTCTCCTGTGTGCCGAGCGCGTCGATCTCAACGTGGGCCTTGACTACGTCGTGCAGTTCCTCGCTGTTTATACCCGTCGTTCGTTGTGGCTCGTATACATGCAGCACGCTTCCTTCTTCGGTGATGGCTCTGCGTGGTACGGTTCCGTGCACCACCCATCCCAGCTGTGTTCTAGATGCAGCCGGCTCGTTCGGACCACCGATTCTGAGCTCGCGGGACACAATGTACTCCCAGTTGTCCGTCCCCACTAGGAGCCCCGGGCGCGCTTGGTTATAGCACACCTCTTCTTGTGTCAGGTCCCGCAGGTGATCGTAGTCCAGCAGGCTGTCGGGAATGGACTGTTGGCGGAGTCGAAGCCCCTTCACGGTCCTTGCTTTGACCGTGTACGCCTCGTCACTCCTCCATCCTCTCACGGTCAGGGTCACCCGCTGGCTTCTCTGGGACTGCGTCGTATTTATCCCGCTCAAGTCGAGTAGTTCCGCAGGTCCCTTAGCCCCAACGCTTGCCGCCAGCACTTCGTCCACGAGGGTGATGGTTGCGCCCTCATCTAGGAACGCGTGGGTCTTCACCTCCCCCCGTGGTCCGGAAATGATGACAGGGCACACCTTAAGCAGTACTGTTTTTGGTCCGGTAGCAGGCCTTGTTGCTACCGACAGCACTGCTTCTTCCCTTGGTTGCTCCTCGGTCCCCGCGGCTTCGGGCTTGCTCGCCTCTGGCTTCACGTCCATGTGCAGGGACGAATGATGGGGGCGGCGACACTCGTTTACGCCGCACAGTTTCGCCTTGCACGTTGAGCGCCGATGCCGCCTCTGGGCGCACTTGAAACAAATGCCCTTTTCACGAACTAGACGCCATCGTTGTTCCACCGACAGCGCCTTATATTTGGGGCATGTGATCAGTAAGTGATCCTGATCGCATATGGGGCACATATCCTTGTTGGCTTCCGTGTCTTGTGCGGCAGCGTACACGGTCGCCTTCTTCTTCATGTGCACATTAGGTCGCATCTCCTTCTTTGTACTGGAGGCGCACGTGGTCGGGGCGTACGAATGACGTAACGCCCTGTCTGCTTCCCGCATCAGAAAGCGGGAAAGGACAACGATCTTGGGGTCCGTTGTCTGCTCGTGGTCACAGGCATAGTCACACCATCTTGATCTTAGGTGCGGGCTCAATTTGTCCAGCACCTCTCTTGCCAGCTGCGGGTTGCGCAGATATCCCTCCATGTCCATTGTTTGGAGCACGCAGATTATATTTTGAAGATCGATCGCGAAGATGTTCAACTCCGTAGCAGACGATCCTGGTTTTGGGAGCCGTTTCAAGTCATCAAGGGCCTTATCAATGATGGCTTCCGGCCTCCCAAAGCGCTGCTCCAGAGTTTTCAAAATAACCTCCGGGTCCGTGGCCGTGTGTAGTAGAGCGGCCACTGCATCTCGTGCTCCTCCCCTCAGGCAGCTCCTCAAGCGCTGGATGTTTTCAGGTGCCGATATTCCATACATCTGCGTCGAGTCCCGCACTGCTGCATGGAATGAAAGCCACTCGTTGGTTGCGCCGGAGAAAATAGGCAGCTCGATATATCGCGGCATTGGTCTTGTCATTTTATTCAAGGTAGCAGCCAGCTGTTCAATGCTGCTCTTTGTAGGTTCCGGCGACCTCCCTCGAGCTGTGTAAGGCTGGAGCTGTTTCGCCTCATCCTGCTTAGGCCCTTCCTCCCCCCGTGAAGTGAGTGGGTTTTTGGTTTCCACTCTATGCAGGGATTCTTCACGAGGGAGGGCGTCAGCTAGCTGCCCGTCGTACACGCTCTCTTCGTCGTTGATGGCCGACGCTTCCACTGCTAACCTCCTCTTCACTAGGTCCGCTTCGATTTCGAGCTCCTTTCGCTTTAAGTCCGCTTCTATTGCAAACTCCTTCTGTTTTAAGTCCGCTTCCATTGCGAACTCCTTCTTTTTTAATGCGGCCAACTTTTCAGCTGCTTCTAGCTCCACCATACGTAAACGCGTTGCGGCACTCGTGGTAGATCTGTTTGACCTTACAGACCTGGCAACTGACCTTGTTGACCTCGCAGGTGACCTCGTTCTCACGTGTTCACTGCCCATTATCGTTAGCCCAGATGGGCCAGCCGTAATGGCGTCCGCTTCTCTTGAAAATGGCGACGCCGGCGGCTCTAATGACACCCTTTGTAGGCGCTCCCTTTCAATACGCGCTGCTTCTTGTAGCTGGGCGCGTCGCTGCTCTTCCACCTCGGCAGCATCACACTTGCTTCTAGTGATCACCATTTTGGGTTATAATCAATAACACCAAAGATCTCCTTCTTGACACGCCTTGACTTCGCAGATTCCCCCTTGTTGTGCTTCACTTCTTCTAGGGCCAGCACGGTTAGCTGAGCCCTCTTTTAAATGAAGCCGGTGAACCCGTGCGCGTTGTCCTCTTCTTGGCGAGATCTCAAAAGATCGTTTAGATGTTGTGCGTTGATAATCAAACACGTGCCCGAAATTAACACGTGCTCGAAGATAACACGTGCCCGAAAATAACACGTGCCCAAAATAACACGTGCTCAAAATAACACGTGCTCAAATAACACGAGCTAGTCAGGTCGTAACAGGCTTCAAACTGTTCGGCTCACTTCGTTGACAAGTCGGCTCCGCACGCTCGTTGCTTTGTTCCTTTTCTTTCTTGAATCCCGGACGACCAGGCTTGATACTGTTCTTGAATCCGTTTTTCTTTCTTGAATCCCGGACGACCAGGCTTGAAACTGATCTTGATTCCGTTTTTCTATATTGATAGCGGACGAACAGGCTTGATACTGATCTTGATTCCGTTTTTCTTTGTTGATACCGGACGAACAGGCTTGATACTGATCTTGAATCCCGGCTCGAAGGACCAGCAGTTATTGTGGACTGTATGATTGTTTATTTGACGATGTGGTAAAATAAAACTTCTTCGTGGTGTTGCTCCTGTTTTATTGTTACGTCTCGTAGGTGTTGCTTGCTGGAGAGCTGGAGGCCGAATGTGTCGAAGCCGGCTACCCAGCCCTCCTTTATGCCCGCGCACAACAGCGCAGGTAGTCCGGGACGCGATAGGGCCGACCGGCCAATGCGCGCCGCTGCGATCTGCCGCGTCATGCTCGCGCTTGACCGTCGGACGCCAGACACACACACTTACAAAATAATGTGGGGCCGCTGATTGGCCAGCGGTTATTGTGGGAGGTGGCTTAGTTTTAGAAAGTCCAACATCTGGCCTCCAGATGTGGACTATAGCATGGTATTTCCTGCCAACTAACCAAGTTTTAATACTAAATGAATTTATACAATGTTATAATATCTTATCCTACTTACTTATAACATGCATTTAACTAGTGTTGACATAGATCGGTCCCTACATTTGATCTACGTCCTTAACCTAGACTAAAATAGCACAAAAATACCATTCTAGCTGCTGTATAAATTACATTTATATTCCTACCTATGATGCTATATAATTTGTTACCCTGGCTGATGTACACAAAGCTACTGAAATTTCTTAATCTACGTTAAATTAACATGCAGCTATGTGGGAAATCTACTTTAATCTGTTTCCTAATACATGCACCTTATGTCATACGAAAATTGCCGTGAAGCTTGTCTAGTTTTGCGCGATCGGCGCCATGATTCCTAAACTACATGTGGCAAGATTCGTATGACATACACTCTGTTAACAAATGACAACACATACATAAGCCACCATATAGTTTGATCCTAAGTCTGCCATGAGACCTAATCAACATACAAGATACAGCGTTCCTGACGACTGTCTTACTTATAAATCACCATAGGACTTAACCATGATCGAAGTCACTATGCGACCTATTTTACATACAGTTTACATGGAGTTTCCTATTTTAAACTACCACTGTATAATCCATATTACGTAACTACATAGCCTAATCAGTAAGTTACATTCTTCTTACTTCAATTACCACGCGGGACGCTATTTGCGCATGATTTCGCCCTACTTATTAATTCACCGCGTGGCTGAGATTCATAATCATACTTACTAATAATCTAGTCTACTATTTATTGACTATCATCATACAACAATTCATGAGACACACTTTAACGTGGAATCCCAAGATGCCCTAGTCTACACGAATTGTTCTTTGTCTGAGATTAGCCGCCGCGTCCCTCCAGAGGGCGCTGCGGTCGGCGTCCGGGTTCGGTGACGTCATAGGGCGCACGAAGCTATAGTATGTCGTTACCTTACCTTAACGTGGACCACTGGACTTTAAACTACTTTTTACACTTAAATAGCCCTATTTTGTACTATAAACTACACATATTCTGATAGTACAACCCTAGAGCTATCCTACAAAAATGAAAAAACCCTTATAAGTCCATAATTATTTCTAAACATTAACACGTATTTACCATAGTTTAGTGTCACTGTTCACACACATCACACATAGTTCGGGGCATGCTCTGCGTCGTTTACACTACCCTAGTTGACTCATACAAAGAAACGTGACCTAACTACGATTTATCGGCAGGCAGCAGGATATTCTTTCCGCTTTCAGGCCCGTCCGAAACTGTTTTGAAATGCAAAAAAATACTATATAAATGATTCCTCAATGTGTGGGAAAATAATGGCGGGACTAAGTAAATTAATCCAACTTGCAATCAACCATCTAGCGAGGTGTGCAGGACGGGCCCGAAAAAGGTTGCCTGCTGCCTTCAAAATTGTATGGGAGCCCCACTTAAATATTTTTTATTCTGTTTGTTGTTATAGCAGCAACAGAAATACATCTGTGAAAATTTCAACTGTCTAACTATCACGGTTCATAAGACAGAACGGGCCACGGAACGAGCCTGGTGACAGACGGACGGACAGCGGAGTCTTAGTAATAGGGTCCCGGAATCCAAAAACCGTTGTAATGACCACCGTACATGCTCCGGTTTACCGGAGAGGTCTGCTTGTAGTACAGGTGTACCTACGCAGTTAGACTGGAGCGTGTATGGGGACAGAGCTGTGCAGTTTTTTTAGCCTACACAAACAAAACACGCTCCGGTGTACCTGCGCAGGCAGACCTCTCCGTCGATGTCGCGTTGTTTTATGAGATGTGGCATCTATACGCTAGTATTATATTATCTGTGGCCTAGCCAATCAATCTGCCTTTTCTCAATTGTGTTCGGGTCGGCATCCAGTCTAACCGGATGCAGCTAAGTCAGCTAAGTAACAGTATCTTACAGGGAGCGAATGCCTATCTGATCTCCACAACCCAGTAAGGGCTGGGCGATACGATAACGATACCCTTTGGCAAGCAAGACTGGTGTCAGATTTTTTGGCTACTGCCTGGCCGTAACGACTGACAAAGATCTACAAATAATAGCCGGGACCAACAGCTTAACGTGCTTTCCGAGGCACGCAAGAGTCTTGGTATGTATGGATGGTCACACATCCACGGACAGGGGAACACCCAAATACTCCGAAATATTTTATTCCGAATTTTGATATTTCGATTTTCAAAAGTCCGAATTTCATAATACCTAAGAATTATAATATCTATTATTAAAAATCACGAAATTTATTTTACCGAAAGTCGTCAATGCGATTTGTTAGTTTTCCGATTTTCATACGTGCGAAGAATCAAATGCTCGAAGGGTTCTCGGTCCGAAAAACGACATTCCGATTTTCCCAAACTAAAAGTCAACATGTTGTGCTACAAAATTTAGTGACAGAAACGAATCGCTGCAAAACCGACTTCACGCAGTCTTGTCTGCGCTACCCTAGAGTGTAATTTGAGCCCGGGTAGGGACGGAGGGGTGGGGCGGCCCGCGAGCTGAGGAGCAGGTGGTTTGAAGGCCCGCCGCAGCGGCTGAGGCTGCCTGGCGAAACCGGCCAACAAGCCGAAGCTGCGGTGGTGAGCGTTAAAACCATCTGCGACGATAAGCTCGCGTGGGGCCGCCCAAACCCAGCAGCGCCGAAGCCGTGATAGAAACAATGCTTGCTGCATGTCTGCTTGAATGCTGCATGTCTGTTTGCACGCTGCATGCTGCAAATCCCCTGTATTATTGATGAATCACTTCGGTTAAGTTAGAACTGTGGCTATCAAAGTCCTCATATTAAACATAATATTATACTTCTTTCTGACGAGCAATTATGTTTTTATTTGTCTTGTTATTCAGTTTTACAAGGCGTTTTTATTTCGGCATTGCATTAATCGGTATTTTAATAATCGGAATTCGTATTTTTGATGTTTCGAATTATCATAAAGTCGGAATTTTTCTTATTCGATCTATTGAAACTCGGTATTTTGAGAATAGTAATTACAAACGTTTGGAATATTGAAATTTAGGAATTATAAAAATAGGAGTAATGATAATTAGGAGTTGTTATATTCGGAATTTTGAACCATTCGGAATTATGAAAATCGGAATTTCGAAATTCGTATTTGTGACTGACGGAATAAAGATTTTTGTATTTATGTAGTGTACCCCCACGGACAGACCTCGGAGACCATCGACATCTCTTTGAGGCGCGCGTGGAACACTACGCGCCGTCTTCTCGGACGGCGAGCTGCCCAATGACTCGCCGTCAGTAATTCCGCACCTACGGTGGCCGGGAATCGGCTTGTGATTTCCGATCCCCAGGGCGTCTCCTGCGGCGGCTAAGGGTTTGAGGGCGCGAGGATTGTTTCTCCCTCACGCGTTCCGCCTCCTTCTTCGCGAGCATTACTGCTTCGCAGAAGGAGGTGGCTGCTTTCCATTACCTCTCGCTCCGTACCATGAGTCCGGTCAGGCGAGAGGTTGTCACTGCCGATCGCCTTCACGAGGACACGGCGGTGCTCCGCCCAAGCGGGGCATACCTCTACCGAGTCTTTCGAGCGATAACGGTGTCACCACGTTTCCTCCCGCCTTATTCGGAACAGAAATTTAATGGTCGTTTTTCATCTATTTTCCTTAATAATTTAAAAAATGTATATTTTAAAATTATAAAAAATACATATTTAAAACCCTTACAGTAAGCCCTTTCATTTGATATGCAGCATGGTACAGGTTGGAAAACTTTTTTAAAATTTTCCGATTTGCACCCCAAAAGTGACCCTACCCGATATTCCAAATTCATTTATTTACGTCATATCTTCGTGTTTAGGTCACAGATATACATGTGTGTACCAAATTTCAGCTTAATCAGTCCGGTACATTTGGAGCAAATGGACTGTGACAGACGGACAGACAGACAGACAGCCAGACAGACAGACGCACGAGTGATCCTCTAAGGGTTCCGTTTTTCATTCGGACTTTCGGAAGCTTAAAAAGGACGTGGAGTTACGGACACCAGCCCGACATACAATACAGTACAATACAATGTGTCGTACTTATTCAACAGTTGGGTACAGGTGTCCCCTCTCCTAAGCCATACTGCCCGGGTCTGTGCCTCTCTAATCCAGGGTTCTCTCGCGACTTTGACGAAATCTTCAATCCAACGTACATATATTCATTTAGCCTCTGACAGCGGCTTCACCCGCGTGGAATTAGTAGGTACTTTCCCCGTTATAAGCTTTCAATCCCTTGTTCACCCTTTTTTTTTTTTTTTTTTTTTGTGGGGTGGGAAATCATCCTATGACTTCTCCCGCTCTGGGCGGAGCGGGAGGGCGTGTCAGACTCTTACTGACTAAAACCCACCCCTGTTCCTTCCTGCCTTTGAGTGCCCAGGGGCGAGGTAACTCTGTTTCGAATTTATCCTCAACCCCCGGGCAGGCATCGGCCATGACGGGCCCCGTCTCTTGCTGACAACTCTTTGAGGCGCGCGTGGAACACTACGCGCCGTCGACTCTCGGGCCTGGTGCTGATCGGACGGCGAGTTACCCACTACTCGCCGTCCGCAGGCCCGGGTCTACGGTGGCCGGAGATCGTCTCGCGGCGCCGGAAGCCCCCGGCGTCTCCTGAGGCGGCTGCTGCTGAGGGCGTGAGGGCGACTCCGTTGTTGGTGCTCTCTCACGCGTCCCGCCTCCGCCTTCGCGAGCATTACTGCTTCGCAGAAGGAGGAGACGGCTTCCCATTCCCTCTCGCTCCGTACCATGGCCTGAACCAGGGCAGGGCGCGAGAGGTCGCTGCCGCCTATCGCATCCACGAGGACACGGCGTTGCTCCGCCCAAGCGGGGCAGACCTCCACCGTATGCTCCACCGTGTCCTCGGGGCGATCCGTGCAATGGAAACACCCGGGCGTCACCTCCCGCTTGATCCGAAACAGGAACCTCCCGAAACAACCGTGTCCGGTGAGGACCTGCGTCAGGCGGAAGGTGAGGGCGCCGTGAGGTCTCTCCAGCCAAGCCTCAAAGAGGGGCACCACCGCCGCAATGGTGGCGTGCCCAGCGCGGGGTTGTGACAATCGCTGTCTCCATGTCGCCATGAGATCCTGCCGGAGCTCTGTCCGCCGAGCCGCGAGTTGTCGCGGCAGCGGAGTTTCGCCCCGGCGTTTCGCCTCCTCGCGCTCCTCATAGAGGCTCGCGAGGATTTTTGCCTCCAGATCCCATGGCGATAATCCGGCATCCCTTGTTCACCCTTAAGGGTTGAATTTGGGTCTGGTAGATATTGCTGTCAGCGATAAGACCACCATTGTACCTATAGATTTTTTTTAATGGATAAAATGGCGGCAGGTCACCGGGACTATCTGCGACTCCCGCATTCCCCTTTAACTTAATGGGAAGATTTACAAAACAATGGTCAGACCTGCTGTCTTGTATGGGTCAGAATGTTGGACTACAAAAGGGATGAATGAAAAGCTTTTGCATGCAGCTGAGATGAGAATGCTAAGAGCGATGTGTGGTGTTACGCGTATGGATAGAATTAGGAATGAGTATATAAGAGGAAGTCTGATAGTGGCACCGTGCGTTGACTGAAAAGTTGTGTGGAAATCGGTTGTCGTGGTATGGGCATGTGATGCGGAGGAATGAAGAAAATGTCGTGAGGAAAGTCTTGTGTATGGATGTGGATGGCTATAAGAGTAGGGGAAGGCCAAAGAAACGATGCTTGGACTGTGTGAAAGAGGATATGGGTTAAAAGGGGCTGACTACAGAAATGTCGACTAATAGAGGAGTATGGAAGAAAAAGACATGTTGCGCCGACCCCAAATAAATTGGGATAAGGACAGGAGAATGATCATGTACCTATAGATTTAAGTTCATTTATACAAGTTTATTAACTGTTTTGGTGTACAATAAAGTATTATTCTATTCTATTCTAAACCCTTTCTTGGTAAATACCTACTCTTCACAAAGAACAAACCCTCCAAATTTCATGTCTCTCGGACCAGCGGTTTAGGCTGTGTGTTGATATATCAGTCAGTCAGTCAGTCAGGAATTTGAATTTTATAATATAGCTATACAGATAAGGGACAGGGCCCGCTAGTGCCGATGCCTGCCAGGGTCTCGGAGACACCGTGGCCCCCCTACAGGTAACAGAAGAAACACTGGTGGGTTTTAGTCAGCAAGAGTCCGACACGCTTTCCCGCTCCACACAGAGCGGGAGAAGTTATTTTATGATTTGCTACTCTATAAAAATTATTGTATCTAACCTGTACTGTCTAGATATAAGAACTAGAAATAACACTACTGGACAAAGGCCTACGATCCAGTCCTTCCACTGCTCTTGGTTCTGTGTTACCTTAACTTTTCAATTCTTAAGGATGACATCTAAGTCATATAAGTGGGCATCCAAGCAAAAAGGGTCCAGTACTTGGCATTTAGTTACCGAGATACGCAGTTTTGTAGTTGGGTGAAAAATTGCATTTCGCGATTTTAATTGATTAATAATTAATGCTTTCAATTATCTACAAGTTATAATTTATTTAATGATGATTATAATATATTGAATGATGTTTTTATTTTTTTTTAATGCTTTTTCTCAAATCAAGCTTTTTCAGAGTTTCAACTTTAAATGTCTGATACAAAAAAACGTGCCAGTTTTTGTTTTTTTTAATACTTATTATCATTTTCCTGGACCATTTTTCCTTGGACGTCCACTTATTATGTTATTTATTTATGGCACATCAACAACACAAAAATGGACATATTATATTTTCCAGTTCTAAGTCAACACTCACCTCCTGATGAATATTGAACCGATTAAAAGCATTCACATCCTTTGGATGCTCAACCAGCTTATCATACATCAACTTAGAGATCCCAGCCACAAAAGGTTTCTCTTCCACCATGGTTTTAAAATAAGAGTAGTAGAACCCCATCTCTGTGCGTAGAGACATCTCTCTCTCTAACTCGGAGAGATAGGAGAAGTTGCGGTCATTCTCAAATAGGTGGGATACGTAGCGGTAGTGTACATAACCTAGAGTGAAGGCTAGAAAAAAAAAACGCAAGCAGTTAGTTGATTCTTCCACAGGCTCTTTAATAATCACCTCTCTGTCAAAGGAGTTACAGACAGCCCACTCTGCTGAGCCTGCATGGAGTTACAGTAACAAGTTAGCAGCTCAACTCATTCTAAGTTGCCCAGTGGTTGCTGGATACAGGGTAAAGTACTTTGGAAACCCAGGTAACCTCTATCAGATATTCAGTAACACCAGAGCGCAAATGGCCGTCTTTGAGGAGCTGGAGTGGATCGTATAACAAACCTGTTGCACCAGTATGCAAATCACGAGCTTTGGATGTGGAGCTGCAGACACCAGCCCGACATACAATACAATAGTCAACTGTTCAAGTGACCACAGAGCTAGCCTTTTTCAGGCAAAGCAACAGTATCGCCATTCAACATAGCAATGGCAATGCTCCCAGCCTTTGAGGCTATTTATAGGGGTATAATATTGTCTTAATACTGAATTGTGACCATAGATTTAAGCTCGTGTTAAACAATTGTGTGACTGTTTTGGTGTACAATAAAGTTTTATTCTATTCTAATTAGCTTAAGTCCAGTTTTTTAAATTAATTTTCCTAAGGGAACAACTAGCATCTCTGTCCTAATTCAAGATAAAGTTTATCTGGGTGCCAAGTTTAGATGTGAAAAATAACAGACAGACAAACATTATTTTTTGTATTCAAATTTAGGAAACAAAAGATTTAAAATTATTTTACAACAATCTTTATCAAATGCATGCCTGTAATATTGAAAATTACTTGATCCGTGGAAAGTTAATAAGCGTAGCCAATCGATTTAGTGACTTTGTAATTATTTTTTTACATCAAGTAAGTACTTTTAATGTAGTTTGCAAAAAACACATGATTTGAATTTTTTGCATGATGCACAGCTTTTTTTAAATGTCAATGATAAAATTGGCTCAAGGAATGTATTTCTAGAGTCCGTAGTATTGAATTTTGTGTGAAGTATCCAATTTTATAGACCATTTAGCGTAAAAAACAGGAAAAAAGCTATAAACTTACCGATCAAAGCAATGAGACAAAATCTGGCGATTTTTCTTATAGGAAACTTGCGTCCAGTCTCAACGCTCGTTTCTACTTTATTTTCCTCCATTTCTCTTTTATAGTTTTCACATTTCCAATCGAAAACAATAATTTTCAAATGGAATTTTGCAATTTACAATTTGCTGTCGATGTTGACACTCTGACACTGATCTGAGTGGATAAATCTGATTGACAATTTGACATTGACAATGTTTGACGGTGCGAAGATGGTAATAGTGATGTTTGATTGTTACTAATTTTATTCTTACTAAACGTGATTTGAAGGTTTTTATTTATTTATTGATATATTAATAACTCTATAGTTATTCTCTCTCTGAATGAGAAGTGGCCTACCGATACCGGAAGTACCATTTGACGTCAAGGACATTTTGCTATTTTGAATGACTTTTATTCCCATTGCAGGATGGCGATAGCAGAAGCTTCAACTAACAGACATTCGTGAAAAGGATTAGTTGATAAGGAGTTTTAATTTTAAACATGCTAGAAAAATAATAATGCTGGTTTTGTTTAATGTAAATCCTCATAAAAATCATTATTGCATTCTTGACGACAGCCACCAGCCCACTACCCTATAATCACTAACCACCACGACCTTGTGCTATTTTATTTTGATGCTTGGAACTAGAAACGTACCACCCATAATGCTGAGACTCAATAGACTTTTCGGTGCTGCAGCTGCCTGCAGCACAACTGATCTTCAATATGATAAATTGCAAAGATAAGTAAAGTCAGAGGGGCAATTCTCGTAATTTTAAGGAACTTACGCATTCGCATGGCAGTCGCAAACAGTCAAAAACAAAAATCTATAATTTCCCTACATTTTGACGAGTTTTTGACATTGATTGTCACTAGTTCATATTACTTTTTTAATTTGAGCTTGGCCTTCGATCTCAAAGTTCACAAGTTAATCAATTTGTTGTATAAATTACTCGATTATGAAACCATCCCTTTTCAAGTGGTTTAGTAAGTTTTGGGACATCACTTAAGTCACGTTTCTGTCAATCAGCTGTGCTGTCAGTAGGTAAGTAAATACTTGCCATATTCTTTTTTAGATTTTTACCTTTTTCTTGGCAAAATATTATTTTGTGGCATTGAATTCTGATTATTTTCTCACAAAAAAAAAAACGTTATCCTCCTTCTGGGTCAGTCGTTTAATAAAACTCAAGCTCATGTAAATAGAAAAGTATCAAAATATAATTATATTTGATCATAAAATACGTTACAAATCACAACCGCTTATTTTCATATTTTCTTATTGTCATGTCACATAGAACTAAAACTTAGTACCTATTTCGGGAGTGCCTCCGCAGCCAGCGCCGTGATCCGGAATTGCAGCCGACGCTGATTTTGACAAAAAACACACTGTTCTTTGCATAAAAATCTTCAAAAACAAGTCCCAAAAAATCCAAAAACTAAACATGTACCATGTACAAGCTGGGTTTGAATAAAACATACCTATGTATCAGTTGCTTTAACATCTCGTCTAAGCTTACATCTAACAGAATAGTTGAAATAGGGAGGTGCTATGTGCTAGCGGCGGTTGTAAGTCAGGAAAGACGATGGAGGCCCGTAATAAGGTGAGGTGGTCGACGGAGCTCCTACTTCTGAATGGTTTAAAAAAAATGTGAAGGGGATTCCTTCTAACCTAACCTATCCGTGTCGGGTTGCCCTAAGTTCACGAGCTCGCTTCGCTCGCTCTTGGATATAATACTAATACAAATGAAGAAAAAAAAGAAGAAAAAGATTGCCAACGGCGTTATTTTTTGGGTGCCGCCACCGGCTGCGGAGGGACTAACTAGTATTTAACTTAAAGATATTCCTTGACAAAATGTTCATGTTTGATTATTTGCGTGAACGAGGTCAACACGTTGCTGTTACAGAGGTTTTCGTTGTTCGCGGCTGTGGAGACAATGCCTCGCAGGTAGTAGCGGTCTGCGCCGCGTTCAGTCTCGGGGAATGCTAAGCCACCGCCGCTGTCGCCTTTGCATAGTGCCGTGCCTGGGAAAAAAATCTATGGTTTAAAAAAAAATCACACTTCATTTTTAACCGACGAAAAAAAAGGAGGAAGTTCTCAATTCGACCGTATATATATATTTTTCTTTTTTTTTAACCGACGAAAAAAAAGGAGGAGGTTCTCAATTCGACCGTATATATATATATATATATTTTTTTTTTTTTTGTGTATGTTCAGCCCTCACTCCATCATTTATGAACCGATCTTAATTATTATTTTTTTGTTAGATAGGGCCTACCTCAAGGGTGGTCCCATGTCAAGGAAATTAGGATCTGATAATGGAATCCTGATAAAATTGAGAGAAAACCTCGAAAATTGTGAGCACGTTTAGCGTTTCTGTACGTATGTTCGGCCCTCACTCCGTCATTTATGAACCGATTTTGATGATTCTTTTTTTCTTAGATAAGGTATAACTAAAGGGTGGTCCCATGTCAAGGACATCAGGATCTGATCATGGAATCTTGATAAAATTGAGAGAAAACCTCGAAAATTGGGCACAAATATTGTTTCTGTTTACTTTTCATAACTTAATCAGGTATTTGCATTTAGGAATCATCACATTATGAAACTGAGCTGATGATGGAAACCATACCTTTCCTAAACAATAGAAGTTAGATATAAAAAATTGGTTTTAGTGACAGATACAACTTAATATGCTTTGAGAAAAAACGTCTTTAGAATATTGGAGGTAACCTGAACTGGTCAATATCCTGGGAACCTCAGTGCCAAGAGGAATGATGAAGGATTAGAAATTAGCCTCAGAGTAATAAAAGATGATGCGAGGCACAAAAAATCATAAAATAAAAAACTTTTTAACAAAAAATTCAACCGACGAAAAAGAACTAAAAAGCAACAAATAAATAAACCTTTTAAGTCTTGAGTATTGAGCTTCTTTACCTACATAGTGGGCGCAGCGGTCTGTCAGACTCTTACTGACTAAAACCACACGGTGTTCTGTAGTTACCTTTGGACCGGGGTGCTGGATTGCTTGCGCATTTCGTCACGCTCCCCCGGCCAGGTATTGGTCCGCATAAATTCATGCGGACCCCGTCACCCTATGTAATCGCCAGCCAGTACAGCGCGCCACCGTGTCGGGCCTTTCACCGTTCGGGCAACAGACTCCCCAAGTCTGTTGCCCGCAGGCCACACCCTATGGCGGTCGGAGGTTGTTCTGCGCCCTACGGCACCCGGTGCGTCTACTACGAATAGAGAGGGAGGTTGCTTTCTCCCTCTCCCTTTCCGCCGCCTCCTTTGCAACCATCACTTCTTTACAGAAGGAGTCAACGGCGTTCCTCACGCTCTCGCTTGCAATCATTGATTGGACCACGTCCGCAAGCGAGAGATTATCCGTAGTACCTACTGCCGCGACGAGGTCACGGCGCTTCACTGCCCAGGCCGCGCTGTGTCGTTGAGTGCAATGGTGGCATCTGGGCATGGGCTCCCGGCCTATGCGGCACAGGTACTTTCCGAAGCTCCCATGCCCGGACAGTACCTGCGTCAGCCGGAAAGTAAGGGCGCCATGCCGTCTTTCCAGCCATTCCTTCAAAACGGGTCTTACCTCCGCCGCTACTGTGGCGTGCCCCAACCCTTATAATGGGAATGCATACAAAATATCTAGTTGGCCATCTTTGGGAGTCCGCCAAATTGGATTTAGAATGACATCACATAAATAAAGCTAACTATGCATTGTCATCCAAAGTAAACAAAATTTCAGCTTAGATAATCGGAAACCGGGAAGTGAGACAAATTTAACCTCTAAGATTTGTTACATTGTTGTGTTAACGTTAACAGATTTAAATTGTGTAGCAACACAAAAAGTCTACACGTTAGGGGTCTGGTCACCGCTGACTATGGCCGTCTACAGTACAGACGTCGCAGATTCATTGTCAACTCAGTGCTGAGGCTACTATGTCTCAGGGTGTTATTACACCAATCAATCGATCGTCGATCGATGCCTCAGATCGACGTTGATCGATTGGTGTGATAGGTTAGGTTGATCGACGGATACCAGTCGATAAACAATCGATCGGTCGTCGTCGACTTATTCATTCTACCATCGATCGACGCTCGAATGTTTGGTGTACCTAAAAACTATTGATCGATTGGTGTGTTAACACTTTTATGTACCTGTTTACACCGGCACCTAATCGTACTTCTCAAATCGGGACGCAGCAACTTTGCTCGTAAGTTCAACGAGCAAAGTTGCTGCGTCATGATTTGAGAAGTACGATTACCGCGCACGGTCTGACAGACCACAAAAGAACGCAATTTCATAATAAAATTATATTACGTATCAAGAAACCATGTACTAAAATTAAGTTTTTTTGAAACAAGGGATATTCGTGAACAAGATAAACTCAATTTTTAAACAATAATTCGTTAACAAGATTGAATTGAATTGGGTTAACCTTGTTCACGAATTTCTTTTGTTTAATTGTTGAAAAATTGGGTTTATCTTGTTCACGAATTATTGTTAAGAATTGAGTTTTTCTTGTTCTCGATTTCACGAATTATTGTTGAAAAATTGGGTTTATCTTGTTCACGAATTTCTCTTGTTGCTCAATTTTGTCGAGTTATGCAAGAATATGTATGGGGCAGCTGACTGATAATGTCGTCCCCACCTTGTCATCATCATCATCATCGTCAGCCGTTTGATGTCCCCACTGCTGGGGCACAGGCCTCCTCTCTGTGAGTGTGGGCCGTTTAATCCACCACGCGGGCCCAATGCGGATTGGTGGATGTCACATGTCTTGGAATTTTTGGTCCTAGGACATGCCGGTTTCCTCACGATGTTTTCCTTCACCGTTTTGAGACCAGTGGTGATGAAATACAACTTACACAAAGTAAAGCGCCTGCCTTGGTTTGAACTCATGACCTACAACTTGTAAGTCGCGGCTGTTACCACTGGGCCACCACTGCTCCACCACTAGTCCCCACCTTGTATGAGTACCTAACTGCTTGACTCACCATTCCCAAAGCCAGCGCAAATTTTATCACTGGTGATATACTCTCTGAAGCCTGGTGGTGATGCTTGGATGCACTGCTCGATGTCAACGTAGGGCAGTTCAACGACCTTCAGGATCTGGGAGGCTTGGCCATTCTCTGCTGTGAGGCCCCAACCAGCAACCTAGGAGGGAATTAAACATAGTATATTGGCACGTGAACAGACGACCGAGTAGGAAGGCTTTTTCCCTGCAGAAGCTCAAATTAGGCTGGATAGATGGATAAAATTCCCTGCTGGAGTCTGTGTTTTCTGATAGCTACAACCTTGGGTGTATTTAAGGCAAGATTGATTAGACCACATCATCGCTTACCATCAAGTGAGATAGTGGTCAAGCGAGAATCTGCCAATGTTGAAAAAAAAATAGACTTATTTTTATTTTTTATTGTTGATAGGCACGCGTTTGACCACTATCTCACCTGATGGTAAGCGATAATGTGGTCGAAGATGGAGCACGCTTGCCTAGAAGTAACCTATACAAATACAAAATACAAAATCTTTATTTCTGAACCAAATTGTTGACATTAGTTGGTGATTGGAGCCTCCTTATAAGCAAGTAATTAATGCCTGTGTTAGGAGACTCCGCTCTTCCACAGCAATAAACAACTTATTTAGTACCTTAGAAATAATATGTATGTTTGTGTTTGTGTGTGTGCATATGTGTGTAATGGTGTGTGTGTGTTTGTGTGTACATATGCGTATTTTATTTAGCGTGTTGGAACGAAGTTCCTTATCGCGCGTTGTGAAAGGGGGCTAGACGGAAAAAATTCTTACGAAAAGTTGTCACGACACTAATGAGGCTGTCCATCCAAAAAGATTGTGTTGGAAAAACAATCTAATAAAAATTTCTTGTATTTTTGGTGGGTAGGTACAAAGTTTGCAAGCAGATCAAGCATTATTGCTATAGTAAGCTATTGTAAGCTGTGCGGCGTCGCATGTTTCTCTGTCTGTCTCTCTCTCTCTTATAGAAAGCAAGCCAGATATTGCTAAAGAGTTCAGTTGAGTTGAGTTGAGCTGAGCTGAGCTGAGCTGAGCTGAGCTGAGCAGCTGAGCTGAGCTGAGCTGAGCTGAGCTGAGCTGCGATGAGATGAGATGAGATGAGATGATGAAGTATAACTTCTTACGTGCGTGCGTGCGGTGCGTGTGTGCGTAGTTAATAATAAAAAAATATTATAAATTAAAAAAAATAAAATTATATTACAATTCCTTCACTAATTAATCGAAAGGAACTTCGTTCCATCCGGGTGTCCCTTGACACCTCTCAAGTTTTTTTATATTAGTGCCTCAGTGTCTGCGTAATTTAGTGTCTTTATCCAATTTGTTATATTTTTTTTACTTTCGTGTAATTGTCTGTTGTGTATATATATCTTTTTATTTATCCTATACCTACCTATTTAGAGTGGATTGCCTTATCGTGTTACCTGTTGATGGGTTGTTGAGATCAGATAGGCTGTCGTCCCGTAGGTACTGTGGCGCGTGTGCACTCAGCACACACTCCCTGGGGGTTGAGGATAAATTCGAAACAGAGTTACCTCGCCCCCGGGCACTAAGGGCAGGAAGGAACAGGGGTGGGTTTTAGTCAGTAAGAGTCTGACACGCCCTCCTGCTCCACCCAGAGCGGGAGAAGTCATTGGATGATTTCCCACCCCACAAAAAAAAAAACACACACACACGGTACATAAGGACCGGGCGCTGCTGGCTGGTTTGTGTGTTCGTTATTAGAAGAATCGAGTGAATTTAGCGCCAATCGTGTCGACAAAATTCAGTTGGGTCAAATAAATTTATTTTCTCTTTCTTTCTTTCCTTCTGTATATACTGGTAGTCACAAGTGTCACCAACCTTCCCCATCTTTCCTGGGTACAGCTGTCTTCTGTCAAAGTTAACGTCGAAGTCCAAGCAGACGGGCCTGACGAACGTTTTGTACACGAAGGCAGTCTCCAGGATTATAACGGCGATGTCATCTTGGAAATTTGCTGCGCTGCCTTGGAAGCGGGCCGGAATCTTTATTTCTTTTACCTGTGGAATATAAAGACATGTTTTGTCAGATTATAATGTTCCCAGTGGTGGGTCACAGGCCTCCTTTTTGGGAGAGGGTGGTTGTAATTAATGAAATTTCTTAAATTATCTACACCAGATGGCATTACTGAGGCGTCAGGTCCAGACACCTGGTTTTTTGGCGGAATTTTCTTGAGTGAAGTTCAGTGGCTGTTTTAGTTATTCGCTTATTGATTCCTAGTGGCTATTGTGATGTCAAATTGGTGTAGTTGTTTGTCTCAAGTGTCTACGGAACTGGACAATATGTGGAATCATTGAAACAGGCGCGATCCCGGTAAAAAAAGCTGAGAATTTTATTTTATTAAAGACTACCCTACCTCAGCAAAGTTTACCGAGAAGGCTGACACGACACATTTGTTGCCAAACACTGCAAAATACATTAGAATCTGTTACGTCTGCATTCTAATGGGGCAAAAGAAAAAGTGATAGTGATCAAATTAAGACTGGGCTTAAAGGTCTAGTCTAGATAACTAAGCCAGTGGCATAGCTACAATTGTTAAA
The DNA here is from genome assembly GCA_951329385.1 of Polia nebulosa. NCBI lineage: Eukaryota > Metazoa > Arthropoda > Insecta > Lepidoptera > Noctuidae > Polia > Polia nebulosa. The sequence goes on from OX589615.1 coordinate 16,681,598, forward strand.
AATAAAATCCAGACACTTCAATTCAGAACTTCAAATAATGTGACAACTGACATATTATGTCAAGTTAATGTCTACGTCATGCTTACGTAATTTTTTTGTTTTTATAGTAAAAGACCTGAATCGGCGCCAACTGATGGCGTAGATTTTTCTGAAATTGTATCAGCAAAAGTGTATGTGTCATTGTAACATCGGGCCCATTTCAAATTGGGCACGATGCCTCATCCCATACAAAGAAACGGTACCGCCGTAACTACGGGTTTTCGTCTGGCACAAGTAACTTTAATTTTGTTCTTCGTTCGGGCCCGTCCTCTACACCTCGCTAGATGGTGTTAGCACTTAGCAGCGACGGCTTGCAAGCTGAATGAATTTACTTAAAGTCTTACTAATATTTTCTCATACATTGAGGAATTATTTTATAGAACTTTTGGCACTTCATAATAGTTTTACTGTATCAAAATGTGTCACTATACTTTTAAAGAGGCAAATGGATAAACTCTAAAACTTTCCATCTATTGGTACAAGAAGAGGAATAAGAAATCGATGCATATTACACCATCTATTGAGATATATTTGAACTAAATTTTCTTTGTTCGAGATGAGACCCCTTGCCCGAATCCAAATAATGGGCACAGGAGAGGTTAAAGACGAAAGGGTAAAGTCAGAAGAATGACGTTGGAAGACGCTCTTACATCAGACTTCTGCGCATCCACGTCTCTGTCGTTGTTCCAGGGCCGGTAGATCTTGCCGATGGCCACCGCGTACATGGAGGCAGGCTGCTTTTTGCTGACATCGTTCCAGAAGCAATGGGCAGCTGTAAACAGTCAGTGACTTATAATAAACATACCATTAGACCTCCCTTCCCCGAAGAATCAATTATAGAAGTAGATACGAGTAGGTACACCCAAAGTGCGCCAGGTATGTTCAAGTACGATGCAGAAGCTAGCCATTGGCGTATCTAGACATTTTTTCTCATTTTTTAGTTGCTATACCCCAGAAGTAAAACTAAATATTAAAGTTATGCCCGAATGGATGACCTCTAATAACACGAAATTTGAACATTTGGAGACAACCAAAACGTCATCTGTGTATACATATTTTTTGTTTATGTTGATTTTTTCGAAAAGTGCTGAATCAATTTCGATAAAATTTAAATGGCACCACCTCTGAAGTACAACCTACCAAAAAAAAAAAAATCATCAAAATCTATTCACAAATGGCGGAGCTATTGCGTAACAAACATACAAAAAAAAACATACAGATGAATTGAGAACCTCCTCTTTTTTGAAGTCGGTTAAAAAATAAAGCGTGTTATTAGTTTTTTTTTAACTACACAAAATTATTTTAAGTAATTGCCAAAATGTAGATTTTAACGGAGAAAAACGTATAGCAACATTTAGGTCGCCACATACTAGCTAAACTCAAAAATCCTGCATCGCATAATTAAAGTTCTCCGCGCGATTTGAACATTTATGTACAACAATCTGAACTCAACCATTGGGCAGTTGCCCGGACCAGACACAACACCCGTCTGGATCCTCTCTTTTCAATGAAAGTTTGCGAGACTTTATGTTCTGTTCCACATACCTCAACGTGCAGGAAACCCAATGTACGCATTTCTAAATCAAGTTACTACAATATCCTGGTTATGAGGGTCAGTGAGAGATACCTTACCTGAAATAACCACCTTATTAGTGACGAGGGACCCGCCACAGATCTGCATGTAAGGGTTCGTGGCCTTCCGGTAGATGCCGACGTGCCACGGCAGCTCTCCGCGCTTGGCTGGTCTGCCGTCAATGATGAGGTCCACACCCTCGGGAGTTACTCGGCCACACTCTGAAGAGCAGTTGATGTATCAACGGATAATAAATGTTGCTAGAGTGTTGTTGTTCTGCCTAGCCTTTTCCCAACTATCTTGGGGTCGGCTTCCAGTCTAACCGGAGCAACTAAATACCAATATTTTACATGGAGCGACTGCCTATCCTCCACAACCCAGTTACTGGGTAAAAAAAAAGAAAGTTGCTAGAGTGTAAACTCTCGATTTTTTAAAAATTAGCGACTTTTTTTTTTTTTTGCCGGGGTGGATGTCATTCGCCTGGGGCGGGCGAAGGGGTCTGTCAGACTCTTACTGACTAAAAACCACCCCGGTGTTCCCTCATATACTTGACTCCGGGGCTGCGGGTGCGAATGGGACTTCCGCTGCCCCGGACTAGTACCGGCCCGCTGTCCGCGGGCCTCACTTGACCCCCTTCACGTCTAAGAGAGGCGCACGTAGAACACTACGCGCCACCATCTCGGGTCTCGGTTGATGGGCCAACGGACGTCCCCGAATCCGTCGGCCCTAGACCCTTTTTAGGGGGGCTGGAAGAGGGCGTTCTCCGCCCTTCTTCGACGCCCGGTGCGCCTGGTTCGGGAAGGGAGTGCACTAGTCATCTCCCTCTCCCTTTCCGCAGCCTCCTTCTGCGAGATGACATTCTCACAGAAGGAGATCACCGCATCCCAAGACTCTGCACTGCCGACCATGGAACAAACCACGGCCGGCAGCGACAGGTCGCCTCCGACTTCCGAAATGAGGGCACGACGCGGCTCCTCCCAAAAAAAATTAGCGACCTACCCTAGCTTCGAACGGGTACAAATTAAAGATAAATCTAAACCTTCCTCATGAACTACTGATCTGTCTATTGGAGAAAACCGCATGCAAGTCTGTTCAGTAGTGTTTGAGTCTATCGCGAACAGACGCGGCGGGGGACTTTGCTTTTGCCAGCGGCTTTGCCCGCGTGGTATTATTACTGCCTTCCATTATAAATTACAGCGTATGTGTTATTCTGATGTACAAGCAATATTACTGTAAAGTTTCATCAAAATCTGTTTTGTAGTTTTTGCGTGAAAAAGTTAGAAACATACATCCTCAGAAAATTTCACATTTATAATATTAATAACAGGTTATATGTTTGTAACCTGTTTACAAAATAAAAAAAACTTTTTTTACTAAAAAAACAACCGACTTCCAAAAAAGAAAATACACTAAAAATTTAAAAATAATGTATGGCTCAGAGGTAGCCCGTTGAGTTGACGAAAACCACAGAATTACGTTATAAGGTTTATTCGTAAGTTACATTAAAGTTACGTTGGATGCTTATCCGCGGCTATGCGTCAACTGAACGTTGAAATTATAATTAATTTAAATAAAATAAAGTTGCGAAAAGTAGGTCGCGGCGTAAGCTAATTTGTCTGTACGTGAACCGTACAAATAACTTTAATTTCGGCAGTCGGTGTTTGTATTTTATTTCTTTACTAGCTGTGCCCGCGACTTCGTTCGCGTGGTTGTCGAGAACAAAACAACGTCGTTTAGATAAGAGTATATCACCTTTTTGATGATTTAGATAAGAGTCCTGACTTTGGTATAGTTGATTACGTTAATGCTTCTCTATATACTATGTTAGCGGTGGAATTACCCGGAGCATATACAAAAAGGTTGTTTGGGTTGCTAACACGTGATAGAGAAACATAGAGTTGGCCGTGTGAAAAACAATCAAAAGTAAGGTCTACACCCGCAACGGATAACGTCTGGCCTTGGGCTTTATTAATAGTCATAGCGTAACAGAGGCTTACAGGAAATTGCACACGTTTGAAAGTAAACGGAAAATTATTGGGGATAATGGGTATCCTGGGAATGAAAACAACATCACCGGAGCCGCAACCTGTTAAGATTTCGGCTTCGATGACATTTCGTTGGAGATTTGTTACTCTCAACCGAGTTCCATTGCATAGTTTTGGTGGGCTTAAATTTCTGAGTAGAATGATTGGTACTCCGACTTTTAAATAAATTTTGTGTGCTGGAAGACCTGGTGTATTTAGAGAGTCTAAAAACTCTACTGGATAGTGGGTGGCATCTCCTTCTTCTAAAACCGTGTTAATAGATAAATATTCCCTACTTTCTCCAGAAACATGTACCAATATTTGAGAATTTATTGCTGCTGCTTGGTCGTTGCGAGGTGCCAAAATAGCTCGTTGGCATAGCCAAGCAGCGTCATGGTTCGAGATCTCTGATGGATCTCCGTATACAGAGGAAATGAGTTCCTGCTGTGAGGCAACAGAAGAACACAGGCTTTCGACTAAAGTTACTTTACCTCCTTCTTGAGTCGGGTATGTGCCGTTACCAATTTGAAGTAGTAAATTTGAGAAAACCTGCGCGTTTGCGTCACCTCCCAAATATGCTCGCATATTAAAGCTCAAATTAGTTAATATGACACTACGCCATAAAATAGAGCTCTTTAAACAGGCACCTATTTCATCGGCCCTCGTTCCTCTGGGTATTATAGGGAGTGTCTGCCTGAAGTCTCCACAGAATAGCACCGTTAAGCTTCCCATCGGTCGGTCATTTTGTATTATATCTCGCAACGTTCTATCTACAGCTTCCACAGCTTTACGATTTGCCATCGTACACTCGTCCCAAACGATAAGGGCGCAATCGCGTAAAACCCTTGCTTTATCACTATTGCGAGACACGTTGCAAACAGGGTTTTCTGTGCGGTCCAAGTCGATTGGTATTTTAAATGTTGTATGTGCAGTTTTTCCTCCTGGTAATAAAGTGGCAGCTATTCCTGAGGAAGCGACGGCAAGGGCAATTTTGTTTTGGCTCCTTATTTGAGCCAAGATAACTTTAGTGAGGAAAGTTTTACCTGTTCCACCAGGTGCATCTAAAAACAGCATTTCTCCTAATGAATGTTCTACACTACAGCATACTCTATCAAAGATTTGACGTTGTTCTGACGTCAAATTTGAACAGCCATTTCGCAATATTTCTGCTAACTCTTCGGGGTTGTAATTTATTTCAGATGTATACTCCCTATTAATTCGTTCCCCACCAACTGTCGGTGTCGGCAAGCCGTATTGACTGAGGGGGTTCCCTCCTATACTTGTAACTATATCTTGTATAGCCAGCAAAGCCCTATTATGGCAGCTTTCACGTACTTGGTCAGAAGTTTCACTATTTATATTTTGCTGTCTCAAAAAATCTTCGGCAAACGCGTCTTTATATTTTTGCCACAACTGCCCAGCGTCCGATAGGCCACAAAATGTCAACAAAATGGCAAATAAATGGCGCAAACGATGTGGACTATCACTGACGCATGCTTCGGCTAAAGCATCATCCCAATGCTGATCGCCATCTAATAAATGCCGTGCGCGGCAAGCAGCTTGAAATGTGGGATATTCTATATCGTCCACTTTGCGGAGCTCAGCAAAAGAAGTAGGTCCTCGCACTGTGTGAAGAAGAAGGCGTAAATAATAACACTCTGCATTATTTGGGTGCACCGTGTATACTCTTCCAATCACGTGTTCTTTAAAAATGCCGGACTCGCCTTCTACAGCAGTTCCACGTCTCCTGCGATTAAAAACACCTTGCTGCTTGTTATAAGTATAATAATGTGGCACTTCATTGTACAACAGAGACTTAGCGAAATTGTCTCTTTCGCAAAGGCGAAAGAATGCGAGCAAGGTGGTTTGTCTTGGGTTGTTCATTCTTTCTGCCACATTTTCTGGCTGAAAGTAAACTCGCTGCCCGCCTTCCAGGTGCACGTCAAGATGGATGACTGGCGGATACCTTTCATGAATAGGGAAACTCAAAATGCGCCAAACTGCCTCCGAAGAGCTTATGTATCGGCCAGATTGATACCTTGTCACTTCATCAAATTGGTTGTTATTTCTTAGTGCTATCATGGCTTGATCACTACGTTTATTAACATATTTACATATATATTTTATAGATTCGACGCTATTACAAATTTCAACATTAATGTGTGCTTGAAAAGCGTTTGACAAAACTGGAGAATACGGTACCACCCAACTATTATTTAGAATTATTTCTTGTCCACGGAATCTGACAGTAGCTGTGAAACCACCTTGTGACGGTGATCTTCGCCGGTATTGCGGATACCCATTTTCCCCAGCCATAGTTAGTTCTTTCAGTGCTCTGGGGTATTTTTTTGAGCATTGACCATCTTTCATGCACGGTGATTCCCTGTTTAAGAGGCCACATGGCCCGTGAACCATATGTGTTTTTACTATGTCATGCAAAATCGGATCTGCATTATAGTCCGGAAATTCTGCACTTATGACACTGTCTATAGCATCGGGACGAATTTTTTCTTCCAGCCACAGAAGAATGTGCGCGTGGGGTAAACCACGCTTTTGCCACTCGACGCTATACATAAAACAAAGAGTTGAACCGAAAACTTTCTCCTTTGTAAGTAGATTAATCAAGACTTTGAGTTTTAAATGAAAAATCCTAGCAATAATGTCATGTCTGTCGTATGACGCCTGTCCTGTGAGAAGTGCCTGGCAAATCTCCGTCCACTTTGGATTTGTTGTAAATGTTATAAAAAGGTCCGGCCGGCCGTATTTACGGACGTAACAAAAAGCATCTTGCGTTCGTTCGTGCATATACCGCGGACCGCCTGTGAAACTGGATGGCAAAATAACCAATCGACCCAAGTTTTCGACGTTATTATCTGATTGCATGGCGTCCCGCAAGTGCACGTATTCTTCAGCGCGTAACCGTCGCTGGTTAGTGCGAATATACACTAAACGTTCAGTTTCTATTTTTGCGTACATGTCCACAATAAATTGGCTGAACAAACCACGAAATCGTTGCAAATATACGAAACTGTTTTGCCTTATTTGTAAAAGGTAGGAATAGTATTGTTGAGCAGATATTTTTTTTTGATAATTAGTGACTCTCGTAGTAGGGTTCACTTGGTACAGCCCAAAATTGTACCCATCTTCACCATGACAATAAATTAGTGGATATTGCAGGGCGTCGTAAGCTCGGTGGGTTTCCAAAATGCGTTGAAGGCGATCGTCGCGTGTACGCAACACGATATCACGTCTCTCACACTCCTGGTCGACTAAAACAACTGCAACTTCATCTGCGACGGGTGCATTGTGTCTTCCACGGTGTTCACCCACAGGACGTCTATCGGCACTTATAACAATTTTGAAATCATTGCTGCCTTGTGGAATTGACTCCAATGCAGCTTTGAATTCACGAACGTACTGGTTAACGTGATGCAGCAATTCTTGAAGTTGACCCAAAAGCTCAGCATTGAGCTGGGGAAAATTGTGATTTCTAACATTGAGCTGTTGCGTGTAATCGGATACAAAATAAATTTGGAGAAATTTGGGTTCATTTTCTGGCAGCAAAGATCCAATAAGGTGATAAACTTGACCTTGTACTTTGAAGGTTGGCATGAACGGTCCTTCCGTTATTTGTTTTGCCCCAAAGGAAGTCATTTGGAAAGCACTGTTATATAAACGAATATTATCCAAAAAACGGTTCGACTGGGGATGATCGCCATTCAGGAGACTTTTAAGTAAGTGTGGTGGATCTTGGAAATTTGGAAGAACAATTTTTCCATTTGAGCAGCACATTCCATCTGTCTCTTTCCTCCATTTCAAAGCATGACAAAAATTACAAATTTCTCTCATGTCACCCACGAAAGTAAAGCCAGCATAATTAATTCTAGACGAATATGTGAACCCTGATTTTTCCCTATTGTCCCAAGGTAATAAAATATTTGCATCGTCATTTTCCATGGACTCATCAGCTCCGCTATTTGTTTCTCTATTCATATGGTATCGAGCTCGTTCTATTTCTAGGCGAGATTGACGTTGTTCTGCTGTTTCTGCTCGTCTTAGTTCATCTATTCTTTCCCTTTCAGATGCAAGATAACTTTCATTGTTTCTTTGTACACCTACATAGTTATGTCTAGCTATTTGTAATCGTTCTTCTCTTTGGGAGAGAGATTCAGACTCGCGCGAGAGAGCGTGTCGCTCTCGGTCAGATGACAGACGTGCTTGGCGTTCCTCGATACTCTCTTGAGAACGCAAAGTCGCGGTCCGAGTTCTTTGCGAACTTAAGCGCGACTCCCTTTCTGTGAAAGTCTCTGACTCGCGTGAGAGAGACTGGCGCTCCCGATCAGCAGACAGCCGAACTTCGCGTTCCTGGATATTCTCTTGAGAACGCAAAGTCGCGGTCCGAGTTCTTTGCGAACTTAAGCGCGACTCCCTTTCTGTGAAAGTCTCTGACTCGCGTGAGAGAGACTGGCGCTCCCGATCAGCAGACAGCCGAACTTCGCGTTCCTGGATATTCTCTTGAGAACGCAAAGTCGCGGTCCGAGTTCTTTGCGAACTTAAGCGCGACTCCCTTTCTGTGAATGTCTCTGACTCACGTGAGAGAGAGTGGCGCTCCCGATCAGCAGACAGCCGGTCTTCGCGTTCCTGGATACTCTCTTGAGACCGCAAAGTCGCGGTCCGTGTTCTTTGTGAACTTAAACGTGACTCCCTTTCGGTGAACGTTTCCGATTCACGTGAAAGAGCGATGTGCTCTCGGTTAGCAGATAACCGTGCTTCACGATCTTCTTCCGATTCCTGAGACCTACAAAGTCTCATCCTTTTCGCATTTCGGCTACGCAGCGAAAGGTTAGTTTTTTTTCTTTGAGGCATTTTCAAGGAAAATTAAAGCAATAAACAAAACTAACAACACTTATGACTGAATAGCCTACAAACTTAAAAGAACGGTGCGTCGAACAGTCTAGTGTGACAACGTATCGTCTGTTCGTGGTCGTGACTCAACGAATTGGCAACACTAACTTACTGTATAACGATTGGCACTATTGGATTCAAACTACGAAGTAAATCAAATACAATCTTTACTTCGTACTTCAAACCAATGACCAAAGTTGACCAAACGAAACCAATAAGATAAGCAAATACTTTTTTTTCGACCAATTTAGAAAATCGATAAACCAAGCAACCAAAGAACTTTTACGACACACGCAAGAACTTTTAAGACACCTAACGAAACCCAATTTGCCTAGTAAACACGGTGGACGTCATCCTCGCGCGGAAAATCTTAACACCGCGATTCAGAAAATGACGTCATTTGCACAACGCCATCTATCGGATTTAGATTTCAACTATCAACATTAGTTCTATTTTTAGTCTTAAGATGTCGTTGCAAGTACTATACTTAATTGCGTAACGTAATATTTTACTTCTTGAACTCACTAAATTAATCATATCTTTTGATAGAGTGAACCGATTTCGATGAAACAAAAACTAAGTTAATCCTCAAGTTGCGTATAATTTTTGTATATAAACATTGTCAGCATTGAATTCGTAGATTTTACGTGATGTGCGCACAAAGAAACAGACAAACAGACAAAAATTTCAAAAATGATGGAAATGGGTTCTGTTACTTATCTTTTCACACGCTGGCTATTTTTTGTTTCAATTTCTTCAATGTACAAAAATGACTTTTCTACAGATTTATTATATGTATAGATTATTTGACACCGATTTCCGAAATTAAAGTTATTTTTAAATTTTTATTGTAATTGGCTTTTTTGGAAGTCGGTTGTTTTTTTAGTAAAAAAGTTTTTAAGTTTTCACTTTTTAGTTGTTATACCCCAGAACTCAAAATCCCAATAACATGGAACGTGGAAATTACCATATTTGTAATTGGAGGAAACCAAAACGTCATCTATGTATAAAATTTATATGGGACCACCTCGGGAGTATATTCTTAGGGATAAAAAAAGAATTTTAAAAATCGGTCCACAACTGACGGAGAAATAGGTGGACATACATAAAAAAAAATCCTACTTTTCGAAGTCGGTTAAAAATTGATCCACCCATACTAATTTTAATCAGCTGATTATAATTTTTTTTTTTATTGTTGGTAGGCACGCGTTTGACCACTATCCCACCTGATGGTAAGCGATGATGTGGTCAAAGATGGAGCACGCTTGCCTAGAAGTAACCTAACAACCGTACCCATACCCCAGCCAACCAGCCACGGTTACAGCACGGGGGGGAGGGGGGGGGGGTTTGCTAGTACCAATATTTGTGCTAGTACCAATGTTTGCTAGTACCTATTTTTGCTAGCAGCAATGTTTGCTAGTAGGTACCTATATTTGCTAGTACCTATTTTTGCTAGTACCAATGTTTGCTAGTACCCATGTTTGCTAGTACCGATTTTTGCTAGTACCTATTTTTGCTAGTACTTACCTATTTTTGCTAGTACCAATGTTTGCTAGTACCTATGTTTGCTAGTACCTATTTTTGCTAGTACTTACCAATGTTTGCTAGTACCTATGTTTGCTAGTATCAATGTTTGCTAGTACCTATGTTTGCTAGTACCTATTTTTGCTAGTACCTATTTTTGCTAGTACCTATTTTAAACGTAACGAAAGTTTGGATGGATGTTTGTTACTCAATCACGCAAGAATGGCTATAGGGATCTGGTTGAAGTTTGGTACTTGAATAGATTATAGTCTGAAATAGCTCATGGGCTAAAATTATTGCTCAGAAGATACGGTGGAGCATACGGTGGAGGTCTGCCCCGCTTGGGCGGAGCACCGCCGTGTCCTCGTGGATGCTATAGACGGCAGCGACCTGGTTCAGGTCATGGTACGGAGCGAGAGAGAATGGGAAGCAGTCTCCTCTTTCTGCGAAGAAGTAATGCTTGTGAAGGAGGAGGCGGAACGGGTGAGGGAGGCTCAACGGAGTGGCCCTCACTGCCCCAGCCGCAGCCGCCGCAGGAGACGCCCTGGGCGTAGGACGTCGCGAGACGATCTCCGGCCACCGTAAACCCGGGCCTGCGGACGGCGAGCAGTGGGTAGCTCGTCATCCGATCAGCACCAGGCCCGTAAGTCGACGGCGCTTAGTGTTCCACGCGCGCCTCAAAGAGATGATCATCAACCACCACTGACGGGGCCCATCATGGCCGGTGCCTGCATGCCCAGGGGTAGCGGATAAATTCGTAACAGAGTTGCCGCTCCCCTGGGCACTCAGGCAAGGAACGGAAAGGGGTGGGTTTTAGTCAGTTAAGAGTCTGACACCCCTCCCGCTCCACCCAGAGCGGGAGATGTCATTGGATGATTTCCCGCCCCAAAAAAAAAAGGCTATAAATGTAATGAGGGAAGTAGGTAATAATTCCACGTGGGCGATGCCGCTGTCAGAAGCTGGTAATATTATTAATGCGAAAGTAACTCTTTCTGTCTGTTTATTACCTCTTCACGTCTGAATGGCTGAACGTATTTGCATGAAACTTGGCACACGGATAGAACATGTCCTTGATAAGATATAGGATACATGTTATACCGGGAGTATGTTCCCTTGGGATAGTTTCTGACTTACACGCGGGCGAAGCGGCTGGTAGAAGTTATTTTCAACATATGTAGTAAAATGGCTGTCGAAGTGGACTGAAACTAGTTGAGATCAGGCAGACCAATTTTTATTTTCTTTTTATTTTAGGTCTCCATCTTTTGATGGGATGTAATATTTGCCGTTAAGCGTGGCGTGGCTAGCGAAGAAATGAACCGAGCAGCTAACATGCTTTAAGAGGGAACAGGGCCTGCGAGGAAATTACAAAATAGGTATTTGAAGAAACTATTGCCGTCGTGCAGCCTCAAGCCTGCCCCCGTAGGATAGGGACAGCTGCAGCTGAAACTGCTTTTATCACAAATTTTTTGACGAGATCGACGTTTTGTATTCCCTTTTTTTCTCCTCGGAAATTGAGTCCATTCAATTATTTTTGGCACCAAATTTTTAAGAAAGAGTATGTCTAGGTCCATATTAAATGTTTTATGTTAAAACTTTTCGAATTTGTCTGGTAGTCATCTAATTACGGCGGTAAAAATTTGGCTATTCTTTGTCATTTTTGGAGGGTCATATTTTCTTTATTTATTAGTTGCCAAAAAAAAGGAAATGACAGGGACGTGTCTACAGCAGACCTTGACTTTTTGAAAAAAAAAATATTGCTATAAAAGCATTATTCAGGAAGAAAAAGGGGAATACATTTGTACGGAGAATCGCAGCCCCTGTTCCCTCTCTCACCGCGTACATCTTTAATTTTTCCTCTAGTGAAATTGCGTGTTAATTTTGTTTTTTAGGGTTCCGTATCCGAAATGTCTAAACGGAGCCCTATTGCTGTCACTCACGTTTGTCTGTCTGTCTATCTGTCCGTCGTCTGTAACACAGGTTTTACAGCCAAACAGCCAACCGTTTGTCTGTAAAACCTGTGTGACAATTTTCACAGTATATGCATCTTGTTGACCCAAAGCCATACAAATAGTCAAAAATACATTTGGTACGGAACCCTAAATGTACGAAATCCAACACGCACTTGCCCGGTTTTTTTTTTCTAGTTTTTGGCTTGTCCAAAGTTAGTATCAAGTAAGGTATGCTAATAGGATGGAGGATCAAGGTTAAAATTAAACAACAATTTATTTGAAATATAAATTAATTTATTGAAATAAATAAGAGTATGACAATAATAGGTGATTTCCATCCTGTTAACATAATCAATTGAAATTGTACTAGTTAAGAATAACTTTATGCGTCTACATGCTAGGGACTGTTTCTGGGGGCCTATTTAATTTACCCTCCCCTTTTTTCCCCACTGCCATTTTTACCCAACTGCGCGACGCAAGGGAGGGTAATGTGTTTATTACCGATGTGTTTTGGTAACATTTTTCAGGCAAGTGCCACACACCAGCACTTGCCTGAACAATGTTACCAAAACTTTGGGCCAAAAAAAAAATTTGGGCTATGGTTTTGGGAGGCTAAAGTGGACTGGTTACCAAGAACTATGTAAAGACTAATTTTGGACCGTATAATGGCTTTGTGAAAAGATCTGCCAGCTGCAGTTCAGTGGGTACATGCTTGATGCGCAGTTCCTTGTTTGTAACGCATTCCCGGATGAAGAAGTGCTTAAGCTTTTTGTGCTTTGTTCTTGTGTGAAACTGGTATGGGGGATTATCAGACAGTTTGATTGCCGATTCGTTATCCACACATATTGGAGTCTTTACATAGTTCTTGGTAACCAGTCCACTTTAGCCTCCCAAAACCATAGCCCAAAATATTTTTTTCAATGCAATATTTTCACTCCAAACGGGGATTATTTTTGATTGCACTTGTACAGCACATACAGGAATAATCCTCGGTTGGCGTCACATTTCATTTAAGGGCCTACCTCTGCATAAGTGGCGCCCTCATTGAATAAATATTCTTATCTTAACATTGAAAATAAAGATTAAAGAATCCTATGTTGCGTTTGTTACACATAGGATAAGGTATTTTTACGTTGTTAAAACAAGGCTCAAAGTGTTTCGTATCCAAAGTAGTAAGCAAAAGTATCAAAAACGGCCGTTTTTGGTACTTTTGCTTACTACTTTGGATACGAAACACTTTGAATCATGCTTCCACAACGTAAAAATACCTAATCCTATGTGTAACAAACGCAACATAGGATTCTTTAATCTTTATTTTCTACGTTTTGCTACCATTTTTTATTCAATGAGGGCGCCACTTGGCGGCTATATATGCCTTAAATATTTCTAACGGGGCCTCTGCGAGTTAGCTCCAGCCCCTGCATGCCTGTCAAAGGTCCAGGACCTCAGGGTCTTGAGATGTTTATGGACTAACTACTATAATAGCATCTTTTTACAAATTAACTGGGCTGTGCACTTATGAAACTAAGCGATGATCACAAGATCGCATCTCATTTCGACACCTCTACAGCATTTAATAGATATACAACTACAGTATATTTGTATTAAGGTGGAAGCTCCAATTTTCTTACGTTTTATGCAATTTGCAGGTCAGTGTCAGGTCGGTGTCTCGGTCATTTGGTTCGCGGCCGTAGCAAGTGTGTATTTATAAAAAACTTTTTACAAAAAAAATACAACCGACTTCAATAAATAATACTAAAAAATGTAAAATTACTTTAATTTCGGAAGTCGGTGTTTCTAGTTTGGTTTCTTCGTTATTTGACACCGACTTCCGAAATTAAAGTTATTTTACATTTTTTAGTATTATTTATTGAAGTCGGTTGTATTTTTTTTTGTAAAAAGTTTTTTATTTTTCACTTTTTAGTTGTTTTACCCCATTCTAAAACTAAATTAATAGAGTAAAGTTATGCCGGAATTGATAACCCCAAAAATAGGGAATTTGAACGTAGTTGGTGAAATTAGGGTGTATCAGGGTGAACTGTACAAATCTGTATACCCCTTCAGAGCGCATCAGCGTGATGTAATGTTGTGGAGTGGTGAAAACAATATACAGACATGCGATTGCAGCAATTCTGGAAGGTTTGCTATCATTTATTGAAGAGTTCCATTGTGTATCTCCGAAGTTCTTCATCAGATCTTCACCAAATTAAAATGGGACCAAATGTGAAGCAACAGCTTTCAAATAAAAAAAAAATCTTCAAAATCGGTTCACGTCGTTAGAAGTTATGAGGTAACACACATAAAAAACAGTCGAATTGAGAACCTCCTCCTTTTTTTGAAGTCGGTTAAAAATAGAATCATTAAAATCATTAATACAACAGCTCTTCTAGTTAGAATTGATGTCAAATGTAAGTACTTCATGAGAAATCATGTCATTTGGCATCAATTCTGACTGAGAGAGTTGTATTGATGATTTTAATGATTACGGTTCTATAAATACGTACTATCAAAAATGTCTGTGCATGAACAGTTTCGAAAAATGTTTGCTTGCAAGTTGTGAAGCATACTTCACCCCGCTCATTACGTTGTTGTCCAACTACGTTGATTACTTGTTACGGCCGTGAATCATATTTTGACCAACATACAACCTGATACTGACCTGGAAATTTCTAAAAACGTACGAAAATTTGAATTTCGCGGGTTACCCTGGAGCTTCCACCTTAAATAAAAGTGATATTTAGCCATGTTAATTTGTAATTATTCTATTGAAAATTTGTAAATAAAAAAAAACTGTTTCTTTGTCTAAAAATCAGTGTAGGTAAATACACCTACTGACAGATTCTTTGGTTAATTTTATTTAGATTATTTTTGGTTGTATTTTAATAATCTCATTAGGAAGCAGCACCATCTGTTGGTCTTAAACACAGATTAAGCTGTTACAGGGGGTCTACTCCGAAGTGTTTTTACGAAGTATCGGTCGAATGTTCGGACATATTTGTGTGAAGTGTTAAAGAGAATGTGCCATACCTAAAATTGTAGCGAAATGGCATTACGTATGTTTTTGGTGGAAGAAGCTCTCAGAGAAGAGCTACAATTTTAGGTACCTATGGCACATTCACTTTAACAATTCACACAAATATGGTCGAACATTCGACCGATACTTCGTAAGAACACTTCGGAGTAGACAGAGTCGTCATGAGATGTATTATTTCGGGTAAGTGGATGATAAACATTTGATATACAGGGTGTAACGAAAATGCGTGCTCATAGTTCAGATAATGTTTCTGTCCATGGAAAGGATTTCCTCAGTGAATCAGTGTCTAGTCAATTCCCAAAAACAAAGAATTTGGCCTTTTCATACAAAGTTATAATCAGCTGATTAAAATTACTATGGGTGGATCAATTTTTAACCGACTGACTTCGAAAAAGAGGAGGTTCTATGTTCGACTGTGTTTTTTTTTATGTATGTCCACCGATTTCTCAGTCAGTTGTGGACCGATTTTCAAAATTCTTTTTTTATCCGAAAGAATATACTCCCGAGGTGGTCCCATAATTTTATACGTTTTGGTTTCATCCAATTACGAATATGTTTAAATGCCACGTTCCATGTTATTGGGGTTTTGAGTTCTGGGGTATAACAACCAAAAAGTGAAAAATCAAAAACAACTTTAATTTCGGAAGCCGGCGGTGTCAAATAACGAAGAAATAATACAATACAAACACCGAATTCCGAAAATAAAGTTATTTTTAAATTTTTAGTGTATTTTTGTTTTGGAAGTCGGTTGTTTTTTTGTTGCGTAAAAATTTTTTTTTCGGAAGTTTATTTCTTGAAAAATTTTGTTCATTTATATGGGAACACAAACTCCTTAGTTCTTACTAAGTAAAACTAAAAACATGGCGAAAAACTCCTTCACATCGCTGTCGACTGGAAGTGTGCCCGAAAGACTGGTGGCATTGCTAAATTATATGGCAATGCTTAACTTCTAGCCGAGGTAAAAGCCCGTCCTTAGGTCACGCAAAGTGTACTCGTACCTATTTAGTTTAGTATAGTATGTTATTAGTAAATATTAATTGTTTATAAACAAATGGACTTCATTTACATGAGAAGAAGCAGCATTTGAAATTTGACCACCCATTTCCGTTCCATCTTGTATACATATGTTGTTTTTACTTGAATTCCATAAATAAGTGATAATAATAGAAGGTACAAATAGATGAGCAGTATGTGAATAGAGATTAAATAAAAAATATCTAAGACCAATTGCTAATGTCTATCAATGGTTATGAGCCCTAATTTATCGGTCGTATACTTTCAATGGCAAGATATAAAGCTAAATGCGCATGAAGGAACTATGTTTTCAATGTATATTTTTAATTTGACACAATCTAGTTAACTTTAATCATATTCCCGTTCTGAGAAGTCTGCGGGGAAGATTGGTATCCAAAAACTGGATTTAGTTTGTTGTGCTATACTTACGTTTCCCAAATGAACTTCTAATAACTATTATTTATTAGTTCCCTTTTGAGCTTTGTGAATATGTATTTTATCTTAAATTCTATCTTTGAAATGTTCTCTATTACTACGGATTAACAACAACACTGCTGTTATAAATATTAATATTAATCCCTGTACTATTACTCCTAGTGGCATTAGTATCAGTATTCTTTTTCTGTATTGGCCCCATCCTCCAATCATCCTCACTAATCTCATAATACAACGGATTCACAGTAGTGTCATCAACTTCATTTAAATCATTTACATGTGTCTGGGTAACAACTTCGATATTTACATTAGCCGCGTGAAACTTATTACCACTGGCATACCAAAAGTTATTGACATAGACTTCAACAGTATCCTTGATCAATATAGTGATATTTGTTCCGTTTCTGGTCAAACCTGGGTTGCAGACCGCGACGTAGTCCCAGCTTCCGTCGATGCATCTCATGAAGGGGAGGGCGATGGGTGAGTAGTAGTTCGGGCTGTTACACTCGGGACTCACAACTGTCTCCGAAGGTTCGTAGGGGTTGCACTCGCGGCGGCCCTCGATGGTGCCGGTTACAAGACAGTGGTAGTGAACTGATGGGTTGTTGTCTAGCTTGCAGAAACCTGGAAAACAGGCAATATTTTAATATGACTATGGGGAACTTAGTTTGAATGCAGCAGTCTGGCTAGAAGATAGATTCTATATAGGTGTGATTCATTCGCTTCTTGAAATGTGTATCCAATTTTTATTGATTGAGATAGGACCAAATATAGGTCCTTGTGGAACACCTTACAAATAACTTATAAAACTGACGTCATTCACTGGAAATTTTCATTGAATCAAGTACCAAAGACACTTATTTGCGTACGTGACGTGTCATCGATCATTTGTCAACAGATTGTCTTTACTTAATAGGCCTAGCCTATATACACACCGACACGAAAGCTTTATAAAAGTCAAATTCACTAAAAAAAATCTAAGTCAAAGACTTTTAATGGGAAGTATTTTATATACTTACGGACGCATTTGGGAATAGAATGAGACCATGTTCCATCCTGGCAGAAAACTATATCAGTCCCCAAGACTCCGTATCCTTGTCGACAAGTGACGTTTAGATACAGCGACGGGAAGCCCTGTCCAGGCGCTGCGTTTGGTTGATTTGTTACGTAGATGCCATGGTCTGGGTACGGTGGCAGAATACATCTACCTGATTGAGGTGGCCTGAAAATGTAGATCGATTTAGTACTTTGACCAAAACCATTTATTTATTTTTGTTTCTTTATAAAATTGTCTGGAAATCCTTTGTGGAATTCAAAGGTATAAAGTCCTGTCTGTTTAAGTTTGTATACAAATAAATAAAACATCGATTTTTAGCATGTATTCTGTTCACCTGGTAGTAACTGCCGGGTTCGTTGGTAACTGACGGTTGCACAGTTCATCTGATTCATCAGATCCATCTGCACACTCTTTTATCTGTAACATACAACCCTTTGTTATTACATGAAACTGTGATACATACCGAACCATAACGGTACCAGAGAGCGCGGAATGACCGCGCACGCTGGCAGCGACTTGAGACGCCAATAAACGATAATAATAAATAATCCTCTCTTTTTAAATGCCAAAACCCTCCACAACCGCGAGGTATGCAGTCTAAGGGAATATTTTCTAGCTGCTGACGTGGGTATGCATCGAGATGTAGTGGCGGTGGACAAGGGCCTTACTCCACTCTCCTTGGCTAACGAGAACTGGCACAAACCTCTAGTGCTTGACACTAACGATCGCAGAGAAGTATGGCAGAGTAAGGAACTTCACGGACGCTTTTTCCGGGCCCTACATGGGCCCGATGTAGACCAACTAGCGTCCGTAGCCTGGCTGCGTGTCGGTGACCTCTTTGGGGAAACCGAAGGTTTTGTCTGTGCAATTATGGACGAAGTTATCATGACGAAAAACTACCGGAGATTTATTGTGAAGGACGGCACGGTTGACATATGTCGGGCATGTCATCGTCCGGGAGAATCAATCCGCCACATAATCTCTGGTTGTTCTCGTCTAGCTAACGGTGAATACTTGCATAGGCACAACCTTGTAGCCAGGATTATTCATCAGCAACTTGCTCTGAAGTACTCTCTTGTGGAATCGGAAGTGCCGTACTACAGATATGCGCCCGACTCAGTTCTCGATAATGGTCATATCTCATTGTACTGGGATCGGTCCATCATCACTGACAGGACTATTGTAGCCAATAAGCCTGATATAGTGGTGGTGGACCGAATCGAGAGGCGTGCAATGATTGTTGACATTACCGTCCCACATGACGAGAACCTCGTGAAAGCCGAGAAAGATAAACAAATCAAGTATATTGACTTGGCTCGCGAGGTTGTCGACATGTGGGATGTGGACTCAGCGATCATTGTACCGATAGTCGTGTCAGCCAATGGCTTAATAGCCACGAGCCTCGATCAACACCTCAGGAGGCTCTCGTTAGGCGGCTGGATCAAGGGCTTGATTCAGAAAGCAGTACTTCTGGACACGGCTCGCATTGTCAGGCGGTTCCTCTCTCTGGAGCCCTGACCGCCGGTAGCTTGGACCCTGTTCCCGATACCGGTGGGCTACTATTTTTTATATTTTTAAATGTTTTTTATATATTCTTTTTTAAGAAATATTTAAAAATGTATTTAATATGTTAAAAAAATGAATAAACGAAATAATCCTCTCAACCCAATTTCGATCATGGTGACCAATCTTAATGTAGATGTGCCAAAAAAAGGGGTAGCCCGCGAAATTCAAATTTACTTATGTTTTTTGCAATTTGCAGGTTAGTGTCAGGTTGTATCTTGGTCAAAATTTGATTCGCGGCCATAGCAAGTCTGTATTTATATAATTATAATAATTAAAATCATCAATACAACTCTTTTAGTTAGAATTGATGCCAAATGTAAGAAAGTTGAATTTCGCGGGCTACCCTGGAGCTTTCACTTTAACGGAGATTAGCCAAGTACGTAGAAGATATTATATTGCACAAGTGTGTACGCAAACACAGGTGCACCCTCTGTTCCTTATTAAAATTTACTCTTATATTCATATGGAACGGCAATCCGACGCGACAGAGGAGAGGTCATACGCAGGAGATGTCAATACTAATAATTGAACAGTAATTGATCTTTTTCTTTTTTACCGACTTCAAAAAGAAGGAGGTTATCAATTCGGATGTTTGTATTTTTTTTATGTATGTTCGGGAATAACTCCGTCATACATTGACGGATTTGCAAAATTCTTTTTTTGTTCGAAAGAATTTTATTCCGAAATGGTTCCATCTAAATTTCAAATAGATCCGATGATGAGTTTCGGAGACAGGCAACGGAATTCTTCAAAAAATGACAGCAAATCAACTGCGATTGCTGCGATCGTATGTCTATGTAGTGTTAGCACAAATCAATGGGGAATCACTACTGAAAAGTGAAAAATAAAAACTTTATTACAAAAAAAAAAAAAAAAAAATAGAACCTACTTCCAAAAAGTGCAAAATAACTTTAATTTCAGAAATCGGTGTTTCTGGTTTCTTGTCTTCATTTTTTGGTACCGACTGCCGCTTAAAGTTATTTTGCACACTTTTTGGCAGTCGGTTCTATTTTTTTTGTAATAAAGTTTTTATTAAGAGTCGTTTTTAATTGTCTTTGACCCGAATTTTTTTGGATAGTATTAAAAAAATAAGCTTGTATTAGTTTAGATTACTAACCCCATTACAATCAGAGCCCTGGTCGACACAGGCTCCGTACGCGCATTGGAACAGATACGAGGGACACTTCTTAGCACTGCATGATCGAACTGTCTCGTCGGACCCATCCGGACAGTTGGCGATACCGTCACAGTGGTCGGATGCGGGGATGGCGGTGCCATCTAGGCAGCGGAATTGGTCTCTGAAAAGCAAAAGCACTTGAGTTGTAAAAGGAGGGTATGATACGGTGGATAAAAAGGGGGTGGCTACTTGCCGAAGACCAATAATAGAGAAGTATTGAAGAAAAGTACTTGTTCATAAATAAATTGACATTATGGGCTCGAGAATGAGAAGAATTTTATACAAGACGCGAAGAAATACAATCACGTTACACACTCCGACAAAAATCAAGATTAAACATTCCGACTTTTCGGCTAAAAATACATTCTACAAGTCCCTACGTAATGTCCATAAAAATATATAATAAACACACTGAATTAATAAAAAAAGAAGATGAAATTAATATATTTACAAAAAAAAACTAAAACTGAAACAATTCTTAAGAGGGAACAGGGCCTGCGAGGAATCTACAAAATAGGTTTTTGAAGAAACTATTGCCATCGTGCTCCCGCAAGCCTGCCCCCGTAGAGTGCGATAGGGACAGCTGCAATTTAGACCGATTTTATCACAAAATTTTTGACGAGATCGACGTTTCGTATTCCCCCTTTTTCTCTTCGAAAACTGAGCCGATTCAATTATTTTTGGCACCAAATTTTTAAGAAAGAGTATGTCTAGGTCCCTATTAAATGTTTTATGTTAAAACTTTTCTAATTAGTCTGGTAGTTTTCTAAGAACGGCGGTAAAAATAGGGTCAATTTTTGTCATTTTTAGAGGGTCACGGGACTTTATGAAAAAAAAAGATTGCTCTAGAGGCATTATTCAGGAAAAAAAAGGGGAATACATTTGTATAGAGAATCGCAGCCCCTTAATAGTATAAATTTCGCACATTTCCGATACACCCTGTATAAAAGTACTCCTTGACTTACTGAAATTCCTCAGTCTCGTTCCGACACCTGGGCAGAAGTTCGTCGGACTGGTCAGCACACTCGATGACATTGTTACAGGGAGCAGTGCCATCTACGCACGCGCCGTACGTGCATCTGAACCAGTTCGGTTGGCACCTGTGGGAGAACATAGGTAGGTATGGTTATCGCAGCTAAAATAGGGTTCTTATCCAGTTTTAGGGTTCCAAAAGACCGAATGAAAAAACGAAACCCATATAGGATCACTCGTGTGTTTGTCTGTCCGTCTGTCACAGCCAATTTGTTCCGAATCTGCTGGACCGATATGGTTGAAATTTGGTACATACATCTGTGACCCAAACACGGTCGTGTACTTAAATAAATTAATTTGGAATATGGGGGCCACTTTTGGCGTGAAAATCGGAAATTTAAAAATTAAAGTTTTTCAAACTGTGTCGTGCGACATATCAAATGAAAGGGCACATTGTGGGGGTGTTGAATATTTTTTTTTCATAATTTTAAAATATATAATTTTGAAGTTATTAAGGAAATTATATGAAAATAACCATTCGTCCTTATCTCCGAAACCACTGGGCTTAAAATTTTGAAAAAAATACAGAACAGAAAGCAGTTCTTTACTTATAGATTACAGGAACTTATAAAGTGGAGGCAGTTTATAAAAAAAACTGAAAAAATTATGATTAAGTTTGTTTAGAAATAAGCAGTTCCTTTGTACTATATTTATAATTATGTTTATTGTTACTGTGTCTCTGTGTGTACATAAATGATTAAATAAATAAATAAATGATTTGTTAGGAACCATTTGCGCGCAAGTTCGACTCGCTCTTGGCCGGTTTTTTTAAATTGTTTGTATCAAAATTAGATGTATCCAAAATCGAAAATAGAAAGATTTTTCAAATCCGTTCAAAATTAAGTACGTTAGAATCCTTTCAAATGTGGTGGAAGGGAAAACGGTCGTCACTTTGTTAGTTTCCCCTGAACTGACATGTGACGTCACCGCTATTAAGCAAAGTGTTCGGAATAATGCTTGCATCCGAACAGCTCAGCACTTTTGCCTACGCGCATGTATCGGTATTTACGCATCAGTCAAAAGTGCACCAGTTAGTACGTGTTCGGCAACCAGTCGCGTTACTCAAACCAATGATACTCGTAGCAAACAAACCAATAATCAAATCATCTCTATATCATTAGCTTAGTATAAACCATTTAAACCATTGTTGAATTTATTATA
The DNA here is from genome assembly GCA_951329385.1 of Polia nebulosa. NCBI lineage: Eukaryota > Metazoa > Arthropoda > Insecta > Lepidoptera > Noctuidae > Polia > Polia nebulosa. Next base: position 16,704,088 of record OX589615.1, read on the forward strand.
ATTGTAAAAGATATAAATTCGTATTATTTAACTAATTACCACCGAACCAAATAATCCATAAAATATCAACCAACCCAGAAGATAGTGCCGTAGCACGGCGAGCTCTAACTTCTACACAAAGCGTGTCTGCCCGGGGGTGGAGGATAAATTCGAAAGAGTTACCTCGCCCCCGGGCGCGTAGGGCAGGGAGGAACAGGGGTGGGTTTTAGTCAGTAAGAGTCTGACACGCCCTTCCGCTCCACCCCAGAGCGGAAAGAGTCATAAGATGATTTCCCACCCCCCAAAAAAAAAAAAAAAACACAAAGCGTGTGTGAGAGATAGTGAGATGTCTCTACCACGCCCCCACTCTTTCTTATACCAATATTTGAAATGCTAATTCCTGCTTCATTTAATAAGATAAAGTTTTCGTTTTAAAGTTATTTGTTATTTCACATAAAATATTGTACAAAAATAAACACAAGATAATATCCTATTACAAAGAGGTAAACTAGTTTGTTCCTGTAGTTTGTAAAAGGAAATTCTGATTTACTTATAAACAACTATTCTTTCACTCTTCTAAAACTGTTCTACCTCTGAGTGACATATAGACAATTTCCACCAGCCGGGCCGCGCCGGAGCGCAGTTTCCAATGTGTTGAGGGAAAATTGTGGATAAACAAGTATACAGGGTGTAAGGTACATGAACGCACATACGTGTACTAGTGATTCAGTACATCATGATTCTTCATCCCCTAGCGTTGGAATTTTTCGTCGGCTATTTCCTATTTTTTCGAAAAAAATATTTTTTTTTTTCACTTTAAATTTTATAAAATCGTTATACCTATCTACCCCAAAGACATTTTAAATGAAAAAATAATTAATTAAATTTTTTGATAACGATTTTATACAGTTTAAAGTGAAAAAAAAAAATCTTTTTTTTCAAAAATTTGGAAAAAGTCGACGAAAAATTCCAACGCTAGGGGGTCCAGAACCATGTACTGAATCACTAGTACACGTATGTGCGTTCATGTACCTTACACCCTGTATACATCCCTACGGGTCGAATACAGAATCTCCTTTTTTGAAGTCTGTTAAAAAATTGGTTGTCTGTAAAGTTGGTTTACGGACGATAGTTTAACGTGACAACGTCATAACAAAACATTGATGAAATGATTGCATACTTTTATGAATAAAATTCGAGTGGAAGAGAGATAGATGCGGTGCAAGCGTACAATGAGCGTAACGGGACAATGAGCGTAACGGGACAATGAGCGTAACGGGACAATGAGTCATCCTTTTTCATGCATGCAGCCGGCGTTCATCGATTTATTAGACTTTTTCACGTCAAAATGTTTATGACTTACCTGGTTTTCCTGCAGAGTGCGTGGGTCTCGTCACTTTTGTCAGGGCAGTCCACCATGCCGTCACATTTTCCGTCAAATGAAATGCACGTCCCATCTCGGCACTGCCACTGGTCTCTCCTGGAAATAGGCCAAAAACATGCTGAATAAAGAAATTGTCACTTCTGTGGTTCATAAAGTTATGTCCAAACTCGTGTTGAAAGCATACTTCAGGACTCAGGATGAATATCTGCCCCTTGGACAAGAACTGCAATAGTCAATCTGGAAATCTTATAACCGATTGCGGGCCCAGCTGCCCTACCATGACGTCTTAAAACCATCATCTTTTCCGTGAGCGAGAGAGACGTCGTTATACAGGAAGAATAGCACTATCCCTTTCTCTCACCGAAAAGATAATGGTTTAAAGACGTAATGGTGGGGCTGCAGGTCCGTCGCTATAGTACCGACGTTCGCTTTCGGATTGTCTGCGGTCACTTAAGTAAGGTACGAAGTGAGCTTAATTAATACCTAAACCAAGACTTAAACAAGAACTTATCGCTTCTTCTTCTCTTCATTTCGCCGGTACCTACATTATATTTATCATACAGATTGGTCCCAGTAGGTGGCCACGTGTATTGCTCCGTTGGAGACGTTGCTAAGGTCCTCTAGGGTGAAGGTACACTCTCACCTGGGGTACTCCAGCAAATGGGTCATAATCTGAACAGGAGCACCACAATCGCACTGAGAGTTTGAGGGATTGAATCCCCCGTTTCACTAAATTATATTTGCAATTATATTTGCATTTTGCTCCTTAGTCATGTGGTTGTAGGTACAGAACTTATCACATATCATACTTTTACAATACTCGAAATACGGTGGCAATAAAAACTATACATATTACTTCTTCTTCATTTAGCAACGTGTCTCCAAGTTATGCGATCTTTGCCAGTGTGTACATGCTATCTTCAGCATCACACTATTATCTTTTTTAACATTGATAGGCTCGCGTTAGACCATTATCTCACCTGATGGTAAGCGATAATAAGGTCGCTAGAAGTAACCCATTGACTCTTGACTTAAAGACCCCCAGGTTGCACTCTTTAGCTGTACGCACAATGAATGTGTTCCTAAACCGTTACGTGTGAATGGGTCGATGTCCACCATATAACGGTGGCACATCGCATTATTATTCTAATATTTAGGTTGTATCTTCATATAAAAAAGAACTTACCGACATTGACTGGCTTGTCTTCTTCTCCTATGTAAAACTGTGTCGGGAAGACCACTCCTGAAAGTTGAGAAATCAGTAAGGATGCGGTAAGTAACGAAAATGTCCACCAAGCTTATAAATTTGCCTGGACTTTTCTCAACTATTTATATTTGGGGTCGGCTGCCAGTCTAACCGTATACAGCTGAATACCTGTATTTTACATGGGTCTGTTTTACTGGATCATCATCGTCATTTCGGCAAAAAGACGTCCAATGCTGGACATAGGCCTCCCCCAAATGTCGCCACAATGAGCGGTGCTGTGCGTCTGCTCATCTCGCCGCCAGACGATCAACACTCCTTCTACCAGTACTCTATTTTTAGGGTTCCGAAAGCCCGAATGAAAAACGGAACCCTTATACGATCACTCGTGTGTCTGTCTGTCTGTCCATCTGTCACAGCCAATTTGCTCCGAATCTACTTGACCAATTTGGTACACACATGAATATCTGTGACCCAAACACGGACATGTAACTTAAATATAGTTTAATCCTGAAAAAAATATCATTTGTTCGGATTCTCGAACTCGAAATGTCTTAAGACGATATATAACATGTATAGTACCGAATCGTTAAGAGATATCTTCAGAACGGAGGGTTACCTGACACTGACTGGTATTTATATACTCGAATTATGTTTATTTGTTAAAAACAATATGCAATATTTTAATTTCAAATCAAATTTAAAAAAAAAACATTCGGAAACAATATAAATATGACATTAATTTACCGGTTATTAACAATATGATGTATTATAAAAGTACCTATGTTACTGCTATTCGTGTGTATAATCAGTTACCGCCAGCAATTAAGCAATTAAATGGAAATATGTTCAAAAATAAATTGAAAAAAATGTTAATTGATAATGTATTTTATAATCTGCATGAGTTTTTTGAAAAAAAAAAAAATTGTAAGAATCTAATTTCTTAATACTATTGCATATCCGACTTGGGTAGACTGTTGAAACTAAAAATGTAATGTTTGTCAATAAGAACTTAATGTACACAGTTATGCAATAAATATATCTTTATCTTTATCTTCGGAATCTGGAGTTGCCCAAGCGTGTAAATAGCCGTGGGTCTCTGCGGATGTAGAACAGAAGTACGACCAAGCACTTGGAGGGAATGCTGGCCCAAAATTGCCTATATTTGTCTGTATAACTTCAAGTTAGGAGTGGTCGGCAGCAGTCGGCGAATGTGGCCCTACTCACAATTTGTAAAACAAGTGGTACCTTACTTTCCGGGCTGTTCTCGATGGTTGCACGTCGAATTGTCGAGTGGCCACTCGTTCTCTTCACACCAACACTCCTGATTATGCTTGTTCAGTAGTTAACGGACGCGGTAAATATGGGTTATTTATTATTCCCGGAGGATCCCCAACGTTTACGGGATTTACTCGGGATTTTAGCGTATTTGCGGGGACGATATTATTTTAAGACATTAATCTGCGGTGAGATGCGCGCTGTGCCTCGCGGCGTTAGACACACACACTAACGTCAAACTGACGTGACGTCGATTGTTGCATTTTAAATTGTCTATACCTCGCGTAAAGCCGGCCACTCACGTCTGTCTGACAAATTAAAGCGAGACACACACGCGACGTGATACCAACCCCACCCAACCTGCAGAGTGGCGGCAACTCGCCACACCAGAATCCTTTACGCGTGAGTTCGACTTGCTCTTGGTTTTTTAAGGTAGGAAATCATGAGTTGACTTCTCACGCTCTGGTTGGAGAGGGAGGGCGTGTAAGACTTTATTATATTATTTTTATTTTAGATAGGTATACTCTTGACTCTAGTCTAGGCTAGAATTACTGATTAAATCCCACCCGTGTTCCTTCAGTTGCCGTTTCTGTTCCAGCTTATGTATTCGCTAATTCAGTTGACATTAATTTGATAGGCACTATGCAGTACATTGCTCAGTGGACATCGATTAATAATAGGCACTACGGTTTTCCTATACAGGGTGTAAGGAAAACGCTTCCGAATACGGAGATAGATGATAAGGCTATTCTCGATACGATACCATAGTTATTTTTTTTAAACTATATTTTAGCATTTTGCGTTCACTATGTTGTGAGAACAGTTAAGTGAAACCGTTATTTGTGATTAAAGACACAGAGGGAACAGGGCCTGCGAGGAATTTACAAAATAGGTATTTGGAGAAACTATTGCTCTCTCAAGCCTGCCCCCGTAGAGTGCGATAGGGACAGCTGCAACTCAGACCTATTTTATAACAAAAATTTTGACGAGATCGACGTTTCGTAATCCCCTTTTTTCGCCTCGAAAACTGAGCCGATTTAATTATTTTTGGCACCAAATTTTTAAGAAAGAGTATGTCTAGGTCCTTATTAATTGTTTTATATTAAAACTTTTCGAATTTGTCTGGTAGTCCTCTAAGAACGGCGGTAAAAATAGGGCCATTTTTTGTCATTTTTTGAGGGTCATATTTTCTTTACTTATTAGTTACTGAAAAAAAGGAAATGATAGGGACGTGACCACACAACATAAAAGGAGACCTTGACTTTATGAAAAAAGAAAGATTGCTCTAGATGCATTATTCAGGAAGAAAAAAGGGGAATACATTTGTATGGAGAATCGCAGCCCCTGTTCCCTCTTAAGAGGTTACTGAAATCCTTTTGCATTTAGTTTATATATAATCTACGTTCTGGCTTGGGAAGCGTTCCCTTTACACCGTGTATGTCAAAGCAGCAATGTACGGCAAAGTGCCTATCAAATTGATGTCAACTGAGTTAGCGAATACGCCTGCCGGGTCGCGATGACTCTTTCGAACACAGCCCGCGACCCTTCTCAACCTGGAAGGCCACTCGATCTCACCCACCTGTCGGCACCGCGCCTTGCCAGGTATACTTACAAGCTAGTTCCAGAGCAGGCCAGTTCATCACTGCCGTCGGAGCAGTCAAAGGTCCCATCACAAAGGGAGCTGAGACTCACGCATGATCCATCCCGACAGGCAAATTCACCTGTTCTAGAAATAGAATTAAAAAAATTAAAACCAATGTGACTTTTTTCGATTCATTATGTAACTACTAAGTTATTTTGGACATCACTGACATTGGTGAATGTAAACATCTTGAAGAAATTTGGGTCTGATCGTGAATTAAAAAAATATATCGTCTGTATATAAAATTCAATCTCCTGACTGATTGACTGCTTTATCAACGCACAGCCTAAACCGCTGATCCTAGAGACATGAAATTTGGAAGGTGTGTTCTTTGTGAAGAGAAGGTATCCACTAAGAAAGGGTTTTTCGAAATGCAACCCTTAATGGGGTGAAAAAGGGGTTGAAAGTTTATAACGCGGGAATACTAATACCACGTGGGCGAAGTCGCTGATAGTGAGTCAAATATACAATTGAGAAAAGAGAAGAAAAATTAAAGAGAAAGGTCCTTCACCGATTTTTTTTTTTTTTCATTTTGGTTTCACTTTTATTTATTAATTAATTAATTAATTTATTTAACAATTTATGTACACACAGAACAGACAGGAATGAAACAGAAAAAAAAGTAATTATGTACAAAGGTAATGCTTATTTCTAATGAAATCTCTTCCAGCATCCCTGCGAAAGGAGAGTTGAAAAAAAGGGAAGTAGACACTGTGTCGTAAAGTAGTAGGAAAAAAAAGAATACATAAAACCAAAAAAAAAATAAACAGTGAAATGAGATAACATAAATGCAAACATATACCAAAATATAATAAATACAAATACATACATAGGCCAAATAAATATCACATCATTTATATATTTCTTTGTTAATTCATTTATTTATTTATTTATTGGAACGAAGTTCCTTATCGCGCGTTGTGAAAGGGGGCTAGACGGAAAAAATTCTTACGAAAAGTTGTCACGACACTAATGAGGCTGTCCATCCAAAAAGATTGTGTTGGGAAAACGATCTAATAAAAACTTCTTGTATTTTTGGTGGGTACCTACCCACCAACGTTTGCAAGCAGGAGCTGAGCTGAGCTGAGCTGAGCTGAGCTGAGCGGAGCTGAGCTGAGCTTAGCTGATCTGAGCTGAGCTGAGCAGCGATGAGATGAGATGAGATGAGATGAGATGAGATGAGATGATGAAGTATAACTTCTTACGTGCACGCACGTAAGAAGTTATACTTCAACATGACACTGACCTGCAAATTGCAAACAACGTAAGAAAATTTGAATTTCGCGGGCTACCCTGGCGCTTCCACCATAATCTATAACTATTTAAAAAATAATCCCATTGCCCTTGGTCACGGCATCACGCGTGAACGGTTGGACCGATTTCGCTGATTCTTCTTTTGTTGTTGTGTTTGTTATTGTCATGAAAAGGTTCTTAACGAGAGTGAAAACGAACTTGAGTGAAAGAAAACATCGTATAATAAAGAAATAAATCTGGGTCTGATAGTTTTTTTTTTTTTGCTCTTGACCCTCTATCTCACCTGCAGGTGTATTCGCTAACTCAGTTGACATCAATTTGATAGGCACTTTGGAGTACATTGCTCGGTGGACATCGATTATAATAGGCACTACGTAGTACATTTTTGTTTTCCTATACCTCAAAGCAGCAATGTACTGCAAACTACCTATCAAATTGATGTCAACTGAGTTAGCGAATACACCTGCTGATGGTAAGCGATGATGTGGTCGACGATGGAGCACGCTTGCCTAGAAGTAACATATTCACTCTCATCTTAAAGACCCCCAGGTTGTTGCTATCAGGAAACACACCCTGGCATTCCACTCCTTACCATGATGTAGGTACGCATAAACAAACTACACACACTCGCAGTACACACTCAACCGTACTCCCATCCTGATACTAACAATAGTAACTAAATAAAAAACTTTTTTACAAAAAAAACAACCGACTTCCAATAAAAAAATACACTAAAAATCTATAAATAACTTTAATTTCGGAAGTCGGTGTTTGTATTTTTACCTCTTCGTTATTTGACACCGACTTCCGAAATTAAAGTTATTTATAGATTTTTAGTGTATTTTTTTTTTGGAAGTCGGTTGTTTTTTTTTGTAAAAAAGTTTTTTATTTTTCACTTTTTAGTTGTTATACCCCAGAACTAAAAAGCCCAATATAATGGAACGTGGAATTTAAACATTTGGAGAACACCAAAACGTCATCGAGGTACACGTATTTTCCGTTTTTGTTCAGTTTCTCAAAAAGCGCTGAAGCAATTTCGATAAAATTTATATGGGACCACCTCGGGAGTATATTCTTTCAGATGAAAAAAGAATTTGAAAATTGGTTCACAACTGACGGAGAAATCGGGTAACATACATACAAAAAAAAACAAAAACATACAGACGAATTGAGAACCTCCTCTTTTTGGAAGTCGGTTAAAAATACAAATACAATATAATCTTTATGCCTAAATGTTAACATTCCCTAATTGCATATGATAATTTGTTAAATTTAAATGGAGGACTCCTGGTGACCTGAAATACAGGCCTTAAGCCTAGTTTAGGTACCAGTCTCACACAATATAATGCCCCTATATGTCACTTTAGAAATAAGGCTAGCAATTAAGAGTAATATTGTGGAGAAATATAAACAATTTATTTTTTTCATTATAATGAGTGTGTTCCCAAAACGTTTATGCGTACAGGTGGTTTTAAAATATTATATTTTTATCATTTGCTATTATAGCGGCAATCGAAACTGTCCATCTATTACAGTTCTTAGGATACCGCCCCCTTTTTTTTGGGGTGGGAAGTCATCCTATGACTTCTCCCGCTCTGGGTGGAGCGGGAGGGCGTGTCAGACTCTTACTAACTAAAACCCACCCCTGTTCCTTCCTTGCCTGAGTGCCCAGAGGCGCGGTAACTCTGTTACGAATTTATCCGCAACCCTAAGATACAGCCCCCTGACAGACAGACGGAGGGACGGACGGCCGGATAGCGGAGGCTTAGTAATAGGAACTCTAACCAATCAAATACCCTATTACGGCAAAGAAATTGTGCAGTTTATTGGTAATTTAAGCTTTGATTTACCTGCAGGAGATGCTTCTCTCCCTGGCAACAGAACTTAGAGCTGGAGATATGGCTGAAACAGACAAAATAAAAGTAAAATAAATTTCCGTACCTAGTTACAAAAAACGGCCAAGTGCGAGTTGGACTCGCACACGAAGGGTTCTGTATCATAAACTGAAAAAAAATGGGCTGTATCTCATGCTCCGTAATAGGTAAACTATATCCGTATTAATTGAAATTTTCACAGAATGTGTATTTCTGTTGCCGCTCTATTAACAAATAATAAAAATAAATTGAACATGAAAGGGAGCTCTTATTAGGGGAGCCCCTTTAATTCATTTTGCATACACATCATCATCATTCTCCTGCCCTTATCCCAATTTATTTGGGGTCGGCGCAACATGTCTTTTTCTTCCATACTCCTCTATTAGTCGTCATCTCTGTAGTCACACCCTTTTTAACCATATCCTCTTTCACACAGTCCAACCATCGTTTCTTTGGCCTTCCCCTACTCTTATATTCACATCCATACACAAAACTTTCCTCACGACATTTTCTTCATTCCTCCGCATCACATGCCCATACCACGACAACCGATTTCCACACAACTTTTCAGTCAGCAGTGCCACTTTCAGACTTCCTTACAAAATTCCTTTCAGATTTCCTTATTTTGCATACATATTCTGTGAAAATTTCAACTGTCTACCTATTAAGGATCATGAGATACTGCCTGCTGACAGACAGACGGACAGCGGAGGCTAAGTAATAAGGTCCCGTTGGTTATCCTTCGGGTACGGAACCCTAAAAATTAAATGAACACTTTGACACGTCAAATAAAAAACCAGCCCAGTGCGTATCGGACTTCGCACGTTTAAGGTTCGGTACCGAATGTATTTTTGACTATTTGTATGGCTTTGGGTCAACAAAATGCATATACTGTGAAAATTTGAATACTGTAGCTCCAACCGTTTGGCTGTAAAACCTGTGTGACAGACGACGGACAGACAGACAGACGGACACGTGAGTGACAGCAATAGGGCTCCGTAAAAATACATTATATAACTAGATAAGGGAATCTGATACTCCCTTTCACTTTAACTTAAAGGCTCTATACATACATACACAGATACATATGTAAATATTTTACGGCTATTCTTATAACTACGTGCCTAAGTCATTCATGTATTATTAATATAATGGTCATCAAAAGCAATTTAGATACATTTGTAATTACAGACAAATATTATTGAGATTAATAAACAATTATTTAACAATTAAGCAATAAAATACTCAATTTGTGTGGTTCTGTCTCATCAAATCAGCATTACTGTTTCCCAGTTATTGTGGTCGCCTTGCAGTCTAACCACATGCAGTTTTTTACTGTGGTAGACTTCCAGTCTAACCAGGTGCAGCTTTTTTATTGTGGTCGACTTTCAGTCTAACCAGATGCAGTTTTTTTATTGTGGTCGACTTCCAGTCTAACCAGCTGCAGCTTTTTTATTGTGATCGACTTCCAGTCTAACCAGATGCAGCTTTTTTATTGTGGTCGACTTCCAGTCTAACCAGATGTCGCTTTTTTATTGTGGTCGACCTCCAGTCTAACCAGATGCAGTTTTTTATCGTGGTCGACTTCTAGTCTAACCAGATGCAGTTTTTTATTGTGGTCGACTTCTAGTCTAACCAGATGCAGCTTTTTTGTTGTGGTCGACTTCCAGTCTAACCAGATGCAGCTTTTTATTGTGGTCGCCTTCTAGTCTAACCAGATGCAGTTTTTTTTATTGTGGTCGACTACCAGTCTATCCAGATGTCGCTTTTTTATTGTGGTCGACCTCCAGTCTAACCAGATGCAGCTTTTTTATTGTAGTCGACTTCCAGTCTAACCAGATGCAGTTTTTTCCCGACTGTCATTGTGTGAAGAAGGGTAATGTTTTTCGTGAGTTTGTATGTATTTAATTAATTAAAACAGGCACGAAACTTCACACGAGAAAATCCCGCCAAAAAATTATGACAGTCAACCATTAATACTGTCCACAGGACTAAGTAGTTTTAAGCACCATAGAGCTAATCACCCTAGACATAATTATGCAGATTATTACTAATTTAATTTCACTATTTTTTAATATTTATCAGTGTACCTTCATGTTTTGCACGCCTTTTTTTAAATTTTTTATTTGTATATGTAGTCTTATTTTATTTATTTTCCGTTAAAGATTAGTTTTAACCTCGTCCCGTGAATGTATCCGTGGCATCACAGAAAAAAAAGGCTCTAACAGAATACCAGCGCAGCGTTATTTATTTTTCAACACATTTGCTCAAAAAATGCATTTACGAAGCCTGTATACATTGTTCGAAAGTTAAAAATTACGCACCCTATAATGGAACGGGCGGTAAAATAGGTACTCACACCTAAGTACCTATTTTACCGTACGCTCCATTGTATAGCGTGCGGTAAAACCGTGCGTATCCTTTATGGCTTTTTTTTATTTCCTTAAAAAAACATGTTAGAAGAATTTCTATTTTGTTTTGTTTTTTTTTTTGTGTTGTTATTGGTTGTGGTGGTTGTTGTTGTTGTTAGTTCTGGTTTTTTTTGTTGGTTGTTATTTTGCTTGTTGACGTTGTTTGTTGTTGGTTGTTGGTTGTTGTTGTTGTTTGTTGTTGTTGGTTGTTGTTATTGTTGTTGGTTGTTTTTGTTTGTTGTTGTTGGTGTTGTTTGTTGTTGGTTGTTATTAAGGTTGTTGTTGGTGGTGGTGGTGGTGGTGGTTGTTGTTGGTAGTGTTGTTGTTGTTGTTGTCGGTGGTTGTTGGTGGTTGTTGTTGTTGTTGTTTGTTGTGTTTGTTGGTTGTTGTTTATTGTTATTGTTTGTTGTTGTTGTTGGGTGTTGTTGGTTGTTGTTGTTGGTTGTTGTTGTTGGTTGTTGTTGTTTGTTGTTTTTGTTGGTTGTTGTGGTTTGTTGTTGTTGTTGTTGGTTGTTGTTGATTTTTGTTGTTGTTTGTTGATGTTTGTTGTTATTTGTTGTTGTTTGTTGTTGTGGTTGTGGTTGTTATTAATTGTTGTCGTTGTTTGTTGATGTTGGTTGTTAGTTGTTGTTGTGTTACTTTTTTCGCATAGATGTTTCTAGGGAGAAGGGAGTCGAGAGTAGGTAGCGTAGTGGGAACTTCGTGGCACGACGGCGTCATGCCGTCACGACATTCGAGTCGGTTTTACTGCCAAGCCGCGCCAATAGATGTTTCACATCAAAAACAAAAGCTTTTTTTCATCACCCTATTTATTGTAGGTACTGTTTTCTCGCAAATGTGTTGAAAAACGTTGTATGACACACGTGCGGATTGGTTTTTACAAACTCGTGACTATGGTAAGCCCTCGACTTCGTCTCGGGCTTACATTCGTCTACTCGTTTGTAATAACCAACTTACCGCACTAGTATCATAAATAACTATTTCAACACAGTTGCTCAAAAAATACATTTACGAAGCCTGTATACATTGTTCGAAAGTTAAAAATTACGCACCCTATAATGGAACGTGCGGTAAAATAGGTACTCCCACCTAAGTACCTGGAGTTGCCCAGGCGTGTAAATAGCCGTGGTTCTCTGCAGGATGAAGGACAGTGTTACGACCAAGCACTTGGAGGGAATGCTGGCCCAAAATTGCCTATATTTGTCTGTATAACTTCAAGTTAGGAGTGGTCGGCAGCAGTCGGCGAATGTGGCCCTACTTACAATTTGTAAAACAAGTGGTACCTTACTTTCCGGGCTGTCCTCGATGGTTGCACGTCGAATTGTCGAGTGGCCACTCGTTCTCTTCACACCAACACTCCTGATTATGCTTGTTCAGTAGTTAACGGACGCGGTAAATATGGGTTATTTATTATTCCCGGAGGATCCCCAACGTTTACGGGATTTACTCGGGATTTTAGCGTATTTGCGGGGACGATATTATTTTTAAGACAGTAGTCTGCGGTGAGATGCGCGCTGTGCCTCGCGGCGTTAGACACACACACTGACGTCAAACTGACGTGACGTCGATTGTTGCATTTTAAATTGTCTATAGCTCGTAAAGCCGGCCACTCACGTCTGTCTGACAAATTAAAGCGAGACACACACGCGACGTGATACCAACCCCACCCAACTTGCAGAGTGGCGGCAACTCGCCACACCATGCTCCCCGCCTTGAAAGGTCCAGGAGCTTTCAAAAGCTGCTAATCTATGCGGAGAGAGTGAGGTTCAAGAAGCGGTGATGATATGTAAGCATTAACTTGTTGAAGAGCTTTGAGGGAAATCCAAGCAGCAGTCCGAAACACCATCGCATTGATATAATGCTCGGGAAAAATAATTATCAGTGTCCTAAGAATGAATTGCGGTTCGACTTGACTATGGTAAGTCGAATAAACTAAATTACAACTATGTAATGGCGTACCATTGGAACGTATAATATGAACCCTAAACTAAATTAAACTAAATTATGTAGTAATAATAATCTATTGAGTTGGCAAAGGATACAACTTAGTGACAGGACGTTTATACGTGCCTGACGCGGTTTTTATTGAAGCGACTCGAATTACACCATCCGATCCCGGAAAAACTTCCTCTATGATACCTAATGGCCAAGTCAATGGAGGTACGTTATCTTGACCCAAGAGAACGACAGTACCTATCTCTATAGGGCGATCGGGAGTGCACCACTTCTGGCGAACTTGCAGCGTGTGCAAGTACTCAATTCGCCATTTATTCCAGTAGGATAACACAAGTTGATCCAAGAGCCTTTTGCGGTTGTTTAGGTTTATGTTTTCTTCTGCCAATTCAGAAGAAGGCAAATACGTGAGTGGACTGGACATTAAAAAATGCGCGGGCGTGAGTACCTCCGGATGTGGGTCTGACGAAATGACACTAAGTGGTCGAGAGTTCAAAAGGTACTCAATTTGCACCAATACGGTCGAGAGTTCCTCGTAAGTGAGAAGTTGTTTACCTACGACTCTAAACAAGTGAGTTTTAACACTCTTAATATTCGACTCCCAAATACCTCCGAAGTGTGGAGCTCGCGGCGGTATTCTTGTCCACTCGATGCGTGATTTTAGAAGCTCATTTTTAATATCCGTTTGAACAGTTGAATTTAATAAAAAAGAATAAATATCATCCAATTGCGCCTTAGCGCCAACAAAATTGGTACCATTGTCTGAGTACATAACAGACACTGGACCGCGGCGAGAAATGAATCTCTTAAATGCGGATAGGAAAGCCTCAGATGTGAGATCCGAAACAAGCTCGATATGTATGGCTTTAGTCACCATGCATACGAACAAACATAAGTAAAGTTTCTGCGAACGTTGACCTCTACGTCGAATAGGTATATAAGCAAGCGGCCCGGCGAAATCTACACCGGTGTGTACAAAGGCTTTAGCATCACGGACGCGGTATCCAGGAAGTTCAGCCATTTTGGGTACTGGATGCTTAGGATTTAGACGGAAACAAGTATTACATTTCCGACAACGAGAACGTATAACCGTTCGGCCATCCAATATCCAAAACCGCTGCCTTATAATGGACATCAATAACCCTGGGCCCGTATGGCAGTACGTATTGTGATAGTGATCGATAATTAGATCGACTACGCGGTCGCGTTTAGGTAAAAGCGCGGGATGCTTGGCTTCATACGGTAAGTCAGATTTAGACAATCTGCCCCCAATACGTAAGATTCCGAAGCTATCAATGAAGACAGATAAACAGCGCAACTTCTTAGCTGGAAGTTCACCTGCTTTAATTAAATTTAAATCGCTCGCAAAATGTAAACTTTGAACTAATCGAACAATGAAATTTTCGGCGGTTTGAATGTTTTCAACAGAACTATGACTATGTAGTCTGTTTGTAAATTTAAGAATGTACATAAATACACGTAACAATTTATTCCATGAGCAAACACGGTCAGCTATAGTATCTAAAATACGCGGTTCAGTATTCGAAGTTTCTACAAGAAAAACCTTTGATTTAAACTCCGGCAATGTTTCACATTGAGCAGGAGCGAACTTTAAAGGCCACTCGCTCATGGGCTGATGGAGCCATGTGGGGCCGTTCCACCACAACGAGTGTCTTATTAAATCCGACGGCAGCATGCCGCGAGACAGACAATCGCTAGGATTCTCTTTCCCGGACACGTGACGGAAACAAGCGGCAGGTAAGTTTTCCTGTATTTGAGCAATGCGGTTGCTGACAAAAATAGACCATCTATGGGGAGATGAGTGGATCCACGAGAGAGCTATGGTGGAGTCCGAGAAAGCGTGGACACCTGTAATAGGTACACGAGCGGAAAGTTTCTCCTTGACTACGCGAACAAGTTTAGATAGAAGTAAAGCGGCGACAAGTTCTAATCGAGCTAGCGTTGTTATTTTTGCGGGGGAGACTTTGGACTTTGCACATAAGAGTCGGACAGTGATATCACCAGTAGGGTTGATAATGTGTAAATAAATACAACAGCCATAACCAGTAAAGCTGGCGTCGCAAAAGGCTACGATGTTCACTACAGCTTCTCTAAAGACGCCAATGTGGCGAGGAACCTTTAGAGATGAGAGTGAAGGAAAATCGCGCGTAAAAGCGGCAAACCGATTTGTGATAGATTCCGGTGGAACCTCATCCCATCCTACTTTAGCTAACCAAAGTTCCTTAATTAATACCTTCGCGTACAGCACAACGGGTCCTACAAGGCCCAGTACGTCGAACAAGCGGGCAACTAGCGATAGAATCGCGCGCTTCGTGCATTTATCATCCACGGCGATTGTTGTCAAAGAAAAATAATCATCAGCGGGTTCCCAGGTTAATCCAAGGATTTTGAAATTATGGACATCATTATCCATGCCAGAAAAATTAACTGGTAAGCGGTGAGACTCTGGGAGAATCTCTAATAAAGCGGGTGAATTGGTAGCCCATTTGACTAAGTCAAAGGAACCTACCTTCATTAAATCAATTAAATCGCGGGATAGACGCATAGCTGTCTGTTCGTCCGAAACAGAGTAGACGTAGTCGTCCATGTAAAACTGAGTTTCTACCAATTTAGAAGCCTCAGGAAAGCGGTCGCTTTGCTCACACGCCAAGTTACGCAATGTGCGCATCGCTAAATAAGGACTAGGTTTTAGTCCGAAGGGAACGCGGTTAAAATGAAAGGTGCGAATAGGCTCACCTTTGCTAAAACGATACAAGATTCGTAAATATTTGCGGTGGTGCTCTCTTACACCGATACGCAAGAACATTTGTTTTATATCCGCTGTCATCGCGACAGGGAATGTACGAAAATCAAGCAGTAACAAAAACAAGTCTGCTTGCAAATTAGGTCCGACATGCAAAATGTCATTGAGCGACAACCCTGAGTGAGTTTTGGCGCTAGCGTCCAAAACCACTCGAATGCTGTCCTTGTCCGGTCTAATGACGGCATGATGCGGTATATAATAACCCTCCTCTGTCAATTCAGAGTCGGGCACTTCCGCTAAATACCCCTGAGTTATATAATCCGCGATAGTTTTATTATAATTCTCGCGTAGGGTCGGCATTAACGCGAACTTACGCTCGAGAGCAAGTAAGCGCCGATGGGCGTAACCGCGCGAGCTACCTAGCTCGCTGGGTGAGCGCGCAAAAGGTAGATCGACAAAATATCTGCCGTCTTCAAATAAGACTGAAGAATTAAAATTATTTTCACACTCTAATTCGTCCGGACTAATAAAACGTTGAGATGGAATTTCCTCTAGCTCAAAAAACTTATGTAAATTTGACTCGACTTCAATGTCGGCCTGCGCGGTAAACGAAGATGTAATGTGTGTCACATCACTACTACAACAATCAATATCACCCATAAGTACATAACCGAAGCTAGTCAGTACAGCAGGGGGTGCGCGGGTACCTGTTTCGACCCTGTCTCCCAGGTAAATAAAGGGGAACAATTGTGCTCCAAGCACGACGTCTACCGTGCCCGGCACGTTCCAAAGCGGATCAGCGAGCTGCAAGTTACTTAAGTATGACATGTTATCATTGTTATGTAATCTAATTAATTTCGCGGGAAGTCTATCTGTAATACAATCAACAACTAACGCTTGTATCGAAAACTTCGTATGAGGGTCAAACCGAGATTCTATGTTGAGATGAATAAAACCGTGTATTGGTTTCGATGACATTCCAACACCTTGTAAAAATGAATTGCGTAATTTAATTATGGGTAAGTTCAAACGTTTACAACAGTCCACAGTAATTAAATTATTTTGCGATCCGTTATCTAGTAGGCACCGAACCACCTCCTTATCTCTGATGTCGCTATAGTATGCATATAACTGCGCGGTCGCTAGCAAAATGGTTGACCCAGTTTTAACAGCTGTAGTGAGCGAAACAGATGTATCCTTAGTAGGCGCTTGCGGCTCGGGCGATAATGACTCATGTTTTTCTCGGAAATGTAAGAGAGAATGGTGGTTCTTCTTACAAATTTTACAAACGTTACGTGACTTACATTTAACCAAAGAATGGGATAGACTTAAACAGTTTATACAGCCACGTTTAGCTTTAATAAATTCAAAACGTGCAAGCGGTGTTCTAATATTTTTAAACAGCGGGCAATAGAACAGCTGATGTCGTACGTCATCCTTATCGCAAAGCGTACATTTGCCATTCGAAACCGGTTCATTACGCGATACGAATGACTTAGCGGTATTATTTTTTGTTTGATGATTCGCTGAACTAGACTTAGCGCGCGGTTCCGTCTGTAAATTATTACCGTATGAGCGCTGCAGCACTTTAACATATGCTTGCATGAATGTTATAAACTCCGCATAGGAAGGTAATTCTTTTTCACTCACACGTGATTCAAACTGTAAGACAGTTTGCGCGTCAACCTTTCTTAAACCACAGTGTAATAAAACAAAATCCAGTAAGTCTGGAATGTCTAACTGCTTCAAGGCTGCGACGGACGCTGAATATCGTTCCACAAAAGTATTGAGGCTCGCGGCATTTCCGGCGCATTGTTTAATGTCCAGTATATTATTGAGATAATGAATCCCTAAACTACGCTTATCTTGATACCTTTTTACGAGACTGTTCCACATAACGTTGTATGTATCACCTGTAGGAACAATGCCCGCGGTCAGCTTCAAGGCATCATGGGTCAACCTACTGATCAAGTACTGGACACGCTGCGAGTCAACCAGATCGGTATTTAAATGAACATTGCTTCGAAACATTTCATAAAATATGGGCCAATTTTCCGCTTTACCATCAAACGTTGGCAAATCTATGGGCGGTAATTTTATCCGAGTACCCACTTTGTGTTCCGATGTTTCGTTTTTCGAAAGTATGAGATTACGTTTATATTTAATATTAGAATATAAGTCTTCAATAGAATATAGACTCGAATAGTCTGGTGCGGTTTGGTCAATCTCGAATTGCAATTCATTCATTTGTTCTATTATTTCCTCAAATTTGTTATATTGCTCAGTAATTGTTTCTGACTGCGCTAAGAATGTCTCATTTGAACGTGAATCATAGTTCGAGATGTTTCTGGAATCATTATATATGCGATTAACTCGCTCGAAAATCATTTGTTTTTTAGCGGTAAGCTGAGCCAATTTAGCTTCTTGCTTGCGGGACGCCATTTTGGGGCACTAATAAAGTTATGTGCCTACCGTAATGACTTGTACTTAATTTGTACTGAATTTTACTGATGCCTATCCGGCTCGAAGGACCATCAAATGGAGTTGCCCAGGCGTGTAAATAGCCGTGGTTCTCTGCAGGATGAAGGACAGTGTTACGACCAAGCACTTGGAGGGAATGCTGGCCCAAAATTGCCTATATTTGTCTGTATAACTTCAAGTTAGGAGTGGTCGGCAGCAGTCGGCGAATGTGGCCCTACTTACAATTTGTAAAACAAGTGGTACCTTACTTTCCGGGCTGTCCTCGATGGTTGCACGTCGAATTGTCGAGTGGCCACTCGTTCTCTTCACACCAACACTCCTGATTATGCTTGTTCAGTAGTTAACGGACGCGGTAAATATGGGTTATTTATTATTCCCGGAGGATCCCCAACGTTTACGGGATTTACTCGGGATTTAAGCGTATTTGCGGGGACGATATTATTTTTAAGACAGTAGTCTGCGGTGAGATGCGCGCTGTGCCTCGCGGCGTTAGACACACACACTGACGTCAAACTGACGTGACGTCGATTGTTGCATTTTAAATTGTCTATAGCTCGTAAAGCCGGCCACTCACGTCTGTCTGACAAATTAAAGCGAGACACACACGCGACGTGATACCAACCCCACCCAACTTGCAGAGTGGCGGCAACTCGCCACACCAGTACCTATTTTACCACACGCTCCGTTGTATATAGCGTGCGGTAATACCGTGCGTATCCTTTACAGTTTTTTTTTTAATTTCCATAAAAAAACATAATAAGAATTCCACCAAGGAGTTTCAAATTCCGAAAAAAACATATTAGCCGTCACGGGACGGCCGGCAGATGTGAAACATCTATTTTATGTGTTGTGTGTTTTTTTGTGTTGTTAGTTGTTGGTGTTGTTGTTGGTTGTGGTGGTTGTTGGTTGTTGTTGTTATTGTTGTTGTTGTTAGTTGTGGTTGTTGTTGGTAGTGTTGTAGGTTGTTTTTGTTTGCTGTTGTTGGTTGTTGTTGTTGTTGTTGGTAGTGTTGTTGTTGTTGTTGTCGGTGGTTGTTGTTGTGGTTGTTGTTGTCGGTGGTTGTTGTTGTTAGTTGTGGTGGTTGTTGTTGTTGTTGGTTGTTGTTGTTGTTGTCGGTTGTGGTTGTTGTTGGTAGTGTTGTTGGTTGTTGTTAATGTTGTTGTTGGTTGTTGTTGTTTTTGTTGTAGGTTGTTTTTGTTGTTGGCTGTTGTTGTTGGTTGTTGTTGGTTGTTGTAGGTTGTTGTTGTTGTTGTTATTGGTTGTTCGTTGTGGTGTTTGTTGTTGCTGGTAGTGTTGTTGTTGTCGGTGGTTGTTGTAATTACTGTTAGGTGTTGTTGCTGTTAGTTGTGGTTGTTGTTGTTGGTTGTTGTTGTTAGTTGTAGTTGATGTTACTGCTTGTTGTTGTTATTGGCAGTGTTGTTGTTGGTTGTTGTTGCTGGTTGTAGTTTGTTGTTGCTGGTTATTGTTTGTTGTTGGTTGTTGTTGTTGTTGTTATTGGTAGGGTTGTTGTTTGTTGATGTTGGTTGTTAGCTGTTGTTGTTAATTGTTGTTGTGTTCCTTTTTTTCGCATAAATGTTTCTAGGGAGAAGGGGGTCGAGAGTGGTGGTGTAGTGGGGAAATCGTGGCACGACGGCGTCATGCCGTTTTTCGTCACGACATTCGAGTCGGTTTTACTGCCAAGCCATGCCAATAGATGATTCACATCAAAAACAAAAGTTTGTTTCATTGCCTAGTAGGTACTGTTTTCTCGCAAATGTGTTGAAAAACGTTGTATGTCACACGTGCGGTTTGGTATTTACAAACTCGTGACTATGGTAAGCCCTCGACTTCGTCTCGGGCTTACATTCGTCTACTCGTTTGTAAAAACCAACTTACCGCACTAGTATCATAAATAACTATTTTAAATCTCGCAGCATATTATGCTGAGTTAGGCGCCTTTTTGCCTCTCACATTCTATTCCTATTTTTTATTTTGTATTGTTAGAGAAGTTCTTGCGTGAGAGGTACAAATAAATATTTTTTCTTTCTTTCTTTCTTTATTTATGAAGACCACCTTGTTGGAATGCCTCCAAAAGGACAAATCCATCTAAAAAAAATACAAACATCCGAATTGATAACCTCCTCCAATAGGAAGTCGGTTAAAAAGTAATTGTTTGGAACTTTTTAGTGTTTTTTTTTGCAGTCGGGTTTTTTGAAAATTTTCACTTTCTCTACGACTGACTATCTGACGGCTGCGCTCCACGTCTTCAGTGGTTATATAATTATGTTTTACTAGCGGACATTAATTTAACACACGGATAGGGCTAGTGCCCATTAATCATATAAATTATGATAGGTTAAAATAATTCGAAAACCAAAAAAAAAAAATTTAAAATTTAAACAAACTAAATAGTAATGCAAACTTTTTTACAAAAAAATAGTATCGACATACAAAAAACGTGCAAAATAATTTTAATGTGTTTCTGGTTTTGTTTCTTTGTATTTTGTCATTATTTTTGTAAATAGTTTTTATTACTATTTAATTTGTTTTTTTTTTTTCAATTTTCGTATTATTTGAACCTATTAATATATTATATGATTTATGGGCACTAGCCCTACCCCTGTGTTAAATCAATGTTACCATTGTAGCGCCACGTTGTATATAATTACATATATCTAGTTACATAGATTGACGAAGCAAAACGTTCAGATTTTGTTTTCACACAATAATTATCTTCAATGTTTATCTCATGTTTTGTATTCTTGTTATTAATAAACGACATATTACGCATTTATATAAATGTATTGTAAATGGGTTTCCTCTATCTGGCAGAATCTTGATGCTCCGAAATTTATTTGGCATAACACACTTGACGTAATATTCTTTATACCAATATTTATAAGGCATAAAAATTATTAAATATAATTATTGTTTGGCCGAATGCATATAATGTCCGAATTTACAATGGCATACTTTTAAGATGGCAGAATTTTATTTGGTATAATTACCTTTGGCAAAGTTAAAATTCCGCATAATTTCGTTTAGCATAACGTATAATTAGAGCGACGATTATTTGGTACAATTTCATATGGCATACTAAGAAGATGGCAGAATTTTATTTGGAATAATTTTATCGCATATTGCCATTTTTATAAAATATTATTTTTAACCTTAAATTAAAACATTGTCTTCAAAAGTCAATATGTTGCTACAAAGGTTAGTGACAGAAACGAATCGCTGCAAAACGGATTCCACGTACTCTTATGTGCCCTACCCCTAGAGTGTAATTTAAGCTCGCGCTGCGCGGGTCGCCTAGCGAACACGGTGGATCATACGGTGGAGGTCTGCCCCGCTTGGGCGGAGCACCGCCGTGTCCTCGTGGATGCGATAAGCGGTAGCGACCTCTCGCGCCCGGCCCTGGTTCAAGCCATGGTACGGAGCGAGAGGGAATGGAATGCCGTCTCCTCCTTCTGCGAAGCAGTAATGCTCGCGAAGGCGGCGGCGGGAAGGGTGAGAGATGATCTCCGGCCACTGTAGACCCGGGCCTGCGGACGGCGAGCAATGGGAAGCTCGCCGTCCGATCAGCACCAGGCCCATGAGTCGACGGCGCGTAGTGTTCCATGCGCGCCTCAAAGAGATGATTGTCAGCCACCACTGATGGGCCCCATCGTGGCCGGTGCCTGCATGCCTAGGGGTAGCGGATAAATTCTTAACCGTACCCCTGGGCACTCAGGCAGGGAGGGAACAGGGGTGGGATTTTGTCAGTAAGAGTCTGACACACCCTCCCGCTCCACCCAGAGCGGGAGACCGCGTAGGCGCGGAGGGGCGAGGCGGAGCTGCGGTTGTGAGCGTTAAAATCATCTGCGACGATAAGCTCGCGTGGGAACGCTGGAGCCCCACAGCGCCGGAGCCGTGACAGAAACCATGTCTGCTGTATATTGCATGGTCGCATGTTACATGGTCGCTTGCATGCTGCATGCTTGCCTGCGTGCTGCGTGCTAGCTTGCATGCATGGTGTATGCTTGTTTGCCTGCTGCATGCTTGCTGTATGCATATTCTAACTATGAATTTTCTGTAACGTGATATATGAGTCTTTCAACTATTATGGTTACGAAATGTAAATTATCTGAGATATGATAGTTCTTCCTTTTAATGACTATCGATATAAAATGTATGCCAAAAGGCGATTCTGACTGTGAACTTTCTGCGATATGATGGGTCTACTTTTTAATTATTATGGATATGAAATTTATGACTAAAGATGATTTTGACTTACAAAATTATGAGTTTCGAATCTATACATATAATAAATCTGTAGAAAAGTCATTTTTGTACATTGAAGAAATTGAAACAAAAAATAGCCAGCGTGTGAAAAGATAAGTAACAGAACCCATTTCCATCATTTTTGAAATTTTTGTCTGTTTGTCTGTTTGTCTGTTTGTTTGTGCGCACATCACGTAAAATCTACGAATTCAATGCTGACAATGTTTATATACAAAAATTATACGCAACTTGAGGATTAACTTAGTTTTTGTTTCATCGAAATCGGTTCACTCTATCAAAAGATATGATTAATTTAGTGAGTTCAAGAAGTAAAATATTACGTTACGCAATTAAGTATAGTACTTGCAACGACATCTTAAGACTAAAAATAGAACTAATGTTGATAGTTGAAATCTAAATCCGATAGATGGCGTTGTGCAAATGACGTCATTTTCTGAATCGCGGTGTTAAGATTTTCCGCGCGAGGATGACGTCCACCGTGTTTACTAGGCAAATTGGGTTTCGTTAGGTGTCTTAAAAGTTCTTGCGTGTGTCGTAAAAGTTCTTTGGTTGCTTGGTTTATCGATTTTCTAAATTGGTCGAAAAAAAAGTATTTGCTTATCTTATTGGTTTCGTTTGGTCAACTTTGGTCATTGGTTTGAAGTACGAAGTAAAGATTGTATTTGATTTACTTCGTAGTTTGAATCCAATAGTGCCAATCGTTATACAGTAAGTTAGTGTTGCCAATTCGTTGAGTCACGACCACGAACAGACGATACGTTGTCACACTAGACTGTTCGACGCACCGATCTTTTAAGTTTGTAGGCTATTCAGTCATAAGTGTTGTTAGTTTTGTTTATTGCTTTAATTTTCCTTGAAAATGCCTCAAAGAAAAAAAACTAACCTTTCGCTGCGTAGCCGAAATGCGAAAAGGATGAGACTTTGTAGGTCTCAGGAATCGGAAGAAGATCGTGAAGCACGGTTATCTGCTAACCGAGAGCACATCGCTCTTTCACGTGAATCGGAAACGTTCACCGAAAGGGAGTCACGTTTAAGTTCACAAAGAACACGGACCGCGACTTTGCGGTCTCAAGAGAGTATCCAGGAACGCGAAGACCGGCTGTCTGCTGATCGGGAGCGCCACTCTCTCTCACGTGAGTCAGAGACATTCACAGAAAGGGAGTCGCGCTTAAGTTCGCAAAGAACTCGGACCGCGACTTTGCGTTCTCAAGAGAATATCCAGGAACGCGAAGTTCGGCTGTCTGCTGATCGGGAGCGCCAGTCTCTCTCACGCGAGTCAGAGACTTTCACAGAAAGGGAGTCGCGCTTAAGTTCGCAAAGAACTCGGACCGCGACTTTGCGTTCTCAAGAGAATATCCAGGAACGCGAAGTTCGGCTGTCTGCTGATCGGGAGCGCCAGTCTCTCTCACGCGAGTCAGAGACTTTCACAGAAAGGGAGTCGCGCTTAAGTTCGCAAAGAACTCGGACCGCGACTTTGCGTTCTCAAGAGAGTATCGAGGAACGCCAAGCACGTCTGTCATCTGACCGAGAGCGACACGCTCTCTCGCGCGAGTCTGAATCTCTCTCCCAAAGAGAAGAACGATTACAAATAGCTAGACATAACTATGTAGGTGTACAAAGAAACAATGAAAGTTATCTTGCATCTGAAAGGGAAAGAATAGATGAACTAAGACGAGCAGAAACAGCAGAACAACGTCAATCTCGCCTAGAAATAGAACGAGCTCGATACCATATGAATAGAGAAACAAATAGCGGAGCTGATGAGTCCATGGAAAATGACGATGCAAATATTTTATTACCTTGGGACAATAGGGAAAAATCAGGGTTCACATATTCGTCTAGAATTAATTATGCTGGCTTTACTTTCGTGGGTGACATGAGAGAAATTTGTAATTTTTGTCATGCTTTGAAATGGAGGAAAGAGACAGATGGAATGTGCTGCTCAAATGGAAAAATTGTTCTTCCAAATTTCCAAGATCCACCACACTTACTTAAAAGTCTCCTGAATGGCGATCATCCCCAGTCGAACCGTTTTTTGGATAATATTCGTTTATATAACAGTGCTTTCCAAATGACTTCCTTTGGGGCAAAACAAATAACGGAAGGACCGTTCATGCCAACCTTCAAAGTACAAGGTCAAGTTTATCACCTTATTGGATCTTTGCTGCCAGAAAATGAACCCAAATTTCTCCAAATTTATTTTGTATCCGATTACACGCAACAGCTCAATGTTAGAAATCACAATTTTCCCCAGCTCAATGCTGAGCTTTTGGGTCAACTTCAAGAATTGCTGCATCACGTTAACCAGTACGTTCGTGAATTCAAAGCTGCATTGGAGTCAATTCCACAAGGCAGCAATGATTTCAAAATTGTTATAAGTGCCGATAGACGTCCTGTGGGTGAACACCGTGGAAGACACAATGCACCCGTCGCAGATGAAGTTGCAGTTGTTTTAGTCGACCAGGAGTGTGAGAGACGTGATATCGTGTTGCGTACACGCGACGATCGCCTTCAACGCATTTTGGAAACCCACCGAGCTTACGACGCCCTGCAATATCCACTAATTTATTGTCATGGTGAAGATGGGTACAATTTTGGGCTGTACCAAGTGAACCCTACTACGAGAGTCACTAATTATCAAAAAAAAATATCTGCTCAACAATACTATTCCTACCTTTTACAAATAAGGCAAAACAGTTTCGTATATTTGCAACGATTTCGTGGTTTGTTCAGCCAATTTATTGTGGACATGTACGCAAAAATAGAAACTGAACGTTTAGTGTATATTCGCACTAACCAGCGACGGTTACGCGCTGAAGAATACGTGCACTTGCGGGACGCCATGCAATCAGATAATAACGTCGAAAACTTGGGTCGATTGGTTATTTTGCCATCCAGTTTCACAGGCGGTCCGCGGTATATGCACGAACGAACGCAAGATGCTTTTTGTTACGTCCGTAAATACGGCCGGCCGGACCTTTTTATAACATTTACAACAAATCCAAAGTGGACGGAGATTTGCCAGGCACTTCTCACAGGACAGGCGTCATACGACAGACATGACATTATTGCTAGGATTTTTCATTTAAAACTCAAAGTCTTGATTAATCTACTTACAAAGGAGAAAGTTTTCGGTTCAACTCTTTGTTTTATGTATAGCGTCGAGTGGCAAAAGCGTGGTTTACCCCACGCGCACATTCTTCTGTGGCTGGAAGAAAAAATTCGTCCCGATGCTATAGACAGTGTCATAAGTGCAGAATTTCCGGACTATAATGCAGATCCGATTTTGCATGACATAGTAAAAACACATATGGTTCACGGGCCATGTGGCCTCTTAAACAGGGAATCACCGTGCATGAAAGATGGTCAATGCTCAAAAAAATACCCCAGAGCACTGAAAGAACTAACTATGGCTGGGGAAAATGGGTATCCGCAATACCGGCGAAGATCACCGTCACAAGGTGGTTTCACAGCTACTGTCAGATTCCGTGGACAAGAAATAATTCTAAATAATAGTTGGGTGGTACCGTATTCTCCAGTTTTGTCAAACGCTTTTCAAGCACACATTAATGTTGAAATTTGTAATAGCGTCGAATCTATAAAATATATATGTAAATATGTTAATAAAGGTAGTGATCAAGCCATGATAGCACTAAGAAATAACAACCAATTTGATGAAGTGACAAGGTATCAATCTGGCCGATACATAAGCTCTTCGGAGGCAGTTTGGCGCATTTTGAGTTTCCCTATTCATGAAAGGTATCCGCCAGTCATCCATCTTGACGTGCACCTGGAAGGCGGGCAGCGAGTTTACTTTCAGCCAGAAAATGTGGCAGAAAGAATGAACAACCCAAGACAAACCACCTTGCTCGCATTCTTTCGCCTTTGCGAAAGAGACAATTTCGCTAAGTCTCTGTTGTACAATGAAGTGCCACATTATTATACTTATAACAAGCAGCAAGGTGTTTTTAATCGCAGGAGACGTGGAACTGCTGTAGAAGGCGAGTCCGGCATTTTTAAAGAACACGTGATTGGAAGAGTATACACGGTGCACCCAAATAATGCAGAGTGTTATTATTTACGCCTTCTTCTTCACACAGTGCGAGGACCTACTTCTTTTGCTGAGCTCCGCAAAGTGGACGATATAGAATATCCCACATTTCAAGCTGCTTGCCGCGCACGGCATTTATTAGATGGCGATCAGCATTGGGATGATGCTTTAGCCGAAGCATGCGTCAGTGATAGTCCACATCGTTTGCGCCATTTATTTGCCATTTTGTTGACATTTTGTGGCCTATCGGACGCTGGGCAGTTGTGGCAAAAATATAAAGACGCGTTTGCCGAAGATTTTTTGAGACAGCAAAATATAAATAGTGAAACTTCTGACCAAGTACGTGAAAGCTGCCATAATAGGGCTTTGCTGGCTATACAAGATATAGTTACAAGTATAGGAGGGAACCCCCTCAGTCAATACGGCTTGCCGACACCGACAGTTGGTGGGGAACGAATTAATAGGGAGTATACATCTGAAATAAATTACAACCCCGAAGAGTTAGCAGAAATATTGCGAAATGGCTGTTCAAATTTGACGACAGAACAACGTCAAATCTTTGATAGAGTATGCTGTAGTGTAGAACATTCATTAGGAGAAATGCTGTTTTTAGATGCACCTGGTGGAACAGGTAAAACTTTCCTCACTAAAGTTATCTTGGCTCAAATAAGGAGCCAAAACAAAATTGCCCTTGCCGTCGCTTCCTCAGGAATAGCTGCCACTTTATTACCAGGAGGAAAAACTGCACATACAACATTTAAAATACCAATCGACTTGGACCGCACAGAAAACCCTGTTTGCAACGTGTCTCGCAATAGTGATAAAGCAAGGGTTTTACGCGATTGCGCCCTTATCGTTTGGGACGAGTGTACGATGGCAAATCGTAAAGCTGTGGAAGCTGTAGATAGAACGTTGCGAGATATAAGACAAAATGACCGACCGATGGGAGGCTTAACGGTGCTATTCTGTGGAGACTTCAGGCAGACACTCCCTATAATACCCAGAGGAACGAGGGCCGATGAAATAGGTGCCTGTTTAAAGAGCTCTATTTTATGGCGTAGTGTCATATTAACTAATTTGAGCTTTAATATGCGAGCATATTTGGGAGGTGACGCAAACGCGCAGGTTTTCTCAAATTTACTACTTCAAATTGGTAACGGCACATACCCGACTCAAGAAGGAGGTAAAGTAACTTTAGTCGAAAGCCTGTGTTCTTCTGTTGCCTCACAGCAGGAACTCATTTCCTCTGTATACGGAGATCCATCAGAGATCTCGAACCATGACGCTGCTTGGCTATGCCAACGAGCTATTTTGGCACCTCGCAACGACCAAGCAGCAGCAATAAATTCTCAAATATTGGTACATGTTTCTGGAGAAAGTAGGGAATATTTATCTATTAACACGGTTTTAGAAGAAGGAGATGCCACCCACTATCCAGTAGAGTTTTTAGACTCTCTAAATACACCAGGTCTTCCAGCACACAAAATTTATTTAAAAGTCGGAGTACCAATCATTCTACTCAGAAATTTAAGCCCACCAAAACTATGCAATGGAACTCGGTTGAGAGTAACAAATCTCCAACGAAATGTCATCGAAGCCGAAATCTTAACAGGTTGCGGCTCCGGTGATGTTGTTTTCATTCCCAGGATACCCATTATCCCCAATAATTTTCCGTTTACTTTCAAACGTGTGCAATTTCCTGTAAGCCTCTGTTACGCTATGACTATTAATAAAGCCCAAGGCCAGACGTTATCCGTTGCGGGTGTAGACCTTACTTTTGATTGTTTTTCACACGGCCAACTCTATGTTTCTCTATCACGTGTTAGCAACCCAAACAACCTTTTTGTATATGCTCCGGGTAATTCCACCGCTAACATAGTATATAGAGAAGCATTAACGTAATCAACTATACCAAAGTCAGGACTCTTATCTAAATCATCAAAAAGGTGATATACTCTTATCTAAACGACGTTGTTTTGTTCTCGACAACCACGCGAACGAAGTCGCGGGCACAGCTAGTGTATGATAAAAGAGTGTTTGCCAAAAGATTTTCTGCGAAATCAAGTTTATGCTATCCGCTGTTATGCAACATACTATTATGATATATGAAGTTCTGCAATAAAAGGTAGACCCATTGTAAATATTTATGCTACTATCCTACTAATATTATAAATGCGAAAGTTTGGATGGATGAATGTTTGTTCCTCCATCACGCCAAAACAACTGAACGGATCTATATGAAATTTGGCAAAGAGATAGAGTATAGCCTGGAATAACACATAGGTTATTTATAATGGCGGGAAGTACTAATTCCACGCAGGCGAAGCCGCTGGCAGAAGCTAGTAGATATTATCTTTGCCTTCAAATTATTGTGTGCGGTCACTTGAGTGAGGTTCGAAGTTGATTTAAGCACACACACGCACTTAAGCTAAGCGATGGCCGTTTTGCGTGGATGTGACGCATTTTTTCCCCCAGTTTTTCTTTTTTTTTTGTGTTTCTCTGTTTTTTGCGTCATGTTTACCGTAAATAAACGTATTTTCTTTCTTTCTTTTTTTTTTACTAATTCCGCACATTAAACTAGATATGGAACACGATTTATACAGGGTGTAAAAAGACATATCACGTAGCCCTCAACTACGCGTACTGTACATCGAACAAAGTAGAAAATTATCGCTGGGAAACTACTTTTATTTTTAGGTATGACAAAAGAACTATTTTTTATTGCACGCAATGTAACGCGAACCCAGGCAAGTGGAGTTAAACCCCGTCCCTTCGCTCTAAGCCACGTAGGTACTTGTCGGATACGTTTGATATTCATTGCGTTTTTGTAACTTTAATGCGAAAATTCGAAAAAAAATCGAAAATTCAGGTAATGTTTGTTTGGAAAAAAGTTTAGTAATAACACTTTGAATTCATTAAAAAATTGCGACTTTGACCTTCACTATCTCCAGAACCAGTGGATTCCTAGGTTTGGTCTAGTGAAAAAAAATGATCTAAGTAATGGTAGAATATGTGGCTTTCAGCTTCGCAAACTGTCTTTTTACATCCGATATAAGATCGGGGCGAGTCTTTTGTCAATACCTAGTTCTATCTCTTTGCCTAGTCTTATCCTATTATTTAAGGTCGGCCTTCCTCTTCATTCGTCAGACGTGCTGGGTCGTCGAAACATCCAAATTGCCTGCCTTCAAGTCGTTGTTTACGACGGATATCCAGGTTAGAGGGGTGGTATTTAAGATAGCTGTACCAATAATTTACGTAATATAAATATCGGGATACCGGTCCCTAGGCAGATAATAGTTTGCCACTTAGAACCTTCTTTAATTAGAAGGGAAGACGAAATATGAAATATCAACATGTTAAAACTTTCAGAACTCTACATAGGTACATTATTGTCTCAAAAATAATATAACAAGTGCAGTAGTTTAAAGCAATGTGGTCTTTCCCCGATAACACTCAAACCGGATCACTACCTAACGGTATGGCGCCAAAGTTTACTGTTAAATTCTCAAAAGCAGGTTTTTGGTAGAGATTTGTTGTTTTTATTTATTTTATTTAAATTCGTTTACTCATCAATATATATGTTACGGCTAAAAACCGAAGTGCGGCTACACCTAGTTTCAGCCAGCTACATCCAGGTGTAGCCTACCTACTAATTCACGGCTAGAACTACTACTATTAAATGAAAAGTGATTTTATTTAAAGTTCTTTCAAACCACGGTTATTTTTAACGAAAAATTCTTAACACAGCTTGCAGTAGGTGTGATTTAGGCGAAATTACAGATTTCTTATGGTTCGTACCCGAAGGGTAACCAACGGAACCCTATCACTTACCTCCGCTGTACGCCCGTCCGTCCATCTGTCTGTCAGCGGGCTATATATACTAATAAGTAGACAGTTGCAGTGTGTTTCGATGGCAGCTATTATATATAATAAAACATTTTTTTTAAACAAGCTTTTATACCGGCTATCTCAAATTAAATGTGCTCGGTGGGGTTATGTTGTTTTATCACAGAGATGCCGTGGCCACCTTCCAGCTTCATCATCAGATCCTTTCAGTCCCTTTTTTATTTTTTTTCTAGGTGTAAAAATGCTGCGCAAGACGAATCAATCGAGCCTGAACTCGGTGGGGTTATGTTGTTTTATCACAGAGATACAGTGGCCACCTTCCAGCATCATCATCAGACCCTGGATATTGTCTAGACGTAAAATGCTTCTCAAGCCAAATCAATCGAGCCCAGACTAGATGGGTTTATCTTGTTTAGTTCAGAAGTTCCTATGGCCATCTTCTGTCTCCATCATCAGACCAGCTTCATGGTACCACATCATTATATTGTCACCGAAGATACATGTATACACCAAATTTCAGTCCAATCGGAGATCGGGCAGTGGGTCTAATTTGAGTTTCAAGATTCCACCCGAACAAACATGGTTTTTTTTTTTTTTTTGGGGGGTGGGAAATCATCTTATGACTTCTTCCGCTCTAGGGTGGAGCGGAAGGGCGTGTCAGACTCTTACTGACTAAAACCCACCCCTGTTCCTCCCTGCCCGACGCGCCCGGGGGCGAGGTAACTCTTTCGAATTTATCCTCCACCCCCGGGCAGGCACTGGCCGTGGCAGGCCCCGTCCTTTGCTGACAACTCTTTGAGGCGCGCGTGGAACACTACGCGCCGCCGACTCTCGGGCCTGGTGCTGATCGGACGGCGAGTTACCCACTACTCGCCGTCCGCAGGCCCGGGTCTACGGTGGCCGGAGATCGTCTCGCAGCCCCTGGCGTCTCCTGCGACGGCTGCTGCTGAGGGCGCTAGGGCGACTCTGCCTCTGTTGAGTCTCCCTAACGTGTGCCGCCTCCCTCTTCGCGAGCATTACTGCTTCGCAGAAGGAGGAGACGGCCCCCCATTCCCTCTCGCTCCGTACCATGGCCTGAACCAGGGCACGGCGCGAGAGGTCGCTGCCGCCTATCGCATCCACGAGGACACGGCGTTGTTCTGCCCAAGCGGGGCAAACCTCCACCGTATGCTCCACCGTGTCCTCTGGGCGATCCTCGCAGTGGAAACACTCAGGGGTCACCTCTGCCTTGACACGACACAGGTACCTCCCGAAACAGCCGTGTCCGGTGAGCACCTGCGTCAGGCGGAAGGTGAGGTTGCCATGGCGCCTCTCCAGCCAAGAACAAACATGGTTAGTTACATACATTGCAAGATGAATAAAAGCTTGTAAAACGTACGGACCCCTTCGTATGCGAGTTACTCGCACTTGACCGGTTTTTGAAAGTTCTTTAGATCCAATGTTTGTTTTTAACCGACTTCGAAAAAGGAGGAGGTTATCAATTCGGATGTTTGTATTTTTTTTTTTTTTTTTTTTTTTTTTTTTTTTTTTTTTTTTTTTTTTTTTTTTTTTTTTTTTTTTTTTTTTGTATGTTCGGGCATAACTCCGTCATATATTGACGGATTTGCAAAATTCTTTTTTTGTTCGAAAGGGGTCTATGCCAAAATGGTCCCATTTAAATTTAAAAAAGATCTGATGATGGGTTTCGGAGACAGACAACGGAACTCTTCAAAAATTGACAGCAAATCAACCGCGATTGCTGCTATCGTATGTCTATGAATTGTTAAAACAGTTTAATGGGGAACCACAACTAAAAAGTGAAAAATAAAAAACTTTTTTACAAAAAAATAGAACCAACATCCAAAAAAAGTGCAAAATAACTTTAATTTCGGAAGTCGGTGTCAAAAAACGAAGACACAAAACAGGGACACCGACTTCCGAAATTAAAGTTATTTTGCACTTTTTTTGGAAGTCGGTTCTATTTTTTTGTAAAAAAGTTTTTTATTTTAAATAACTAAATTATATAATTCCCGATTCAATTCATTCGATTTCTTTGAAAAATTTGAAAATTTGCCACAGGCTGGTCGACGTGTGTATAGTTTGAGATAACGGGAAATCCATAAGGTAAAAATCCCTGAGTACTTGTTTGTAAATGACTAATACTTACTAAGAATCATAAGTGCGTGTTCGTAAGTGTACCTTGAGCTGTGTGGTATTTATTGATTGAAATCAAGAATGGTTTTTCGAGATCTTTTTTAGGGTTCCGAAAATCCAAATGAAAAAACGGATCCCTACCCTAGGTGCGTGTGTCTGTCTATCACAGTCAATTTGATCCGAAAGTCCAAACCTACGGAACCGATTGAGTTGCAATTTGGTACACATGAATATGACGTGTAACGTAAATAAACGAATTTGAAATATGAGGATCCCTTTTGGGGTGAAAATCGAAAATTAAAAATAAAGTTTTTCAAACTCTAACGTGAAATGAAAGGGCACATTGTGAGAGTCTCAAAGGTATTAATTAATTCGGTTCACCCATTTATAAGCTACGGTGCCACAGACACACACAGACCGACACAGTCAAACTTTAACACCCCTATTTTTGCGTCGGGGGTTAAAAACGCAGGTAACCACCTGCTTACCAGAATCCGGAATAATCACATTTCTCGTATTGTAATCCCTCTTTCATTTTTAAAATCAGTAAAATTTTAATTATTTATTGTAAAAAACAGTCTGTGAAAATTTCAACAAAACGTTCATAAGGTACAGCCCGCTGACAGACAAACGGAAGGAAAGCGGAGGCTTAGTAATACGGGTACTGTTGAAAAAATTTTTGGCCTACAGTTTTTATTTTTGGTTTAATAAGTTCTTCTGTAAGGCACAAATAAATACTTTTCTCCCTTTCCAGTGCTTAAGGGCCTACCTCCCCGTAAGTGGCGCCCACATTGAATAAAAATTCCTATCTTAGCATAGAAAATAAAGATTAAAGAATCCTATGTTGCGTTTGTTACAAATAGGATAAGGTATTTTTAAGTTGTTAAAACAGGACTCAGTGTTTCGTATCCAAAGTAGCAAGCAAAAGTGTCAAAAACAAACGCAACATAATACCTACAAGCGTTGTGTTATTCTGTATTGACAACAACATTAACATTGAACACATCACAGACGTAAACAATCCGTTTTCAATAGTTTTTATAGTTTTTATCGTAGAATTGATAATTACATATATTCTTGAGGTTTTTTTCCTGTTCATAATCTAAAAACATAACTCTAAACGCGGAACGCATTTTTTGCTGCTCGTAGATTAGTAGGTACCTACCTAATGTTTGGGTATTTATTTCGTAAAACCGGTACTTAGGGGGCGGGTTTGAGGAGCTAGTGGCTAAAGTAATAACAGCTGCACGGGTCGATCCATCAGGTTAAGATACGCTTGCCGGGGTTGGTCCCTGGATGGGTGACCATCTTTACATACCGAGACTCCTCCGTGCCTCGGAAAGCACGTTAAACCGTTGGTCCCGGCTGTCAATCGTAGATTATTATCATTCATCGAAAGTCTGACAACCAGTCTAACCACGGGGTATCGTATTACCCAGTAACTGGTTGTGGAGGTCAGATAGGCAGTCGCTCCATGTAAAATACTGGTATTCAGCTGCATCCGGTTAGACTTGAAGCCGACCTCAAGATAGTTGGGAAAAGGCGCGGGCAGATTGATTGGTAAGAGCGGGTTTGAATTGCATACGAAGGGTTCCGAACGTTTTGTATTGTTATTTGTTGAAGCGGCAATAGAAATACATCCTCTGTGAAAATTTCAACTGTCTCCCTATTACGGTTCTTGAGATACAGCCTCCTGACAGACAGTCGGGCAGATGGACGGACGGATGGATGGACGGCGGACGCACAAACGGAAAGACAGGCAGACGGACGAACGGATGGATGGACGGAAAGACGGGCAGATGGACGGACGGACGGACAGCGGAGGTATGGTAATAGGGTTTAATTGCGAACCTTTTGGGTACGGAACCCTAAAAAGTAAAGAACCGATGACGTAAAAATGGATTAAAGAGGGCAGCACCGTCTGTAAGGGGAAGATTTCATCTACACGCTCAACGTCACTCGACTGGATACAAATCTTGATAAGCGTTAATCGCGTATTCTAAATGACGTTGAACTGCAATCGTTCGTTCGTTCGGTGGTTCGTTCGGTTTTATAGAAAAATTCAACCTGTTTTTTTATATTTCTATGAATTCAACCAAAACTAAACGATTTAATCGATCAATTGGCAATTTACATGTACGACTATATACGACCGAATTCGATACGTCAATTTGGTTTAATAGCACATAAGTGATACCAACTTCAAATGCATTATAACTGAGTTATAACAGAGAAACGTAAAAACTGGCTAAGTGCGTGCCGGGACTTGGCACATCTAGGGAAGATCTCTAGATGTGCGATTTTATTTTTTATTTTATTTATTTGGGAAAATAAACGGTTACACATTAAATATTACATAAAATTTGAGCTACAGAGTGAGTTCAATATATAACCCACGACATTTTCCACATATTATAAGGAGGGATACCAAAAAATCAAAATCAAAAGTCATTTATTCAAACTAGGCTGAGAGCCAGCACTTTTTGAACGTCAAAGTTGTACATAAAGACAGTCCCCCAAAACGCCCGCCCGTCACCACTTCCTAAATTTTAGCTGTGAAGAAGAAGTGGCCAACAAACTCCCCAGCAACACATCTGTCTGTTAAGTTTGAAGAACTTGAATCTATATAATTATATGCAACAATCTTAACATATGTGTATCTAACGTATGTAAAACAGAAAAATAAAGATATATCGTCTAAAATATAATCATACAATTAAATAATCCGCCACTTGTTAGCTAACACACTCAATTATGCCATTAAAAACGAACTCAAGCATAGACACTAAGCCAAATTAAATAAGCCTCCATACATAACTGGTGTGCCTGCTTAAATGTGCAAAAATAGAATCTATCAAAGGTCTGTGATTCGAAGCCACAAGTGATGAACTAGTGCCATCACACTAGAATTAGTTAACAATTATTATATGAACTCATAATAATCTATCATAACCATAAGCTAAATATGGAGAAAGAACATCAAGTGTAACATTGTCTTGCGTTCAACACAGCGACCAACTATTATTATCTTCTAAATAGTCGTTGATGGAATAGTTTGCCTTCGAACAGAGACTAGATTTAACTTTAGTTTTAAATGCATTAAAAGGCAGGTCAAGAAAAGAATGGGGTAGCTTATTGTAAAATTCGATACCGAGACCCTCAAACGAACCATGAA
The DNA here is from genome assembly GCA_951329385.1 of Polia nebulosa. NCBI lineage: Eukaryota > Metazoa > Arthropoda > Insecta > Lepidoptera > Noctuidae > Polia > Polia nebulosa. The sequence continues at coordinate 16,739,780 of OX589615.1, forward strand.
CCCTACGAACACGGTGGGAAGGAACATGAAGTTTATACTTATTTCTGGTGTTAAAATTGTGGAAAAAAAAAATGGTACGTACGTATGTGGCTCCTTATAACGAGAAGGAAGGATAAGGGGAGGATCCGTACCAAATGAGGGAGTTATCAAAGAAAAAAAATGATTTATCAATATATTGGTGTTTGTTAGTAAAATATACGTAATAATCAAAATCAAAAATGTTTTATTTCGTTATTACACGTTAAATATATATTATACAGTTGGTGGCGATTCCTTTTAACTATATAGATGCCTGTGCCAGGAGGCGCCGCTCTTTTATTATTTACAAGTGTAATACATTGCTAAAACAAAAGTATAACGTTAATGATTGTCTATTTTTTTTATATCATTAGTCTGTTGGTGTATGTGTGTGTGTGTTTGTATGTGTGTGTGTGTATGTGTGTGTGAGTGCGTGCGTTTGTGCGTACATGCGTGAGTGCAAGTTTGTGTTTGTGCGTGCGTGTGTTTGTTTGTGTATGTGTGTGTAGTTGTATTATACAGAAGCGGTTCGTGTAGAAAACAATTTATCTTATATTTAATAAAAGATTCTCTACTTCATCGTAGCATAACTTGTTTATCCACGTAATCAACAACGATTTGCATTCTTTAAATGATTTAGTATGTATTTCTATTTGTTTGTTTAATAATAAACATTATCACCAAAATGCCATGTTCGTAGGTCAATGGAAAGTTAAAAAATTCTGGCGCCCTCATTGAATAAAAGATCCTAGCAAAGCGGAGAAAATAAAGATTAAAGAATCCTATGTTGCGTTTGTTACAAATAGGATAAGGTGTTTTTACGTTGTTAACTATTAAGTTTTTTAAGTATTAAGCAAAAGTACCAAAAACGGTCGTTTTTGACACTTTTGCTTACTACTTTGGATACGAAACATTTTGAGTCCTGTTTTAACAACGTAAAAATACCTTATCCTATTTGTAACAAACGCAACATAGGATTCTTTAATCTTTTTTTTCTCCGCTTTGCTACGATTTTTTATTCAATGAGGGCGCCACTTACAAATACAAATATTTTATTTGTTGAACATAAGTAGGTTAGGTACAGATGTTGTAATAATTAAAGAACGCTATGTCTAGCCGTCAGCGGCGTACAAATACTGTCGTGGTTAAACATGTTTCAACACACATCATTAAATTATTCTAATTTAAATAGTCAACATAATTAAAAAATAAAACATTCCATTACAATATAATAATAATAAATTCTAGCATAAAATGTCAAATCAATAAATAATAAATTATAATAAAAATGTGTCCGTTAGGTATTCGTTCACCGTATAATACTTGGCGGCTATATACGCCTTAAGTCCATTTTAATGATAAAATCATAAACAACACAAACATAACAACGCTTCCATTGATCAGAAACGTAATAATAACGTACTAGCGACCCGCCCTGGTACCCGCACGCGTACAAATTAGGTATACACTAAAACCGTCCACGTATATCACTCTTACTATAAGGTGAAACCACACAAAAATCCATGATGTGGCTTAGGACGAGTAAGCGGAAAAAAGACAGACGCGGAAAGCGTCTTTGATTTTACTGTGTGAAGGAGTCCACTGCATTATCAAATCAACAATGTAATGACAGGTCTGGAAGTTATCTGCTAGTAGTCAGGAGTCCGGCAGTCTAACAACCAGTCAAAACAAGGACTATTGGTGTAACCCAGTAACTGGGTGCTGAAGGTCAGATAGGCAGTCGCTCCATGTAAAATACTCTATAATTGGGAAAATGCAATTCAACAAAAATAACTGTGACCCTCAGTAAACCCCCGAAAATACCTGATAAACATGTTCTTACTACTGTTATTTTGACACACTGATAAATTGACAGAAGCACAACACTATTCAGCCAAATCACTTTTCAATAACAAAAAAAAAAAATAACTCACCAAGGCAAGCTAAAACTAAATACACGAACATTTCTGTACACTCACAATCAATAATTAATTATTTGACTTAATAAACTGACTAGTTTTGATGGCAGATCTAATAGGACACTAATAGCACGTCATTTTCTATAATATTATTTTAGTGATACTGGTTTTTAATACACACTAGCGACCACTGACTGAGGCACTGATCACCGTCACCTCGGGAAAACCATTGAACTTAGTGTTGCCAGCGCTGGATTTTAATTTCCCATTTGTGTGTGATGGGGAGAATTAGCTAGCAATTATTTTGTTAACCATCACGCTGGGGTTCTTCGATGGGAGTGCCTAGGCAGATATGTGTGATTTATTTAGCAAACACAAAAAAAAACATAACTAAAACTAAAAATAATCTAAAATATAGCGTCAAAAAATTCCTCCACATCGCCATCGGCTGGTAATGTGCCCATAAGGCTGGCGGCATTGCCACGTTGTATGGCAATGGTTATTCTCTGTCCAAGGAAAAAGCCAGCCCTTTGGTCATGCCAAGTGTCAACAAGGCGTTTAGATATATCTTTATTTAATTATTTAAACTTCATGTACAATAGTGTTACATAGGCGGACTTAATACAACAAGGCATTATCTACCAGTCAACCTGTGGGTTAAAGAGACTATTCTGACTGCATATTAACAGTCATATTTTACTAGATATATAGGATAGAATGCCGTTTATATTATACAAAACCCACCCCAGCTTCGCTCGGGTACAAATTATACACCTAAAGGATGATTCACGTTACACCGTGCCGCCACCGGACCGTGCCCCGGCCGGGGCACGGCGTCGAAATGTTGGTGGCAATTGTTGCCCGGGGCACGGCCCGGTGGCGACACGGTGTAACATGAACGTGTGCACCGGACCCGGACGTGCTTCGGCCGTGCCCAGGCCGGGAAACAAATGCCACAGACATATCGACGCCCGGTGGCAACACGATGACAGCCCAGTGTAGCATGAATGACTAGCCCGGCCGGCGCACGGTGGCGACACGGTGTAACATGAACGTGTGCACCGGACCCAGACGTGCTTCGGCCGTGCCCAGGCCAGGAAACAATTGCCACAGACATTTCGACGCCCGGTGGCGACACGGTGACAGCCCGGTGTAGCATGAATGACTAGCCCAGCCGGCGCACGGGGGACGTGCCCCGGCCGGGGCACGGCCCGGTGGTGACACGGTGTAACGTGAATCATCTTTTATCCTTCCTCATGAATCATTCTGTCTATAGTGCAAACCGCATGAAACCCGTTCAGTAATTTTTATGTTTATCTCAAACAGACACAGCCAGCAGGCGCACATATGCGGCGGGAGACACTTTAACCGACTTCAAAAAGGAGGAAATTCTCAATTCGTCGGTACCTTTTTTAATATTTTTTTTATATACAGCATCTAACAAAAACCCCGTCCGATCCTGAAGGGTATTACTTGGTATCGTATTGCGTACACATATACGTAATCATTTAATGGATACGAGATAATTATTTTTCCATAATGAAAATAATTAATTAAAAAAATAAAGAAAACTTATCAAAGGCAACACGTAAGTAAGCTCGACAAAGTTCACCTACTGTTTCGTTTCAACAATGCCACCTGAGCGAGACTGAGTGCCTACAGCGCGGCTAGTCCAGGGCGGTATCGTTTGAAATAAAAATAGGTTAAAATGAAAAGATTTCGCCGGCCAGAGGAGTGTTGTCAACTTATGAAAATTCGCCATATTTAGTGTTAAATTTCGCATTTTTTATAAAAATAAAAAAATTGTAACTTTTGGTTTTTATGAGTTACATTTTTTTACAACTTTTTGTAATACGTATGTTAAACCAGAAATACGCCTTTATTGGATTGGACAGGGTTTTTGTTACATGCTGTATGTTCCCCGATTACTCGAAGATGGCTGGACCAATATGGATTTCTATTTTGTTTGAAAAAAAAACAACTGACTTCCAATAAAGAAAATAAACTAAAATTTTAACAGAGTTAAAATTGTCTATATTATTATAAAACACGAATAAATTTCTGCGGCGAACGACGAAAGGAAACAAACACGAACAAGCGCGCGAAAATCTGACAAACGGCGGCGGCGGGCATTCGTCAGAGTAAAACCAGTTAGTGGTTAGTTTAGCACGAGTTTTAAAATTCTATTCTAATAACAGGTAACCAAAATTTTTAAGGTTCTGTCGAAACCGTTTGTGCAATTAACCGGTTTAATCGATGACCGGTATTGTTACAATACCGGTCATTGATTAAACCTGTTTTTTGAACAATATCAACCAGTATTTCAAAACCGGTTTAGAGCTCAGGTTTGTACAGACGATAACCGGACACAGTATAAGTATCGTGTAATAGGAGTATTGGAATCTTATTGTGTTCGAGCTCCAGGTTGTATATGTAGTTTGCCACTAGAAAACCATTAATGAAATGGCAAACATATCTAATCACCAAAAACCTTTACCCCGCATTTCCTGGGAAAACAGACGTTCCCAATGATCAGTTGACGGCATGGTTACCACAGTGGTTGAGCGATGGGCTGCTGCGCTACATGTCGCGGGTTCAATTCCCGCACGGAAAATATATTTGTATGGCCTACTACACACGGAATAGAAAAAAAACAAGTGGAATGGCCCATGCAGCTGTCCGTGTGCCTATCACAATTACACGGAAAAAATTAATATAATAACAAGTTTCGTCTGTTGTCTCAATTCTGTATGAACAATAAATCCAATTTTGACGAAAAGCAAAATTTGTTGTTCCACTTGTTTCGTTTCTATTCCATGGGGCTACAGATAGTTGTTCCGGGTCTGGGTGTCTCGTGTATGTAAGCTTATAATATGAACGCACCCACGATACAGGAGTAATTTCTAGTGAGGGCCACGCTTTTAAAAAAAAATTAAGTAATTTGGTTTCTCCCCGTATTTGGGGAGAATTTTAAAGCGTGGTAGCCCAGAGCTAATGAATGACAAAACGAGTTTAAGAGGTTACCACAACAAATAGATAACCGCGAGATGCGCAGGCGCACGGAACCGGTGATTTTTTCGCAGTTTTTTGTTAACATAATATAGTTCGGTTTTTTTTTGTAAGCGACCGCATATTGTGAAGGTTAACTATGTATAAAACATCACACCTGTACCTTTCGATGGGCTAGGCAGAGTTGCACCTATAAAACTATTGACCTAGTGAAGACGGCAGACACATTGCTCGCTGCACAGATGGTCGATGGGGCCGAAAGGTTCTAGAGCGGCGACCGCCGGAAGACGCAACGTTGGAAGGCAGCCACACAAGGTAATGATCTGATGAGGGCGCGGGAATAAACTGGATGCGAGACGTACAAGACTGGTCGATGTGGCGACACTTGGGGGAGGCCTATGTCCAGCAGTGGACGTAGTATATATTTGTATCTTCTGTTTATGAATTAGTTAGTTAAAAAAAATATATAAAACAATGGTCAGACCTGCTGTCTTGTATGGTTCAGAATGTTGGGCCTCAAAAGGGATGAATGAAAAGCAATTGCATGCATCTGAGATCAGAATGCTAAGAGCGATGTGTGGTGTTCCGCGCATGGATAATAATAATCTATTGATAATACAAGGTTCACCTTCACTTGAACTTGTTTTGGAGGGGTTCATGCCAACAAGAAGAAAAAAGAAAAAAAAAGGAAAAATTAAGTGAAATACATGTAAACAACATCATTATCTTTCTTTTTATTTTAAACTATGTATGTATATTACTTTTTTGCATAAAATAAAAGGCTTATTATTATTATTATTATACAAGGTTATTTGTAGTACATAAAGGGCTTATAAATTATCGACATAATAAAAACAAATCTAAAATTATGTTGTACACACAAATTGTTGAGTGAAGCCCTGTTCTCCTAGCTAGATCACAAAGTAATCTGTGTTAAGGAGAAACAGATTCCACTCCCTAGTGCGGTAGTAATAACACAGATGCGTTCATGTTACTGAGTCTACAATGAAGGTACATGGATAGAATTAAAAATGAGTATTTAAGAGGAAGTCTGAAAGTAGCACCGCTGACTGAAAAGTTGTGTGGAATTGGTTGTCGTGGTATGGGCATGTGATGCGGAGGAATGAAGGAAAGGTCGTGAGGAAAGTTTTGTGTAAGGATGTGTATGGCTATAAGCGTAGGGGAAGGCCAAAGAAACGATGGATGGACTGTGTGAAAGAGTATATGGGTAAAAAGGGGGTGACTACAGAGATGTGAACTAATAGAGGAGTATGGAAGAAAAAGACATGTTGCGCCGACCCCAAATAAATTGAGATAAGGGAGGAGAATGATGATGACGCTTAAAAACACCGTATAAAATATCTATTAACTGTTTATTTTTTAATAGAACTTGTTTCACTATTTATACTTAGTTCGTAGCTGTTATCTTTAAATGATCCGTCACAGTCCTTTGAAGGGTTCATTTGAAAACCAAACCATTTGTCAGGCGCCTCCAGCCCGTCTCACATTATCGCTGAAATGTCCATTTCTCTTCTCTTTAGCGCAATCGTGAGGCACACATTTTGTTGGTTTTAAGTATGTCTTTTTCTCTGTTATTTCTGTGTACCGTGCGTGTTTCGTGTACTGTTGCTGAATTAATTTTATTCCCACATTCCATACACTCACATATAGCAATTTTGATTTTTTAATTTTTTTTTCTGTGATAGCATCAAATAACTTTTCCCGCTCTGGAAGGAGCAGGATGTCAGAGAGCTTGGCCTTCTATCCGCGGAGTCTGTACCCTGGAGTCTGTACCGTGGCCCATCAAAATGGATCCGTCGTTATGTGGCCTTGTGGTGAAGAGGTTGTGGGTGAGCGCCTGCAAGAAACTAATTAGCGAAAACGCCTGCCAGATTTCTCATAGCACGCCACCCATGTGTATTGCGGATTGTTTTGCTGCAGGTTCGTAGACAGCGCAGTCCCACAGCGCCGTATCTTCGCAATAGCTCGGCGGGGAGGCCCAGCAGATGACGATCAGCGAAAAGTCGGCTTTGTTACAAACCTGCAGTATATGGGTGTGTCGCTCCCTCCCATCCCGTTTCCAGAGCGAGCCGGTCACGATCCGGGGAACTGACTAAAACACATACGTGTTCCTTCAGATGCCTGTGCCAGGGGCCACGCTGACTCATTCAGACACCCGCGACCATGCCATGTAATAGGGGGAGAGCTAATGGCCATCAACCGGGCACAAATCCAGACTCCAAGTTGCAACTGAGAAATTTCAGATTGAAAATTCAGTAACACTTTGCCTGACCCGGAAATTGAACCCAGGATAATGTTCAGCAGTAGCGTCGTTGCGCCCACTGAACCAACGAGGCCTTCAGTTCCATAGGTAATTGTCATAAATACGATTGGGTATTTAAATATTTTTTTTAGGGTTAGAATAGAATAGAATATAATAAAACTTTATTGTACACCAAAACAGCCACACAATTGTTTTACATGAGCTTAAATCTATGGGTACAACGGTGGTCTTATCGCTGAACAGCGATATATACCAGACAACCTTGGGATGAACTGAAAGAACTTAAAACCTACATTACACACACAACCTTACATTGGGTTCGGTACACGAAGGATCCAAACGGAGCCCTATTGCTGTCACTCACCTGTCCGTCTGTCACAAAATTTCAGAGTTAGACTCTATGTGGTCAGGGATAAAATCCAAGTGAATCGACGTTGTAGATTTAAGACTATCGCTTACTCTCTTCCAGTCAGTGATTACTAGGGACGGGGGGGGGGGGGGGGCTGGCTGGGGTCGAGCTGACCCGAGTGGGAGCCCAGATGCATGATCACAGGGCGGTGATCTGAGTTAAGTTCATGTAGCGCTACATCCAGAACGTTGGAATTATTGTTGGGGTCGATGGGGAAGAGGGTTGGACACATCGGAGCGATGATGTCGAAATTCAGAGTTGAGCCTAGCCCCCTAGCCATATTACTTTTCTATTATCGTTTACGGAGAAATAACGGAGTCACTTAGGCCGAAGGGGTTAGTAAAGTCGCTGGTGAGAGCGAATGGATCGTCAGGCAACGATGACGAGGGTACAAGCCCGCCACACTATTCCCAAACCACTGTAACTTCTGTAAGCCAGAATCAACAGTGGTGTCCACAAAAACAAAACGCCGAGGCAATGAAACTCGATGAGTCCCAGAGAGACGATTAAACTGTCTAGAGTCCCGCAACGAAATTAATCAGAAAAGAAACTAGGCCATTAGGCACAAAGGGGGTTTTTACAACTGGGGTAAGCCCAGTTGCCAAGTACCACTGGTTAAAAACACTAATATTAATGGGTCCTAAAATTGTGAGCTGTTACACTTGATTCCAATAATAGGTATGGCAAAAACGCTTGAACGCACGGAAATTCGTTCTATTTTCCACAAAGTCCGTGTAATAGACAACTCCAGACGTAGGCTGAATACTATCCAACATAATGTAGCGCTCAGTTTGCCAAAGAGTACACTCCCATAGGATATGATGTGCGGATTGTTCGTATTCGCAATAAGGCGTAGAACATTGACATAAAGGTGAGGCAACAAGCTTTAAGGAAAATAATTTACTCTTAAAGTTGCCATGACCTGTGAAAAATTGGGCAACACAGTGATCCACCTCGAGCCATGTCCTATTCAGCCGTTTGCGAACCGATGCGAAGAACTGGTGGAGGTATCTGCCTTTGATGGATCTTTCCCACCTACATTGCCATAAGGATAAAAGGTCCTCCCAAACGTCAGTTTGAGGTTTAAGTAATCTAGAAATCTTGGCACGATCACGTTGAGGTAAAAAGTCTGAGTCCGTAGTCTTTCGTGCAGAATAGTACATTGCAGCACGTCACTGCACCTCAAGATCGACTGGAAGTACACCTGCAAGTAACGGTAAGGCTTCAGATCTAACCGTCCTAAACGCTTTACATAGGAAAATCAAAGCTATTCGTTGACTCTGTAGCAATTGACGTCGTACTGGCCCAATGGTGGCCCTATCAGCCCGAACAGGCACTCCGTAGCACATACAACCCAGGTAAATAGCCCCATAGATCGTTTTTAACGTTAGGAATGATAAGCCCCAAGTAGCCTTGGAAATCCTCGTCAACGCATAGAAGTTCTTTTTAGCTTTTTCACCTACTGTTTTTACATGATCAATAAATGGAAAGTGATTTTCTAATACCATACCGAGGTAGCATACGGACTGTTTTTTTTTAACGGGAACTTTATTAAACCTTATACTAGGCCAAAACTTAAGGTTACCTTTCAACATAAGTTGATAGGTTTTTTGCGGTGCGAAGGTAAGACGGTTCCGATCACCCCACTGAGATATTAAACGAAGGGAGTCTCAGCCAAACTCTCAAGGCCAGCCCGAGTACTTGACTGAATGATCAGCAGCCCATCGTCCGCATACCCGGTTAATGAGCAACCGCAAGGAAGCGGAATCGCGAGAAAATCATCGTACCCCAAATTTCATACGTACGGGTCTATCACTGAGCCCTGACGACAACCCATGGTTAGAGATTTCGTCACAGAATGATGTTCAAGTTTGAGTTTTGCGGAACCATTAAAAAAGTACGAGTGAACAAGAGTATAAATATTTTTGGAGCCACCACAGGTTTTCATTTTTAGTAGTAGCATTGGCCACCATGCATTATCAAAAGCCCCAGAAATATCCAGAAAAATTACGATAAAGTATTTATGTTCGGAAAGATTAACAATTTTACGGACAGAGAGTGCTGCACCGACGGTAGATTTTCCAACAGTAAAACCGGTTATGAAATTTAGGTCCGTTCGGTAGCAAGCGGAACTATTAGTCGCTCTAAGAGCTTACCCAAAGATGGAAGTAGTGTTATGGGCCGGTACGACTTAGGGTCGTCAGGAGGCTTGTCACCATTCTTCGGAATTATGCGTAAATAGCCCTGTCGCCATTTGCGAAGAAAAATACCATCCGCTATGCATCAGTTATAGACAGTTAAAATCGCGTCACCCGCTGTTTTACACGCTTCTATAATCATTCTGTTAGATATTTTATCTTCACCTGCCGATTGGTTAAGAGGTAGTCTCCTGACGACATTCATGAATTCGTCAGTGGATGGAAGGTCCGACGCTGGTGACTCAGGTGGTATAGCTGTCCACGCTCAAATCTGTTGGTGGTATTCAGTGTCATTTACTAATGAATCATCAGGTATAAGTGAACTATTGGCCTTGAACTCATGATATAAAGAAGACCACGGACTCTCCTTATCTAGTTTTTCGACAATTTGCCGAAAAAGACGACGAGAAGAAGACGTCACAAAGCACGCAGCGATCGTATCACTTGATCAAGCGTAAGTTCGGGACGAAATGCAGTACGTGACCGTCGCGAACAAAGATCCATCGGTGAGTCATCTTCGTCCCGCTCAAAGGAACACTCTTATATGTGTCGCAGTCATCTGGTTGAATTCGCCATTCAATTGGACGCCTAGACCATTCATTAAACGCCGGCATTCAATTAAATGGCTAGGCCGATAGTTGATTCAACTAGGATCACTCAACGTTTAACAACGGCGTGTTAAAAGTCAGCCCTTTGAAGATGACTGACCAAGACTCAGCCAAATGATTCAAAACTTCAAGTTAAATGAAAAATGATGAAAGATAGGGGTTATTAAGATATAAAATTATGAATATCTCGAAAACGGTAAGTCCAATCGCAAAAATAACCGAAATTTGGGAATTCCGTAGAAGGATCCATAAGATCTAATTTCATAAAAAAAAATTGGTTGTCTGTAAAGTTGTATTATTATGGGTCAAAAATAAGAATATTGAGTAAGATTTCTAGTTAAACTTTGTTTATTACTATTAACCTAAAACGCTACGACATGACAATTTTTCAGGAGGCAATAGACAGAACAGCGCACCAAGTGGCAAGGAGTACAAACAATTCTTATTTTAAATAGCAAGCATAGATAACATGACTTATGTTCTATACAGTATGCATTATAAAATTTATCATTTAACACTCCCACTTAAATTTTAGAATTATTATAATAGTAAGCTTCAAACCAACTGTCTTCCAACAAAATTAAACCTAACTAAAAGATTAAATTTTAAACATAATAAGTAATACTTAACAACCTCAGTTTATATTCAGTACTTGATCTCTGTTATGAATAAATTTACCAGAAGGTAAAGCTTTTGTTAAAAAGTCTGCAAGTTGGCTTGAACTATTCACATATTGAATATTTATGACATTTTGTTCTACCTTTTCTCTTATGAAATTATATCTTATATCGATGTGCTTTGTTCTTTTGTGGTAAATAGGATTACGAATGAGTTTAATAGCACTCTGATTATCTATAAACGGAGTTACCACCAATTGTGGTTCATCAATATCAATTAATAACTGCCGAAGCCATACAATTTCTTTGGCAGCCTCACTTGCAGCCATGTATTCTGATTCTATAGTTGATAATGCCATAGTATTTTGCTTTCTGCTAGCCCAAGTAACAGGCCCACCATTCATCATAAAGATATATCCTGTATTAGATTTTCTAGAATCAATATCTGAGGCAAAATCTGAATCAGAAAAACCTACTAGTTTTTTGTTACAATTGTAAGTAATACAACCATCTTTTGTCTTTAACAAGTACCGAATAATTCGTTTAACAGCGTTTACATGGTCTTTACTTGGATTATTTAAGTATCTACTAACTATATTCAAAGAATGAGAAATGTCAGGCCTAGATACGGTTGACTATAACATCAGGGGGCTTAGACAAAGTAACAATTTAAAAACGATAACGAAGTTAGAAAAGACTAAAATGTATGAGATTGACATAATAAACCGCACTAAGTCACGTGGTCAGTCGACTGTCGACATCGTTATCGCAAGTTGGTAGACAATGTTATAATTCGTAACGAAACCATAAAGAAACGAATTGCTATTGTGTTTATCGCATATAAATGCGTAGACAAGCAGCGCTTTCAGAGTTCGCCTTCGCCTCAATCGTGATCGCCAAAAAAGATAACGAAAGAACGCTAATGCTAGGAAATGTTTATCGATATCTCAGAGACGATGACGAATTTAGATATCGTTTCGCTACGAAGTGATATTACTTTGTCTCAATTTAAAAACGATAACGAAGTTAGAAAAGACTAAAATGTATGAGATTGACATAATAAACCGCACTAAGTCACGTGGTCAGTCGACTGTCGACATCGTTATCGCAAGTTGGTAGACAATGTTATAATTCGTAACGAAACCATAAAGAAACGAATTGCTATTGTGTTTATCCCATATAAATGCGTAGACAAGCAGCGCTTTCAGAGTTCGCCTTCGCCTCGATCGTGATCGCCAAAAAAGATAACGAAAGAACGCTAATGCTAGGAAATGTTTATCGATATCTCAGAGACGATGACGAATTTAGATATCGTTTCGCTACGAAGTGATATTACTTTGTCTACAGGGCCAGGTCTCCCACTGCTTCCCTATATGGAAAATCAATATTACTTTCATTATCATTTTTCATTAAAATTACATTATTGTCAGCAGGGGTACGACAAGGGTTGGCATCTGACATGTTAAATCTATTTACAATTTTTTTAATGTACTGTTTTTGACTTAAAGTAATTATTCCATCATTTTTAGTTATTTCCATGCCAACAAACATATTTAAGTTCAACTCTTTTATCTTAAAACTTTGTTTCAAATCATTTATAATATGCAACAATATACTTTTACTTTTTGACAATAATAAAGCATCGTCTACATACAAGATCAAGATAACTTTATAGTTATTAAAATGACCAACAAAAATACAGTTGTCAGAGGGACATATTTTAAAACCATAAGTAGTTAGGAAAGAAGAGAATTTTCTATTCCAACAGCGTGATGACTGTTTGAGCCCATATAAGGATTTTATTAACTTACAGATTTTTTCTGGCTCAGTATGGACACCCTCAGGCACCTCCATATAGACATCCTCTGACAACTCACCATACAAAAATGCTGTTTTGACATCAAATTGTTTGAGTTCATAATTCTCTCGAACTGCAAGAGACAATATTATTCTAATGGAATCGAATCTCGTTGTTGGTGAAAATGTTTCTTTGTAATTGACATCCTTAGTTTGTGTAAACCCACGTGCACAAAGACGAGCTTTGTATCTTTCTATATCACCATCTGAATTAATTTTTACACAAAATACCCATCTTGATGTCACTGATTTCTCATTATTTCTATTTACAAACTTCCAGGTTTCTTTTTCTTCTATAGACTGTAATTCTTCGCTTATATCCTTCCATTTATTACTATTTTTACAATTTATAGCTTCTTCATAGGTCGTTGGTACATCAAACTCAATAAAATTTGCTTTTTCATTCTTGTTCCTTCTAGGTTACAGTGTAATATTTCTTTCTTTATTCTTTATTGTACACATATAACATATAAATAAAACACAAATTAACAATTAGTTACAAAGGCGAGCTTAACCCAGCATTTGGGTTTTCTTACAGCAAACCTCAGGGTGAAAAATATATTTGCATAAGTAGGTAGGTACATCTTAAGTGCACAACAAAAACTTAAAATAAATCTGTTACTTAAATAAACTAAACAAATATGTGATACATAAACATACTAAATACTATGGGTATGGCTAACAAAGAAATCCTTTTACAAAACATATTACGGGTCATGCCGACAGGAAGTGTTCCCTAATTCCTCTCCTAAACACCTCCAACGAAGGGCTAGCCCTAAGAGTGTGTGGAAGAGAGTTTCAAAGGCGTACAGCACGAACAGTAAAGGATCCACTGTAACAACTAGAGGAGTGGGGAGGGAACCGAAGGAGAAGGGAAGATGATGAGCGGCAAGGTTTTCCTCTTGGAAAAAGATACTCAAAGCTCTTTCAACATCTTCAGAAATTATTTGTGAAGGCTGGTACGTCACATCATTGGGATCCTCTTGTGTCTCTACACTTTCAAAACTAGACTCAGAAATATCTTCGTCATCTCCTGGAGAAACTGGTATATCTTGTATTCCTTCACTTTGTTCTTGTTCATCGGTGATAGAAATTGAAGTGGTGTTTTTTCTCAGTACTGGAATGTTGTTCTCATTGAAATGTACATTTCTACTTATTGTTATCTTCCCACTTTCAATATCAAACATTCTATAATTTTCATTTTCATATCCTACTAATATTAGTTTTACACTCTTTTCATCTAGTTTTCTTCTTCTTTCATCAGGTATATGAACATACCCTTGAGAACCAAATACTTTTATGTGTTGAAGTGCTGGCTTTCGTCCATTCCACAGCTTATATGGGGATTAATCCTTTGTCTGGGTAGAAGAACTTCGATTTAATAAGTAAACAGCACAGTTTACTGCTTCAGCCCAGAGATTCAATGATATATCACATAGAGTACAACATAGATCTTGCGCTCTCCATGATTGCGCGCATTTCTCTCTCCACTCTTTTGTTCTGTTCGGGCGTGTAAGGTGCTGTGGGTTCATGAACTATCCCTTCACTATCCAAATAAGATTTAAATTCCTTGTTAACGTACTCACGTCCGTTGTCTGTATGCAATATACGAGTGCCATGACCAAACTTATTTTTCACTGTTGCATTATATTTCTTAAAGCAATACAGGACATCACTTTTGTGCTTGATTATAAACACATGCCTGTAGCTGGTGGCACCATCTTTAAATAAGACAAAATATCTTGCTCCAGATACAGATGTATGTTCTACAGGTCCACACACATCACTGTAGGTTAAATCACCATGTTCACATTTTCATCTACAAGATTTATGAAATGGCAAACGGCTCCGTTTGCCATATTGACAAGCCTCACAAACAAAGTTGATGTCATCTGTTAACTTCACTGGAATCGCACCATTCTTGATCATATTTTGCACTTCCTTCAAGTTTAAATGTCCCAAACGTTCATGCCAGTTTTTCAAACTTGACTGTGCTAAATTACAATCTATTTGCACTGTGGTTTTAATATTTACTTCATAAAGATTGTTCTGCTTCAATGTTTATTTTTAATATTAAGGCCTCATTGTACTTCTTAATAGCCTTTTCTTGTTACCATGCCTTCTGAGACCAAATTTCTGCGTAGCTCTGGTACATAAAGTACATCTTCTGGAATACTTTGCTCACACTTGCCATTCACACGTCTATTAATTAATATATTTCCACGGCCTTGCTCCACTAGTTCCTTCTTATTTCCCAATTTCACAGTTGTGTCACCACTATTCTGGCCATAATCTAGTAACTCACAGAAATAATCACGCCTGTGTGACATGTGTGCAGATGCACCACTGTCAAGAATCCATGTATCTATATCAGCTTCAGATTGTAAACATTGCTCGGCACTGAATGCAAGCATCTTTTGCTCTTGAGGTTTCCTCTCAGACTTCTTTGGGGCTAGACAATCTCTTGCAAAATGCCCTCTCTTGTTACAGTTATAACATATAAATCGATGCTGATTATTTTGGCCAGATGTTGAACTTTGGTGCATATTGTGATTCTGAATTTTTTTTTTGTGGTTTAGAATGTTTAATGGCTACTAAAGCACTCTCAGATTCCTCTTCATTTGTCAAGCTCGCTTCCTCATCTAATAATCTTGCTGTTAAGTTCTGAATTGCTTGTGAATGTGGATCTAATGACAGCCATGCCTGACACAGAGAGCGATACTTAGAAGGTAGCGTACTTAATATTTTTGTCATAATTGCTGTATTACTTATTTCCTCGCCAGTCTCTTTCAATTGTTTAGCTAAGTTCTCGACTTTGGCAATATGCTGTGCAATACTATCGGTTGATCACATCTTAAATTGATAGAATCTCTGGTGCACCATCATTTTGTTCAGCTCCGATTTTTGATCGTAAATTGATTCCAACTTTGTCATCACTTCCTTTGCCGTTTCACAATTTCAATTAATGAAATTTGGTTTAGTTCCATAGACGAAGTTAATAGAAACATGGCCATGCCATCAGTTTTGTCCCACTGCGTCGTATCACCCACCCTGGGTTTTTCTTCATGGATATTTAAACCTTTCGCTTTTAAGGCACAATTGACTTGAAATTTCCATTGTCGAAAATCTTTGCCATTAAACTTCTCAATTCTCATTGAATTTGTGACCTCCATTTTGTTTTTGAGGTTTCGAACACGTACGTTTTTAACCGACTTCAAAAAGGAGGAGGTTATCAATTCCGATGTTTGTATTTTTTTTTGTTTGTTTTTTTTTTTTTTTTTTTTTGTATGTTTGGGCATAACTTCGTCATTTATAGACGGATTTCCAAAATTCTTTTTTTGTTTGAAAGGGGTTTGTTCCGAAATGGTCATATTTAAATTTCATGTAGATCTGACGATGATTTTCGAAGACAGACAACGGAACTCTTCAAAAAATTACAGCATATCAACCGCGATTGTTGCTATCGCATGAATATGCATTGCACAATTTTATGAGGAAACACAACTAAAAAGTGAAAAATAAAAACTTTTTTAAAAATAAAATAAAACCGACTTCCAAAAAAAAAAAACAAAAAGTGCAAAATAACTTTAATTTCGGAAGTCGGTGTCAAAAAACTAAGAAATAAGACCAGAAACACGCTGTTTTTTTTTAGTAAGTCGGTTTTATTTTTTTTGTAAAAATATTTTTATTCACTTTTTAGTTCTGCTCTTTACTCAATTTATTACGAAGCGTACCTGGGCCCATAACCTATTAATAAGGGTCAAAAATAAGAATATTGAGTAAGATTTCTAGTTAAACTTTCTTTATTACTATTAACCTAAAACGCTACGCAAAAATTGTCATGTAATTTTTCAGGAGGCAATAGACAGAACAGCGCACCAAGTGGCAAGGAGTAAAAACAATTATTATTTTAAATAGCAAGCATAGATAACATGACTTATGTTCTATACAGTATGCATTATAAAATTTATCATTTAACAAGTTGGTTTACGGACGATAGTTTAACGTGACAATGTCATAACAAAACATTGATGAAATATAGATGCGGCGCATGCGTGCAATGAGCGTAACGGGACACTTTTTCGTGCATGCAGCCGGCGTTCATCGATTTATTAGACGTTGTCACGTCAAAAAATCAATTCGCTACGAGTGCTACGACGGTTGGTGCCGGTGGCGCGCGAGTTCAATAGTTTTTCCCATCTCAAAAATGCCTAATGCGTCTAAAGAAGTTTTCTCTTCAAAAAATATTATCTATTACTGATTCAATTTATTTAAAAGGCGTAGTTGGTGCCCCGCTCTCGGGGCTCAATGGTTTTAAAAAAAAAACCAAGGGTCTGAGTTCGCTCGCTTCGCTCGCTCATTAGACCCCGCCATCCCCTTCGAACCTATGCGGATCGGTTACCAGAGCTGCGCCCGCGCCGTGTCTATCTATCGTACAGTGTTTGTGCTATAACGTGCTATTTAGTGCTGAACTGTGTCTATCGCTTTCTTTCTTTCTAAGCTCTTCATTTCGCCTTATAATGTACTATCAGTGACTGTGAACTTTAATCTTGACAATATACTTCTTCTTTTCTGTAAGCTGTTGCGTTTGCTTATTTATTGCAACCCTTTACCGCTTCATTGGTGACCCCGACGAACACGAAACATGACCGAGCCGAAAGATACACAAAATGGCGACAACGTGCCACCTAGTACATCGCAAGATAGCCAGCGAGTTGGCATCCGAGTACCTCCAATTTACCAGTTTTACCAGCTTGAAAGCAGTTTTTTCAGTCATGAACGGCCTAGGAGTCCAATTGAATGGCGAATTCAACCAGATGGCTGCGACACATATGTCGCACGACGATTGACACACGATTTGGCACGAAACCAATATAAATACATATATTTACATTGGTTTCGTGCCAAATGATAACAAACTAGTGATGGGATTTCAATTTTCAACCGGATAAATACTCAAAATGAATAAATACTCATAAACATCCATTATTACTAGAGTATTTATCCAAAATAGCAGATAAATCCTTTTACACGTATAGTTCCTGTTTCGCGCAGGCGGGAACCGATGACTTTTATTCCATTATTAGGAAGCGAAGCGCCTCGTAAGTCGCTTATGACGCAGCACTAACAGTATCCTGAGCGTATTGTCTGAGCGGTGGGACTCGGTGATGTTAGAGAAGTGGATGCACCTGCATGCCAGTTCGATACCATTTATCAAGTGATTGTAAGTCAACATCACTAATTTTAAAAATGTTATTGACATTTGTAATTTAATTTATTGACATTTTTAATTTAGTATGACATTTTTAATTCAACTTTTTGTCATTTTAAATTTAATTGTTTAACATTTATAATTTAGTTAATTGACATTTTTAATTTAATTTGTTGCGATCTTTGAATTTGTTGGCATCTGTAATTTATTTTTATTGACGAATGTAATTTAAAGTTTTGAATGTATGTATGTATGTATTTGAATTTTATGTGCTTTTATAGCCTGAAATAAATGAAACTATTATCTCGTGTATTCATTTTTACACATATTATTTACATTTTTAAATATTTTTAAAAGAAAACATAAAAAAAAACATTTCAAAATATAAAAAAATAGTATCCCGATACTATTTTTTTATATTTGAAATGTTTTTTTCGCAGGGTTTAAATATTATTGATGTCATAAATTATTATTATTACTATTTCGTTTATTTACTTTATACACATTCTATTATAATTTTAAATATTTCTAAAAGAGTATACAAAAAAAAAAAACATTTAAAATTATAAAAAAAATAGCAGTCCGCCGGTATTGGGAGCAGGGTCCAAGCTACCGGCGGTTAGGGCTCCAGAGACAGGAACCTCCTCACAATGCGAACATTATCGAGGAGTACTGAGAGTACTGAGACAATCGGCACAATGGCAGCTGAGTCCACATTCCTCATATCGACAACCTCGTGTGCTAAGTCAAGATATTTGATTTGCTTGTCTTTTTCAGCTTTCACGAAGTTCTCGTCATGTGGAATGGTGACATCGATTATCATTGTGCGGCGCGTTAATCGGTCTATCACCACTATATCCGGCTTATTTGCAACAATAGTCCTGTCAGTGATGATAGACCGATTCCAGTACAATGTGACATGGTCATTTTCGAGAACTGGGTCGGGCACATACTTGTAATACGGTACCTCAGAATCCACAAGTTTGTATTTTAAAGCAAGTTGCTGGTGAATAATCCTGGCCACTTGGTTATGCCTGTGCAAATACTCACTGTTACTAAGACGAGAACAACCAGAGATAATATGTCTGATGGACTCACCCGGACGGTGGCATGACCGACACACGTCAACCGTCCCGTCCTTCTTGATATGCCTCCGATAGTTATTCGTCAAGATAACTTCGTCCATAATCGCACAGACAAAACATTCAGTTTCCCCGAAGAGAGCGTTGAAACGTAGCCAGGCCACGGATGCCATGAAATCTACATGAGGCCCATGAAGAGCCCGATAAAAGCACCCGTGAAGCTCCTTGCCTTTCCATACCTCCTTGCGGTCATCAGTAGTGAGTACTACAGGTTTGCGCCAGTTCTCTTTACCCATGAACAACGGGATGAGTCCCTTATCATATATCATCTCAGTGCATACCCACGTCGGTTTCAAGAAAATGGACCCTCCTATCCCGGGCGTCGAGCTCAGTCTGAGTCAATTTGAGTATGTCGAAAGAGTAGATCAAAAGCAGCATGACCCGACCGTTGAAGGCGACCTTATTTCCGCGTGACAAAAGGCTATTCAATACCTTTTTCAGGCGGCCAAAGTAGCGCTCTTACAGCGATTGCTTCGCGACATATCCAAATATTTGTATGTTTCGGTCGAGGAGAGGGATCTAAGGTATATGGAATCCCAGAGTTGAATCCCTTCGGATTTTATAATCGGTGTGAACATATGTATAGTCTTATTATGTATTTATTTTTTTAATTTAAATATTTACCTAAACTATGAAACTGATTTCCGTCCGTCAGACGTCCTCGTAGCATAGGGTCCAGTTGAAAACCAGCGTCAGGCACTAGTTGCCCGGCATTTATGCTGAACTGGGCCTATTTGGCGCAGCCGCGGGGCACATAATATTATTTTAGGTTATTTCTATTAATGATTTTGTGTGAATATTGTTTGCCTTAACCTGGGTCAAATAAATTTATTTACTTTCTTTCTTTCAGTCATGCATGTAAAGCGAGGGGGGCTTTACATGCATGACTGCACATTTGTCCACACCAAATTCCATCCTGATGGCGCTACTGAAAGTTTCAGTTACCTTCAGTAACTCCATCAGTCGCAAGTTGTTGGGGGTAAAAAAAAATAAAAAAAAAAAATAAAAAAAAAATGTACGTAGCTCACTTTGATAGGTACTTACATATACATTTATATATTTACAATTATATATTTATTACTATATAACACAAACTTCCATAAACAACAGGTATAACATTCAGACACACTCTCCCACACCAACACGACTGTTGTATTTCACCTCCCAACACACACACAACATTCACACATATGCATACCATAGGTTACCTACTGTTTTCTTTGTGTATTCCTTTTTATTTTATTTTTTTTATGTAACGAGCAGATTATATTAGTTTTAGTTTATTGTATCGGATGTAATTATTATCTGTGTAACAATAAAAATGTAAACGGACGGAACGAAGTAGCCTGGAACTCACGACACAGGGAATCCTAGTGTGAGTTTCAGGAATCAATGCATTGAATGTAATTTCTTTATCAATAAATTATTCTTATTCTTATTCTTATTCTTATTCTTATTCTTATTCTTATTCTTATTCTTATTCTTATTCTTATTCTTATTCTTATTCTTATTCTTATTCTTATTCTTATTCTTATTCTTATTCTTATTCTTATTCTTATTCTTATTCTTATTCTTATTCTTATTCTTATTCTTATTCTTATTCTTATTCTTATTCTTATTCTTATTCTTATTCTTATTCTTATTCTTATTCTTATTCTTATTCTTATTCTTATTCTTATTCTTATTCTTATTCTTAAAGAGTTTCAGGTCATCCATGTCACAGATAATAAAATACTAGCGTACAAATGCCTCATCCCATATAAAGAAACGGTAGCGCCGTAACTACGGGTTTTCGACTTGTACAAGCAACTTTTGTTCTGCGTTCGGGGCCGTCCTCTACACCTGGCTAGATGGTGTTAGCAGCGACGGCTTGCAAATTGAATGAATTTACATAAAGTCTTACCAATATTTTCTCACACATTGAGGAATTACTTTATAGTATTTTTGGCACATCATAAGAGTTTTACTGTTTCAAAATGTGTCACTAGACAAATTTAAAAGAGGCGAATGGTTTAACGTTAAAACTTCAAACAGCGCCATCTATTGGCACAAGAAATATAAATGCCTAAGGATTCGTTCCAATCAACATCTTTTGAATAAGGAGCCAATTATTTCACAATTTTAAGCTTAGGGTAGTTTATTAAATAAGAAAATACAGTTTTTACAATATTTGTTTTCAAAATATTAATGTTACTATTACTTATAAGACAACGATGCTTAATACGCCATCTATTGACATTTATTTGAACTAAATTTTCTTTGTTCCAGATGAGACCCCGTGTCCAAATTATTATTATTATTAAATGCTTGTTCATCATCATCACTATTAGGACTGCAATTAACTAACTGGAATTCGCTTATAGATTCTCTTAACTCCTCTGATTCTTCATCAGTATCACTCCGTACTAGACGTGGCCATGGAATTACTTCTTCGTCGTTGTCGCTCTCTCGAATTTATTGACAATGTTCCAATTATATTTTATAAATGTGTTTTATGCCATCTTTTCTATGGTCAGGCGATTCTTTGTGCACTGAAACACCGTTCGCTTGCGGCAGAAGTACAACGTGCCTGAAGAATATGCTCTGCGACTTTACTTAATTTAGTTGATGAACATATTCCTTTCAACCAGGTCAAGGGGCTTATACCTTGAATGCTTTTCCAAATGAAAAATTTTCGTCAAAAACTTTCCTTCGGCTTATATGCTGCTAATTCTGGCATAACTTTTATATTCATCATCTCTTTTCGTTTTTAATCCGTGTGGCTCTGGATAAAGAATGCTGTCACCCCATTTCATCCCATGTGTGTCGTAAAAGGCGACTAAAGCAAAATTTTGAGATCGTGCATGCTATTCCAGCACCTTAGGTCACCCGCGTGGTGGTGGGTAAACCATCAGCAATAGCATTCCCAAGGAGGGTTGGTGTCAGGCTGGCGGCCAACTGTAAAATATTTGCCGAATATCTAGTAGCATAATGGATCTAAATGAAATGTGCGATAGGGTTAGGGCGTACCCCATAGGCGACGCACAGGGGCAGCACCCGACCGCTGTGGGAAATGGACTAGAGTAATTTCAACACCTCGGGCCCGGCAAAGTAAGAAGCTAGCTCGGGAAGTAAGATTGAGATATGCTAGTTGGAATGTTGGGACTATGACTGGAAGAGCTAGAGAGTTAATAGATGTATTAAAAAAAGACGAATAAATATAGCGTGTTTACAGGAAACTAAGTGGAATCCGAACAAAGGCGAGGGAAATTGGTGAAGGATACAAGTTTTTCTATTGTGGAAGTGACGGTAAAAGAGATGGCGTGAGAATAGTATTAGATAGTAAATTGAAAGAAAGTGTGATGGAGGTGAAAAGTATTATTGATGGATTGATAGTTGTGAAAGTTATAATGGGCAATGTGATGCTGAATATAGCTTGTGTGTATGCACCGCAGGTAAGATGTGATGAAAGGGTGAAAAAGAAGTTTTGGGAGGATTTTAATACAACTGTAATGACCATCCTCGTGCATGAGGAATTGATAGTTGGAGGTGATTTAATGGGCATGTAGGAAGAACGAGAAGTTGTTATGAAACACGAGTATGGGGTTTTGGAAGTCCCAATAACAAGAGCGAGACGCTTTTGCAATCCGCTACCGCATTTAACCTGGCAATAGCCAACACTTGGTTCCAGAAGAGAGATAACACCTAGTCACATACAAAAGTGGTAACCACAAGATCCAAATTGACTATTTTGGTTTGGTATTAGCGATAAAAATACAGTGTACAAAAAGCAAAGAGCGTCCTCCTCCTAAAATAAAATGGCGAATGTTAGAGAAGAATGATTGTGCGAAGGAATTTAGAGAGCGAGTATAATAGTAGACAAAATGATAGAAATGAGAGACATGAATGATCGAAGTGTAAATCAAAGCTGGAATGAGATAGCTGGGGGTATTATGGACGCAGCGAAGAATATTTAAGAAGAGACAGAAGGAAGGGGCACAATAGAGAGGGAGACATGGTGGTGGTCGACAGAAGTACAAAAGGTGTCGAAGGAAAAAAAGAAGAAATTCAAGGAATGACAGAGTGTAGAACTGGAAAACGTGAGTTTGAAAGCTGGAAAAAAGAGTGAATATGATGAGTTAAAGAAAAAAGCTAAGAAAGCCGTGGCAATAGCGGGAGCAAAAGCTCAGGACAAACTGTACGATACACTGCCACTGATGTCCAGCTGGCCAAAAAGATCTGTATCGGCTTGTTAGAGCCAGAGAGAGGAAGGCGAAGGATGTTAGTCGGATAAGATGTATAAGGGATGAAGCTGGAACGCATCTTTCGGAGGATGAAATGATTAAGGATAGATGGAAAGCCTATTTTGAAAGACTGATGAATGAGGAAAATATCTGGAGTGGTGTTTTAGAGAATAAACCAGTGAACGAGGGATTAGTGAGAATGGTAAGTGTGGATGAAGTGAGAATAGCAGTGAATGGAATGAAGAATGGTAAGGCAGTTAATTGGTCCAGATGGAATACCAATTCAAAAGTGGAACTAACAACCCGAAATAAATGAATTATTATTATTTATTATTACGGGTAGATGGATGAACGTAGTTAGTTTTGTTTTTCAAGTTGTTGCTGGAAGAAGCCATACCTGATGAACGGTGCAACAGTTGGCTGGTGCCCATCTTCAAGATCAAAGGTCATGTGGTGGAGTGAAACAACTATAGAGGAATAAAGATAATGACACATAATATGAAAGCATGGGAAAAAGTTATTGAAAGGCGGCTAAGAGAAGAGAGTGAAATCCCACAGAACCAGTTCGGTTTTATGATTGGTCGGGGTACAACGGATGCCATTTTCGCTATCCGTTGTATCGAGAAACACAGAGCTGTGCATAAAAAACTTGCACATGGTGTTCGTTGACCTCGAAAAGGCATATGACTGGGTGCCTCGTGAGGTTTTGTGGTGGGCCCTTAAGGAGAAAGGTGAGCCTGGGAAGTATGTGCAGTTGATCCGAGCGATGAACAGTCGATGCAGTACCCAAGTCCGGTCTGCAGTTGGCACCACTAACAGCTTCAGTGTGGCAGTCGGTTTGCACCAGGGGTCGGCTCTCAGGCCTTACCTCTTCCTGATGATAATGGACGCTCTGACGTCGGACATTCAAGAAGAGGCTCTCTGGTGTATGTTGTTTGCTCATGATATTGTGTTGATTGCCGAAAGTGGTTTAGAGGTCCAGAGCAGATTGGAGACGTGGTGGCAAAGACTGGAGAGTGTTGGCCTGAAATTGAGCAGAACCAAAACAGAATACCGCAAATCGAAGAACATGCGATGCGATGTGAGAAATGAGTACATTAGAGGTAGTTTAAAGTGGCCCAGTGACAGAAAAGTTGAAAGGGAGCCGCTTATCTTGGTATGGTCATAAGAAGAGGGATGAAATACATGTAACTAAAAGAGTAATGAATATAAATTTGAATGGATGGAGTGAGAGAGGGCGGCCAAAGAAAAGATGGATGGATTGTGTGAGGAGTGATATGAAAGAAAAGAGAGTTAGTGATAGCGTGACGGCTGACAGGACAGAATGGAAGCAGAAAACGTATTGCGCCGACCCCAAGTAACATGGGATAAGGGCAGGAAGTCATGATCTCTTTTCTTTTTTTAAAGTTCCTTTCCATTAATAAATTCCTTGGTTTCTAGTTCTTTGTCTTGATTTAATTCGATTCCCTGAGTCTTTGGGGCTATCAGAAACTTGGAATAATATCATATTTATCTACTATTTTAGGTAAATATCCGATAAAAACCGGTCAAGTATCATTGTACTAGATTATACGCGTCTACTTGTTGCCATTATTAAGTTCGAGCAAAAAAAGTCTTTAATTTTTTATTTATTTTTAGGGTTATGAAAGTCCGAATGAAAAACCGGCACCCTTATAGGATCACTCGTGCGTCTGTCTGTCCGTCCGTCTGTCTCAGCCAATTTGCTCCGAATCTGTGTGTGGATCAATAGATTTAAAATTTGGTACACGTATGAATATCCGTGACCTAAACACGAAAGTGTACCCTAAATTAAATAATTTGGAATATGGGGTAAAAAACAAAGTTTTTTAAACTGTGCCGTGTGACATATCAAAGGAAAGCACATTGCATACATTGTGAGAGTTTCGAATGTATTTTTAACCGTCTGCAAAAAGGAAGAGGTTATCTATTCGGATGTTTGTATTTTTTTTTAAGTATGTTCGAGCATAACTCTGTTATATATAGACGGATTCACAAAATTCTTTTTTTGTTCGAAAGGGCTTAATTTCGAAATGGTCTCATTTAAATTTCATAAAGATCTGATGATGAGTTTCGGAGACAGACAACGGAACTTTTTAAAAAATGACAGCAAATCAACTGCGATTGCTGCGATCGTGTCTATGTAGTGTTAACACAATTTAATGGGGAACCACAACTGAGAAGTGAAAAATAAAAACGTTTTTTTTTTTCAAAAATAAAATCGACTTCTAAAAAAAGTGCAATTTAACTTTAAATTATTTTTCTTTTAATGTAATGTTTTCTTCATTTATATGTTTCTGTAATCTAAATGGTGTACATAAGAGTATTCTATCTATGTATCTATCTGTTTCGGAAATCAGTATAAAAAACGAAGACACAAAACCAGAAACTCCGACTTCCGAAATTAAAGTTATTTTGAACTTTTTTTGGAAGTCGGTTTTTATTTTGGTAAAAAAGTTTTTTTATTCATAATTTTAAAATATTTAGTTTTAAAGTAATTCATCCATTCTCCCAACATTATCTCCGAAATTACTACGCCTAAAATTTTGAAAAAAATACTGAAAGTAAGTAGTTATTACTTTTACAACACACGAAAACTTATAAGGAGTACGCAGTTTATTAAAAAAAAACCTGAAAAAAAAATTTGTTCGGAACCCTTTGCGCGCGAGTCCGACTCGCTCTTGGCCGGATTTTATTTTTATTATTTGTTTTTATAGCGGCAACAGAAACACACATTCCGTGTAAATTTCAACTGTAGGTATACCTATTATTACCTATTATTTTATTTTATTTTGTTTGGATTATTTCGTCTTGTTTAATAATAAATTTTGACAATAATATTTATAATAATGGATGTTGTATTAATAATCAATCTTGCAAATAATCCCATTAATAATCAATTAATCTTGTTAATTTTATATTATAAATATTTGCATGCCAAATAGTGAAAAATGGCTGTGCTTTAATGTATGTAAACATCTATTGTGTATTACCCATACTTGCAAAATAAATGTCTATTCTATTCTATTACGGATCATGAGATACAGCCCGCTGACAGACTGACAGACGGACGGACGGACGGACGGGCAGCGGAGGCTTAGTAATAGGGTTCCATACGGGTACGGAACCCCAAAATGAGTATTAATCGATTTCTGGTAAATACCCAAATATTTATCCACCGCCCATCACCAATAACAGGGGTTGTCTGATTCATTTTACCGAATTTCGTACGAGAACACAGTCAAATTACGTATTAATATTTTAAAAGTGCGCATATTGTTGACTTTTGAATAGTGAAAAATAAAAAATAGTGAACCTACTAACGATACGTAATATTTACAAAAGGTGTCCACAGGGTTATAACGTAAAGGGGGATAACTTAAAAACGGGGCTAAATGGTACGTAAGTAGCAATTTATCTACTAAACAACAAAAGACTTTCATCATCCTGCTCCACTCAGGTATCCTTATTTATTCGATACTGGTGCGGATTCTGTTTTTGTACGAACTAAACTTAATTTAAGCTATTCCTATCTTTTTAACCGACTTCCAAAAAGAGGAGGTTCTCAATTCGTCTGTTTTTTTTTTTTTTTTTTTTTTTGTATGTATGTTACCCGATTTCTCCGTCAGTTGTGAACCAATTTTCAAAATTCTTTTTTCATCTGAAAGAATATACTCCCGAGGTGGTCCCATATAAATTTTATTGAAATTGCTTCAGCGCTTTTTGAGAAACTGAACAAAAACGGAAAATACGTGTACCTCGATGACGTTTTGGTGTTCTCCAAATGTTTAAATTGCACGTTCCATTATATTGGGGTTTTTAGTTCTGGGGTTATAACAACTAAAAAGTGAAAAATAAAAAACTTTTTTAGAAAAATAACAACCGACTTCCAAAAAAAAAATACACTAAAAATTTATAAATAACTTTAATTTCGGAAGTCGGTGTTTGTATTTTTACTTCTTCGTTATTTGACACAGACTTCCGAAATTAAAGTTATTTATAAATTTTTAGTGTATTTTTTTTTTTGGAAGTCGGTTGTTTTTTTTCTAAAAAAGTTTTTTTCTCTCAAATAAAACAAGAAAGAGTCGGACGTAAATTAGAGCTGTCTAATTTAGTTGAACTAATATTTCCATTCAAATTAAGGGGACACGTAAAAACATGTCGATTAAAAACACGGCGATGCGCAAGGCGTAAACTAGTTTGACATCTCTAACTTAGTTCATAGCTTTAGCCGTCCTTTTTTCGCACTGCCTTTTAGTAAAAGACAGCGATTCTCTAATTTATTTTAGTTATTGATATCATGTCATGATTTCATGAAATACTTACATTTGGCATCAATTCTAATTGAGAGAGTTGTATTGATGATTTTAATGATTATAATTCTATAAATACATACTTGCTACGGCCGCAAATAAAATTTTGACCAAGGTACAACCTGACACTGACCTGCAAATTGCAAAAAACGTAAGAAAATTTGAATTTCGCGGGCTACCCTGGAGCATCCACCTTAAGATCTACAGCTTTAAATTGAATGTATTTAATATGTATAGTGACATCTAGCGGCGGATAGCGTAACTTGCTCATTAAACCATTTCGTGTGCTCTAAACGGAAAAGGTAATAAATACTTAAAAAGAGTAGATAATAAACGACTCTATGCTCATATAGCTGTAGTTTATTTTCGAATAAGCGACGACTGACATATTTTCTACTTTCTTTCAATATTAAATTACCAACCACACCAAGGATTTCTTAGTGTTACGAAATACAACTAACCTGTTTATGTGTGAGTTTGGGTACGCTGGTTCCGATACTAATGAAGCGCTAAGCGATTTCTACTGTTTTTTTTTCTGTTTTGTGAAGTAATCTCCCGGTTTGTCCATCGGAGAAAATGGCCATTGGGTTTTTCCGTTTTTCTAATCTGGTGAAAAGTGCGTGGGTTTCATTTATAACATTGTTGTTGCCAACTTTCGGAGAAAAATGCATGACTTTCTGTTATTTCTGATGTTTGCAGACGAGACATGACTTTCGAGAAATTGTTTGTCGCATCAAATTTTAAATAAAGGAAAAGTAGTAAGTAGTTATTTATTGTGACGAAATTGGAAAGGACTTAGGCCACCATTTGGTAAATGAATATCCGGGACACTCAATTATAAGTAACTGTAGCCAAATTGTTAATTATTGGACATAATGAAACAGGAACAATCCAGGAAAAAGTAGATTTGAGATAGTGGTCAAATGTGAGCCTATTATTGAACAACAAAAAAAATACCAATTCATATAGACGAATAGAGAACCTCTTCCTTTTTGGAATTGGTTAAAAATAGGTACTTAACAAATGTTGTTGCTCTTTAGGTTCACTTTTGTGTGTACGGGAAACTCGTTCGAAAAACAAAAAATGCGTCTGTCACTGACTCAACAATTCTTACGTAGCTACTTAAATATACGTACATACTAATAATGTGAATGCGAGAACTATGTAGGTCGTTATATTCACGTAGATTTTATAATTGTCTGGCAGTTTGAGTACTTTTGCGGCCTACACAAATGTCCTTACTTTGGTATTGTTCGTCGGTTCGTTAAGCTCCTCAAAGTTCTGAGTTAAACTTCACGATAACTGACAAATGCTTTCCTCAAAAGCTCATGTCAGACATTAACGTACATGGTTCTCATATGATTTGACCAGTACCTATTGTATGGATTTGAACACTTTAAAAGAGACTTTGACCTCTGAGTTTGTTTCGGTGTTTCTTCTCAGGATAGTCAGCTAGGAAACATCGACCACATCTAGCTAAACTGACAAAAAAAATGTTGACGTGTAAAAGTGTTGTTAAAACCTATTTCCAAAAACAAAATCATTTATCATAAAAATTGAAGCAAATGACGCAATATACCGCCCACCAAAGGGACAACAAGGCCCTTTAAAATAATGCTTAGTGGACTGTACACATAAATTAAATAAAATAAAAATTAACTTGATAAGCAGTACGTAACGTTTTCAATTATCCTAATTCAAACATAAATGATTAAAACTATAGTGTAGTTAATTTGCAATAAAGATAAATTATAACATCACGAATACAATGCCTGCATGCAAAATTTAAATAAAGTTTGACAAGGTTATACAATAATAGTTAACAATCAGTCAGTGTCAACATGTAGGGGACATAGTTTTGTGACAGATCTCTTCACAATGCTATTGGCAGGTTTAAGAGGGAACAGGGCCTACGAGGAATTTACACAATAGGTATTTGAAAAAACTATTGCTATCGTGCTCCCTCAAGCCTTCCCCTGTAGAGTGCGATAGGGACAGCTGCAACTCAGGCCGATTTTATCACAAAATTTTTGACGAGATCGACGTTTCGTATTTCCCTTTTTTCTTCTCGAAACCTGAGCCGATTCAAGTATTTTTGGCACCAAATTTTTAAGAGAGTTTGTGTAGGTCCCTATTAAATGTTAAAACTTTTCTAATTTGTCTGGTAGTCTTCTAAGAACGGCGTTAAAAATAAAGCCATTTATTGTCATTTTCGGAGGTTCATATTTTCTTTACTTATTGGTTGCTGAAAAAATGGAAATGACAAGGACGTGTCAACAGCAGACCTTGACTTAATGAAAAAAAAATTATTGCTCTAGAGGCATTATTCAGGAAGAGAAAAGGGAAATACATTTGTGTGGAGAATCGCAGCCCCTGTTCCCTGTTAACGCTGTACTTGTGAGTCCATGATAACCCGGATGCTTTTCTACAATTCGGCCTAGTAACCATTTTTCTGCGGATAATATTCCAACAGTTTTGATTAGAACTATGTCACCAACAGTGAATTCTTGTTTCTTCTTGTACCAGACAAGATGCTGTTGAAGACTTGTTAGATATTCGTTTTGCCATCGTCTCCAAATGTCGCCCACCAGTTTTTACGTGTATTGCCATCGTATTAGGTTGTGATTTTTTGTGTCTTTAAAATCTGGTGAGCGCGTGACGATTGGGGCTTCATGTATCAAGAAATGACCGGGCGTTACAGGGGTTCTATAGAATATTCATCTGCTGAGTCATAAATAGGACATAGAGGTCTTGAATTAAGCACGCCTTGATTTGGCACAGTATTATTGTCATTTCTTCGAAAGTGAGATTTGTTGTCAACACGCGTTTCAGATGAGTACTCAGGGACTTTACACCAGCCTCCCAGAGACCTCCAAAGTTAGGATGGTAAGCTGATATAAAATGCCACTGCGTACCTTCCAAAGCTAAATTGTGTGCAATATCTTTCTCAAAATTCAAGTTAGCTCCTCCTCTTCATGATACAAAGTGTTTGTATGCAGCAATAAATCCTTCTGATATAAGGTCTCCTACCAGTTTTTTTTTTTTTTTTTGGGTGGTGGGAAATCATCTTATGACTTCTTCCGCTCTAGGGTGGAGCGGCAGGGCGTGTCAGACTCTTACTGACTAAAACCCACCCCTGTTCCTCCCTGCCCTACATGCCCAGGGGCGAGGTGACTCTTTCGAATTTATCCTCAACCCCCGGGCAGGCATTGGCCGTGGCAGGCCCCGTCCTTTGCTGACAACTCTTTGAGGCGCGCGTGGAACACTACGCGCCGTCGACTTTCGGGCCTGGTGCTGATCGGGCGGCGAGTTACCCACTACTCGCCGGCCGCAGGCCCGGGTCTACGGTGGCCGGAGATCGTCTCGCGGCCCCTGGCGTCTCCTGCGGCGGCTGCGGCTGAGGGCGCTAGGGCGACTCGGCTGTTGTTGAGTTTCCCTAACGTATGCCGCCTCCCTCTTCGCGAGCATTACTGCTTCGCAGAAAGAGGAGACGGCTTCCCATTCCCTCTCGCTCCGTACCATGGCCTGAACCAGGGCACGGCGCGAGAGGTCGCTGCCGCCTATCGCATCCACGAGGACACGGCGGTGCTCTGCCCAAGCGGGGCAAACCTCCACCGTATGCTCCACCGTGTCCTCTGGGCGATCCCCGCAGTGGAAACACCCGGGGGTCACCTCCGCCTTGATCCAACACAGGTACCTACCGAAACAGTCATGTCCGGTGAGCACCTGCGTCAGGCGGAAGGTGAGGGCGCCGTGACGCCTCTCCAGCCAGTCTCCTTCCAGTTCAAGCTGTATTGTTTTTGTAGACATACAAACAACTTTTGAGTTTTCATGCATCTTCCTCTTTTTTTTTGGCCCCGTTCTGTTTGCAAGTTATATTATAGAATATTTCGTTATCAAACCGAATCACACTCCAGTGAATCAAGGGGCACATTGGATCTCTAGGCAATGACGCTGCAGACGAACTTACGAAGAGAGGTTCCGAGATTCTTGATTAAGATAAGATGAATAGGTTATTATCGATAACACGTCCGGGTTCTAAGCTTCAAAATCCGGGGTTTTCATGCTTCTTGTCCTGGTTGCCAGATTTTAGAGATGACAACCTCAACCTGGATTAACACAAAGATTTGACATTGCTTTGTTTAAATACTGATTAGCGTATTCTCAATTCATATTCTTCTTAGAAAAAAATTAATTTAGAACCTGCTAATGCTCTTCTTCTTTTTAACCGACTTCCAAAAGAAGGTGGTTCTCAATTCGTCTGTAGGTTTTTTTTTTGGAATGTTTGATAAAAACGAATTAAGTGCCCTCTACAAACTTATAAGCAAGTATATACGACAAGACTACAAAGACCATCGAAGACAAACCATAGAAAGACACCTCAACACATCAGGGAGCTTAAAAAGAGCATACAACACACTAAGATCTCACAAAACATGGATAGAGGGCATTAGTGAATCGGATAGAGTCACACACAATAGAAAAAACATACTCCACATAGCCACTAAGTTCTACAAAACCTTATATGATGCCCCAGAAATAAACAAGGAAAGCGCTCTACATCTGCAAAATGAAACTAACGCCACAGAAATAAACCCAATAGAACAATCTGAAATTATAAGAGAAATTAAATGCCTGAAATCAGAAAAAAGTCCGGGACCAGACAAAATAACTAATGAAGCAATAAAAGAGGCTTACACAACCCTAGCCACACCGCTGACTATGCTCTTCAACAAAATACTAGACACCTCTACTACGCCTCAGCACTGGTCAGAATCAGACATTATATTGTTATATAAAAAAGGCGACCCTAATGATATAAACAACTACAGACCCATCAGCCTTCTGCCGTCGTTATATAAACTTTTCTCGTCAATTATAAAAAATAGAATTAGCGCTACACTCGATTCATACCAGCCAACAGAACAAGCAGGCTTTCGGAAAGGTTACTCTACAGTCGATCACATTCATTCTGTGGAGCTACTTATCGATAAATACCAGGAATGCCAGCGACCGCTCTACATAGGGTTTATAGATTAACAAAAAGCCTTCGACACTATACTCCATTCATCAATATGGGAAGCCCTAAACTCTCAAAATGTAGAGGCTAAATACATCAAAGTGTTAAAATATATCTATGTAAACAGCACCAGCAGAGTGAAGCTAGAGACAACTGGAACCCCTATTCCAATTAAAAGGGGCGTCAGGGAAGGGGATGAGCTTAAATATAAATGGAAAATATATAAATCATTTAAGACTCGCTGATGATCTTGTCTTGTTATTTGATAACAGCGTAGAGCTAGAACACATGATAGAGACACTACAACAATCAAGCAGATGATCAGGCCTAGAAATCAACTTCAACAAAACAAAAGTGATGACAAATTCATTGAAATTTGAAATAAAAATTGATAATACTTCTATAGAATTCGTCACCTCATACATCTATCTAAGCAAACAACTCTCTTTCAAAAATAAAAGTAACGACCAAGGGTCATGGATAAAATTTTGGAGCCTAAAAGAAATTTTCAAAAATCAAATGCCAATCAAAATTAAGCGTAATGTTATGAATACCTGTCTCCTACCGTCACTTACATACGCTTGCCAGACGTGGAAATTCACACGCAATGTTAAAAACAGAATAAAGTCATGCCAACGGAGCATGGAAAGAAGCATGTTGAAAATTCGAAAAAATCAAAAAATCATAACTCTACTATAAGAGAAACAACAGGAGAGTAATAGACGCACTAAACTATGCTAACGGGTGGCGCAAAAGTAGTGGCACTAAAGAAAATACCTTTTTTTTTTTTATATGACATTTTCTGTCATTCTGTTGTTGAAAATTGTGTAGTGAACAAATGTAAAATACACTGAAAATAAACATGGACCGTTTTACTCCGTCCGTTTTACCGTTTTACTCGTTTTACTTTAGTGAGGGACGCTTTTCCAGGCCGAGTTATCTCTCGTTTTGGCGATTTGCCTTGGCCTGCAAGATCACCCGATCTGACCAGTCCAGACTTCTTTCTTTGGGGTTTTTTGAAATCTCGGGTGTATGTGAACAAGCCACAGACTCTCGCAGCTCTAAAAGAAAACATTCGTCAAGAAATAACGAACATATCGCAGGAAGTGTTACGGCAAGTTATGCAAAATGTCATAAATAGGGCTCAAATGTGTATCAACTCTGGAGGTCACCATTTAAAAGACATCATCTTTAAATCCTAATGGTACGAAATTTAATGGCACAAATATACATTTAAAAAAATCTAAATCTAGTTTTCTAATTTAGAAAAAATGTTATAGCTGAACCAAATAGGGTCTTTACTTTTGCGCCACCCAGTATAAGATTGAAATGGCGATGGGCGGGCCACGTAGCAAGAATGAACGATAATAGATGGACTTCTCGGCTGACGTCATGGCCAGGCCCCCGAGGAAATAGAAAAAGAGGAAGACCTAGAAGCAGATGGGCTGACGACTTTGAAGGGACGGCTGGTGAACTGTAGAAGGAAAACGCCACAGATAGAGACTACTGGGTATCTTTGGTTTCTTTAATATAAAAAAACAAATCAATTCAAAGTAATTCAATAACAATAATAATAATTTATAAATAAAATAATTTAATTTTTTTTTAAATAATAATAATAATGCTTTATTGAGTCACAATATGATCAAATAATCAGATTACAAAAATCTTACATAAGAACATTCATATTTGTTTTGCCATAGAACGTATCGCAACTGGCATCTTAGCTAGGTTACACTAACCTGTGTTAAAGATACCAGTTCCATTCCCCACTGGGTTAAAATTTCACGTTAAAATGTATACTACAATGTATGATTATTTTTATTTCCACATTTAAGTAAATATATTGATTAATTTTAAATTATTTGTATACTATAACTTACTATAACTTCACAAAAAAGAAAAGAAAAAAAAAAGGTAATAGTTAGTTATTAGGTGTGAAATAAAAGGCTTTTTTATTTTTTATTTTATTTATTTATGTTTGTTACGCGATTTCTCATCACTTGTCAATAGATTTTGATGATTTTTTTTTTGTTTGGTAGACCATACTTCAGAGGTGGTCCTATAAAATTTGTCGAAATAGATTCAGCACTTTTTGAAAAAATCAACATAAACAAAAAAATAATATGTATACGCAGATGATGTTTTGGTTGTCTCTAATTATGTTCAAATTCCATGTTATTGGGGTTATCCATTCGGGCATGACTTGATTATTTAGTTTTAGTTCTGGGGTACCTACAACTACTAAAAAGTGTAAAATAACAAACATTTTTTACAAAAAATACAACTGATTTCTAATAGTAATTTGATTTTCGCAAATAACGAAGAAACAAAATACAAACACCGACTTCCGAAATTAAAGTTATTTTGTAATTTTTAGGAGTCGGTTGTAATTTTTGTAAAAAAGTGTTTTATTTATCGTGTCGTGATAAATTTACAAACTTATACTGTTTGGGCACTTGCAAAATAACTTTAATTTCGGAAGTCGCTGTCGAATAACGAAGAAACAAAATACGAACACCGACTTCCAAAATTAAAGTTATTTTGTAATTTTTAGAAGTCGGTTGTATTTTTTGTAAAAAAGTTTTCTAACGTGTCGTGATACATTTACAAACTTATTAGTGTTTGGGTGCTGATTGACCACGATTATAGCGGCGTCGTCGCAGGCTTTGTTCACACTATCGAGTATCATTTGCCAATATTCTAAAAGAAATGATTACCATGAAGCTAACCTAAACTTTTCTCCAACAGACGACTTCAACCTTGATTCAAATGTGGGAGAACCAGTTGAAGAGGTTCCACGGGGGCCGCGGCCCGGACTGGCGAACTCCGCAGTAACAACACTGAGAAGTGATAGCTGTAAGTTCAAGAAAGTTAAAAAAAAAACATTTTAGAGGAAATTGAGTTCCAACTGTGGGAACATTTTTTTTATCGTTGATAGGCACGCGTTAGACCCGATGGCAAGCGTCGAACATTATAAGGCTTTTCTTACAGGGTGGTAAATCGACAAAGCAGTGGCAAGCCACATTGCTCGCATAACAGACGGTCGATGGGGCGAAAAGTTCTAGAGTAGCGACTGTGTACCAGAAGACGCACCGTTGGAAGGTCTCCAACAAGGTGGACCAATGACCAGCAGGCGTATTCGCTAACTCAGTTGACATCAATTTGACAGGTACTTTGCAGTACATTGCTGTTTTGACGTATAGGAAAACCGTAGTGCCTATTATAATCGATGTCCACCGAGCAATTTACTGTAAAGTGCATATCAAATTGATGTCAACTGTGTTAGCGAATACGCCTGCTGGTGAGAGTCGCGGGTAGCCGATGGATGCGATACGCACAGTACCGGTCGTTGTGGCTACACTTGGGGGAGGCCTATGTCCAGCAGTGGACGTTTTTCGGTTGAAATGATGATGATGATGATGATGAAATCATCAAATAACTTCTATGGGAGTGTTAGACTCTTCCTGACTGATACCCACCCGTGTTTCTTCAGTTCGTTGTGTCAGGGTCGAAGTGACTCTTCGAGCACTCCCGCGATCCGGGTAAACATTATAAGGCTGATTATTTTAGATGTTGTTTTGATGTAAATTATTTTTGTTAATAAGAAAAATATATGAACCTATTAGTTAGTAGTTGTAGTAGTATCAAATCAAATCTGTCTCGCCTTTTCCCAACTATCTTGGGGTCGGCTTCCAGTCTAACCGGATGCAGCTGAATACCAGTATTTTACATGAAGCGACAGCCTATCCGACCAGTAACTGGGTAATACGATACCCCTTAGTAAGACTGGTTGTCAGACTTTCGGGCTTCTGACGACTCGTAACGTCTGTCAAAGATCTATGATTGACAGCCGGGACCAACGGCCTAACGTGTTTTCCGAGGCACAGAGGAGTCTCTGTATGTTTTACTAACAATACTACTTCCATTGGTCCGAGACCTTTCCATAGATCCACTGGTATCTCATCTGGGCCTGCAGCTTTTCTGTTCTTCATTTTGGCTATTGCATGTTTAACTTCAGCTATATCTACTTCAGGTATTGGTCCAGGTGTAGGCAGGCAGGGTATTGGATCTTCATTTGGGAATTCTTCATTTAATAGTTGTTCATAGTATTCATTACCATCTATCCAGAATTTGTGAGTTGTCAGTTAATAATTTTTGTTCTTTGTTTTTGATGAACTTTGTCTTTGGTGGCTCTGTTTCTAAATTTTGCTACTTTGAGTATTTCGTATTTTCGTACTCTTGGCATTTTCCAAATTATCGTAGAAGGTTTGGTCACTATTAGCTCTCTCTGTGGCCACACATTTCTTAGCTCGTTTCTTTGCTTCTTTATATGAATCTTTGTCTTCATCTAGCTGCGAGGCTTGCTATTTCTTAAAGAGGTCTTTCTTATTTGCTAGGATCTCCATCATTTTATCATTCCACCGGTTAGGATCCTTCCAGTTCCCTTCCTTTTTTTTTAAAAAAAAAGGGGATCCTTTGGTGACTTCTAGGATTTCTGCTGCCTTAACTCTACAATGCACTTCAAATAAGTGAGAGATCCGAAGTTCCAAGTTGCTAGTCTTATTTTTTTGATAATATTATGTAAATTCGAATGTTTGTTCTTGTCCAAGTGATCCTCGCTTTGAGGTGACGCCCTAGTAGTATTACCCTGTTTCATTATCTTATGCTTTCATGTGAGGAGAGATGTTTTAACTATTTGTTTTACGGCCGGTTGCCACCTGACGCCAATGTAGTAACCCTTCTGAAGGGCTTGGGAGCCGCCGTTGGACCGGGCTCTCTTCCGTTTGCCATGCCTACTGCTCCACCCTGCACGATGTTGCAGCACCAGTGTAACCGGTGGTCTCAATATGCGAGAGCAGCTTTTCACTGGGTTTGCTTCTTCCGCCTGCTCCACCGTACTGATAACTTTTATCTCCACCTTCGCAGCCGTTGAAGTCTTCACCCGTAATCCTGGGTAAGGGACTGTGTTATACCCCACAGCACTGGGTCCCCATTCGAACTCAGCCACCAATTTACTTCGGCCTACTGAAGTAAACGGCGCCCACCCCCGCGGCTTGGACGCGCCGGATGGGAATTACTTTAGTGGGAGACAGAGAAGATGGCTCTACCTATCCTAGGGCTGAGTTAACGGTTGTGCCTGGTGCCACAACCAAGGGCGTATTTTAAGATTTTTTTTAAGATTACACTTTTTGACAAAAAATGCCACCGCAGTAAATATCAAAGCGTCAAGTGCTGCACAAATACCTCCACTTTACAGTTCAGTGAGAGTTTCACCATAGTAGGATTCAAATTAACCTACAGTATTAATAAACAAGATATCCTAAACCAACGTCACCGGATTTGTTTTATTGTTTAATTTTTTTGATTTACTTAACTATTTATTTAATTTAATTTAAAAAAAATTAAAGGAAAAAATCACTAGCGTATATGTTAAATAAATGGCTTTTGTTTGCACAGCACAACTATTAGCGACCGATGTTTTTGTGTGTGTGAGTAAGTTGTACGGTGCAAGTTAAATTGAATACCAGTATTTTACATGAAGCGACTGCCTATCTGACCTCCACAACCCAGTAACTGGGTAATACGATACCCCTTGGTAAGACTGGTTGTCAGACTTTCGGGCTTCTGACGACCCGTAACAGCCTACCTATATTAAATTTGTTCTTAAATTGTAGATTTTCTTTTCTAACCTGATTTGCCATTTTGGTTTTCTCTGTTTAAATGTGCGGCGTTCATTTTGCATCGAGTCCGATATTTTATCTCTGTTGCATATAGCTGTCGTCCATGCTGCACAGTAAACTACAGTCTGTAATTTAATAAACTCGGTATTGACATTAACGGGCTTAGGAAGTATGATGGTATTTATGTATGTTACTACGGCAGAAAACTTTCTAGATGTGTTCTGCTTGAACTGGAACTGGAATGTATATTATTATACTCCTCAACGGCCGCGCCTCTTATCGCAGTTTGACATATTTACGACCGGGCTCATAAAAAACAACTTGCTGAGGTTTCTATTGGAGCGAGGCACTTAAAGTAAACTTTTTTGGGTTGTTGAATAAACAGACCTTAGAATAACATGTAAACAACACTTGTAATTCAAGAGTTGAATTTTATTCAAATTCTGTTATCAACGATTTGTCGGGAATAGTGTGTGTGTGTGTGTGTGTGTGTGGGTAGTTGTTAAAACCACTGTATCAATTTACATGAAATTTTGCATGTTGCACTATGAATAGACAAGTAATAGAGTTGTTGTGTTGGAGTTGTAGAGTCCGATATCATATTTTCCTATTATTCACACTCAAAACTTCAAATTACGAAATCAAAACAACATAACGGCTTTTTAAAATTGCGTTTCTGCGTTTGCGTTGCGTTTTTTGTTGCGTTTTTTTTCTAACACTATGTAATAACTATCTAAGAATGCATGTGCACCATGCCACAGGATATAAGATCTTTAGTTATTTAATAATAGAGGTTTAAGCCGCGTAATCTGGATCGGCATACGGGTATGCCGCTGGACGTTCAGGGGTTAAATATTGTACAAAAACTGGTATTGGTATAAGTCTGATTACAAGAGCACAAAAATAACTAGAAATAAGTAGCTAATAAGTTTTTAATCATTATTGTCCCTTTTACAGTGGCCAATTTGGCGTCCCGGATGGTAGCATCTGGGCCGCCAAATTGGCCGAATATACTGCGGAATTGTCCAGTGCAACCCCTGCTACCGACAACTAAGACGATGCCACTGAATAACCAGATGACTGCCGAGCAAAAAAAAGTCCCTCCTTCCTCCACCTCCCCCGATATTAAACAGATCCTGAAAGTATTGGGGTGGGTGGCACTAGGCGCACTACTCACGCTTATCACGCTTGTCTTGGTAAACAAACGGGCGCCCTGCTTGATGGTAAGTCAATTTCATGAATATATTTTCAGCCGAAAGACGTCAACATGCACATAGGCCTCTCCCAAGCCTCTTCACATCAACCGGCTTTGTGCTTGTTACATGTAGCGGGCCCCTGCAGCCACCAGGCTTCACGAGGTCATCGGTCCAGACCTTGTGGGAGGCCTTCCAACGTTACGTCTTTCGGCACGCGGTCACCATTTCAGAACCAATCGGCCCCGTCGGCAATCCGTTATGCGTCAAATATGGCCAATTTACTAGGCGAAATTTTGTCATTTTTATTACACCAATAGTCAAAGAATTTCGAATTGAGATCGGTAGACAGAAACGCTGCTTTTGATCTGTGACTGAGCTCCAATAGCGGCAAAAATATGAAAGATGGTACCATTCCTCAATAATCGACACCTTACGTGATGTAATTTAAAACTACTTAATTTTTAACATATTATGTTCCTTTTTTCAACAGAACCGGGCGTGTATTGATGAACGTAACAAAACGCTGCAAACAGAGCCAGCAGAGAAAAATATAAGGTAAGTTATATGGACATTGTTATATATGTAAATATGAGGGTGGTTGCATCCACCTGATTATAAAAGTCGTGTTACTTGACAAAGATAGCGAGTGTATTTCCAGCCAATCGTTGTTCCACTTGTCACCTACCCTCTTTTTTTTCGCATATTTATCACCTTTTTTTTTTTTTTTGGTGGGGTGGGAATCATCCTATGACTTCTCCCGCTCTGATATTTATCACCTGCGATTAAGAAACTTAAAAAAAAAAATGCAATCGACATCCAAAAAAAAAAACACTTA
The DNA here is from genome assembly GCA_951329385.1 of Polia nebulosa. Lineage (NCBI taxonomy): Eukaryota > Metazoa > Arthropoda > Insecta > Lepidoptera > Noctuidae > Polia > Polia nebulosa. The sequence continues at coordinate 16,780,342 of OX589615.1, forward strand.
ATATCGAAAAATAACTTTAATTTCGGAAGTCGGTTGTATTTTTTGTAAAAAAGCTTTTAATTTTTCACTTTTTAGTTGTTATACCCTGTAAAGAAATTATTCTTCCACCGGCTGTCGTCAAAGATAATTTTTAGCATGAGACCCTATTTACCTATCTTCAGGTTCTTTGCTTGAGGTATGTTTGTAGTAAATAAGAGTCCTTTGATTTGGTCTTCACTTCTCACATTTATTGTTAACACTGCATCACACTAGATACTAATCAGTATACAGAAAATTGTATGTTGAACTTACAATTTATGATGAACCACTATTACCTTATCGTTCGAAGATCGAAGATTAAAGGTCTAGAGAGGAGATCCCACAAGCAATATTGAAGCCGTGGTCATACAATCCTGGTCATCCCTGGACACGTGGACGTTTGTGTTCCGAACCTTTTGCTAAGACCGCATTGTTCTTCCAAAAATAAAGTGATGTTTATGCTCCGACCATTTTATAACGTTTTTTCCAATAATAAACTTAAATATAATCTAGGAACCCTGTCGACAATAAAGAAATTCGGTGAGACTCATAAATGCCAAGCTTAAGATTTAGCGTCACTACAGAAAAATCCCAAAAAGAGTACTTACAGCATCCTACATCTTATGCAAATAGCATTTGAACTTGACTCTATTGTATAAAATAGGAATATTTGATGATTCCTCTTTGGCTGAATGTCACTTACTCATGTCATATAAACACGACCTCCATAAAAATATAAGCGGATATCAAGTTAAATATATTTACCCGGGCCTGCGGACGGCGGTAGCTCGCCGCATTCTCGCAGCTCGCAGTCATTGGACCCACCACCCAAAAATAAAACGTTAAATTTATTTAGTGATCGTTATATTTACAGTCATCTGTGGGCATTCACAAGTACAGTACGCGTCGCTCGACATCTCAACATTTTTCAACTTTTACATAAAGTTTGATCTTTGCTAGTTTTGCTCTTATAAATTTATTGGTACGGACTGCTTCAACAATGAAAACGTGCGCGACTTGTAACGTGCAGTTCAATGACGGAGTCCAATCTGGGAGCTGCACGAAACAGCTGGATTTTGCATTTCCGAGGCCGGTTGGAGAAAGCTCGGCGCCAGCAGAATGGCTTAATGGAAGTGCCCCACCTGTCGAACGTCATCACCGGCTCTGGTTGCTCGGGAACCAGCCTCCCTCGAAACCATATTGAGTGAAATTCGGGACATGAAACGCCAGTTACTCAATTTACCGATACTGGTAGATGATACTCGGATAATCAAGGATAAGTTAACTGACCTAAAAATTACAATTGTGAAGGCCCTAATGGAAGACTCGACGAATTTGACACTCGACTCGCTGAGGTTGAAGCAAAAGCAACAATTCTCGACAAGCTTCGGAAAACATTTACTTGTTTGTAGACTGACTTAGAGAGGTCCAAATTTGTGCTGGCAACGTATGAACAACGATCCCGCCTTAACAATGTGGAAATTAAGGGAGTTCCTACTAGAAAAGATGAAAATCTTTTTTCGATAATTGAAGCTGCCGGCCGGAAGGTTAATTACAGCTGCCCCAAATCGCAGGTGAATTATATCTCAAGGGTTCCTATTTTCAATTTCTAACGAAAAACTGATCATGGTGAGTTTTTAAACCGGTATATATGTCTATACATGAGCCATTGTTTTCATATGTACTACTTACTGATAAAAAAAAAATTATATATATAGATTTTTTTTTTAATATTCGTTTTTGACATGAATACTTGTATAGTATTGTATTATATTTTTTATTTTATTTTTTTATTGACATTTTATAATTATTATTTTTTTTTTTTTGACTTGAATACTTTGTTAAGTATTATATTTATTTTTATTTCTTGATTGACATATTATGATTACTATTTTGTTTGACACAAATATTTACTTTGTAAAGTATTATATTTTTATTTTTTTTTTTGATTACTTAATTATTGTAAATGTGAGGACTATGTGGGTTATTATTATTATTTTCTCCTCCTTTTTACAGTAATTTTCAACGTTGTCTGACAGTTTGAGTACTTTTGCGGCCTACCCAAATGTCTTTTCTTTGGTATTGTTCGTCATGTCATTGAGCTCCTTAGTGGTTTTTAAGTTGAGCTTTTCGACTATTGACAAATGCTTGCACTGACTGGACAGGTCCACTCAAATATGTTTGGTTCTTTCTTCAAAAGACCACTACAGACATTAAGCTGCATGGTCCTCATATAGAATAATGTGAATGCGAGAACTATATATGTCGTTATATTCATGTAGATTTTATGATTGTCTGGCAGTTTGAGTATTTTTTGCGGCCTACTCAAATGTCCTTACTTTGGTATTGTTCGTCGGTTCGTTGAGCACCTCAGAGTTCTGAGTTGAGCTTCGCGATGACTGACAAATGCTTGCACTGTCTGGACAGGTCCACTCGAATTCGTGTGTTGCTTTCTTCATAAAGCTCATCCCAGACATAAACGTACATGGTTCTCATAGGATCTAACCAGTCCACATTGTATGGATTTGAACACTAAAAGAGACTTTGACCTCTGAGTTTGTTTCGGTGTTTCTTCTCAGGGTAGTCAGCTAGGAAACACCGGCCTCATCTAGCTTAAACTGACAAAAAAACATTGACGTGTAAAAGTGTTCCTTGTAACCTATTTACTGAATAAACATCATTTATCATTTATCATTTATCATTGGTATGTGATAGAAATTTTATCGCAGCTGCACGTGCCGTTAAGGACCTATCCACATCCCATATCGGGTTTCGGGGCACATCTCAGCGTGTATATGGCAATGATCACCTGAGCGTGGAGTATATGAAACTTTTAAGTAAGGTCAAGATTATGGCAATAGAAAAATACTATGAGTTTGTATGGGTAAAGCATGTAGCCATTATACGTAAAGAATCAGATTTAAACAAGATTGTGTAACGTTTACTTAACCCTAACCTTAACCCATTTGACTTGTTTTAAAAAAAAATCCTATTGTATTGTTTTATTACATCTCAATTGCTCATATTTTTTGTAATCTTTCGAATCTCAATTTTTATTTACAAAAACTTTGGCACCTCCCGCGCGCTAATGAGCTCGACACCTCTCCTTTGTCTACTTATAAGAATCTTTTATGTTTCTTATCGCGCTGTTTGCTTCAAAGCTCTAATGAATGTCAATAAATATTTTACTCGCTCTCGCTTGTACGCATCACGCACTTCTGCTTGCTCTTTCGCACAGCTGGTTTTTATTTTTTTATTTTTTTTTTATGTTTGATAGGCTCGCGTTTGACCACTATCTCACCTGATGGTAAGCGATGATGTGGTCGAAGATGGAGCGCGCTTGCCTAGAAAAATGCTAATGTCGTATGATTTTTGTTTTCGCGCACACTTTTTTAATGTTTTCCTTCCTGGCGTGTTTATATTTTTATGTTACCTCAATATACATTACAATATGTCTCTGTACTAAATAATACCGATTTATATTCAATATTTAACTGCTTTTTCAATGACTAATAATTTAAAGATACATTATCAGAACGTTCAGGGTCTTAGAACCAAAACTCATTCTTTCTATCGTCAAATGTCACTTAGCCATCTCAAGAAAGTATTACTGGCCCAAAATGAATGCCAAATAACTAAATTCATCAACGAATGCATTATTTGCGGGCAAGCTAAGTATGACCGGAGGCCTATTAGACCATAGTTTAATATTGTACTCCCTTGCCGGGAGTTACAAAACCATTCGAGATAGTTCATATGGATTTATTCACTGTTCACAATGAAAAGTATGTTACCTTTATAGATGTTTTTACCAAATATGGACAAGCATAGCATCTCCGAGATGGAACTGGCATTAGCATACTTCAATCACTGTTACAATATTGCACCCACCATGGAGTTCCCTTAGCTTTAGTGACTGACAACGGAACGGAATTTACTAACCAACTGTTCCTAGAATTCACACGCCTTCACAAAATTAACCACCATAGAGTCTTACCGCATTCGCCTAACGATAACGGTAATACATAACGCTTCCATTCAAAGTAACTCTTCTTGAACATAAAATAATATTAAAGTTAAAAAACAAAGAGGAGCCTATCGTGAATCTTATGCCTTTTTCTTTTTGGTGTGTTGGAAATTATCCAATGACTTCTCCCGTTCTAGGGTGGAGCGGAAGGGCGTGTCAAACTCTTACTGACTAAAACCCACCCCTGTTCCTCCCTGCCCTGTATGCCCAGGGGCGAGGTAACTCTTTCGAAATTATCCTCAAACCCCTGGCAGAAATCTTATGCTTTACGCTATAATTGGCTATAATTCTTCAATACACAGCTTCACCAGATGCAGACCATTCGATTTATTAACTGGACACTTTGATCCACGCGATATTATAGACATTGATTTTATCCAACAATCATTACAACAGTACGTTCATAATCATAGGACGCAAATGAAGGCAGTATACAATATTATCAACGAAACTTCTTTAACAGATCATACTGCGTTAGTAGAAAATAGAAATAAGAACTCGAAACAGAATACGTTCCTCAACAACAGGTATTCATTAATAACCCTTCTGCAAGCCACCAGAAAACGGCACCGCGGTATACCCAAGATACCATTTTAGCCGACTTACCTATACACGTTTATACATCCAAGAAACGTGGGCCCATAGCAAAAAATAGAATAAAAAGAGGCCCTAAGGAACCTAACTTGTTGCAGGATTCTACTATTGCTGGTACTCCGCGAGACCCAGTCGTCGGAGATAAAGCTTGAAAGCCTGGCCAATGGACCCGGCTTATTACCGTACAAACTTGGATCAACGAGAATGACCACTCATTGTCATACATTTCTTCAGTACGTGAATCTAAGGGACATTGAAAATCAAATTACATCAAGAAACCTCTTCTCCGCCGTGTCCAAGTCCTACGGCGGAAAATTTATTTATTTATTTACACTTCAAGCAACTAAAGTACCAAGGCGGACTTAATGCCTTAGGCATTCTCTACCAGTCAACCAAGGTGGAGAGATAATATGGCAGGTGCATAAAAAAAAAAACAAACAAAGCAATACCAAGTGGAAATATTTAAAAAAAAACGTGAACGAAAATATATATATTGATAATAAACATACATATATATATATACTAGCTAGCTTCCGCCCGCGGCTTCGCCCGCGTAAAAAGTGTAATTGTAATAGGTTTTTTTTTTTTTTTCAATTCTGAGTGGTATTTTCAGAGAGGAGTATTTTCGTTAAATAAATCCTGTAGAAATCAAAATCAAAAGTTATTTAAATTAGGCTGAAAGCCAGATTTTTTTGAATGTGTTCTACATAAAGACTGTAGGGGCCACACACTCGCTCAGTGTGTCGGGGTACCTATCTTGTTACTCTTACGTGTTAAATATAATAGTTTACCATATCGAAACTGTTTCATTTATTGGGTCCCGAACATATCCTAAATTGGTGCTTAGCTTCTTGTCCGTGGCTCCGTCCGCGTAGACATTTATATGAAATTAACTTTTTCACCACCTTTTACTTCCAATTTACCTTTGGCTTCATCCGCGTGCAGGTCTGAAATTTCTCTTCTTCATGATTCTGTTTTCCTGGTAGTTTAAGGATCTATACCGCTCAGGATTCCAGTCCCGAAAATACTTATTCAAGATGCTTTTTTTTTGGGTTTTTTTTTTTTTGTGATTCTGATCTCCTGGTAGTGAGTGAATCTATACCGCTCGGAAATTTTACTTCTTCACATTTCTGGTCTCCTGGTAATTTGTAAATCTCTATCTCTCCCAATACCAGCTTCGGAATATGTTCTGTACTTCTGATCCCCTGGTAGGTTATGAAACTATACCGCTCAGGATGCCAGCCCCCTCTCCCTGGTAGTTTGAGAATCTATTCCACTCAGGATTTCAGCCCCGGAACACTCTTTGTGTTTCTGGTATCCTAGTATTTTGTGAATCTATACCGCTTAAGATTCTAGCCCCAAAAATACTGATTCACGAGTCTGGTCTCCTGGTAATTTTAGAATCTATACCTCTCATGATTCCAACCCCAAAATCACTTTTTCATAATTCTGGTCTCCTGGTAATTTATGAATCTCTACCGCTCATAATCTCAGCCTTTTGGTAACATATTTTGTAATTCTTTTATGTCTTGGTTGTTCGTGAATCTGTACTGCTCGGAAAACTTATTCATGATTCTGTTCTCCTGGTAATTTGTGAATCTGTACCTCTCATAATACCAGCCACAGAATATATTTTGTGATTCTGATCTCCTAGTAGGTCGTAGGAATCTATACCGCTTAGGATTTAAGCCCCAAAAATACTGGTTCATTCATGACTATGGATTCCTGGTAGTTTTGGAATCTACACCTATCATGATTCCAGTTCCGGAACTACTTTTTCGTGAATCCTGATCTTTTCGTAGTTTTGTGAGTCTTTATCGCTCATAATTTCAGTCCTTGAAATACTTTTCATGTTTCTGGTCTCCTGGTAATTTGTGAATCTCTACATCTCCTAGTACCTGCCTCGGAATATACTTTGTGATTCTGATTTACTGATAGCTTGTGAATCTATACCGCTCAGGATTTAAGCCCCGGCAATACTTCTTCTTGATTCTTTTCTCCTGGTGGTTTGCGAAGCTATACCGCTAGAGTTGTAGCCCCGAAAATACCTCTTCATGATTCTGGTCCCCTGGTACTTTGCGAGACTTTACCGCTCATGATTCCAACCCCGGCAATACTTTTCATGTTTCTGGTCTCCTGGTACTTTGTGAGCGTAAACCACTCGTTCAGCCTGACTTTGGATTTCTACTTCCACCTCAGCCTTCGCTAAGTCTTGTCATTCACCGGGATAAAAAGTAGCCTATGTGTTAACCCAGGCTATGACCTACCTGTGTGCGAAATTTCATTCAAATCCCTTCAGCCGTTTTTGCGATACCTTCAGCCAAACATACAAACATACAAACAAACAAACATACAAACATACAAACATACAAACTTTCGCATTTATAATATTAGTAGGATAATATAATAACTACCCATAAATATTTATATATATCCTACTAATATTATAAATGCGAAAGTTTGTATGTTTGTTTGTTTGTATGTTTGTATGTTTGGCTGAAGGTAACGCAAAAACGGCTGAAGGGATTACAATGAAATTTTGCACACAGGTAGGTCATAGCCTGGATTAACACATAGGCTACTTTTTATCCCGGTAAATGACAAGACTTAGCAAAGGCTGAGTTGGAAGTTGAAATGAAAAGTCTGGCTGAACGAGCGGTTTACGCTCACAAAGTACCAGGAGACCAGAAACATGAGAATAATTTCCAGGGCTGGAATCATGAGCGGTAAAGACTCGCAAAGTACCAGGGGACCAGAACTATGAAGAGGTATTTTCAGGGCTATCATCCTAAGCGGTATAGCTTTGCTAACCACCAGGAGAACGTGTTTCCGGGGCTTGAATCCTGAGCGGTATAGATTCGCAAGCTACCAGGAGATCAGAATCACCAAATAAATTCCGAGGCAGGTATTAAGAGAGATAGATAACCAGGAGACTAGAAACATGAGAAGTATTTCAAGGACTGAAATTATGAGCGATAAAGACTCACAAACTACCAGAAGATCAGGATTCACAAAAAAGTAGTTCCAGAGTTGGAATTATGAGAGGTATAGATTCCAAAACTACCAGGAGAACATAGTCATGAACCAGTATTTTTGGGGCTTAAATCCAAAGCGTTATAGATTCACAACCTACCAGGAGATCAGAATCACAAAATATATTCTGAGGCTGGTATTATGAGAGGTACAGATTCACAAATTACCAGGAGAACATAGTCATGAAGAAGTTTGCCGAGCAGTACAGATTCACAAACAACCAGGACGTCAGAATTACAAATTTTTTTTAGGATTATGAGAGGTAGAGATTCATAAATTACCAGGAGACCAGAATGATGAAGAAGTGATTATGAGAGGTACAGATTCACAAATTATTAGGGTAACAGAATCATGAAGAAGTAAAATTTCCGAGCAGTACAGATTCAAGAACAACCAGGACATTAGAATTACAAATGTAGGGCTAGGATTATGAGAGGTAGAGATAGTAAATTACCAGGAGACCAGAATCATAAAGAAGTGTTTCCGGGGCTGGAATCACGAGAGGACTCAAACTACCAGGAGACCAGAGTCGTGAATCAGTATTTTTGGGGCTAGAATTCTAAGCGGTATAGATTCACAAAATACCAGGAGACCAGAAACACAAAGAATGTTCCGGGGCTGAAATTATGAACGGTATAGATTCTCAAACTACCAGGAGACCAGATTCATGTAGAGGTATTTTCGGGGCTAGAATCGTGAAAGGTAGACTCATTACCAGGAGATCAGAAAAAATCCAAAAATCATAAAAAAGATAATTTAATATAAACAACAAAACCTAAGGCGTCAATTGCAGATACAAACGCAGGTAACCCAGGCCTGCGGACGGCAAGAAGTGGGTAGCTCGCCGTCCGATCAGCAGCAGGCCCGTGAGTCGACGGCGCGTGGTGTTGTAGTGTTCCACTCGCGCCTCGAAGAGATTATTGTCAGCCACCACTGACGGGGCCCATCATGACCGATGCCTGCATGCCCAGGGGTAGCGGATAAATTCGTAACAGAGTTACCGCTTCCCTGGGCCCTCAGGCAAGGAAGGAACAGGGGTGAGTTTAAGTCAGTAAGAGTCTTACACGCCCTCCTGCTCCACCCAGAGCGGACCTGACGGGGCTGACATGGCCGAAGCCTGCCTGGGGTCGCGGATAAAACCGCGGCTCTTGGCACTCAGGCAACTGAAGGGACAAGTAACAAGGACAAGTGGGTTTTAGTCTTACAAGCCCTCCCGTTCCACCCAGAACGGGAGAAGTCATTGGATGATCAATCCCCAAAAAACAATGAAAAGGTAGTCCATTGAAAAGAGATGTTCGGCGTGGAAAACATTATTGCTTAGGTGAAATCCGCAAAATTTAATCGCCGTCCAACTTTGTTAAGCCCTGCGAATGCAGGAAATTCTGATTTTCATGATTCTAGCCCTAACTATTAAATTTAACACGGTAAGAGTAACAAGATAGGTACCCTGACACACTGAGCGAGTGTTTGTGCGTCCCAACAGTCTTTATGTAGAACTTTGACGTTCAAAAAAATTCTAACTTTCGGCCTTAATTACACTTTTCACGCGGGTGAAGCCGCGGGCGAAAGCTAGTATATATATAAAGTAATAAAAAAGGGTAATATGTCGAGGACGGGCAGGGAAGAGAGGAGACGGAGGACAGGACATCGCTGTTTGAAAAGTCAACAGAAGATGAAGAATTTATGATGAAGAATTTCCCACAACAGCAAGCACATACAGGAAAGCATCGGTGCCGGGAAAATATTGCGGCCTGTACCTAGAGTTGATTAAAAAACGTTTTATTATATTGTATAGCTTTATTCTCGTGTTATTTGTGTATTTGTCAAGCTAGAGGCAGGAATGTTATATAATTATGTAAATATGAGGGTGGTTGCATCCACTCTTGATTATAAAAGTCGTGTTACTTGACAAATATAGCGAGTGTGTTTAAGCCGACCTTTGTTTCACTTGTCACCTACCCTACGTTCGCATATTTATCAGATAGAGGTTTGGAAAACTGGGTTAAAGTTTTATAGACAGTCAACGCTGACTCGCTCGCTGAAAACCGCTGTGGGTCTGTCTCGCACACGAATCCCAGTGCATATTGTGATGTGATCGGATGTGATGCACATGCTATTTATGGTATGCGTTATACGCGGTTGCCTCGTTGGTCTCGTGGTCTTTAATAATAATAATAATATTTATTTATTTCGAACACACGTGATTCATAGATTTGTTAGTAACACTTATAAAACTAGGTTAGTAACATTTCTTATCAATAAACAAATTAAAAAAACTAATTCATATACCTGTAGCAATGTCCGGTTCCCGCTGCACCAGACCTGCAGCTGTGCATACGGGTCCAGTGCCCCAGGAACGGGCAATCAGGCTTATTCACTATCACCTTTAAAATGCTGTTGGTGCTGCCCCGAATCCTTCGCATCAGGGATGCCGTTCTTTTCCGCATAATAGCTTGAAAGCTGTCTGTATTTGCTTCGGCAAACAAGCCCGATGCACTACAGAAACGCGGCAGCCCCAACAGCACCCTAAAAGCGTTATACTGAACGCGAAGAACGTTGCAGGCCCTCTGCGTATGTCTAACCCATAAGCTGCACGTGTAGAAAGACTGGCAAAACGCCTTTAGTGCGACTGGTGAGCGTGAGGTTCTGGGTTCGATTCCCGGCTAAAAGTGCTATTGACTTACCTTAATATGTAGCAGCCCGAAATTTGGAAGGTGGTGGTGTGACACCCCGTGCCTCGGAAAGCACGTAAGGCCCGGTCTTGTTGAAGAAACAGAGAGTGCACCTGTGTTTGCGCAAACACTTGTTGACTATAATACCACCACCACCACCATCGAAACTACCACCGTGATCGAAATTCGGTTGGGAGGATTATTATTTTTTGACTTACGCGGCGCTTTGCTCTTTTTCTTTCTTTTCATGTAAAATTTTGGTATTTGACGGCTTTTAGTCGCATCCAGAAGCTGGCCCCACCAACTTGAGAAGTGACTAGGCAGACGATGTCATCAAACATCAATATACCGACTAACTAGATCCACAATTTCAGGCCAAGACAATCAGGCAAGTGTGTCCTGCCTGACTACCCTAAGAATGGTAACTATGTCATACGCTACGATCCTACCGCGACCCCTGGTGAGAGTTTGGAATTTGCAATGCTGACCATCATGTGTCTACCTGGCTTCAGAGTTTTGGGGAACGAAACCATCTACTGTGGCGATGGCAATTGGTCTGCTCCTATGCCTAAATGCGTTCGTGAGTATTGAAAGTTATTTGACCTACTTATATCCTTCCAATTTGTAGTCGGTGTTTTTGACTTAAGCGAAGCTTTTGACAGGGTCTACTACCAAAGATTTAAAAAAATGTTTTAATTATCATTTTTGATATTTCACGTACTCTTATAACTTAATAGAGCATAATTGTGATTCAAAAGTATCTAAAAAAACTTTTTTACAAAAAATAGAAACGATTTCAAAAAAAAAAAAACATAGAAAGTGCACTTTAATTTCGGAAGTCGGTGTTTCTGGTTTTGTTTCTACGTTTTTTGACACCGACTTCCGAAATTAAAGTGATTTTTCACTTTGATGATCTTTTTGGAAGTCGGCTCTATTTTTTGTAAAAACGTTTTTTATTTTTCACTTTTTAGTTGTGTTTCCCCATAAAATTGTGCTAACAACACATCGCGATAAACGATCGCGGTAATCGAGATTCCAATATCTATCTCTGAAGATCTTCATCAGATCCTAATGTATTGTATACTAAAACCTTGCTTAAAAAATATGCATTTCAATATCGAAAACGCTATCCAAATCGGATCAGTAGTTTTCGAGAAAAACGCGGACGAACAAGCATACATACATACGAACATAATACAGATTCTCCTTTTTTGAAGTCGATTAAAAAGAAGCTAATTTTGCAAGTTCTTCATAAGGTGTTCTACAAGGATCTATATTAGGCCTTATCTTGATCAATACAATTGTGAAGAGAGAGTCTAATAATAATTTATTTATACTAAAACAATTGCAACGTTAATAACTGTACGAACTGTTCTACAGTTATTAACGTTGCAATTGTTTTTGTATAAATAAATGATTATTAGACCCTCTCTTCACAATTGTATTCATTAAGATTAGATTATTGTTAGTAACTGCGACACAGCGATACCTACTGAGGTATCACTGTGTCGCAGTTACTAACGCCCGCCTCCGTAACGAACATGGGTTCTTACTTGCAAGCAATAAACAATTGACATCAAAATAAATTCAACATAAAATCCAAATAAAATTAAATTAAAAAGAACTTATAATTCTTACGCTTAGAGCTTATGCAGTTTCTAGCTAGACTACTTCACTCAAACTGAGCCCCAACTACCATACTGAAACATCACATATCTTCCAGGTTTTTGCAAGCTGAACCACCACATCTCCGTCCGCTACTACTGCCAAATCGACGGCTCCAAACAGAGCCTCCGTGACTGCAATGACTACGAACCTTCGGGGACAGTCGTGGAGCCCCAATGTAATAGCCCGAACTACTACTCACCCAACACCCTCCCCTTCATGACATGCATCGATGGAAACTGGGACTACGTCGCAACCTGCTCCCCAGGTTTGAGCAAAAACTACTTATTTTTGAATCCAGACATTTAAATTTTTGTGCAGATGATAATATAATGTAAGTAACTTATGTCCTCACAAAACGGAGAAGGAAAACATAGCGAGGACATAATGTGTCCTCGCTACTCGCATGCAAAGGGTTCCGAACAAATCACTCTTTTACAGGTTTTTTTTTTTAAACTTCATTCATCGCCGACTTTGGCTGTAATCTCTGACCTAGAATAGAGTCAATAGCAAACCCATCTAAAATAAAAATACCAACAGACAATCGACCATACAGAAATTCAATGCAATAGCTCCAGAGATCAAAATTTTAGAGAAAAGTTCATTACACTTCCTATTTTCTCCAATATTGGAAGACAGTTTTTCTTCATTCATCGACGAAAAAATTAAACGTTTTAACGATATTTCGGATAGACTTTCCAAAATTAATTTACATTCGGCGGTCACCCTCATCAGGTATTGCTGTTTTGGACCAAATTTCATATATTTTTTTCGCTCTTCCCTTTTATGGACGCAGCCACATCTCTTGGACAAAATCGATGAAATTATTCGTTCCACTCTTACCTCCCTTAAAGCGCTGGTCGGATAGCACGGCACGCCAACATTAATTACATCATCCGTCGGGCTCTTGTCACCGCCGGGGTACCAGCTGTTTTAGATCCCAATGGCTTGGCACGTGACGATGGGAAGAGGCCAGACGGAATGACCATAATGCCTTGGAAGTTGGGTAGGCCTTTGGTGTGGGATGCAACATGTGTCGACACCCTTGTGCCATCCAATCTTCTTAGCACAGCCACCTTATTGGGAGTTACATGTTTGAGTCGTTTGGGGTTGAAACACTAGGGCCATGGTCCGAGTGCTCATCGAGTTTTTCGGCATATCAGCAATGTAGGCGACGCCGAGCCTGCCTGGAATATGTGTGTATGTGTGCGTGAAACGTGTGAACAATGACAATGAACAAGTGATTAGGGTAATGAACTAAGTATGGACATTTAAATAGATCTTTAGTTGCACTATCAGAATCATGTATAGTTTATAGTGCATAGGAAGTAAAGCCGCGTGCTCCGGCCGCCGCACACAGCGCGCCCTGGCGGGACGCGGCGACTATTAAAAAAGACAAAGGATAATTCGTGTAAGCTAGAATATGTTAGAATTCTATAAATAGGTATGTCTCACGAATTGTATAATGTTAAACAGTAAATAGCAAAATAGATTCGTATTGATGTATGAACGATATTCGTTGTGAATCTCCCCACGTGGTGAATTAAGAATAGTCAGGGCGCCCCGTCCGCGCAAGTAAGGCAAAGAACAAAGAAACAGACGCCGATCGTACAAGGCGAACTATGTCCAATGGTATTTAATGGTAGGAATATCGAAGACGATCGGCTATGTATTCACCTATAGTATTTTACGAAATGTATGTCCTACTATTTGTTTGTTTGAATAGGTCACATAGTGGCTTGAATCGGGACTAAGCTCTATGTTGACTTAGTTGTAAGACAGATGCTAGGAATACTATAGGATGAATTGTATGTTAGACAGGTCTTAGCTTGAATTATGACTAAGCTCGGTGAGGATTTGTATGACAGTTTGTCAGGAACGCTGTATCATGACTTGCATGTTAGATAGGTCAGGTACTCTTTATCGTAATTCATAACCTGTATGCTAGTTAGGTCTCATAGTAGTTAGAATTAGGACTAAACTCTATATTAGCTCACCTATAGAACAATTTGTTATCAGATATGTCGTACGAATCATACAACAAGAATTAAGAGACAAACCGCCGATCGCGCAAGTAATAAACCCCGTGGTATTAGTCGTACGACATAAGCTGTATGTACTAGGAAACAGATAGAAATAGATTTCCCACATAGATGCATGTTAATTTGATGTAGATTAGGAAATTACATTAGCTTTGTGTACATTAGCTAGGATAACGAATTGTACAGCATCATAGGCAGAATTATAAATCTAATTTATACAGCAGCTAGAATAGCATTTTTGTGCTATTCTAGTCTAGGTTAAGGACATAGACCACAAGTATGGACGGATCTATGTCAATACTAGTTAAATGCATGTTATATGTAAGTAGAATAAGCTAATAGAATATTGTATAGATTCATTTGATATTCAAGTTTTGTTAGTTTGTAAAAATGCCACGCTGTTTCACATTTGACAGCCAGATGTGAAACTTTCTAACATAAGCCGGCCGTTGACCAATCAGCGGCCGGGTGCGAGCGCGACGCCGCGGACCGTAGCGGGGCGCGCTCGCATTCGATAAAAGAGGGCTGGGTGGCCGGTTTCAGTCCTTTCGGCCTTCAGCTCTTACAAGCAACATCTCCGGGATTAGCAGGGAAATACAATCAAGACACCCGAGAACTACAGTTGTTTTATTGTCACAAGCGACAAACCATTTCATCATTACCTACGAACGAGAGTCGCCTTATAAACAAGAGTGACAATCAGCAATATAATATAATACAGTCCACAACAAGCAAGCTGTTAGTCGACTCTTCACGTGACCAGAGGGCTGGGATTTTCTTTGGCCAACGAATCAGCATTGCTATTTAACGTGGCAATGCCTTCTGGGCACTTTTTCCATTGACAGTGATGTGGATTAATTTTTTGATGCCCAGTGAGTTATTTTTATACGCATTTTTACTATTGGTATTACTGTTAGTTTGTATATATAGCTTTTAAGTTATTTCTATTAAATAAATACACAAAGTAAAACATAGGATTCCACCTTCATTTTCTACGCTTTGCTACGATTCTTCATTCAATGAGGGCGCCACTTGGCGGCTATGTACGCCTTTTTTTTTGTTTTTTTTTTTTACTGACAATAACATTGACGAGTAAAAGAGGTATTTGTAACAAATATTTGCCTAATAAATATCATTTATCAA
The DNA here is from genome assembly GCA_951329385.1 of Polia nebulosa. NCBI lineage: Eukaryota > Metazoa > Arthropoda > Insecta > Lepidoptera > Noctuidae > Polia > Polia nebulosa. Next base: position 16,795,536 of record OX589615.1, read on the forward strand.
TGTAATTTTGGTCTTGACCGCTGAAGTGATATAGGCAATACGAATTTGATATAGGCCTCCCCCAAGTGTCGCCACAATGATCGGTCCTGTGCGTCTCGCATCCATTGGCTACCCGCGACCCTCAGCGGGTCATCGGTCCACCTTGTGGGAGGCGTGCCAACGCTGCGTGTTCCGGTACGCGGTCGCCACGCCAGAACCTTTCGGCCCCATCGACCATCTGTTCTGCGAGCAATGTGCCCTGCCCCAGTGGGAAGTGGCAGTCCACTTCAGTTTTGCGATTCTTCGGGCTATGGCGGTAACCTTAGTTCTCTTGTGGGTTGATCATCATTTCTGATTCTATCACGCAATGCAATTCCGAGCGAACTTCGAAACACTCACAATGGGCCCCATCAGAAGGCTTACAGTCACCCAGAGGGCAATGGAGAGGGCAATAACCCACTAAAATATAGGAAATACAAAAATTTTAAATATCAGAAAATCCGACTGGTATAAAACAACTCAAAAGTTCCAACCAAGTCACTTTTCAAGCAGTCTGATGCAGTTGATGGCATCGATGCCATCAACTGCATTAGACTGCTTGAAAAATCTGTGATTCAACTAAAATAAATTCCACCAACAGGATCAGACTGCTTGAAAAGTGACTTGGTTGGAACTTCTTAGTTATAATTTCGGTGGCAGCAAAGTACAGGGTCTTTCAACAAGGACGAGTCGATGTTAAAATTGAATAAAACAAGATGTGCGTGAGATATTAACGAAATTTATTTTTTATTTAAAAGGCCCATTTATGCCATTATGGATGGAATATGACACCGTTCAAATTTTAATGTCCGCCGCGGCTTCGTATGGTGGCACGAATCCGAGAGGTCCAATTTTTAATGACTCTGCTGCATAGATCCGGCTGAATCCGAGCGATGGCCTGCGTTATGTTGGCTTTCAGGGCAACGGTCGAATGTGGTTTATTGGCATAGACCTGAGACTTCATAAAACCCCACAAGAAAAAGTCTAGCGGAGTCAAATCACACGATCTTGGTGGCCAATTCACGTCACCTCTGCGAGAGATAACTCTACCCGGTCATTAACTTTGAGCTCTTGGGTCAGTTGGATCTTGTACGGATGCAGACCCAAGTCCCGACGCAAAATTCTCCAAGTTGAGGTCTGCGAAAGGCCGAGTTCTTGAGCACGGCGAGAAATCGACTGCCTCGGAGTCTCCTGAACACTCTCACGTACAGCGGCGATGTTCTCGGCCGATCTGGCGTTCCTTTGACGTAAAGGTGTTGGTTGGTTGTTTACCGAACCGGTCGTCTCAAATTTAGTCACCAATCGTTGGAGAGTGGACTTTGAAGGGCCACCGCGTCTGCCGTAAAATGGGCGCAATGCGCGCAACGTTTGAGCCGCGTACAGACATTGCGAGGCATGCGCCGCGAACGGCGCACAACGATGTTGTAGCACATATCTCGCCACGGTACACACCTTGCGAGGAATTCGTTGTGCGCCGTTCGTAGCGCATGCTTCGCAATGTCTGTACGCGGCTTTACACTAACGAACACTCATTTTGATAATAAAATTTTATCATTTGCACATGCTGCTCAACCGTGTAACTTGCCATGGTGATTTGGCATCAGTGCCTGAATAAGAAAAAACAGATTTGACAGATGCCGCCAAAACAAAATGGCCGCCACAGTTTATTAACATCGACCCGCTCTATTTGAAAGACCCATTAGAAAAAGATATCTACAAAATCGCAATTTCACAGGAGAGCATATTTTGTAAAAAAAAATGTGACTATTTTGAGAGTAATTGTGGACTGATTAACATGATTTTTTTTATGATGCATTAAAATAACCGTCTTTATTGATTGTATAAAAGTATTAATCACTATATCGTTGTTTTACTGAAATAATGTAAATGTACTTTTTACCATTGGTACTCGAAAAAGGGCATTTTATTCCTCGTTAACAGTATATAAACCTCTCTTTTAGTCAATGAGTGAATTAAAACATTTTGAGTTGGGAACAAGCACGAAAATACGAATTATGTACAAAAATAAATAAAACGTGCTGGCAGTACGTACTGGCTGGCTAAATGGAGCTATTCCATAGAGCTATAAAATTGAATTAAAAAAAATATTCCGCTAATTTATGTTCTTTTCTATCTGTTATAGTGGTTGTTTTAAGTCTTTGCAAAATCTAATAACATAAATTATAATAAAATGAGTTCTTCCAGTGACGAAAATGAGACACTGACTCCGGAACCATTGCGAAATAAAGCAGCGATTATAGTAGATAATTTGTTGCCGCCAAAATCTCGGGAGTTGTACCTGAAAACATGCAATTTGTTCTGAGACTGGAAAACCACGAATGGCGCCAATTCCTTCTCAGAGTCCGTATTTATGTAACCGGATGCAGAAGTAACTCAGTTTCTTCGTAATTAAGAGTCTTCAGAAATGCAGTCAAGGTCTTCTTGGATTCGTAATACGTTTTTTGATAAATACATATTCTTTAATTTTAACGCGTTGTACAGCAGAGTGGCTTTGGCAATAAATTGCCTCCTTGCAAATGCAGTGCGGACCCTGACCACAGTTATTCGACCCTGACTCCTTCTTTTTGTCAGTATAAGAGGATCAAAAACCGTTGTTTTGTGAATTTTTAGGGTTGTATTTAGAATATACAACTTCCTAACAGTTAAGAGGTCGCATAGGTTGTAAAGCTCCAGTGTAGAAAAACGATATTGTTTAAAGTAGATAGTTTTGAGAAGGGCTCGCTGAGATCTTTCTACATCAAGGAATTTAACCGTTGAGGCACCACCCCAAATAGGTTAGGTTAAAATAGGTTAAAACAGATTGGGCTAGAGCAGTGTATATTTGCTTAACCTCCGAAGCTCGCCATTCGTCAAACGTAAACATCCGTCAAGCCCCCGCCCGCATACGACAAACCGGATTTCAAGTGTCAGTTTGACATTTTTTCTCAGTTATGACAGCATATATTTTTGTCGGAGGGCACCTGAGACGACCAATAATGTCTATGGCCAAGCGTGTAAATGTTGCCACAGCATAAAATACATTGCGTTCTGGTAATAATAGAGGTAATAAACTGTGTGTGTGTGGTGTGCTCAACGGTTTTCGGTCAATGAAACTCACCAGTGAGTTTCCGGGCTCTACAGGTTCTAGATTCGCAGATGCAATATGTCTTAGTGATTTGAAGATCCAAATTAATTTTCTCAGACGATCACTAACCAATGCTACATGATAATGCCAAGAGAGACGCTGATCAAGTACAATACCTAGGTATTTCATTTTTCCTACCTTCTTGAGGATCGGGCAAGCGCAATCAGGCTCTTGGTCCTGACATTGGTGAATCTTTACACTAAAATCAGCGTCTGGCTGGGTTCAATCACTTGCGGAGAAGATCAGGTAGACAGTTTGCTGGCTATTCAGCGTGAGTAAACTAGTTCTCAGCCAGGAAGCAACTCTCGCTAATCCTACTTCCGTATCCTTCCGCACAGAATCCCAACTATCACCAATAAAGACCATCGCAGTGTCATCAGCATAAGAGAAGACGCGAGCACTAAATACCTCCAAGTTACACAGGTTATTAATATAAATTAGAAACAAGGTGGGCCCGAGGACGCTTCCCTGTGGTACTCCGAATGTTATATTTGAGTCTCTACTTATATACTTGCCAATTCTTACCTTTTGTGTTCGATGTGTTAAGTAACTTTTGAATATTTGAAGGGGTGTACCTCTTATTCCTATGCATTCCAGCTTGCGTAAAAGAATGGGAACAGAAACAGTGTCGAAAGCCTTTTTCAAATCGAGAAAAACTGCTAGGCATTTCTTTTGACGATCAAGATTATCAGTAATTAGAGATGTTAAAGCTGTTATTGCATCTTCAGTTGATTTGCCCTGTCTAAAACCATATTGTGTATAAATAAAAGGATTATTATTAGAAGAAAATAAAAATTCACGATTGACAGGTGACAGATAACTTTTTTTACGTTCCATTCATTTGTCAAAGCTCCGAAGTCTCTCTCTCTGTGGTCAGTCCCTCATGTCTGAGGATCGTGGTCAGCATCAGGGTTGCATCTGGAGCGGATGATTTGCCGCCACATGATTGTGTAGTCGATGAAACATAGGACCACGGGGCTGTTGAATTCCCTGCTCTTCTCGATGATTTGGCGAATGTTAAGTATTTGTTCCCATGTTCCTCGGCTCCTAACGAAACCTGTCTGTTCTGCGGGTATCTGCTTATCTTTGAAATTTTAAATAATTTAAATACAGATATCTTGTAGATAGGGTTGAAATAAGCTCATTTATGTAAAAAAAGTATTTTTGCAAAAATGTAGATGTCCGTTTCTACTTTGCTGCCATCGATTTATCAGTTCAATTTTAAATTTATGAAAAATGTATATAGATAAGAACCTTACAATATGCCCTTTCATTTGGTATGTTGCACGGTACAGTCTGTTTTTATTTTTAATATTCCGGTTTGTTCCCCAGAAATGATAGGTATAGTATTTATATAATTTATTTATTAATTATATTATTTATATATATATGTAACTCAACAGCTGATATTACTGCCTATTATTGTACTTAAATGTTTGGTCGGTAATCGGACAGTGGGATGTTGTGCTCACGTTATGACCAGTTTGTGGTATCTTAGTTGGGCTCGATGGGCTAGGTCTAGGTCTGTTGAACCACCGTTTTTAGATGCCATATTTTATGAATATGATGACAATATGAACCTATAAAAATTATTTCATTCCTATATTCAAGCATTTTTATTTTCTACCAAAGAAGTACAAACCTTGTTTTTTTGGTGTGAGGTTAGTTATAAAAATAACCTCAAAACTGAACAGAAAATCAAAGAACAACAAGAACCCCACAAAATAAATAGATATTTTTTATTTCTTTTGAAAGTACGACATTACCCCTCTTATATATCCAATTTATGCTATCTGAATACAACATTTTTTGAAGTGCAACGGCGGCGGTCCATAGAACAATTTGCAATCTCATTTCAACTTAAGGCGCAATTATACGACTTCTAGTGATTGTAAATTGAACATCACGTTTAAACTACTAACTTTACTTCTTTAAAAAAAATATATGTTTCTTTAGACCATTTTTTTCGTAATTTGATATGTGAATATTTGAAATTATATTTTCATATCATAGTGGAATTAATCACGCAAAAACTATTAAGCGTAGTTATTATAAAACCTTTACCATTTTAATGATAAAATCATTATTTATCTCATTGATTATGCCGACGCCTGCTACCTGGATGCTACTGAGGAGCTACTAAACAAGCTTGAGCGCTTGCAAAACTTATGTATCCGGTTTATTTTTGGTCTGCGAAAGTATGACCATGTCTCTCACCTTCGCAAGGAACTCAAGTGGCTCCCTATCCGTCTTCGCAGGAACACTAGGATTTTATGTCTCCTATTTAACATTCTACACAATCCGTCTTATCCCTCCTACCTGCGTGAGCGATTCACTTACGATCGCCCAAGTGACGCGCCGTGCAGATTTCACCTTAAATCCCTCCTTAAAACCCATCCTCATAAATCCAGCTACTATTCCTACTCTTTCTCTGTCCATGCGGTAAGGTTGTGGAACTCACTTCCGCCTAGCATCCGTGATTTAAAATCTATTGCTGTCTTTAAAAAGCGTCTAAAAGAGCACTACCATTCCTCTCTACTGTAGTAAATATTTATATATGTATGTGTATGTTGTGTATATATATATTATTAGGTATATATTTATGTGAATATATATTAATATTAACATTATATGTGTAGGTTTATTTAATTCCTTAGTTTAAGACTTCTCGTACTCTTTTTTTCTGTTTTTTACACACTATTGTCTACATTTCTTTTTCACTTCTCTTTTCGCGGGTCTGCTGGCAGAAATTTCTTTAGAAATAAGCAGTACCTTTGTGCTAATTTTTATTATGTTGTTTATCTATAGTTATCTTGTGTGTACATAAATTGTTAAATAAATAAATAAATAAATATCTTTTAGTATACTTGTTGTTTTATGTATAATAAATGAATAATGCATCTAATTTGCGACAGCACTCGTCGACGGGCGAGTCCTAGTAGTGGGTAGACGTACGACGCGTTGCGTGAGCTCAGCACGGAACACGCAAGCTAACCACTCAAGGTCGTTAGAATAGAATAGAATAAAACTTCATTGTAAAAACAAACTGTACTTTGTTGTAACTGCACATTAATCAGTCCAGTAGATTTGGAGCAAATTTACTGTGACAAACGGACAGACAGATAGACACAACGAGTGATCCTATAAGGGTTCCGTTTTCCACTTGCACTCGGAACCCTAAAAATCGATGACATGCTACATTCACCAACTCGAAACCTCGGAACCTTATGGTGTATTGTGGCCCGCTCCTCCCACAGAGAGGAGTCCTGTGTCCGAACAGCTGGCACATAATAGACTCAAATGATTTTTTATAACACGCTTTTATTACCTTGGTATATATCTATGTAACATGGTCGCTGTCGACAATGAGCCTCATCAGAAGGCTTACAGTCACCCAAAGAGCAATGGAGAGGGCAATGCTCGGCGTTTCCTTGCGTGATAGAATCAGAAATGATGATATCCGCAAGAGAACTAAGGTTACCGACATAGCCCGTTGAATCGCCAAACTGAAGTGGCAGTGGGCAGGGCACATTGCTCGCAGAACAGATGGTCGATGGGGCCGAATAGTTCTGGAGTGGCGACCGCGTACCGGAAGACGCAGCGTTGGAAGGCCTCCACAAGGTGGACCGATGACCTGGTGGTCGCGGGTAGCCGATGGATGCGAGACGCACAGGACCGATCATTGTGGCGACACTTAGGGGAGGCCTATGTCCAGCAGTGGACGTCTTTCGGCTGAAATGATGATGATGATGTATCTATGTAACGGAATATTTGAACGTGATTTTCACCCACTTTAAAACATCGGATTGAATTGAAACTTCGCACACGTATCAAGGCCCGATGACAATGCATGGTTAGCTAAGTGACGTAAATCTAAATCAAATGTGGCGGACTCTAAAAAATGGCGGACTAATTATTTTTTATAGATAATGTTTTGGTTACCTCCAATTACAAGTATGTTTAAATTCGACGTTCCATGTTACTGGGGTTTTAGTTCTGGGGTACAACTAAAGAGTGAAAAAAAAAAAAAAACAACCGACTTCCAAAAAAGAGAACACACTAAAAATTTAAAAATAATTTTTATTTCGGAATTCCGTGTCAAATAACGAAGAAATAAAATACAAACACCGACTTCCAAAAAAAGTTATTTTTCGTGTATTTACTTTCTTGGAAGTCTGTTGTTTTTTTTTGTAAAAAAGTTTTTTTTTTAAATTAGGTAGGTATACATAGTGGTCCTGGCATAGTGGTGTGCAATAAATCATATCTCTATCTCTTCTCTACATAAGTAGTATAAATCAAAAGTCACTTTCCGCGTCTGTCTGTTTCTCCGCTAAACTCCTTCTAAACCACGCAACGGATTGTAATGCGGTTTTCACCAATAGCAATAGTGATAAACGAGGAAGGTCTATGTGTATAATTTATATCCGTGCGGGGCGCGAGCTTCAACTTATTTTGAAGAACTCGTTTTCTAACAAGATGTTTTGTTGATAGAGTGCGGCAGAGTAACTCCGAGTGGCGGAAGCCTCTTCATTGACGGCAACTCAACCAAGCGAGGTGAGCTGTCTTGGCACGTCGGCATCTATACGAAGAAAGTCACTCCTTACAAGCAGATCTGTGGCGGATCGATCGTCAGCAATCAACTTGTTATTTCTGGTGAGTTTTCGAAACAGATATAAAAGTGCATCATAAAAAGAGACTGGTATTGTAAAGAAAGTGTTTTGAAGTAACTTGTGAACACTTTACAATACCCGGTTTGCCGCCTCCTTCATTCAGTCACTCTAAGCCGCTTTTTTAGGGTCAGCGGTCTATTTATATATCTTTGGGTTTTGGAGGACCTCGTCACTATAGTAATAACAGCCGCACGGGTCGATCCATCAGGTTAAGCTACTCTTGCCGGGGTTGGTCCACGGATGGGTGACCATCTTTACATACCAAGACTCCTCCATGCCTTGGAAAGCACATTAAGCCGTTGGTCCCGGCTGTCAATCGTGGATCTTTGACAGTCGTTACGGGTCGTCAGAAGCCCTAAAGTCTGACAACCAGTCTTACCAAGGGATATCGTATTACCCAATTACTGGGTTGTGGAGCTCAGATAGGCAGTCGCTCCATGTAAAATACTGGTATCCGGTTAGACTGGATGCCGACCCCAAGATAGTTGCGAAAAGGCGAGGCAGATGATGGATGAAATCTAATTAGCTTTGGGATACCCCAGAGCTAATTAGACCTCGTTGTGTGCAATGATCTCCAACAACCGTATTTTTATTTTTATTTTGAAGACACATTTGCTTCAAAAGTGTGTACCTTGCTACTTCCTTATGAGTTTCCGTCTAGTCAGCGCAAATAACTTCTCTTACTCCGGGAGGAGCGGCGAGCGAGAGGCAACGTCCAAACATTCCTGCGACCCCGGTCTAGTAAGCGTCCAACCTTTAAGGCCCTACTACCGGCCAAGTAGCACCCTCATTGAATAAAAAAATCGTAGCATAGCATAGAAAATAAATATTAAAAAATCCAACGTTGCGTTTGTTACAAAGAAGTTATAGTATTTTTACGTTGTTAAAACAGGACTCAATATGTTTCGTATCCAAAGTAGCAAGCAAAAGTTTCAAAAACGGGGTAATTTTAAATCTAAGTTATTCACTGTTTCCAGCTGCCCATTGTTTCTGGGACGACGTTAGTAAGCAAATGCCTGCGTCTCAGTACGCAGTGGCAGCCGGGAAGTTCTACCGGCCCTGGAATAACATCAAAGAAAAGGACTCGCAAAAGTCGGATGTAAGTATTATTTTTTTATTCGGACTAGCCCGACACACTATTCCCAAACCAATGTAACTTCTGTAAGGCAGAACCAACAGTGGCGACCACCAGAAAAAACACCGAGGCAATGAAGCTCGATGAGTCCCAGAGATACGATTAAACTGTCATGGGTCCCGCAACGAAATTAATCAGAAAAGACAGCGGAGGAGTAAGAAAAACATAATTTCCACTTCCCTCCTAATCAAGCGGAAGACAACAACGCTGATGTAAGTATATCTAAAGATAGGTTCACATGTGGCGGGTTGTGTTTTGGTGCGGGATACACCAATGAGCCGAATCTGTTGAGGCGCACGTCATAGCCCAAGGAGTGTAGTCCATCAGCTGCGTCAAATCAAAAGGCGCCAGGATAAGATAATGTGGCCCAAGCATAAGGGAGATGAGCTCGTTCACAAACTTTTGAAATAAAAAGAAACTTTTTTACCAAAAAAACACAACCGACTTCCAAAAAAAAATACACTAAAAATTAATAAAAATAACTTTAATTTCAGAAGTCGGTGTTTGTATTTTATTTCTTCGTTATTTGACACCAACTTCCGAAATTAAAAATATTTTTTAATTTTTAGTGTATTTTTTTTTGAAGTCGTTTGTTGTTTATTGGAAAACAGTTTTTACTTTTCACTTTTTAGTGGTTATACCCCAAACTAAAAACCCCAATAACATGGAACGTGGAATTTAAACTTAGTCGTAATAGGAGAACACCAAAACATCATCTAGGTATACGTATTTTTCGGTTTTGTTCAGTTTTTCAAAAAGCGCTGAAGCAATTGCGATCAAATTTATATGGGTGGTCCCTCGGGAGTATTTTCTTTCAGATAAAAAAATAATTTTGAAAATCGGTCCTCAATTGACAGAGAAATGGGTGGACATACATACATAAATAATAAAAAATAAACACACAGTCAAAAATACAACCTCCTTCTTTTTCGACGTCGGTTAAAAACTTGATTCACACTTCACACACAAAATGTGTTTTTCTTCAATTTTTTTAGGGTTTTGCTTTTGATAGGTTCACGCTTGACCACTATCTCACCTGATGGAAGGCGATGATGTGGTCGAAGATGGAGCACGCTTGCCTAGAAGTAACCTATTCACTCTTGACTTAAAGACTTCCAGGTTGTAGCTATCAGGAAACACAGACTCCGGTAGGAAATTGCACTCCCTAGCTGTACGCACAGTGAATGTGTTCTCAAAACGCTTTGTGCGTTTGGATGGGATGTCCACCATGAACCGGTGGCACTTCGCCGTACGTCTTGTGGTCCGTTGATGAAACGGTCTTGGCGGATTCAAATTATGCAATTCCGTTGCACACTCCCCAAAATGTAACCGACAGGCTAGCAACTCGGCGTCAATGCGAAATTTGATGGCACGGTTGGCGCAGTGGTGGAGCGTTCGGCTGCTGCGCTGCGTGTCGCGGATTCGATCCCCGCACGGAATAAATATTTGTATGGCCTACAGATAGTTGTTCCGGGTCTGGGTGTCTTGTGTATGTGAGTTTACATGTTTGTGAACGCACCCACGATACAGGAATAATTCCTAGTGTGGGACAACGTTTAAAAAAAAATGCTCATGACTTTGGAGCTTCGACTCAACGAGCCTATCATTGTCGATTGCGTGATTAATAAATAACTATGCTAAATTACAGCTATCTAGTTCCAAGAGTCTGAGTTTAACCACGAACAAACTTAGTGAAACTGGAAGAGTACCTACAGTGGTGCGGATTCTCTTATTCAATAACTAAACTAAAATTAGAGAATTGCTATCTTTTACTAAAAGGCAGTGCGAGAAAAGGACGGCTATAGCTATGCACTAAGTTAGAGATGTCAAACTAGTTTACGCCTTGCGCTTCGCCGTGTTTTTAGACGACATGTTTTTACGTGTACCCTTAATTTGTATGGAAATATTAGTTCAAACTAAATTTGACAGCTCTAATTTACGTCCGTCTTTTTCTTGTTTTATTAGAGAGAAAAAGATAGTAATAGCCTAAATTAATTTTAGTTTGTGCAAAACAGAATCAACACCATTGTCGTTTTATATACCAACCCCTAAAAGTAAAAATAAATAAATAATGCGCTAAAAGTAAAAATAAATGAAGCGCGAGGGCTGCATCCTCGCGCTTCTTAATCGACAGTCACTTGGTTATTTTTATGGGTGGGAAATCTTCAAAGGGCTTCTTCCGCTCTGGTTGGAGAGGGTAGGCGTGTCAGACTCTTACTGACTAAAACCAACCCGTGTTCCTTCAGTTGTCATTTGTAACTCTTTCGAAAAATGCCCGCAACCCAATCTGATGCTTAAGTTTATGATCAACAGGTGAAGGAAATAAAGATACCCGCTCGCTTCAAAGGAACAGCCACCAACTTCCAAGAGGACATTGCACTGCTCATCTTGGTGACTCCGTTCGAGTACCGCACGTTCATCAGACCCGTCTGCTTGAATTTTGATGTAAAGTTTGACCAGAGACAGCTGCAGCCAGGAAATTTTGGAAAGGTAAGCCAAATGATAATAAGTATGTAAATACCGTACTTTTAACACTTTTTGTGTTTTGTTTTGAAAGATTAAATCATGTCTTTAATGCAGGGCTCGGATATCGGTATATTTTATGAAACGGTTTCGTCTTATTTACCTAAAAAACGGGTTGTTTCGGTTACGTCCGAACGGAACGTTTTATGAACGTTTTTGAAGAAGAACAATATTTAAATCGTTTTCGATTAATTAAACATTACCTTTGTTAATTTACCATTTTTTTATTTTTTGATGCTACGATATTTACGATTTTCATTCAGTTGTCGCCGCACGCTGTGCGCGGCTGTGCCCTGCAAAATTTTTGAAAATGTTCTCATTTCGTTTTCGTGCCGAACAAAATGTTGAAAATGTTGTCTAACCGTTTCAAAAACGTAATTTTTTATAACGTTTCCGAGCCCTGCTTTAACGTGTGTTTTATATTAATTAGGTACCTGGCTAAGTTTATATTTTAGTTTTAAATTTAGTTCATACTCTAACCATGCTGTGGCTTCTTGTAATTGACACACATCATGATATACACTTATTTAAAACATTTTTTTCGGAGTAGGTACATACTCTGTTGCAGGTCCTGAATAAATAAATAAAGAAACAAACAAATCACTACATAATATTATAAGACAAAGTCCCCCCCCGCGTCTGTCTGTTCGCGATTAACTCAAAAACTGCTGAACGAATTTACATACGGTTTACAGCAATAGACAGTGATTCATGAGGAAAGTTTAGGTGTATAATTTGTAGCTACCCGCTTGGAGCCGGAGCTGGTTGGTAGCAAATCATTTGCCAAGTCTTTACTCAACTTTGTTCCGATCAGTTTCCAGTCTAATTAGATGGGTCTACCTTTTATAGCAGAACTCTTTATGTCATAATAATTATTATTTTGCATAACAGCGGATTGCATAAACTCCATTTCACAGAAAATCGTTTGGCAGACACTCATTTAGCATACATAAGACGTAGGTACACTAATAGATAAACAATTAAATTACCTTTAAAATGGTGAGGGTTCCATAAAAACACGCTCAACAGATTCTTCGCGACTCTCAACCACTCATCCGCAAATAATTTCAAATGTTCACATATCAAATCACGAAGAAAATTTCCTAGTGAGAACATATATATCCCTTTCAAAGAAATAAGACATGTCGCTTAGACGTAACATTCAATTCAAAATTATTAAAAGTCGTGTAACTGCGCCTTAACTAACGCTATGGACACAAACCTAGATATTATTTCAGAAGGACATTTTGGAATTGGCTTCAGTTGCCATTTGCCTTGGTAGCTCATTTAATAATTTTGGAATAAGCCATTGCCGCATCCTTTGACCAAAGTAATTATTCATTTTAGGGACTGAATATTTATTCCTCTGTTTTACTTTACGGGTTGGTTGGCTATACACTTTCTTTATTTTGTGTTCGGTTTTGTTGTGCTGTTCTAAGATTATAGTTAATTTAACTTTTTTCTGTTTAAGTAATATTCTTTAGCTCAGCACAATTTTATTGTATCTCTGTGTACCTACTGTTATTTTCTTTACCTTTTGTTTGTTGCTGTTGTGTTGTGTCTGTGTCGAATAAATGTTTATTCTATTCTATTCTATTCTATTCTATTCCATTCTACAAATTTTAAACAATTTTTCGTACTCCTTATTTATACTGTCTTTAGTTGCCTTGTTTACTAGTAATTTTAAATAGCTAATTTGCAATTTTTAAAATTTTATTTAAATGTGCCGGAAACGTTAGTCCATAACCGCCAAAACCGTAGTTTATTGTTGCCTCTGCAAGTGCATGGTAAAGGATGCAGAGTACCCGTCTACTAACTACATAAGTTTACCTAGTACAGAGCGCAATCTATTACACACCGTGTCTACATGAGCGTCCTAGGTAAAATTTTTCGTCGATTGTTAATCCTAGGTACTTACATTTCACCACGCGCTCAATACTCTCACATTGACAATTAACTTTGTTATCATGAAGGCATTCATACGAGTGACCCTTTACCGATATACAGGCATTTTTAGCTAAATTGTTATACGGAGACGATATTAACATACATTTAGTTTTATTAATATTAATAAGAATACCATTATCGTGCGCCCATTTAACTACATTATCTAAATCCTTTTGGATTGCCGACTGGATCAGTTCACAGTCCCGGCCGCTGTATGCCAAGCACGTGTCGTCTGCATACATATAGGTATTACAGTTTTTAATAACATTAACCATACTATTGACGTGCATGATATACCCCATCGCACCATAAATTGACCCAGTCGGCACCCCATAGTTGACTTTACCGAGTTCACTGTCTGCTCCTTTAAGCCTAACCTTTAGATATATTTTGTCTAGATATTGCCTGAACCACTCTTTTACAGGTCCTCGTATTCCACACTCATCCATAGCCTGCAGCAAGCCCTCATGGTCCAGAGTATCGAAGGCTCTTTTAAAATCAATAAAAGTTAATAAAACCACCTCTTTCGAATTTAATGAGTTATTTATGTCTATGGTAAACTTACTTAATGCCGTTGCCGTGCTTCTATTTGGCTTTCTAAAAACATTGTAATTTGGCTCATGATTACTTTTTCAACTAAATTTAATAATTACGCTCAATATCGCAACAGGCCTATAATTTGTGTATTCTTTGTATTTCCCCCCCTTAGGAATTGGTCCAATAATTGAAATCTTTAATTCGTTAGGATATAATTGTCGATCTATACATGTATTAATGAAATGTGCAATAACTTGGCTAATTGGGCATTTAATCGTTTTTAAATCTTGAACTATAATGTCATCGAACCCTGGGGACTTGCTGCTGTTTAACATATCTATAATTATGCATATGTCTCTCGGGCAGACCTTAATGAACCATGCTTCTGCTTTAACAAACCAATTTCATTAGTAAATGTTTGACAAAAATTGTTACATACGCTATCCAGTTTCTCGTTACTTCTTATAAAATATTTTTGTATCACGTCATCAATATTCAGTTTTTTCCTGTCAAGGCACTTCTTCGCACACTCCCACGCCTTCTTCATGTCTCCGTTGCAGTTTTTTATCTCTTGTCGCCTGTGCGCATTTCTAGCAACATTTACAGCCTTGTTTGCTTTATTACTATATTAAGTATATTCTAGTCGTAGTGACATATTTTTAGGGTTTGCTTTCCATTTTTGAAACAATACATCTTTATATTCTAGCAAATTTTGCAATTTTTTATCAACCCAAATGAAGGATTCCCGTTGTTTTACTAACTTATTTGTTTTTGATGTGCTGTAGATAGTAGATGTCGCTAAAAATTTCGCACAGTCGCTGACATAATTTCATGGAGTCTTTAATACACATGAGATTATTCCATTCTACATTACATAACTTAGTTTTAGCCGCTTCATTATTAAGCGTCGTGCGATAACAAGGAGGCATTAGCTGTTTATCTACTTCGATCGTGAGTCCCGTGAAGTAGTGATGGACACTAGGGATGAGATATACCTGCAACATTCTATACCCGGCCTCAAAGGTATGGGTATGGCCATATACCCAGTACTAAAACCCAGTATCAAAATACCTATGGTATGTTTAGACCTGGCTTTAGCGGTCGCCTTTTGGAGACTCATCGAACGACCATTGGAACTTTTGGAACATTTAGATGACTTTTTTGATTGGACGTGAACCTTCCGAAGTTTATAATATGCAAAAAAGCAAAATCGAACCAGTAGAAGCTCAAACCATTCAGCGGCCGGGCATTTGGGTTCACTGTCGTTTCTATTGGCTCCACTTACATAATGTAAACATTTTCGGGTTGTTGAATAAACTAACCATCTTATTATGTTACGTAATTTTAATTGTTTTTTACCCGACTGCCCCAGGAGTTAGAATTTCTTAATAGTGATAGAAAAAAGAACAAATTTGTATCATCGAAATATTTGGTATGCCTAAAATCTTACGTTTCAACACGGGCTCAATCGGGAGTATTCGGTAGGCGCCGTCCGTAACTATTCGGGTAACTTCGTATTTTCTATGGCGGGCGGTCGAGCGTGAGCGTTAGAAGAACTACTACGCCGCCGTAAACGCCGCACTGGGTATGACGTCATACCCGATGCGCTAAGTCTCCCTTAAGAGTATATGTATTCTGTGGGCGCGTAGCTCGACATTATACCTATCGGGTACGGACCGAGTCTCTGCTGTACATACCCGGTTTGCGTACTGGTAAAGTCATACTGGGTTTTTATACCTGTACCAGTATATACGTACCATCCCTAATGGACACTGTGGTTGTTAGTACGTAGGCGTGCACCTCGCCGGCTGGTCGCGCACTTCGCACAAAAATATGATCGATGCACGTTGTCACTCAACGCTCCGATAGCACTTCGTCTCGCGTAATATCCTGTATGCAGCATTCCAAACCTAACTCACTAATATTCATTGGCGCGTAAATCATATTCCCCCTGCAATATGTTTATGTTGCAGTCTCCCATAAACACTAACTCATTTCCAATTGGAATATCTTGAGTTCGCTTACAAAGTGTGCTTTATTCATACGCGGAGGAGGCCTGTAAGTAATTATTAAGTTTACTTTTTTGCCTTTCGTGACTATTTGACAATGCATTAGCTCACAATCTAAGTTATGTTTTTTTTTTTATTATTTCAAACTGAATGTGTTCCTGTACATAGATTATTATACCACCTTCCGTTCTTTCCTCTCTAGTTAAGTAGTATGAACAGAAACAATTTATCTCATTATTATAAACTTCCTCCTCTTTTATATTTATTTCGGTTAGACATATTAGTTCCAATCTAGGTAAACAGTCTTTTATGAGTACAGTAAATTCATTAAAGTGCTTTCTTAACGAGCGGATATTCGTGTGTATGATATTTAGTTTATTTTTATATTGTGTTAAATGACTTATCCATTGCTTTGTAGGTTCATATTTTGAGTAAATAATGTCGTTTAAGTCTTCAGTATTCATGTTTATATTAAGGTGGGGTTTCCATTTATTTTATTCTACAGTAACAGTTTCTTTTTTTAATTTTGGAGTTTGTATATATAATTCTAAATATATATATATTTCTTTTTTTAAACTTTGCCCCACACTAGGAATTACTCCTGTATCGTGGGTGCGTTCACAAACAGACCCGGAACAACTATCTGTAGGTCACACAAATATTTGTTCCGTGCGGTATCGAACCCGCGACACGCAGCGCAGCAGCCGAACGCTCAACCACTGCGCCAACCGTGTCGTCAAAATACGTTAATATATTTACTCTCCGTTCTCCTTATTATCAGTTATATATTTATTTATGTCGCTTTCACAACATATATTATGTACTTTGTTCTCGACCTCACTCTTTTTTATTAAATTTTTTCCATCTTGTACCCATATAAACTTGAAATCACCCTTAAATTTCTGCTTTGTTGTCCAGAATAGTTGGCGCATTTGTCGTGTAAGATTTTCATTAATGGAGATGCGGGTATCATCATTGTTTTTGTAGATTGAGTGGCTCGTCAGCTGTTGTTTCCTGCTTTTAAGCCATTAATAATAAATTATAAATAAAAATCTTTATTCTCAGGCTACTGTGGCCCATAGATATATACCTATATCTGTGGTTCTATCTATCTTATCTATGCATTGAGTGTGCGTTTCTTTGTTACACATTTTTACTCGTACAATAACTGGTGTAACTTTCCCCTCGCCACTGACTCTCCATACCTTTTCTATGCCATCTACCCTCAGCTTCAGTTCTTTCGCAATATGTTCCACTACTTCCTTGATGTTTTCGCCCTGCGGTTTATGTACATTAATTAACTCAACATTTAAGTTTAATTCCTTCTGCTCCAGCCATCCTATACGATCATCCAATGACTTATTATACTTTTCCAGAAATATAGTACCCTTTTGTATAAGGCTTCATCCTATTTTAATTTTTACGGTTAGAGTCAACCAGTTTTAGGTGCACTTGATCCAATTCTTTGTGTTTTCCTTCTAGGTTTTTGATTATGTCTTCCGTGTCGTAGTTTTTAGTTTTTATTTCAACTATCTCCTTTTTTATCTCCATGATGTCGGCTTGAATAGCAGCGTGTTTCTCATCCTGTTGCTGTTTCATGGTAGTCAATAGGATTATGCATGGCCTTCATTTCTTCGCGGACTGCGTTCAATGTTTCGTTCAGTGCGCTCGTTGAACAGCAAGCTTTAAATCTCCTACTCTCCTGCGATATTCGTCAGGAATTACTATCTGATTCGTTATCATCCCTTTTTGTCTTGCTTTGCCTCGAAGTAACCCATTCCTTGTCTTTAGTCAACGCTAAGTTCGGATCCGATAGGTGTTTGGATTCTTTAGTTGGTGTTCATTACAACTTTGACATTGCGACGACGTATTACGAAAACTTGCGCTGTGTATAGCTCACACGTCCACTCACGAGAGCGATCCACGAGAACTGTTACATACATTAGTAATTACTTAAATTAAACAAAAACAAATAAAATCCAACACTCAAAATGTTTTATTATACCATTGTATGTACCCAAAGTATAAAAATAGAACAATAAACTAAAAAAGTAAAATAGTTTTTTAGTAATAAAATTGTTAATAAAAACCTATGCCATCAATGCTACATCTAGTAAAAATCAAATTCATACATCCATGTTGTGCTTAGTTACGATCGAGTTTATGTTTACCCACATTTTTACGTACACCTATGCGCACTATTTATTATTAATAATCTTAGTTTTAGATATTGTTTCTCAGTAAATGAATTATGTATGCAATTTTTTATGAGAAATAAAGTTGTTCTTAAACCTAAGACTATAAATTTCTGCCTCGTTCTTCAGAAGACTGCCTTTTCACAAGCTTATAGTTAACTGAAGTATAATGTTTGTTTGCTTGGGTCAAATCTTGTTAGCTGAATAAGAACGACTTCCTTATGTTTTCATTCTGGTTCCGTTCTGGTGACAACGCATTTTTACGGTAAGCATGACCTGAATCGACATTCTTGATTAGCTCCAGATAAAAGAACTCTTCTACGGTCAACTACACTGACACGATATTTAGTGTGATTTTAAAAATATTTTATAAATATTTTTTTAATAACTTAATATTTTATCTCTCCCTAGGTGGCAGGTTGGGGCCTAACATCAGAGAATGGCAAGCTCGAGTCTCAGGTCCTCAAGGTGGTCGACATGCCCTTCGTGAACGTCGAAGAATGCATCGCAGAGTCACCACCAAGCTTCAGAGAGCTCATCACCAGCGATAAGATGTGTGCTGGCTTTAGGAATGGTTAGTCAAGCAATAGGGCAATTGACACAATTTTAAAACTTAGACGTTAAATTTGACCCACTTCCCGGTTTTTGATTAAGCTGAAATTTAGCGTACTTACATGTTTAGTTTGGATGATAATGCATGGTTTGCTAAGTGACTTCATTCTAAATCCAATGTGGCGGACTCCCCAAGATGGCGGACTAGTTTTTTTATATCAAATTAAAGGGTTTGCTGAGAAGCTGAAAAGAACACGAAAATTAAAGAACTTTTTACAAAAAAAAATACAACCGACTTCCACAAATATAATACTAAAAAATGCAAAATAACTTTAATTTCGGAAGTCGGTGTTTCTAGTTTGGTTTCTTCGTTATTTGACACCGACTTCCGAAATTAAAGTTATTTTGCATTTTTTAGTATTATTTATGGAAGTCGGTTGTATTTTTTTTTTGTAAAAAGTTTTTTATTTTTCACTTTTTAGTTGTTGTACCCCATTTTAAACTAAATTAAAAGTAAAGTTATGCCCGAATTGATAGCCCCAAAAATAGGGAATTTGAACATATCAGGGTGAACTGTACAAATCTGTATACCCCTTCAGAGCGTATCAGCGTGATGTAATGTTGTGAAGTGGTGAAAACAATATACAGACATACGATTGCAGCAATTCTGGAAGGTTTGCTATCATTTATTGAAGAGTTCCATTGTGTATCTCCGAAGATCTTCATCAGATCTTCACCAAATTAAAATGGGACCACATGTGAAGCAACAGCTTTCAAACAAAAAAAAAATCTTCAAAATCGGTTCACGTAGTAAGAAGTTATGAGGTAACACACATAAAAAAAAAAAAAAAAAAATACAGTCGAATTGAGAACCTCCTCCTTTTTTGAAGTCGGTTAAAAAATAAAGTGTGTTTCTTATTTTTTTTTAAATATACAAAGTTTTATTCAAATATTTTTTACAAAAAGTAGCTTTTACAAAAGGAAACTTTTCAAATTTTTTGGAAGGAGAAACTGTCAAATATATAACACACTGACGTGTGACGTCTACGCCATTAGGTTACGCGCGTATAAAAGAGATAGCGAGATGTCCTCACCACGCCCAATCTTCCTCTTCTGATGTTTGAAATGTTAATTGCTGCTTCATTTAATAACCAATTTAGATGCTTTTTTTGAGAAAAGATTTAGTTGTAGTGTTGTATCATATAAAATATTGTAAAAAAAATAAACACAGGCGAATCCTCTATTACTTTTGGTTGACCTAACGTAAAGGAGCTCATTCTGGGAAACACGACCACTGTTTGTTATTCCCAGGCACACGAGGTGGGTTTTTTTGCGATGCCATACCAAAAAACCAGCAAACAGCGAGTTGCACTATACCGATTTTCCGTGTATAATACAAAAACTTGCAAAGGTTCAAAAGGCTTTTTAACTTACGGACTAAATAGAATTCATCATCATCTGCCTAGCCTTTTCCCTACTATCTTGGGGTTGGGCTTCCAGTCTAACCGGATGCAGCTGAATACCTGTATTTTACATGGAGCGACTGCCTTTCTGACCTCCACAACCCAGTTACTGGGTAATACGATACCCCTTTGTAAGACTGGATGTCAGACTTTCGTGCTTCTGATGACCCGTAACGACTGTCATAGATCCGCGATTGACAGCCGGGACCAACGGCTTAACTAACTACAACAACTAAATAGAATTATTATTTATAATAAATATACCCAGGAAACATCCCTATGGGGATTGCACTTATGTATATTATTGTGGACTGTTTATTTGTAGATCGTACAGCTATTGATTTTTTTAAATTGCCGCCTTTTTTCTTGGACAGCTTTTGTTGGTCAGACTCTTTTAGAACAATCCTTATTACGCACCCCGCGTTTCCACTGAAGAGGAGCTGAGCGGAGCGGAGCGGAGACGTGCAGGAATCGACCAATCATAATGGTTGAAGTCCTCATCGCGTCACTCGTCTTGTCTGTGATTGGACGATTGCTGTACGTCTCCGCCCTGCTCCGCTTAGATCCGCTTCAGTGGAAACGCACTCTTAACGATACACACTTTTCTTCCAGGCACATCACTTTGCAAAGGCGACAGCGGTGGCGGGCTAGTGTTCCCTGAGTCTGAACGAGGCATAGATCGCTACTACCTGCGAGGCATCGTCTCCATAGCTGTGAACAATGGGAAAGCCTGCTACGTCGACACATTTACTGCTTTCACAAAAATACTCATGTATGAGTATTTTGTGATGGAGCATCTTTTGGTCAGCTGAGTGCAACCATAGACGGACTGCTTGGAGCTACTGGGCGATCTACAGTTTCAATACAAAATTCATATTCGCAGTTTATTTGCAGTTGCTGCTAAAAATGAACTGACTCTCCAAGCAGTTAATCTCGACTGTTCTAAGCAGGAAAATGCAGGCAATAATTAATTATAAAAAAATGATGATTAAGTAAGCAAGAAATGATTAATAATGAACTCGTAGCACCATCTACGAATAATATCTTTCAGAATACGGCAGTGGTTAAAATCATGTACAATGCACTGGTACGGAGCCGTCTTGAAACTAGTGCTATCGTTTGGAACCTCCAACAGGCTATAGTGGTTATAGACCGATTAGCGCCCCACACAATGATAAACGATGTCACCATCCCACATGACAAGAACCTCGTGAAAGCTAAGAAAGAGAAGCAAATCAAATATCTCGACTTGGTACACGAGGTTGTGCCGATAGTCGTTATCGCTAATGGCCTGATGGCCAAAAGCCTCGACCACCTGTTGTAGCTGTCGTTGCTCGGTTGTATCAAGGGCCTAATACAGAAGGCAGTACTGCTCGATACGGCTCGCATTGTGAGGAGGTTCCTGTCTTTGGATCCCTAACCACCGGTAGCTTGGACCAGCGGTGGACTATTAATTTTAATTGTTTTTTTTATGTTTTGTAAGAAATAATTCATATTATAATTTATATGTACAGTACAATCAATAAATTATTCAAATTTGACATTAGGAAATAAGCACCTAGAAATAATTATTAACATTAGGTCACAGACTATGAAAGGTTATAGACAGAACGTCATTGGACAATAACACGAAGCAGGAACGTTAAAAAACTTTTTAACAAAAAATTCAACCGACGAAAAAGAACTAAAAAGCAAAAAATAAATAAACCTTTTGAGTCTTGAGTATTGAGCTTATTTACCTACACAAAATATAAAATTTTATATAAACTAATTTTGAGTCTGCGCTAACCAACAATCTGATTATTAAATATCTAAATTTTATTTTTACGTAGAAATGAAGAGGGCTAGATGTATTATATTTTATTATTTGCCGCCGACTCAAAATTAGTTTATATAAAATTTTATATTTTGTGTAGGTAAATAAGCTCAATACTCAAGACTCAAAAGGTTTATTTATTTTTTGCTTTTTAGTTCTTTTTCGTCGGTTGAATTTTTTGTTAAAAAGTTTTTTATTTTATGAATTTTTGTGACTCGCATCATCTTTTAATACTCTGAGGCTAATTTCTAATCCTTCATCATTCCTCTTGGCACTGAGCTGATGATGTAACCATCCTTCCATGGGGTTCCCAGGATATTGACCAGTTGAGGTTACCTCCAATATTCTAAAGATGTCTTTTCTTCAAAGCATATTAAGTGGTATCTGTCACTAAAACCAGTATTTTATATCTAACTTCTATTGTTTAGGAAATGTGTGGTTTCCATCATCATCTCAGTTTCATGATGTGATGATTCCTAAATGCAAATACCTGATTAAGTTATGAAAAGTAAACAGAAACAATATTCGTGCCCAATTTTCGAGGTTTTCTCTCAATTTTATCAGGATTTCAAGATCACATCCTAATGTGCTTGACATGGGACCATCCTTGAGGTATACTCTATCTAACAAAAAAATAATCATCAAGATCGGTTCATAAATGACGGAGTGAGGGCTGAACATACACAAACAAAAAAAAAAAACATATATACGGTCGAATTGAGAACCTCCTCCTTTTTTTGTCGTCGGTTAAAAATGTGTGAGTGACCTTGACGGCGATAGAATGTTACAAGATAAAATCCTTTTTACCCAGAAAAATAATTCATTCATCACTTGATTATGCGTGTTATTTAATGTATTATTGACAGCAATATTATTGATTATTACTTAAATCTGGGATGGCATAAAGTACGTAGGTTTGGTGGACATGGGAAAAGGAGTAGATGAGTCAGCTCCTTTAGCTACCCAAGCATTCGTTTTTCTTTTAGTAGGAATAAACGCGCTATGCATTTTACTGTATTTTTAGGATGAAAGGCAATTTCCATAGATAATTTTTTATTCAATAACCCCGCAGCCCCCACTTATGTCTGGCTTCTCCCTTTGCGAACAAAAGCTTTGAATGGATCTCTATGATATACGTGTAGACTGAAAAGAGTTTTTAAAAGTTTCGTTCCATAATTTTTTATACAACCTCAGTTAAGCGACGCTAACTGCTTACTGCTAAAATTGGGAACAGAGACGTGTGTGATCGGGATTTATCGCCCCCCGTGCCAAGCAATAACTTTATAAGTTCAATAGACTCACTGCTCTCAAAATTAAGTAGGTTTAAAAATATTTTTTTTTTCGGAGATATAAACATCGACATTGCCCCTAACAGTCAAGATAAACGTTCAAACGAATACTTAAACGTACTAGCAAGTCACTGTTTACTTCCAGGTCATAATGCACTAACGCATGGGCGCACGAGTCTAGACCACATGATGCTCAAAACAAAACTAGATGCTAACTGTTTCTTCTTTGAATCATCAATAACAGACCACGAAACTGTTGCCCTCAGCTTAAACTTTAATAATCGCCCGGATTACCGCAATACAACAGCTTATAAAATTGATTTTGAATCCCTTGATAAATTAATACAAAACATTAATCTTCAGCCTATTCTGGAGTGTAGTGACGCCAACATTGCTACTGACTTGCTTGTTACGAACCTATCTACGGCAATAGCAAATAGCTCATATTTAATGAAGATTCCAAAAGGCAACGGATTAGTAAGCCATGGATTACTACAGGTCTGCTTCGCTGCATGAGAAACAGGGGCAATTTGTATAAAAAATTTAAACGTTATCCTGAAAATGAAGTCATTAACGAAACCTACAGACGGTATCGAAATTTCTGCAACAGCATCATTAAAAAAGCAAAACGAACTTATGAAAGAAACGAAATTGAAAATGCAAAGGGTAATAAAAAGCAGCTATGGGATGCAATTAAAAAGATAACTTCCGCTGGCAAACCACCAGACCTTTCTTCCCATCTCATCACATCCCAAAATCAAGACCGGGATATAAATGATGTAAATAATTTGTTTGCGAACGTTGGCAGAAGACTTGCAGAGCAAACGACTAAGTCATCGCAAGACACACCAACATCAATTGTTATTCCTATTGTTACCCCGCTTAATTCATTTGTCATGCTACCCCCTGATGAGGAAGAAGTATTTTTCCTCATCCAAGGCTTAAAGGAGAAGTGTGCCGTAGGAATTGACCAGATATCAAGCAAGTTTCTAAAGAGGTACATTAATTTTCTTACTGATCCTATCACTCACATTTGCAAGCTGGCTATGGCGACAGGTGTCTTCCCTAGAGCCTTTAAATTGGCGCTCATAAAACCAATACACAAGGGGGGGGAGAGAGACTGTGTCGATAATTTCCGACCAATATCTATCTTGCCTACATTGTCCAAGATCTTGGAACGGCTTATAAATCGTCGTTTAACAAATAACTTAGAAGCAAACAATCTACTTTCTACTGCTCAATTTGGTTTCCGGCGTAATAAGTCTACAAATGACGCAGTACATGAACAAACATGAGTTCTATCTCTACCAACCTGGACCGAAGGAAAAAATGCGTCACTGTTTTCCTTGATCTGGCCAAAGCCTTTGATACAGTCTCTGTCCCGCACCTACTCAAAAAGCTAGAAGTGATTGGTGTAAGGCGTATTCCTTTGAAATTCTTCCAAGACTACCTTATTAAAAGAAAAAAAAGAGCTTGAATAGACCACTTGTTGAGCGGTGAGGTTTGTGTTGATTTTGGTGTGCCTCAGGGCAGCATACTTGGCCCGACTTTATTTTTGGTCTTTATTAATGATCTCTGCCGACTTCAGCTTCACGGTGGTCGAATTATTACTTTCGCGGATGATACTGCCCTTTTTTCAGTGGACGGAGCTGGGAGGAGGTTTTTAACACAACCCAAAATGGTTTTAACATTGTCTGCAAATGGTTACATTCGAATATTTTGACATTGAATGTAACTAAAACCAAATATGTTACCTTTGCGCATAGGTCAAGTCTACTCCCTCCCTCTTATTTTAGCAATTCCTGCCATACTTGTGTTCCTGAACCATCCCCATGCCCCTGTCCTATTCTACAGATAGTCGATTGTATTAGATACCTTGGTATTATTATAGATCAATGCTTAACATTCAAACCACATATAAAAGTCCTTGTCACCCGTTTGAGAAAGCTAATTTATGTCTTCAAAACCCTGAGACACGCAGCAGTCCGACGGGTCACCAAGATGGTGTATGATGCCTTGTGTCATTCCTTTATCGATTATTGCATTACATCATGGGGAGGTGCTGCCAAGACTCACCTGATTGAAGTTGAGAGGGCGCAGCGTGCCATTCTCAAAGTTGGCGCCGGTCTCCCATACTTGTATCCTACCTTCGACCTTTTTAAGGAATGGGGTGTTCTTACGGTTAGGCAAACCTTCGTTTTACGCACGGTGCTTAAAGAACATTCCTTAATGCAATTCGACCCAAAACTGCACATGGATAGGCGTCGGAAAGGAAGGGTCTGTCAGACCCAAACAGTCAAAACTGCGCACTCACGTAATTTCTTCTTCTTCCTTGGACCATACCTATATAACAAACTGAATAAAATTCTCGACATTTACCCCCTGACATATCACAAATATAAAACCTCAGTAACCACTTTATCTTAAAAGCCTGGACTATAAGGGAACCGAGACTTTGTTGATCCCGTTAGATAACTTCAGAAGTTCGATCAACGAAATATCTCCTCAGCTGCTTTCATCTTTATGCATACTCGCTCCTCTTTCTGTCATGAAACATATTCGCTCAAATAACTCATAACCACACACACACAAACACAATCTCTTTTCTTCACGCACACCCTGGTTTTTCTCGCAAGTTCTGTTAGTTCTCTAAATGTTTTTAACTCTTTTTCTCTTTCATAATGTATATTGAGGTTAAGCTTCCTAAACTATTGTTATAATCTAAGCTGTAAAAATTATGTCATAGCGGGTTGCTTACCGCGGGTGGGACCTGGTGACCAGTAATTGAGGTTCTTTTAGAAACCTATTTCAGGCACCAGTCTCTCACAAAGTCCTTGGATTGTAAACAAACAATAGCATTAATGTACTTACTTTGTGATGAGAGAATAAACGTTTTATATTATTTTATAGATCATGACAATAGCAAACGAGATTAATAAAATATTCATAATAATTATGTTAGAAACCATTTATGACTTGATGATAACAAAATACCTTTTTAAGAATCGCTCTTCTTATCATCCGACGTCCAAATTTTAATAATTTAAAATTATTTTCTTCGAAATGACTGCTATAGAAACGACCGAATACAATGATGGAGACCAATTTATTTCGTTTCTATTTTTTCTTAAAACAGTAATCCACTAATTTATCATTCGTAAGTCTCTTGGAAACCTAAAAAGCAAAAGATCATAGCAGCCACTACCATCCATGTCAATTTGGAAATTTACCCCATTTTTTGGGAAACTTAGAATTTATTATCATGCAACGCAGAATGCCTAACGTCACCCAATAAAGTTCCATTAAAATGTTTTAAAATCATGCAAATACGATTAAAATTCATTACGTATTTGTGGAATGTGACTCCATTCGCCTTCTTGTGCATTGTGGTGTTATTTTTGCACTGTTTAACGACATTTTGATCAGTAAAACACACTCGACACTTCTGGCGGTCTGAGTGAGACTGAACGTAACGATAAAAAAAAAGAAAAAAAAAATAATCTAATGCACACTTGCTTTTCCAATTTACTTTAGACATTGGCAGAATAGTCGACATCGGCTCTGCTTGCCATTAATAAAAATAGAATAGACTTATCGGCTTCTCATTTTGTCTATGTGAGCTTATTTTGCGTGTAGCCGGCTTCTCATTCTGGTACGTCAGATTGCTGGATTTTGACACTCCGTCTATAACCTTTCAGTCTAAGCATTAGGTATTAAGGGGCCTTTTACAGTCCACTAGCGCCGCCAATCGAAAAAATGTCATAACTCGTAAATAGAATCAAAAATACAAAATGTGGTCTATTATTAGTGTAGAAAAGGCAATAACGTAATTTTATAACACATTGTCAACACTTGAAATATAGCTGTTTAGCTAAATCGTGCATTTGTAACAAAAACGGCCGTTTATGTTTTGAATGCACGATTTAGCTAAACAGCTATATTTCAAGTGTTGATAAGGTGTTATACAATTACGTTATTGCCTTTTCCACACTAATAATAGAACATATTTTGTATTTTTGATTCTATTTACGAGTTATGACATTTTTTCAATTGGCGGCGCTAGTGGACTGTAAGAGGCCTCTTAAGGTTTTTTTCTTTTCATTGGTTGCAAGAAATAAGGGGATTTTTATATTTATTTTTATTAAAATCAAGTATTCACCTTACAAACAATTTTAGATTTAGATTAAAAATACTAACAAAAAAAAAACCATGTAAAAAAAAAGTTTTGATAACACCAAAATTTGTATTTTGGCAAAAAAATGTTCTTAATTCTTTATTGTACACCAAAAAATTACATAGTAGTACACAGTGATAACAAAATGCGAGAAATAACACAGTGATAACAAAATGAGAAACTTACAAAGGCGAGCTTAACTCATCGTTGAGTTCTAATGTTTTATGTTCTAAATTCCTAAAATAAAACTTTTTGGCAGACATTTGCATTTTTTTTTAGTACTACCCCTACTGCAAAATAAAGTCCTCCTTTGGTACTAAATTTCATCTCTCTCTATCCAGAGCTGTCAGTGGGCATAGTGCAAGATCTAACAATAAAATGTATGTGTGGTGGGTGGGTGTAATGTATGTGTACCCTGTATCACACGTCTCACTGATTTGGCAACACACCGTATGGGCAGGCAAACGCGTCTGCTCTCGCCAACAGCTCACAATGGACTGCGTTATTTGTTAAATTTCGTACAAAATACAAAATTCTTAGAAAATTGTTCCAAAGGTGAAGTCGTTAGTTATTTATTGTTTAAAATGTGTAGTAACATGTAAAATTTTGGAAAAATATTTTTTTTTCGTTTTTAATTTAAACGTAAAACCTCGAACTCAATTATTATGTTCATAGTAATAAACATAAAGCCCCCTTCTTAGTCCGCAAGCTATAACGGGTGGCTACGGAATTCTACCATGCGCGTGGTCCGACACGCACTTTGCCGGTTGAAAACCCACCTATGAGTCATACAACTACCAAACCAGCTAAAAGCCATACATTGAGTATGTACTACTAGTACATTTGCCCTTTCCCGAGGTCAGACGATCAGCTGATAGATCGTGCCTACGTTTAATGTTACGGCGCGCGCGTTCCTAGATTTTTTGTAGTCATGCGGACATAAGTTGCATCTTAAAAGTATTAGTCAAACACGCTATCTTTGAAAATATTTTTTTTATTTAGCAACAACCGAAACAAGTAGGTACCTATACTGCTTAGGTACACCGAAAACGGCACGTGGTGCCCGGACAAGCGGGCTTGCGAGCCATGCTCTGTACGATACGAGACCGCGTCTAACAGCTGATTGCAACGATCACTGCCCGCGCGCGCGCGCGTATGTCAAACTGTTGTTATTGTGATAAAAGTGAATAAATAGTAAAAAAAAAAGTTTTTTTGGGAAAGTTGTACATAATCATGAGTACAATCACGTGTTTAAGTATCGGTCACTAATTACCAGTCATCCTATATAGCCGCCAAGTGGCGCCCTCATTGAATAAAGATTTTTATAAAAACTCACGTGGTATGGCAATGCCATTCATCTTTATGGCCGTTTTTAACACTTTTTCTTACTACTTTGGATACGAAACACTTTGAGTCCTGTTATAACAACGTAAAAATACCTTTTCCTACTTGTAACAAACGGAATATAGGATTCTTTATTTTCTATGCTAAGATACGAATTTTTATTTAATGAGGGCGCCACTTACGGGGAGGTAGGCCTTTAAATATTGGCGTAAAGGATTCATCAAATATACACTCAATTATGGCCCCTTTGGAGTCATCACTCAGGAAAATTATTATTATTAAGGTACAAATATTTTGTATGATTCATAATCCTTCGCTAACTTCATGTCCATTTTTTAGGGTTCCGTACCTCAAAAGGAAAAAACGGAACCCTTATCACTTTGTTGTCCGTTCGTTCGTCTGTCTTAAAACCCTTTATCTCGGGAACGCGTGGAGTTATCAAGTTGAAATTAAAACGATATGCTCAGGTCTACAGGTACGGTAGGTGGTCTGGGTACGCTCACTCAGATAATCCTAAAAAGGACAAGTTGGATTCCTCTTATTCCGAGCCGTTCCATCTTCAATCGTCAAACGCTTTCGCAAGATCTAAAAAGATTTTTTTGCCACCATCCAAGTTAGTGACGATATGATTGGTGAGGTCATGAACCGCATCTATCTGAGGTTGATTTTCCGGCCCTGAATCCATACTGAGATGGGGAGAGAAGATTATATTTTTCCAAGTAATCCACGAGGCGTTTATTTAATATGCGTTCTAGAATCTTGGAGATGGCTGGTAGCACAGCTATGGGTCTGGAATAATTGACACGGATTCTGTCCCCACCCTTGAAGATCGGGTGAATGATGGACTTTTTGAAGACCTTTAGAAATTTACCAGTACTGATGGCTAGGTTGCAAATGTAGGTTATAGGTTGAACGAGTGACGCCAGATGTCTTTTGAGAAAGGTGGAGGATATTCGGTCCCAACCTGAGGCACATTCATTTCGTAGAGACAGTATTAATTGCGTAACTTCAGCTTCGTCAGTTGGCATCAGCACCATGGATTGCGTGCTGCTACTTAGATTGTCACTAGTTGAAACCATTGTCCGATTACTCATTTTCTCGGCAAGGTTTTTACCAATATTTGCGAAGAAACTATTTACGTCGTTAACAGATTGCTTTGGTGTTGATGATATGGATAGTAATTTTCGCGGGTTGTTTTTCTTTTTGATCCTATTTGATATATTATTTATAGCTGTCCATAGCAGTTTAGTGTTGCTACTAGCGTCTTTTATTTCTTTTTTCTTCGTGTTCGGTTTTGGCTTGTTTAAGTAATTTATCACAGTAATTTCTGTATCTCGTGAACGATGTTATTAAGATGAGGTTAAAAACGGAGGGTCCGTTTTTAACTTCTTGTGTAAATTATCTTTATGCCGAATGTATCGTAAAAGACCAGTGGTGACCCACAGCTTCATAATCCGTTTACGGTTTGGAACTTTTACTGTTTCAGAATGCGTCTCTATTAACTGAGTAATGAGTGTTATAATTATTTCAGCTGCCCCATGTGGATCTGTTGACGTGTATATAGCTCCAAAATCAAGTTTTTTCAGGTCCGCATCGAGCTGGTCATGATTGGTCCGAACGACCGATTTTGTTTTCACTTGTATCGGAGGTTTTTTTGCAAGGAATAATAGCACAGTATCATGGTCTGTGAGTGAGGAGTGTGCTACTAGTGTAAAGGCAGGAAGGGTTGTCTTCAAAGTAAAATTATCCAGACAAGCAGATTGTCGTGTGGGTGCTGGTAGAAGGCCATGTGAGGCCAGAAGATTTAGATAACTCTCCTTGGCTGGATCGTGACACTGCTCATGGATATTTATATTTATATCACCAGTAATTGTAATATTTGTATACTTCGCGATTTTAGTAAGGGCAGCGTCGAGAGAGTTGATAAAATTGTTTACGTCCCTATACCCTGGTGGACGATATATTGCCAACAATATGGTGCTGCAATCGATCCGTCCCTGAAGACAATTTGCTTCCAAGCACTAATTCCTCCACAGAGACTTTAAGATATTCGTTCACATAAACAACAACTCCCTCATTTTGAGTAAGATTATTATCGGTCTTAAAGTAATTGTAGCCTGATAGAGTCGGGATACATTGAGTACAGGGGAGCCAAGATTCCGTCACAGAGTGATAATGTCCCAGCTAATCTAGAAAAGGGTGAAAAAGGGACTAAAAGGCTTGCAAGAGAAGTAGAATCAAATCACGTCACCCCAACATATACTTTGTGACAGCAATTCTCAACGAGACTTCTTTTGATTGTAGTAACTTTACAGAATTATGTTTTATTATAATTCTGGTCTTCTTCTTTCGAATCGATGGTTCCCTAACCATTCAAATATTTTGGGCCCAAAAGCCGGCCACACTAATTGCTGCGTCAGTAACATTCATCAGGTCCTCCATAGTGCAGGTGTACACTTTACGCATTTCACTATGTGGGTCATGTTCTAGACGGGGGCACCGCACTCACATTGGGTAGGTATCAGACGACTCTATAAAACTCCATTTTGCCAAGTTGTATTTGCAGAGGCCTAGCTGGGTACGCAGCCGATTGAGTGCTTTCCATATTGTATGCCACTGCAGTTCTCGTCCGGGTGGGTTTCAAGAATTCCCAAAGTTTGGTTCTCATTGTAGGTGGCTGATCTTGGATGGCATTGTGTGCAGCGAAGGAAGCTCTTCCGGGTCTACCCGGGGCTATTGCGTGTTTGTAGAGGGGATGTCGGGAATCGAGGTCTTGTTTTTTTCTTCTCAAGTGCGTATGCAACATCCCTTCGTACTCCTGGACCTGCAATACACCCAATGGGTAGAGCTTATTTAGCGGAGTTGGTTCGAGGCATCTCAATATTATTCTACACATTTCGTTCAGAGCGATGTTGAGTTACCTTGCATGTACGGATCGGTGGGCACGCGAATTCGCCAGCAGAGATAGGAACATGTCGGTTATGCAAAAAACGTCGGGCGCTGCTCCCCGGTTGATAGAAACAAGACAACGTAATAAATTATATCTGGTGCTTTCGTAACCGTCCTCTATGAACTGGGTCAGTCGGAGGACTTGGCTGGAACAGGACTTTCCGGACCTAAACCCAGCCTGCTCGGTAAGCTTTGACTCGACAGCCTCAGTAAGACAACTCAATAGTTTCCTTTCAAACAGCTTATAGATACGGCAGAGAAGACACATGGGTCTGTAGTTTTTAGGATTATGTGGAAATTTTTCCGGTTTCGGCAACGCTATAGTTTTAGTCCTTCTCCACAGTTGGGAATTTTCGAGGTGTCCAAGCATGTATTGAAGAACGCGCGGAGCCACGATACAGCTACCGGTCTGGGACCTGTAGGAGTCAGTTGTTCTATTGTTACATCATCAACTCCAGCAGCCTTACCATTTTTAAGTACCTTTATGGCCAAGATTATATTAGTAAGAGTGAAAATAAAATTTATTACGCGCTTTATTATTATTATTATTATATAAACGCGATGATTGGTTTGAATATTGGTGTCTAGCGAAGTAAGTTTTATATTTACGTGTTTTAGCTACGATGTCATTCCGTCTTTTTTTTTTAATATTGTGGGATCAACTGGAAGCGATTTATGTTTTTTTAGAGTGGCATGTAGGATATACAGTTGCCGAATAGTTAGTAGGTCCGCTATTGAGTAAAGAATATCGGTTGGAAATCTAAGCTTTTTAAAAAAAACATTACTTTTATGAGTATCCTTTGAGCACGTTCTGCCTGAAGGAATTTAACTTTAGATGCACCCCCCCATAGAGAACGTGCACGGCGTAGTCTGTGCCATCTAAAGGAGTAAATTCGAAAAGTTGACCCTTCAAAAACTTGTCATTAAATTTTCCGTGCCATATATGTATACACACACGCATCATGCACACATGCAGCACGCATGACGTAGACTGGCATCTAGTGAGTGAAATCCGCAACTTTTATTGTATAAATACTTGACATTAACATTTATGTGCCGCCATATATAGTTCCTGCACGTCCCTATAAAGGAATGCAGTAAATCACGATCGACTGTGCCAGAGCAACATAGACTTTTTTTAGTAGTTTTACACGTCAATGGTTTTTGTCAGTTTAAGCTAGAAGGAGCAGTTTAAGCTATGAAGGTTGGCATCCACCAGTTTTACGTCGCCAATGAGCCTCTTAGCTGTGCGTTCCACTGAGTCAAGCGCAGCAAGTTGGTATTTAGCTGAACCATCCCAGAGGTGGCTACGATACTCCATGCAGGATCGGACTTATGCTTTGTACAGGGTTAAAAGCTATCCAGGCGTGAAGTATCGCTTCACTCTGTTTAGGATGCCAACTTTTTTTGCCGCAGTTTGGGCTTTGTACTCAATGGTGGCGCCGAAGTTGAGACTAGATGTCAACTCCATGGCTAAGAGCTCGAGCTTATCTATAAGAGGAATAGATGTACCCCGAATGGTAGGAGTTTGGTCCAAACGACTCCTTTTTGCGGTAAGAAGACACGCCTGTGTTTTAGAAGCGTTAAAAGAGACCAGATTGTCATCATCCCATTGGGAGATAAGGCTTAAGGTCAAATTTGTTCGCTCTACCATGGCCTCTCTCAAGAAACAAACTTCACCAAGCGCTTTATTGAGACTGCTGCTCGATACGTGGCCTCCCAGATATCCACGATCCACCACCGACCCTCCTTACCCCCGATAGTAACCGCCGTAGAGAAACTAGCACTATACAGAAACATATTTTATAAACCCAAATTGTTCTTGCACAGAAATTACTAGAGTTGAATCCACCAAATATTTGGGTATTATGGTTGATCAACGATTATCCTGGCACAATCACACGGAACTAATAATGAAGCGAATACGGAAATTAATCTGGACTTTCAAGACATTGCGTCATGTAGCCTCGAGAAAACTCCTGCTACAGATTTACATCTCGCTTGCTCAGTCCGTCCTAGCATATTGCCTACCTGTCTGGGGAGGTGCCACGAGAATTAAATTCCTAGACCTCGAGAGGGCTCAGAGGTCGCTACTAAAAGTAATGTTCTTTAAACCCTTCAGATTTTCAACTGAGAACCTTTACCGTACGTCAGATCTTCTTACAGTTAGAAAGCTTTACGTGCTTCATATAATACTAACTAAGCATAAAACTCTATCATTTAAACCACAGAAAACAAAAGGCAGAAGAAAAAACACGGTTGCTCCCACTATCTCAGTAAAGTCTACATTCGCAAAAAGACAATATCCTAGGCAATCATCCTATTTATATAATCTCCTTATTAAGGAACTTGAAATATACCCACTAACATACCGCGAATGCAAAAACGTCTTGACAAAATGGCTAAAGTCTAAGACCTATGACGAAATAGAAAATATAGTACAAGTGATGAGAACATAGTATGCATTTAATACATGTACCACAATACGCTATGATACTTCATCCGCTAATGGAACAACCCTCACTCCCACACTCACACTCACTACTCAACACACAGTCACCCCCACACATAACACACACAACCCAGCGCGTTTTCTTTTTTTCATTCCATTTTATTATATTTAATTTTCTTTTTATTTTCATTTTGCTTTCATTTGTGTTTTCATGTAGTTTAATTCTTATAATTGTATAAATTTACATTAATCCTGAGCGAGCTTGAGACAACCTTGTAGTCATTATTATAATAAAACTAAGAGAATGGCAGAGCTTCCTAACACAAGCAAACTATTTGCTTAAAAGGATGCTCCATATTGTAAATAGAAATAAGAATTTTAGTTGATGCAATAAACATTTTTATTTATTTTTTACAGAAACACAGACCGCCGTCCTTCCGTCCTCTTCGTCGAGGCCCGTCGCGAAGTTCACGTCAACGTCCTCCCCGTCTCTTGCTCGAGCCGGCACACGCCACTGAGCCTGTAATTTGAAATTCCCTAAATAATTTAAGTTCGATCCAGCCTTCCCTTACTGCCCCCCCCCCCCCTCCCCAGTGATGCCCTAAGCCAAGACCCGTACCCAGCAGAGGGTGCCCTAATGATACCACAGAAAAAGATATAATAGATTACGTATTCAATAAAACTAAGGAAATGATTCTGTTAGAGAAAATATCTTGTAAGTACGAAAGGGAATACAAGGCCTATAAATTTTTTATATTGGAAAGCAAGTCGTCATTATTCCTCGATAGCGGTTTATGGCCGCAAGGAATCATATTCAGGCGATTTGTAAATTTCAAGCGCAAAATAACGAACGTCGAGGCGTTGCCGCGTCGTGTCCGGTCTGAGACTGTAGTTGATGGATAAAGACAACCTGTACACATTGGTTAGCTTTAATTGTAAAAGTGTTAAGCGATCGATAGACTGTGTCAGGCAATTGTGTCATACCTCTGATATAATAGCTTTGCAAGAAACATGGCTTCTACCGAATGATTTACATTTCCTAAGCGACATTGATCCTGATTATGGCTGTGTGGGGACGTCAGCTGTGGATACTACGGCGGGCATGCTCGTAGGCCGGCCGTATGGAGGAGTGGCAATTTTGTGGAAGAAGAGTGTCCTACAGAATGTGTCTATAGTGCAGTGTGACAACGCTCGCGTCTGTGCCATTAAAGTTGAGTTAGGGCAAAGGTCGTTTTTAGTGTTCAGCATTTATATGCCTACCGATTGTGTCGTGAACCTACCGGAGTTTACGGATTGTCTTAGCTTGGTAAGTGCTATTATTAATAATGAACATATTGAGACGGTTTATTTACTCGGGGACTTTAACGCTCATCCGGGCCAGTTATTTTTTAATGAGTTGAAAGACTTTTGTACAGAGGCTGAGTGGATATGTGCCGATGTTGAATTACTCGGACTCTCATCTGATACGTATAGCTTTATAAGTGAAGCGAACGGGTCTAGACGTTGGTTAGACCACTGTCTAGCTACGGAGTCGGCTATGAAAACGGTTGTTAATGTAGAAATTAAGCATGATGTCTTGTGGTCGGATCACTTTCCTTTGTTTATATGCTGTAATTTAAATAGTATTAAACCCAAAATAGCATGTAATAATATCGAACCGTGTAATAAAATACGTTGGGGCGAGAGAACACCTGAACAAAGTGGACTATATAATAAGTTATGTAATGAAAGATTAAAATTAATAGATTTTCCGAGTGATTTATGTAACTGTTGTGATTTCTCTTGCGATGATGTGGAACATAAGTATATTATCGACAAAATGTATGGCGAAATTGTAGACATCTTAGGCCGAGCAGCTAATGACAGTTACTCTGGTAGTAATAGGACATGTAAGAAGAAACCTGTAGTAGGTTGGAACAGACATGTCAGTAGTGCTCACCGGGAGGCCAGGTCTAAGTTTCAGTTATGGGTATTGTATGGCAGACCGAAGTCGGGTCATGTTTGGAGTGAAATGCAAGAAAGCCGTAAAATTTTTAAAAGCCGGTTAAAGTGGTGTCAAAATAACAGTGAGCATGATTTTCGGAGTTTTTGGAAGTCTACTAATAAAGTAAACAGAAGGCCGGGCTGCCGGTGAGCGTTGGTGGCATTACTGATCCAAAAAGCATAGCATAAATGTTCAAAAGCCATTTCATGGTAACTTCACCATTGGGGCTGCCGCGGTCGGGACTTGAACACCCTGCTCAGGGACAGGAGCTCAGTGTAAGGTTTACGGCCAAAAATGTTAGAAAGGTTATCACGACTATGACCCGAGGCAAGTCTCCTGGCCACGATGACTTGAGTATCGAGCATCTTAAATATGCTGGCGTCCATCTTCCAAGGGTTCTGGCTATGTTTTACTCCCTATGTCTAGGACATTCATATCTACCTCCAGCTATGATGCAGACCGTGGTGGTACCGATCGTGAAAAGTAAAACTGGTGATATAAGCGACGCCAACAACTATAGACCCATCTCTCTGGCTACAATTCTGTCTAAGGTACTTGACAGTCTTCTTAACACACTGATGAGTGGCTGTCTCGAGTTACATGATAATCAATTCGGTTTCAAATCGGGACTCTCCACTGAGACAGCTATTCTGTTTGAAGCAGACTGTCAAGTACTATACTGATCGCAAAACACCAGTCTATGCTTGTTTCCTCGACCTTAAGAAAGCGTTTGACCTGGTTTCCTATGATATCCTCTGGGATAAACTTAACGACACATCCCTGCCAAGCGAATGCATTCGTATTCTCAAATATTGGTATGCGAACCAGGTCAACGTAGTTCGATGGTCGGGGAGGCTGTCTGAACCGTACAAATTGGAGTGCGGGGTGAGACAAGGGGGGTTGACCTCACCAACGCTCTTCAACCTTTATGTAAACGCACTCATCGAGAGGCTGAGCAGCACGCGTGTCGGATGTCATGTTGGTGGAGTTTGTGTAAATAACATTAGCTATGCGGACGACATGGTGCTGTTGAGCACCTCGGTCTGTGGCCTGTCTAAGCTGCTCGGCATTTGTGAGGAATATGCTCTCAGTCATGGCCTACTCTATAACACCAAGAAAAGTGAGTGTATGGTTTTTCGGGCTAGGGGTAGATGTCCAGATAGCATCCCTAGCATCAAGTTAAATAATGTACCGCTAAATAGGGTTGACACCTTCTTGTACGAGTACCTTGGGCATCTGGTGACCTCTGACCTGAAAGACGATTCAGACATAGAGCGGGAAATTAGGGCGTTGTCTGTTAGAGCGAACATGGGGGGGGTTTGTATGTATGCTTTTGCGGTTGCACAACGACATACTTGCTTTGCTTGCTTGGTAGTGTAGATACAGACCTATCCTACCTCCTCCTTCAGAGAGGGTAGGATGGCGTGGCTTTGAGGGAGAGCGCTACAGTCGTGTTGATCCTCAAGGCAAGTCCGGTCGGTTACCTTCCCGTGGTGCCACCCGTTTTTGGTCTAATTCCCTAAGAATTAGACGTAACCAAAACCACCGGGCGACCCGTAGAGTAGAGGGCTTTCTACTCCTTCCCATCCCTTATCCCATTCACCCCATACTCTCCTGTCTATCAACTTCCTGTCCCAAGTTTCACCGTCACCTCCTACACCATCCTTTGAGTATCCTACCTATATCCTAATTCCTCTCCTAACCGCGACCCTTCCGTGACTGGGTGGTTGTGGGCTCGGCCGTCACTAAAACCAGCTGACGGTGAGTAGGAGAAAATAGTCACCTGCGCTAGGACCTGCGCAGTTGAGCGCCGTAAGCAGGGATGAAGGAGTCCTGGGGGGTTGAGCTGATCGGCACTGGCGGTTATGTGTCCGTGAGGCAACATGCCCTCTTTGGTCTGGATTTCAGGCAAAACGGTAGCTCTGCCAATTAGCCAATGGCAGGGTAATGGCCACGTGTCCCGTCAGAGGGCCACAGGCGAGGTGCGTGGGGTCCGCTGAGGTCGTCCTCGGACGGCGGAAGCGGTGGGTAAAGGTCATGCTGACGGTGTAAGTGAGGGTTGATCAGTTCGTTGGGGGTAGGCCTTTTCGACCTCCGACGACCAACCCGATCGAGCACCCGATGTCGCACTGTAAACCAGCCTCGCGCACCTATATCTCTCTGGTAGTCCTAACGTCCGCTCTTTTCAAAAGTGCGACGTTCCCAGGTGCGGGCTCCATGGAGGGTGGGAGCCAGAGAGATGAATTTTACACAACACACAAACATGGACAAAACAAGGCCATTACATGAACACACAACAACCACAGGGGTGGAGTCGGCGAAAGCTGACGAAACTCCTAGGCGAGGTGCTTGCACTTCGTCCGCCCCTGGAAGCCCTGCGGCTAACGCTGCAGGCTCCAGCGCGGGTGCCGGTCTGGCTGTGGCGAAAACCGCAGCTAAGACCAAAGCTAAGTCCCAACCTAAACGGAGGACCCCGGCGCTGCATGGGACCAGTACCGGACCTTCCTCACACGCAAAGGCGTCAGCACCGGCGATGACTAATACCACTGCCGGTGCTCCCCTTCCTACGCACCCTCCTCCCCTTCCCGTGGCTCCTCAAGCCAACTCCCAAGCCGCGGACGTCACCGGTCAAACGGAGACGGTCTGCACCGGGGATGAATTTGACACCGCCTGGCAGGTGATCAAAAGGAAAGGCAAGGGCAAGAATGCATCTCCACAGGCCCACTGCTCGAAGGCAGGCCCTTCAGGCCAGCCAGCTCCAGCAAACCAGGGCAAAAGGAGAGAAAGGCTGACGCGCAAGGAACGGCGTCAAGAACGCAGGAGAGGTGGCAAAAACAAGCCACCCCCCAGTAAGCAGGTTGCAGCCGCGGGTAAGCTCAGCTTCTCGGCAGGTAAGCGATCGGCGGAGGAAGGCACTAGCCGACCAACGCCCGACCAATCGCAGACTGCTGCAGGAGGTAAGTCGCAAACAGCAACAAAAACGCAGCAACCCGCTCGGAGTGGGCAGGTCATGGCCAAGCGAGCTCTCAACGAGACCATAACACCTCGTGGGGAGCACAAGCGGCCGCGGCTTGATCAATCCAAGCGGGACACCAACTTAAGCTACGCCCAAGCTGCTAACGCACACCTGAGCGTCGCAATAACCTGCGACCGCACGGGGGCTATCAGTCAGGCAGTATCGGACCAGGTCCTCGCAGCCATCCACAAGCAGATCATCAGCGAGGCCTGCTCCGCTATGCGGGACACACCCGGACCGACGTTCAACGCCAAGCCGCGGTATGTCGGAGGAGTCCTCAAGCTGTGGTGCGGAAACGACCACACTTTAGCATGGCTGAAGAAGACGGTCTCTGTTTTGGCTCTTTCGGCTAGCACCTCGCTAGTCGTTAAGAGTCAGTCGGAGATCCTGAAGCGGGTGCGTTGTGGCATCGCCATACCTGACGACCACGGAGTGTACGAGGACTCGAGGAACATTGGTCGAGCCCTCTGTTACCAGAACCCCTGGGTCGACGTAAGAAGGTGGGTACTCATACACGCCGACAAGCAGGATACATGCTGGTTCGTGGTGCTGGGTGTCCCTGAAGACCAGATCCCGACACTTATGGACGCCGAGCGCCGGCTATCCATTGGTCTGGGGTCTGTGTACATCAAGTTCCAGGGTCCCAAGGGTAGGTTTATAGATGTCCCCCGTAATTGGGATCGGGCCACGAACCAGATAGTGGAAGCAGGGGAGACCACTCCCCCTACAAACAACCCGGAGACAACGGTGGCCGACCCCGCTGCAGTGGTGGAGTCGGCTGCCCCTGACGCCGCTGTGGGTGCCGTCCCTCTGTCGGGCGGGGAGCTCGACGACTGTGTGTTGTCCCCGGCTTCCGGCCCGGGAGAGGATGGCTTCGACGAGGGCGACCTGTTTGCCGGGCTGCGACTGGAGGGTGACGAGGAGGATCCTGCCTGCGATGGCGTCCCCTTCGTTGGCCAGTAAAGTTGTGCAGGCAAACCTCCACCACAGTCAGACCGCGACGGCTCAACTGCGCAAGTGGCTG
This sequence comes from Polia nebulosa, assembly GCA_951329385.1. Classification (NCBI taxonomy): domain Eukaryota; kingdom Metazoa; phylum Arthropoda; class Insecta; order Lepidoptera; family Noctuidae; genus Polia; species Polia nebulosa. The sequence continues at coordinate 16,835,778 of OX589615.1, forward strand.
GAGGTGCAACATACGGCCATTGCCCTGATCCAGGAGCCGTGGATTAGGGGTGGTCAAATACGAGGACTCTCCAATCTTGGTGGTAAGCTCCTTGTTACTATGGACCACGATCACCCTAGATCGTGTATCTATGTCACAGGTAACCTTAAAGCACAGCTCTTAAATGATTTCTGTTGCAGAGATGTCTCTGCAGCAAGGCTGACGATGCAGCGCGGTGAGGAAGAGATGGTTATTGTCTTCGCCTCAGTGTATATGCCTGAGGCGGAGGAACCGCCCCCTCACGACCTGGTCCGCCTCGTTACTCACTGCGAGAGTAGCGGAGTTGAGGTGATGATAGGGGCTGACGCAAACGCACATCACCCTTTGTGGGGTATGGACTCGCAAAATGCAAGAGGTAAGGCGCTAGTGGACTACTTGTTTACAACCAACTTATCCCTATTAAACACAGGCTCCGAACCGACATTCGTAACCAGACGCAGCCGTACAATCATAGACCTTACTCTGGCAACAGAAGGCGCAGCGGGACTCGCAACTGGGTGGCAGGTTTCCAAGGAGGCCTCCTGCTCAGATCATAGGTGGATCCGCTTTGACGTACAGGTCAGTGTACCGCCTAAACCACCGCGGCGTAATCCGCGCAACACGGACAGAACCGTATACAAACGCAGCCTAAGCTCCAAGCTGGAAGCACCATGCGATTCGACGAGTCTTGAGGATACGACGCGAATCGACGCACACGTAGGCAAGCTCACCGAGTCACTGATAAGCAGCTACCATACTGCCTGCCCAGAAACTACCCCGCGCGTTACACCGGGTAAACAACCCTGGTGGGGCGCGGATCTGGAACGCAAACGCGGTAAGGTAAGAAAGGCTCTAAACAGAGCCATGAACACATGCGCGGAGGTGGACTGGGATGCATATTATGCGGCCAAATCCAGCTACAAAAAATGCATCAGGACCAGGCGTACTGCGGGATGGCGGAAATTCTGTGGCAGCATTGAGTCCTGTCAACAAGCAAACAGGGTAAGGAAAATACTGGCGCAACAGGGTACTCCTGGGCCCGCCACACTCCGTAAACCTGACAACACGCTCACCACGTCGCCTGAAGAAACGACACGCCTCCTAGTTGAAACTCACTTCCCAGGGAGCGTCTTCGCACAGGTAACCGACTGGCAAGACAATACACAAACACCATCGGATGACGATTGGCTGTACGCACATAGGATGATTTCACTGGAAAAAATCCAATGGGCCATCCAAAGCTTCCAACCTTTTAAAGCACCTGGGCCCGATGGGGTGTTTCCTGCCCTACTGCAGTGGGGTGGGGTCCCATTGGCAGCAAGGCTGGTGCCTATAATGAGAGCGTGCCTGGCCTGGAGATACGTTCCAAAGGTATGGAGGGAAGTGAAAGTAATATTCATTCCTAAACCAGGTAAGAGTGATTATACAAACGCCAAATCCTACCGACCCATAAGTCTGACCTCCTTCTTGTTGAAGACGATGGAAAGACTATGCGAAAGGGAGATGCGAGATGGCGCCTTGAAAGCAGTACCACTACACGGTAACCAACATGCATACAGCTCGGGTAAGTCAACAGAGTCTGCTCTTCACATGGTGGTAAGCCAGATAGAAGAAGCGATTCACCAGAAAGGTACCTGCCTGGGCACGTTCATAGACATCGAAGGAGCCTTCGACAAGACAAACTTCTCCAGCATTGGTGCCGCCCTCACAAGGCATGGTGTGGAACAGGTATTAATTGACTGGATTACCAACATGCTAAGCAAACGTGTTATTCGCCTTGAGGAAGAACAACAGCTGGCCCTGATAGCCCGGGGCTGCCCACAAGGTGGTGTTATCTCACCCCTCTTATGGAATCTGGTAATCAATGACCTGATTACCAAGCTCAACGCGAACCGTTACTACACAATAGGTTATGCAGACGACCTCGCAATCCTCGTACCTGGGAAGGTGACTGGAACGATCTGCAACCTCACTCAACAAGCGCTACGCATCGTGGAACGATGGTGCAGGGAGTATGATTTATCAGTAAACCCCATCAAAACTGAGTTAGTCATGTTCACCCAAAAACGAGTGCTGGGCCGCTTTAGCCTGCCTAAGCTATTCAATACAGAACTCCAGTTATCTAACGAAGTCAAATACCTAGGGGTCACTTTAGACAGTAAGTTAAACTGGAGTGTTCATCTAGACAATAAACTAAGCAGGGCCTGCATCACCTTTTGGCAATGTAGGAAAATGATAGGTAAGAGGTGGGGCCTATCTCCCAAAATTATACTCTGGCTGTATAGCGCAGTAATTCGGCCCATGATCACCTATGGTGCCGTGGTGTGGTGGCCCCGCACCAAGCTAGTCACAGCCGTAAACAAACTACAACACATGCAAAGGCTGGCCTGCATGGCAACCACAGGCTGCATGAGGACCACTCCAACGGCAGCGCTTGAAGCCATGCTGGGCCTCCCGCCGCTTCATCTGTTTATTCAGCAGGAGGCGACGATGGCCGCGGTACGCCTTAAAACACTGGATCTCTGGGGTAAGAGAGAAACTCAACACACCGCTCTGCTCATGGGACTAAACAACGACTTCCCAATAACTAGAGCAATCAACGACCGGATACCCAAGCAATTTGTCTTTGACAAAAAATACAAAATCCAACTGCATGAGGACCACCGCTGTGAGGGGCTATGCCCCGCAGAACTGCGGATCTTCACTGATGGATCCAAAACAGGTAATGGCACGGGCGCAGGGATCTTCTCGGAGGACCTCAACATCCATATAGCCACACCACTGGGGGTCCATAATACAGTCTTCCAAGCAGAGTGCTTGGGAATTTCCCTGGCAGCCTCAGCCATCCTAGCTAGGGATGTTAAGGACCACTCGGTACGTATACTTTCGGACAGCATGGCAGTCCTGCAAGCGCTAAACAGCCAAACAGTTAACTCTGGGCTGATATACGAGTGTCACCAACGCCTAAATCAGGTAGGTAAACACAACAAAGTAACCATTCAATGGATTAAAGGACACAGCGATTCCCGTGGCAACGATGCAGCGGACGAACTCGCCAGAAGGGGGTCGAGCATGGCAGCGATAGGACCTGAACCCATTGTGCCTCTCCCCTTTGGATTCTTACGCAATCTGGTAAGGAAACGCACCAGAGATCAACACAACAAGCTATGGGCTGATCATAGGGAGTGTAGGCAGGCCAAGGAGGCGCTCCCCTCCATCAATGACCGCTTCACAAAGCAAGCCCTACGACTGACCAAACTTCAGTTGCGGAAAGTCACGGCCGTCACAACTGGCCATGGGTCTTTTAATAAGCATCTCTCTGTCATAGGAGTCACAGACAGTCCACTCTGCAGAGCCTGCATGGAGGAGGACGAGACAGCGGCTCATCTGCTGCTAAGCTGCCCAGTAGTCGCTGCATACAGGGCAAAACACTTCGGACATCCAGGTAACCTAAGCGAGATGGTCAGTAACACCAGGGTGCTGCTGGCCTTCCTCGAGGAGCTGGGGTGGATCGAATGACAATGCAGTCCCACCTGTACGCAAAATACGCGCCTTGGGCGTGGAGTTGCGGAAACCAGCCCGACATACATACATACATACATACATACATAGAGCGAACATGATAGCTCGCAGGTTTGCACGATGCTCGAAGGAAGTAAAAAACACTCTTTTCAGAGCATATTGCACCTGTTTTTATTCGAGCTCACTGTGGGCTGACTATACTCAAAAACAGTACAGCGCCCTACGAGTTCAATTCAACAATGCCTACAGGATGTTGTTGGGGCTGCCTCGGTACTGCAGTGCGTCGGGGATGTTCGCTGAGTCACGCATTGACTGCGTCTATGCGACGATGCGGAAACCGTGCACATCTTTGGTGCGCAGGGTCCGCGCCAGCTCCAACACCATCTTGAGGATGATGGCTGAGAGGTTCGACTGTCACTACATTAACCATTGTTGCATGCTTAATGTGGTGACAATAACAATTAAATGAAATAATCATAGCACATTATTGTTCATTATCTGTCCCTCTTTTCTATTTTATTTGCAATATTGAAATGTTGAATAAATTATATGAATTATTATTTTTAAATAAGTGACATTTATGATTGTTTCTAATTTAAATTTTTTGACTTTGCCAATTTAATTTGTATGTAATCTATCTGTATGTAATAATGAAATTGTGTGTTGTTTTTTGTTTTTTGTTTTTTTATTTATTTTTCTAATAATTTTTGTACCTAATGCTGTTATATGATCCCACAAGTTGATTGAAATAAAGGAATTGAATTGAATAATACTAAATCACCCTCTTAATCACTCACTCACTCACACTCACAAATAAACACATAAATTCACACTGTATAAATATTTATTGTTTGTTAAAAAGAACTAGGTTCTAAGGGTGTTGCACGAAATCAACATTAGTTTAAGACCGTACTACCGGCCAAGTGGCGCCCTCATTGAACAAAAAATCGTAGCATAGCATAGAAAATAAATATTAAAGAATCCAAAGCAGAAGGCAAAAGTACCAAAAACGGCCGTTTCTGACACTTTTGCCTACTTACACTTTGGATACGAAACATTCTGAGACCTGTTTTAACAACGTAAAAATAATTTATCCTCTTTGTAACAAACGTGACGTTGGATTCTTTAATATTTATTTTCTATGCTATGCTACGATTTTTCATTCAATGAGGGCGCCGCTTGGCCGGTAGTAGACCCTTAATGGAAACTTTTAATTGATGCTGTCACTTTATGGTACAAAATGTAAGAGATGACATGAATTTAAAGTCTCCGTTAAACTAATGTTGGTTTTGTGCAACACACTGCTAATAATTTAATTACAATTTAGCCTTTAAGACTTGTAAGACGTTTGATTCAAACGAATTAACACTTTCTTACGAGTCTGATAGAATAGAAACACTGTTGTTATTTTTTTTTTTGTTTATTTGTTACACTTATTTAATTATATAATATTTCATAAACTACAGCCTCAGATCAAAGTGTCAGTAAGACAATGGCCACAACAGGTGAAGCAGTGAATTCATTAACAAACTCTTTGATAGCGTGAATGGATCTCGAGGGAACGCTGTCCGGGGCAAACTGCGTGGACGAATAAAGCTAAACACCCATCAACTTTTCAATTTTTGGACAGAAGCCAAACAAATATTGATTGAAAAAAAACATAAAATTCATTGATGAAAGTAGCAAGAGAGCCCACAAAAATAAGAAAATATATAAGGTTCGAGTTCCTTCTCTAATGGATGGGTTACAACTATAGAAAGTTTTGAAAAGTTGTCTAAACTGTTGTTCGAAAAATATGAGTTACTCATATTTTTATTCAAGAAATGTAAATCAGGATCCTTTGGAGAACTTTTTTGGTAGGATTAGAGCCATCAACTACAGGAACGTGAATCCTAATGCAAATACTTTTATGAATGCGTTTAAATCACTGTTAATCCTCACAAATAAACGCAATTTGTGAGGATGATATTGCAGACACAGTTGTAGATTTTTTAAAACTCATATCCTCATCATTGGATGAGGATATGCGTTTTTAAAAATCTCATCAACATTTGATGAGGTTAAAGAAAATGCCATTATATGTACTAGACCCATAACAATGATCCAAAACATTAATTGCAACCAATCACTAAATCCAGTGAATGAAAGATGGCATTTGTACTCTTCTGCATATACAGCAGGGTATTTGTGCAGAAGAGTGACAAAAAAAAATAAGTTTAGGAGATGCTCTCAGACTTATACCCAAACAAAAAGAGATGTGTTTCATAAATAGATCGAACAACGAGAATACAACCTTTTAAAACATCTTAATTTAACGTACCCATCGAAGACGTTTTTAATGTTATACAAGGATATCGCGAACCATATACGTGATTACTTGAATAAGTATGGTAATAAAAAATGTGTAAAAAAGAGCTTAAAATTAGAGATCCTAAAGAAATTTGACGTAAATTGGTTGGGGTGTACTGTAGGACCCCAAGGCACCAGTACGGCCTGCAGGGATCCTGGGACGCAGTATTATCTTCAGGGTAGACGTCTCACTCGCTGGACAAATAGGTAGTACACAGCGATTTGCCTGCACACACACACACATACATAACGCACAACACACTACACACAGACACCAAGTAGTTCCCTTCTAGATAATAGATGGCGCTGCGTTCATCAACTTCGTAATATTTAAAAAAAGAATACTATAGCATTCTTTGACCCAGACCATTGTGAGCTGTTGGCGAGAGCAGATGCGTTTGCCTGCCCATACGGTGTGTTGCAAAATCAGTGTGTATGCGACCAAGCCAGGGCAAAGCATCTGACTTGAGGAGACAAGAGTTGTTGAAGCGTGCCAGCCGGAACCCCGGCCTCCAACGGGTCGCACACTATCTGCGAGCAGAACTAATCGAAAAATCTACAAATCTTTTAGAAGACTTATCCCAGGTTTCTGAAGTCTTCTTTCCGGGGACCAATCTGGTTATATGTGTGTATATCAGAGTTAAATGAGGAGTGTTGTGTTTGTTCAATAGGTATACCAGTTCTTGACTCCAAGAGGCGCCGGTGAAATCCACACAGCACGTGGTCTCTCGCGAACCACACAAACTTTCAAATATCCCCCCAATGTGGCACAGACCTCACACACAAGATGACAAGGGTTCTCAAGGAAAACATCAAATGGGGTTTTAAACAAACTAGTTCAATCGCAAACAATTAGGTCCAAAACCAATAGATTTGGCTAGATTTCAAATTTCAAAATCTGGCAATCTTGACAAGGTTGCGACCGCTCTATTCATGACTGATCCGTCCACCAAAACCTCAGCAAAACGAGGAACCCCGTCAGTACCAGCCACCAAATTGAGAATGCGCCCTCGGCGCCAATACAAAGGCAATATAATAAAATACAAAGGCTGGTTGGTATCAGGACGGGGTCTCCAATTTTGGGCGGATGGGTTTTATTCGTCCACTTGACGCGCTGCTGGAGGATGTGCAAATACTCCAAGCTCCAACGCTTCCAAAAGCTCTGAGCAAGGTATTGCATCAACTGAAACCGCGATGAACTGAAACGCAACGATGAGTCCGACGATGATGAGGATGATAGCCGCCTCCCTCCTGATGATTTATGTCGATCTCTGCGTCGTGCATGTATTAATTTACGCTCTAACTTTTTGAATTTATTGGAAATGATTCCATAAGTCTCTTCCACTGGTCGAGAACGTTTACCCATGGTCAAACGATCCGATGCACAACACAAAATTATAAATTTAACGGAAAGTGTGCTTTAATGGCGAAGCACTGAATGTGTAATGAAGTTTGCTGGGGTTGACAGATGAAGGCGGCAATAGAAAAAAAAAAACTCTCAAACAGTGCAGATGGCGATACCGTATGTCTACTACTTACATGTAATCTCTATGCTAATCTCGATGACAAAACCGAGTATGATAACAAATTTGTTTTGAACAGTCGAAAGTTTAGTAACGTTTGAAAGTTGTTGATACGAGTACTTTCTGAGTTATTGAGAGATTACATTTTTGTTAGTGAGATTATCAGTTGCACCAAAATTGAATTTCTCCGTCACAAAGACGGAGAAATTCAATTTTGGTGCAACTGATTTTCAATGTTGGTGGCACTTTCGATTTTGGTGGACGATTTTCAATTTTGGTGGTCACACTAGACTTTGAACTAAATTATCTTAAGAAGTTATCTAGTTATTCTCAGACCTCTTGAAATGTGTCGTACGTCCACCCAGTAATAGGACTCGCCCATCAAGGAGCGCTGTCCGAAATTAGACGTATAATTAATTTATTTTTAAAAATAAATAATATATACATTACATTATAATTAATTTATTACACATAAAACAACAAGTATTAAACTAAAGCACTGAGACTAAATTATAAATAGTTAAGTGATCTTATAAGCGGTGAAGGTTTCATAAAAATACGCTTTACATTTTTTACGTGATTCTCAATGTTTTATTTACGTTAGACATAACTTTACAAATTAATTTCACTATGTTATAAAAATATAATTAAAAAATATTCTCAGATCAAGTTACGATGGAAATTGTCTAGACTAACATATTATTTTCAAAGAAATAAGACTAGTTGTTTAGACGTGATGTTCAATTAAAAATAATTATCGCGCCTTAATAGGGAAACTTACCTACAACTTAGTGAAACTGGTAAATAATGACATTTGCGAATTCAGAAACTGTCTAATAAGTAAACTGGTGAATTAATGAAATTGACGAGTAAGGAAACCGACCAGTGGTACCTACGCTAACTCGATATTTTATTATGGACGAAGGCCAAAACTTCTTTAATCACTACATTGCACTTTGCACATTTAACCACAGAGGACATTTTTAATAGCTGCTAGACTGTCTGCTTAGCATATTTTCATCTAATTTTTGTCTCAATTGTTCTTGTCTGTGTGGTGATAATCTGTACGGCTTTTGAGCTATAGGTAGATGAGTACCTGTGTTCAAGTTCTAAACCTTATTTACGTATATTGATTTCAACGTAGTTCACATGTTTTGGCATAGATGGCGTATATTTAATTAGTACTTAAATTGATGCCTAGATGGCGTTGTGCAAATACCTACGTCATCATGGTGAATCGCGGTGTTAAGATTTTCCGAGTGATCATGACCCTCTGCGATATGTTCGATTTTTGTAAGTTCAAATAAGGTACAATAAAGATATACATCTAGTAATACAGTATATTATTTAGTGTAGAATCATTGCCGCGTGACCAGATTAAACAACCTGCCTGTATCTATTCTATGCAAGATAAATGGTGTTGGTTTTGTGTTTTTATCAAATACATCACTATAAGTAGTTAGCAATTTGCTCAAATCTGACTTTTCAAATTCTGACAATAGTTTTCTTTCACAGGGGTGTAATAAAATATCAAAAGAATATATTGACATTTGATTTATTGTTTATTGTTACATAATAAATACGTGGATCTTTTTGCGATGCTTCATCCGCTGGTTCGTGAGGACGGACAGGACGAGGCGGTGTGTCCATCTTCTGAAGTGACCATTTTGCAAATTTCTTAGGCGGTGGACTGTCTTCAAAATTGTTAAACGGTGACGGTGTTTGTGGTAGTGGAGAAATCATGTGCAGTTCTTTGGCCCACTTGACAAGCTTCATTTGACGGACAGGACCGTCATCTACCCCGGTCACTAGGCAGAGTGGAACCGGCGAGAGACATCGTGCGGTGTCCATGGCCCTTCCAACATAGTAGTTATATAGACCGAATCATGGGGCGCGTGCAGACGTAGCTGCCTTGGCCATCTTATTTTATCGTCCGCAGGCGCTTCTTGATTCCCAAAGGGCAGGGTTGTGACAGTCGTGGAGAGGATGCGGCAACTGGGACTCGAGGTGGCACTTCACAAATCTGAGGCCATGTGTTTCCATGGTCCTCGGAACGTGCCACTGTCAGGTTCTCAGATAATGGTAGAAGGGGTTCACATCGGCGTCGAGAGGACGATGAAGTACTTGGGACTCGTCCTTGACAGCCAGTGGAACTTCGCGGAGCACTTCCGACGTTTGGCTCCCATACTGGAGCGGGCCGGGGCTGCCTTAAAGTGGCTCCTGGCCAATCTGGAGGAAACCCAAAAAAAATAAAACAAAAACTGTCTAACTATCACAGTTCATGAGAACAGCCTGGTGACAGACGGACAGACGGACGGACAGCGGAGTCATAGTAATATGGTCCCGTTTTACCCTTTGGGTACGGAACCCTAAAAACAAGAGTTAAGAGACAGAGAAGGCAAGTAATATTTAAATTTGAATTTAAAACTAGAAATAAAAAAGAACGTGATTTGGAATGGTAGTCAGAAACCAACAAGGCTAAAAGCTGCCTTGTTACAAGACTATGACTATGAATAAATATTTTTACTACGGAATTAGATGAAGTATCTCTCAACTGTGCAACCTCAATAAAACTAGAATAATAATCAATTAAGTTAGGTAAGGTGAAAGCTCCAGGGTAGCCCGCGAAATACAAATTTTCTTACGTTTCTTGCAATTTGCAGGTCAGGTACAAGTTGTATCTTGGTCAAAATTTGATTCGCGGCCGTAGCAATTATGAGCTTTAACCTTAAATAACTTTTATTTCTATACTCAACTAAATCTGTACCAATTTTGTTCCATGACAACTCTGGTATAACTACCGGTTATCATGGGTTCACCCATGTTTATTGTGGAATGTTTTACTGTACTGGGGTCTACTTCGAAATGTTTTTACGAAGTATGTGAATGTGCCTTTCCTAAAATTGTAGCTCTTCTCTGAGAGCTTCTTTCACCAAAAACATATACGTAATGCCATTTCGCTACAATTTTAGGTATGGCACATTTACTTTAACACTTCATACAAATATGTTTGAACATTCGTCCGATACTTCGTAAAAACACTTCAGAGTAGACCCCAGGTTCGTAGACGGCGCTGTCCCACAGCGCCGTATCTTCGCAACAGCTCGCCGGTTTGTCTCCGCCAGGAGAGACCACCAATTGTCTGAGGGAGGCCCGGCAGATGACGACCAGTGACAAGCTGCCGGCTTTGTTACAAACCTGCAGTATATTATGTGTGTGTGGCTCCCGCCCGTTTTTTTTTTTTTTTTATTATGTTTGATAGGCTCGCGTTTGACCACTATCTCACCTGATGGTAAGCGATGATGTGGTCGAAGATGGAGCACGCTTGCCTAGAAGTAACCTATTCACTCTTGACTTAAAGACTCCCAGGTTGTATCTTACAGGAAACACAGACTCCGGTAGAGAATTCCACTCTCTAGCTGTACGTGCAATGAATGTTTTCTCAAAACGCTTTGTGCGTATGGATGGGATGTCCACCATGAACCGGTGGCACTTCGCCGTACGTCTTGTGGTCCTTAGATGAAACAGGCTTGGCGGAATCAAATCATGCAATTCCGTCGCACACTCCCCAAAATGTAATCGATAGAAAACCGACAGGCTAGCAACTCGGCGTCTATGTTCAAGACTTTGGAGTTTTGACTCAACGAGTCTATCATTGCCGATGATCCTCTTGGCTCGTTTCTCAATTGACTCAATGGCATCAAGCTGGTATCTTGCAGATCCGTCCCAAAGATGAGAGCAGTACTCCATACACGATCGGACTTGCGCTTGATAGAGTTGGAGCAGCTGTTCCGGCGTGAAGTATCGTCTCACCTTTGCGAGGACCCCCAACTTTTTGGCAGCCACTTGAGCCTTAGCCTCTATGAAGGGACCAAAATTGAGGGTAGATGTTAAAGTAACACCAAGAAGATCAAGTCGGTCGGTTATCGGCACGGTTACACCTCGCCGTTCCTTTCCCAGAGCGAGCCAGTCACGATCCGGGGAACTGACTGAAACACACCCGTGTCCTTTCAGTTGCCTGTACAAGGGGCCGCGGTCAAGGGCGTAGCGAGGTACGGACAGGAGGGGGTAGCGGCCCCCCCATTTCCCCCTCTGCAGGGGGATGCAGGAATGCTAACAAACCATAAAATAATATTGAGTGACAGTGAGTAGAAATTCTATTGACAGGCGAATTTTATAAGATTGTTCTATGAAAGGTTTAGTCGTTTTTTTTTTTTTTTTTTTTTTTTTTTTTTTTTGGGGGTGGGAAATCATCCAATGACTTCTTCCGCTCTGGGGTGGAGCGGAAGGGTGTGTCAGACTTTTACTGACTAAAACCCACCCCTGTTCCTCCCTGCCTCGAGTGCCCGGGGGCGAGGTAACTCTTTCGAATTTATCCTCCACCCCCGGGCAGGCACCGGCCTTGGCAGGCCCCTACACTTGGCTGACAACTCTTTGAGGCGCGCGTGGAACACTACGCGCCGTCGACTCTCGGGCCTGGTGCTGATCGGGCGGCGAGTTACCCGCTACTCGCCGTCCGCAGGCCCGGGTCTACGGTGGCCGGAGATCGTCTCGCGGCCCCTGGCGTCTCCTGCGGCGGTCGCGGCTGGGGGCGCTAGGGCGACTCGGCCGTTGCTGAGCCTCCCTAACGTGTGCCGCCTCCCTCTTCGCGAGCATTACTGCTTCGCAGAAGGAGGAGACGGCCTCCCATTCCCTCTCGCTCCGTACCATGGCCTGAACCAGGGCACGGCGCGAGAGGTCGCTGTCGCCTATCGCATCCACGAGGACACGGCGGTGCTCTGCCCAAGCGGGGCAAATCTCCACCGTATGCTCCACCGTGTCCTCTGGGCGATCCTCGCAGTGGAAACACTCAGGGGAAGGTTTAGTCGTTAAGAGCAAAATTATACAGGCAGCAAAGAAAGCTTTGCTTATAGAGGTCCTTTTCTTCACTGCGTCGTGTAAAACATTGCTGAGATCAACGTTGACTGAAAACCGTTATGGAAAATTCATTAACACTGCTCGACCCGGGAATCCAACCCAGGATATGGTTTGGCCGGTAACATACAGCTACATACCATACATACTACAACATTTATAACTTCTGCCTATTTACGTGGTCTGAAAAACGATACCTGTAGATATCTCTGTATCCAATGATATGGTATCTGTAGAAAGATTATTATTATTACTTATCGTTTTTATCAAAACAAACAAAAACAAAATTGCGACCTTAACCTTTCAATATACCGATATCAGTCAAGCCCCGCTGTCAAATTCACGCGCGAAATGTTTACGACGCTGTTCACAAAAAAATGTTTTTTTTTATGCTTATGTATACTGGCTCTAAGCACATAGTGTAAACTGTTTTGAATTCTTGAATAGACTGGGTATAAAATTGAATGTAACGAATACTCGTTTTACGAGACTGTATTATAAACAAATGTGTTATCAAAGAACTAGCTGAAATAGTGTGTTTGTTCCCGTGTTATGTCGATTTCTGATAAAACTACTATCAATTTACACGAAAATTTACAAATTACACTATGAATGGACAAGTAATCTAATTACAGTGTTTGCTTTAAGAATCCTATGTAGTATTTTCATAATATTCATACTCAAACTTCATAGTACAAAAACAAAACAAAGTAACGGATTTTTACGTCTAATTTAAAGTTAATTTAAAGTTTGTAGAAATATAGACCTTATGAGAAGTCTATATTTTTACAAACTTTATGGTTTTCCTGTAATCTATAAGTGAACAACTATTTCCATGATGGGGCCCGTCATGGCCGATGCCTGCCCAGGGGTTGTTGATAAATTCGAAATAGAGTTACCGCGCCCCTGGCACTAGCACTCAGATCAGGGAAGGAACAGGGGTGGGTTTTAGTCAGCAAGAGTCTGACACGCCCTCTCGCTCCACCTTTGAGCGAGAGATGTCATTGGATGATTTCCCACACCACAAAAAAAAAGTGGGAGCACCCTTAAATATTTATTTTATTCTGTTTTTCTGATAAAGCGGTAACAGAATATCATCTGTGAAAATTTCAACTGTCTAACTATCACGGTTCATGAGATACAGCCTGATGACAGATGGACAGACAGACAGACGGACGGACAGTGGAGTCTTAGTAATAGGGTCCCGTTCTACCCTTTGGGTACGGAACCCTAAAAAAACAACGATGATACACAATAGGATGAAATTTAGGTAAATTAAGACTAAAGAAGATATTGCAAGGATATATGAGATCGGATTTGTTCGATTTCGATCGGACATGTTGCGCCGACCCCAAATAAATTGGGATAAGGGCAGGAGAATGATGATGATATGAGATCGGATTTAGCATTGTTTATAGTATGTTTAGTATCAAGAGCGCTGATATTTCATTGTGTGTTTCTGGTATTCGTAAAGTAAACCTCTTCTCAAGTACATGGGGATCTAATAATAGATACTACCTAGTTTAGATAAGTCAGCGGTAAGTGCTCGATATGCAATGTGAAAACTAGAATACAACAATAAATTAATACACTGGCAGTACTAATCGTTATGAACAACTTTTACTGTGGGACCAACACTGAAGTCGCGAATAAAACAAACTTGAAAAAAAAGAACCGACTTCCAAAAAATAAAATACACTAAAAATTTAAAAATAACTTTAATTTCAGAAGTCAGTATACGATTTTTTATTCAATGAGGGCGCCACTTGCGGCTATATACGCCTTAAAGTTACGTTCGAATTGATAACCCCAATAACATGGAAAATGGAATTTGAACATAATTGGAGAAAACCAAAACGTTATCTGTTTACATTTTTTTTTTTCATCAAAATCTATTCACAAGTAGCGGAGTAATCGGGTAACAAACATAATATAGGTATTAAAAAGGTATGAAAATGTATTTTTCTTTCTTTAAGTAAGTATTTGTATCAATTCAAAATCAATTAACCATACAAATTCCCAAAATACCACCCACATTTACCACAAAATTCACAAACAACTCATGCTGAGTTGTTTGTGAATTTTTTAAATCACAGGATAATTGTTTTGTACTCATACGATGAAACGGAAAATATACTCACATCATGTAACTCGGAATCCCATCTCCACCACAGACATTAAAACTTACACACGTACTCACACCATCACACACACCACACACCTTATCTTTATTTTTCTTGTTCTTTCAACTTACATATTTTATTCTTTGTTTTATATTTTGTGTAATTTACACAATCGTAAGTTTAGCTTTAACCTCAAGTTTGATCTCATTTGTTTTAATATTTCTATAACTTTATTTTTTTATTTTAACTTCATACAAACTTCTTTTAATTAACGAAAAAACTTTTTTACAAAAAAAACAACCGACTTCCAAAAAAAAAAATATACTAAAAATTTATAAATAACTTTAATTTCGGAAGTCGGTGTTTGTATTTTTACTTCTTCGTTATTTGACACCGACTTCCGAAATTAAAGTTATTTATAAATTTTTAACCGACTTCAAAAAAAGGAGGAGGTTCTCAATTCGACTGTATTTTTTTTTTAACCGACTTCAAAAAAAGGAGGAGGTTCTCAATTCGACTGTATTTTTTTTTTTTTTTTTTTTTTTTTTTTTTATGTGTGTTACCTCATAACTTTTCACTACGTGAACCGATTTTGAAGATTTTTTTTTTATTTGAAAGATGTTGCTTCACATGTGGTCCCATTTTAATTTGGTGAAGATCTGATGAAGAACTTTGGAGATACACAATGGAACTCTTCAATAAATGATAGCAAACCTTCCAGAATTGCTGCAATCGCATGTCTGTATATTGTTTTCACCACTTCACAACATTACATCACACTGATACGCTCTAAAGGGGTATACAGATTTGTACAGTTCACCCTGATACACCGTAATTTTACCAAATATGTTCAAATTTCCTATTTTTTGGGGCTATCATTTCGGGCATAACTTTACTATTAATTTAGTTTTAGAATGGGATACAACAACTAAAAAGTGAAAAATAAAAAACTTTTTACAAAAAAAATACAACCGACTTCCATAAATAAAACTAAAAAATGCAAAATAACTTTAATTTCGGAAGTCGGTGTCAAATAACGAAGAAACCAAACTAGAAACACCGACTTCCGAAATTAAAGTTATTTTGCATTTTTTAGTTTTATTTATGGAAGTCGGTTGTATTTTTTTTGTAAAAAGTTTTTTTTAGTGTATTTTTTTTTTGGAAGTCGGTTGTTTTTTTTGTAAAAAAGTTTTTTATTTTTCAGTTTTTAGTTGTCATACACACACAACACAACACAACACTACAACAACACACAACATAACACAACAACACAACACTAGTCTATAAGAACATTGTTACTAACAAAATGGACATCATCTCTGGTCTGAAATAAAAATTATATTATTATTATTATACGGATACCCCAGAACTAAAAACCCCAATATAATGGAACGTGGAATTTAAACATTTTGAGAACACCAAAACGTCATCGAGGTACACGTATTTTCCGTTTTTGTTCAGTTTCTCAAAAAGCGCTGAAGCAATTTCGATAAAATATATATGGGACCACCTCGGGAGTATATTCTTTCAGATGAAAAAAGAATTTTGAAAATTGGTTCACAACTGACGGAGAAATCGGGTAACATACATACAAAAAAAAAAAAAAAAAGATACAGACGAATTGAGAACCTCCTCTTTTTGGAAGTCGGTTAAAAATAGATATACATTTATGTTTTCACAACTCTGGTCCCCAAGATACAGGCGCCGCCTAGTTTGGGGACCACTGGAAGAATAATTAATGTCATTCCTAAAAGTTACAGACCGACACTAAGCTAAGATATTTTAAGGTAATAATTGTAACAATGGATCAATAAATTTATTATTATTATTATTGTAAGTACTGTTAGTTTATGAAAATGCCCGTAAAATTTTACCTACTACTCGTATTTAATTTTATAAAGCCTTGGTTACATTGTAAATTATCGTATGGGATGTAAAGTAGGTACCTATATATTTGAAATGATCTATTCATGTATCGAGAGTTTACTCATGCAAGATTTATCTATAGGTATCCGGTGACATAGGTACTATGTAATTTTATAGTTTGTATTTATCTGTACCTAAATAATAAATTCTCTTACTGATAGAAAGCACTGTTGCTGTGTATCTAACATTAATATAGAAGACTATTTCTTGACCTTGTAATTGATCGTTCCCTGTGGTGTGGTGTACGTGACCAGAACCGCGGGAAAAACCGAGTACCTACCTAGGTTGTTTACATGTGCGCGAACTCTCATGGGCGGACTCGCCTGCACGCACACTTACGAATATTCGCAAGTGTGCGTGCAAATCCGGTTTCACTGTGAAGGACACAGCGCGAAAACAAGACGTCAGAATCCACCAACCTCATTGGCTAAAATCCACAACGCTTCTTCCGTCCTCGTTTATGATTGGTACTCTTATAAGTATTTGCAATATTTACATTAGTTTCGACTTTGAGCCAAACGATAACAGCGCTTGTCTGATTCATTCATTCATTCTACCTTCTACAAGTAACACACTATCGAAATAACATTGTAATATTTTAATATTGTGCATATTGTTGACGTTTTAATAAATAGTGAACTTATCTAACGAAACGTAATATTTACAAAAGGTGTATAAAGGGTTATACCGTAGAGTGTGAAAACGTGAAACAGTGTTAAATGGTAAGTAGCAATTTACTAAACAGTAAAAAACTTATCATCCTGCTCCACTCAGGCATCCTCATTTATTTGGATACTAGTGGTCGGCCCGGCTCCGCACGGGTATAAATAATACACACAAATCTTCCTCGTTCATTGCTCTCTATATTAGTGAAAAAAAACTCATCATCCTGCTCCACTCAGGTATCCTCATTTTTTTGGATACTAGTGATCTACCGCGGCTCAGCACGGGTATAAATAATACAGACAAACCTTCCTCGTTTATCACTCTCTTGATTAGCGGAAACGGCATTTAAAACCGGTTTGTTGGTTTAGGATGAGTTAGCGAAGAAGCAGATAGACGTGAAAAAGTGACTTTCTTTTAAGGCGCTATTAACTGCCAATGACATTGAGTGGTTAGCTCACGTAACGCGTCGTACGTCGTAAGGAGCGCTGTCCGAAATTAGACGCATTATTAATTTATTACATATAAAACAACAAGTATTAAAATAAAACACTGAGACTAAATTATAAATAATTAAATGATCTCTAAAATGGTGAAGGTTTCATAAAAATACGCTTTATAGTTTTTGCGTCATTCTCAATTTTTTGTCCGCGTTAGACATAATTTTACAAATTAATTACACTAAGTTATAAAAATATAGGTAATATCAAATATTCTCAGATAAAATTACGAAGGAAATTGTCTAGAGTAACATATTTTTTTTAAAGAAATAAGACTAGTCGATTAGACGTGATGTTCAATTAAAAACCATTAAAAGTCGTATAACCGCCCCTTTATACTTACTATGTAGAATATGCATTTCGAAACGGGCACATGACTGAATAATCTAAGTTTTCAAGAAATGATAATAACTAAATAGATAAAGATAAATAAGTAGGTTACATTTTAGGGTCATTATTAGCAAAGGAAAACAACAGAAATATTTTAATATAATTTAGTTATAACTAAATTATATTAGATATATTTACACATTTTAAAATTAAATATCCTTTCTAAATTTACGGTATTGAGTACCTACGCTTAAAATTAATTCTGAGTAAATTCACAAGTAATGTATAAGTTATAAAGTTTAAAGGTTAAAAGATTAATTGAATTTTATTAAGTAATTAATGGCTGACTCGACTTCGTTCCGCCTCAGAATCAATAAACAAAAAAGCAGTGCTACACAAAATGTTTGAGAAAATGAATTACTTATCTTCATATAGTTTTCATGTTTTTTTTTAATGTTTTAATAGTTAGCTGCTATTTGAGGCGGAGAAAAATCCAACAAATCAAATCACATAACAAGAGTGAGTTGGCCTTGCGCGCAAAAGGTTCCTAAAAAATTATAATATGACTCAGTAGTTTCGGAAATATGGGGGAAATGGTCAATACTCATCTGTTTTCTTAAATAACTTTAAAACTATTTATTTTAAAATAATGAAAAAGTAAAAATGAGATCGTCACAATTTACTTTCATTTTTAAAGTTCCGTACCCGAAGGGTAACTAACTGGACCCTACTACTAAGACTCCGCTGTCCATCCGTCCGTCCGTCTGTCTGATAGCGGACTGTATCTCATGATCCGTAATAGGTAGACAGTTGAAATTTTCACAGAATGTGTATTTCTGTTGCCGGTATAACAATAAATAATAAAAATAAATTAAGAATAAAAGGAGGCTCCTCTACTAGAAACGTGTTTTTATTGGTATGTATTGCTCGATATGTATTTCTGATGCCGCTGTAACAACAAATAATAAAAAATAATAAAAATTAAAAAAAAACAACCGACTTTCAAAAAAAAATACACTAAAAATTAATAAATAACTTTAATTTCGGAAGTCGGTGTTTGTAATTTACTTCTTCGTTATTTGACACTGATTTCCAAAATTAAAGTTATTTTTTTAATTTTTAGTGTATTTTTTTTTTTAAATTCGGTTGTTTTTTTTTGTAAAAAACTTTTTTTTTTCACTTTTTAGTTGTTATACCCCACAACTAAAACCCCAATAACATGGAACGTGGAATTTAAACATTTGGAGTACACCAAAACGTCATCGAGGTAAACGTATTTTTCGTTTAGTTCAGTTTCTCAAAAAGCGCTTAAGCAATTTCGATAAATTTATATGGGACCACCTCGGGAGTATATTCTTTCGGATAAAAAAAGAATTTTGAAAATCGGTTCACAACTGACGGAGAAATCGGCGGACATACATAAAAAAAAAAAAACATATATACAGTCGAACATAGAACCTCCTCCTTTTTCGAAAGTCGGTTAAAAATTAAAGGGGCTCCCCTGCGAGCTCCCTTTAATTTACACACACTGAAAATTTCGACCTGATTTCGGCTGATTTACAGCCCTCCTCCTTTATCATTATTGTGAGAAAATAGAGTGATAGAGTGTAGTGAGTGTAAGAATGTATGAAAACTGGCCAAGTGCGATTCGGAGTTGTTTATTATGACCAAGAAAACAAAATAACGTTTAATTTATAATTTATTATTTGATAAAGCGGTAACAAAAATACACATTCTGTTAAATTTCAACTGTCTATCTATTACGCATCATGAGATACAGCCCGCTGACGACGGACGGACAGCAGTGTCTTAGCAATAGGGTCCCGTTGGTTACCCTTCGGGTACAGAACCCTAAAAATACTATTTTAAAGGTACCTCTATTTTAATAAAAATACCTAATTACCGGTTTCCAAAATTCTTAGGTATGAGTCATGTGCGCCACTTCGAAGTTAGTGTTTTGTAATATACTTGAATTTATAATTCTCATGAATTTGAATTCGTCACCAGCAACTCGGGCGACTTTATCGTTGTATATTTATTCAATTTGAATCGAACTTCAAAAAGGAGGAAGAATTTAATTTTTATATAATATGTTCCCCGATTACTCGAAGACGCCTGGACCGATTTGAAAAAAAAAAATATTTGAAAGGGTATACCTTCTGCAACTTCGGAGATAGTTAATGGAAGTATTTAATAAATGATATTAAACCCTCCGGAATTGCTGTAAGCGCATGTCTGTGTATTGTTTACACCACTTCATAACATAACATCAATACGCTATACACAGATTTGTACAGTTCACCCTGATAACTTTACTATTTAGTTTTAGATATGGTGTACAACTAACAAATGAAAAAAAAACTTTATTACAAAAAAATAATAACTGACTTCAAAAAACTGATGGCAGTTGTTTTAGTTCAATCATAAATTGCCTGCCACCAACTGCATCTTCTTCTTCTCTGTCGTGTCGCTCTTAGCAGAGCGGTCGTGGTCACGTAGAGGCGTCCACGTTGGTGGTAGAGGCGGACACAGCTCTCCGCACGATCTCCCGCCATCTCTCCCTGTTGGCGGACTGTTTGGCGCAGTCAGATACGTGACCTCCAATAGCAGATTCCACTTGGTCAGTCCAGCGCATAGCTGACCTGCCACGCGATCTGATCCCCTCTACTTTTCCCTGTACAACCAGCCGCTCTATGGATTTGCTATCCCGCCTAGAGACGTGTCTAAAATATTGCAATATACGCGACTGTACTACGGCCGACAAACGCTGCGTGACGCCGAGTTCCTGTAGTATGGACACGTTGGTTCGGAAATCCGTCCACGATATTCCAAACATCTTTCTCCAGCACCACATCTCCAGAGCATTTATCTTCCCCTTTTCCAACTCACACACTGTCTTCTCCAACTGCATCAGACTGCTTGAAAAGCGACTTGTTTGATCATATTTGAGTTATTTGCCGCCTAATAAACTAATTTCTAATTATATCCTTCCACGTAACACTATACATTCCTCTTATTATTCTCATCACTATTGCGTACAATAGGCCCCTCAAAATGGTTGAGCTGAATGGTGCTTGCACATGAGTCATGTTCGTGAACGGGTGCCGTCAGTTGGGACTGGTCTAGGGTTGCCTACCGTACTCTAAAATAAAGTATTGTACTCTATTTCATGTAGGTGTACTGTATAATCTGTAATACTAATAGAGTACGCTAAAATACTCTTTTTTCACAATGTGGTAAACATTGTGAAAAATACCAGTAATAGTAATACCAGTCGTAAAAAAAAAACAAAGAGAATGAGATAGAGAATGTTTGGAGTCATACAATTCTTTTAAAATGATGAAAAAATGTTATGTGCCGTAAAAGGCACAAAAAATATATTTTCAAAAATTAAAAAAAATGTACTCTTTTTTGCACCGACATGTCCTAGAACCAAAAATTCGAAGACGTGACATCCACCAACCCACATTGGGCACGCGTGGTGGCTTACGGCACACACCTCTTACACAGAGGAGGCCTCTGCCCCAGTAGTGGGGACATTAAAAGGCTGATGATGATGATGTACTCTTTTTTTAAGGTGGTAGGTACTCTTTATTATTAAAAGTAAAGAAATAGAGTACATCTGATTTCAGACAGTGTAAACTGTCTGAAATCAGATGTACTCTATTTCTTTTAAAAAAAGTTGGCAACCCTAGACTGGTCATCTCTCACCAGCCACGGTTTACCTATTTCAATTATTTATTCTTTTAATTGTTTTGTTTACTCCGGACGCTTTTAACCTGCCCGTCTTTCTACATATTTCGTTCTCACATATATGTATACCTATAACCACAGAATAACTTATAGTACTAACGTCTATAACTAGCTTTTGCCAGCGGCCTCGTCCGCGTGGAATTAGAAAATAAACCCATTATAAATTATAGCCTATGTGCTATCCCAGACTATAATCTATATCTGTGCCAAATTTCGTCCAGATCTGTTCAGCCGTTCTGGCGTGATTGAGTAACAAACATCATCATCATCTCAACCTTTTTAACCGACTTTCGAAAAAGGAGGAGGTTCTATGTTCCACTGTATATATGTTTTTTTTTATGTATATCCGCTTATTTCTCCGTCAGTAGTGGACCGATTTTCAAAATTCTTTTTTATCCGAAAGAATATACTTCCGAGGTGGTTCCATATAAATTTTATCGAAATTGCGTGAGCGCTTTTTGAGAAACTGAACAAAAACGAAAAATACGTATACCTCGATGACGTGTTGGTGTTCTCCAAATGTTTAAATTCCACGTTCCATGTTATTGGGGTTTTTAGTTCTGGGGTATAACAACTAAAAAGTGAAAAATAAAAAACTTTTTTACAAAAAAACCACCGACTTCCAATAATAAAATACACTACAAATTAAAAAATAACTTTAATTTCGGAAGTCCGTGTCAAATAACGAGGAAGTAAAATACAAACACCGACTTCCGAAATTAAAGTTATTTTTTAATTTGTAGTGTATTTTTTTTTGGAAATCGGTTGTTTTTTTTTTCGTAAAAAAAGGTTTTTTTAATGTCCCCACTGCTGCGGCACAGGCCTCGTCTCTATGAGAGGGTGTGGGCCGTAATCCACCACGCGGGCCCAATGCGAATTGGTGGATGTCACATGTCTTCGAATTTTTGGTTCTAGGACATGCCGAAACTTCCGCATTTAGAATATTATAGTAGGATTTCAACAGTAATAATAACAATAGCTTGGACCCGAACAGGGTCCAAGCTATTATTGTTGCAATAGCTGCACACCGATGCCGGTGGGCAGCTATTTTTTTTATTTTTAAATGTTTTCTTTTAAAAATATTAAAAAATGTAAATGTGTGTAAAAATTAATATTCGAGATGATAATAATAATAACAAGGGTCTTATACAGAAGGCAGTACTCCTCGATACGACTCGGATTGTGAGAAGGTTCCGGTCTCTGGAGCCCTTACCACCGGTAGCTTTTTTTTTTTTTTGTTGGAGTGGGAAATCATCCAATGACTTCTCCCGCTCTGGTTGGAGCGGGAGGGCGTGTCAGACTCTTACTGACCAAAACCCACCCCTGTTCCTTCCCTGCGTGAGTGCCCAGGGGTGCGGTTACTCATTTTCAGAATTTATCCGCTACCCCTAGGCATAACCACCGGTAGCTTAAACCCTGCTCCCAACACCGGCGGACTACTACTTTTTATATTTATAAATGTTTTTTATATGTTTTCATTTAAAAATGTATTAATTTGTGAAAAAATGATTATACGAAATAATAATAATAATAATTTATTTCCTCAAAAGTACAAACATTAACAAATAAGTACTCGTACATGGTATCAAAAGTTCAGTTCAAATGATTGTACAGCTGTATTTATATAAATTGACACACTGACTCACAAACTGAGACATGCTCGTATTTTGAGTCGGTTGACAGTAACGGTGTTACCATAATTTTGTAACCATTTAATGATTTAAGGTGCTATTAACTACCAATGACCTTGAGTGATTAGCTTGCGTGTTCTGTGATGAGCTCACGTAACGCGTCGTACATCCACCCAGTAGGTAATAGGTGTCGCCCATCAAGGAGCGCTGTCCGATATTAAACGCATTATTAATTTATTACACATAAAACAACAGCTATTAAACTAAAACACTTAGACTAAATTATAAATAATTAAATAATATAATAATAATAATAATAATATTTTTTATTTCACCAAAAACAACAACAGATTACAGCATTCTTAAAGGCTATAAGTTCTAAAGGTTACGTTACATAGGAGCATCTGTAGCCGAACTAGGACGGATCCTGTATCTCGGCATACAGCGCCATACCACCGAGAATAGACAATATATGTAGCCCAAAATATATGCTAAGAGATGCTTCTAATAAAGTTAACAATTTAGTCTTAAAAGTTAATAATCAAAATTAAAGGTCAAAAATTATACTTAAATACAAAACTAAAAGATTTTAGATAAAATGTCAAGAATTATAAACCAAATTTAACAATTGAAAACTAAAAATTAATAAATTCAAATGTCATTCATAAAATAAAAAATTATGATTAAAAATACAAATAGAAACTGAATAATTGTAGTAAAAATTAAAGTTTAAAAAACAAATAAAAAAATATTAAAGCAACAGTTATAAAAATTAAGAATTAAGAATTATAATTAATTAATTAACAAATATTTAAAAATTAAATTATTTAAAATAGTACATTTCATATTCGTAATTATTAAAATTATAAAAAGAAAAATGTGTATGTGTATCTGCGTGTGTATTTGTGTGTATGTAGAGTAGTGAAGGTGTAGGGGTGATTGGGTAGTGTGAAGACTTAGCACCGAAAAAACTAAAAATGTATAAAATACAATAAATCATCCATGCCCCATTCCTGTAGCCAGTTAAACAATCTTATTTTCATTTCTGAACGAGCAGCAGGTTCTCTGTTTCCTCGTAAGACAATGCAAGTAGATATTTATGGACCCTTTTCCTACACAGAGATTTGTTCAACACATATATATCCACTTCTTTGTTGATTCTGTTGTAAAGAAAAGGGGCCAAAAATGTGTAGAACCTTCTCGAAAACGACGTTTTAGGCTGAAATGATCTTGTACATACCTCATGTTTTCGACGTCCACTGGCCATGGACGGGTCATAAATGAGTTCACTGTGCTTCTTTAACACAACTCTTTCTATGAACAGTTGCCTCACAGTAGAAACTTGGCAAAGCTGATATAGCGTTCTTGTTGGGAACAAAATGGACTTGAAATTGCTCACTTTCAATATCGCGCGCTGGGCAACCTCTAAACCCCTAATGGTGGTCTTAGCAGCACCACCCCAAGACAATATGCAGTATCCAACAACAGACTGACACAGAGCAAAATAAATTCCCTTTAGTAGCGACGGTTCGACTACATGCCTAAGATTTTTAAAAACAAATATCAGCTTACGCACTCTAGCAGACACTAACCTAATGTGTTCCTTAAATCTGAAACTACTATCCAACACAATGCCCAAGTATTTTAAATTATCAACGCACACTAATGGTTTACAGCTGCAGTTTGTTTTGAGGGTACATGTGTGTGGGACAATACAATGCCTGCCAAGAACTCTAGCATTCTGGTGGATAGAGAACGCTATGTATTTGGTTTTGTCAAGATTAAGGGTCAGAATATTGTTATGCAACCACTCTTGAACCATATTGAAACCCACTTGAGCAGCATCAAAGACCTCCTTCCAATTATCGGCGGAGAAGAGGAGAGCAGTATCATCCGCGTAAGAGATTATTTCGCCTTTTGGTAAACATAGGTCAGTAAGATCATTGATATACACAAGAAATAGGGTGGGCCCTAGGATGCTGCCCTGTGGGACGCCGTATGTTACCGAGAGCTCCCCACTGTAGTGGCCACCCACCCTCACACACTGGTAACGTCCAGTTAGGTAGCTCTCAAATAGCTCAAGCTGCTTACCCCTTATGCCAAGCTTCTCTAATTTTTGTATTAAAATAGGCACAGAAATAGTGTCAAAGGCCTTCGCGAGATCGAGAAAGACCGAAAGACACTTCTTACCTTTATCCAATTTAGTTGTGATGTAACCAGTTAATTTATGCACTGCATCATCAGTTGATTTTCCTGCACGAAAACCGAATTGATTTTCAGAGAAAAGTTTATGTTGTTCCAGATAACTAACTAATCTGGTGTTAATAATTCTTTCAAGAATCTTGGACAGAGAGGGCAAGATTGAGATTGGCCTGTAATTACTAAAACAATTTCTATCTCCACCCTTATCTATTGGAGATACTACGGACTTTTTTAATGCCATAGGGAAGGTGCCAGTTTCGAGACAAAGATTAAAGATCACAGTTAAAGGAGGGACTAGGAATTCTTTAAATTGTTTTAGTACTCCATTAGAAATACCATCCCAGCCCACCGAACATTCAGTTTTTAAACAGTCTATATGTTGGGCAACCTCCTCTTCACTGATATCTTTCAAAAAGAAAGAGGACAGTGGAGATAAATTTGCAGAATCAGCCAAAGAGAGATTATTTCTGCTATTATGCGTCTGCATAATATCTTCAGCCAAAGACTTGCCCACGTTTATGAAATAGCTGTTCATTTCATTGACTGTTAATTGTGGAGTAGAACAAATTTTTAATAGTTCTGAAGGACAACTGTTGCCCTTTTTACCATTTGTGATGCCTTTAATGGCATTCCACAACTTTTTAGGGTCCTTGCCAGCCATTTCTACTTGATTTTTATCATAGGATCTCTTGACCTTTTTTAAAGTTTGGTTACAGAAATTTCTGTAACGGATATACGTAGTTTTTAGAATTTCGTTTTCGGGGGACTTCCTATAATTTGCATGTAAGCGGTCACGGTTCCTCATGCATCGCAATAATCCCGGTGTGACCCACGGCTTTATTGTTCTTTTACGCCTTGACTGTGTAATTAATTTTGAATTATTTTGTAATGACAACTGTATTTTATTTATAAGATAGTCTGTAGCAACGTTGGGGTCCCGTGTTAGTAATATGGGATTTAGGTCTATGCTAAGAATATCCTTTCCTAGGTTCTCAAAATCAACTTTTTTAAAAGTAGTTGTTGGGTAGCTACGTGTATGTTTGAGATCCATACAAAAGAGAACAGGATGGTGATCAGTCAAGGTAGTTTGGGGTATAAGAGTTGTGCACAAGTTTTGTGTTTTAAGTAAAACGTGATCAATACAAGTACCACTTGTAGCACGAGTAATTTCAGTGTGAGCCGGTAAAAGCCCATGAGAAGCAGCTAACGTAAGATAGTTTTCTCCAGACAGTTCAATTTTACCATCATTAATTGCAATGTTAATATCACCAATAACAATTAAGTTATTGCAATGAGATAACCTCGATAAAGTTCTGTTTAGGGAAGCTAGAAAGTTATCTAGGTTTTTATAGGATGGAGAACGATATATTGAAACAATTGCTATAACATCATTTTGAAGTATCAAACAGTTTCCTTCCAAGAAGTCCGGCTCCTCAACACTAAAGTTTAGATGATCTCTACAGTAAACTACGACACCATCATTCTGTTTGAGGTTCCCTGTTGTTGCATAGGATCGATAGCCCTGAAGTGTGGGTACAGAATTATCTTTTTTTAACCAGCACTCTGTGAGCACCAGTACGTCACATTCCACTTTTAGTCTTTGTAACATAGTTTCTAATCCCAGCAGATTGCAATGAATACTACGAATGTTTTGTGTCAGAACCGTGAGCCTGTTATTTTCCGGTAAGAGTAATCTGTGACAATTATCTAAGTCACATGTAAGAGCTTTTGAAACCATTATTCTGTCAATATTTTTAGTTAAGTCCATCAAGTTATCGAATTTTTAATATTTACAAATTGGTCAAAGAATTTTGTACTGATTTTTAATTTATCAATTACTGAGAAATGACATAGTAGAGGTGATTTATTTTTCGGTACATAAGAATTATTTTTGACGAAAAATTTGGTGTTTTGTGTGTTTGTTTGTTGGTGTGTGCTAAAGAAATTCAAATAGTTTGCAATATTGAGTTGGTAAAAAATCAAAGTTATTAAGATATTAATGTTAAATACAAAAAAGAGAAACGACACTACAAGATTAGCATGCAGATTTATCAGAGAGGTATTTTTTTCACGTATGAAAAGATAATAGACTAGTCATACAGCGTTCTTCAGTTTTACCAGGTCAGATTCGGAGTTAATGCGAATTTGTTGATCGCTTACATCTTTACGGAGATACACAATGCCGTGAGAAGTCCAGCAAAATTTATATCCATACCCTTTTTGAAATTGTCTTGCCGCATAGAACAACCGTTGGCTTTTATACGTCAGGGTTTCCGAAACATAGACTGGTTGTGATGCAGATTGAAGACCTATATGGGTAGTGTTGAGCTTTTCTTTCTTATCCCTGGACTTGTTAAACTTCTTAACTCCAGTGATGATTTTGTCCTTCAGAATAACGGTATTTAGATCAATTATGACTGAACTGGACTTGTCCTTAGCGTTAGTTCTGTGTATGTCTCTAATGTCTGAGGGTTGTAATTTGACATCAAGCGTCTTCCCCATATTTACAACCAGGTTGCAGAGATGCTCTTTATTCTCCCCATTTAGTTTGGGAACGTTGCGGATCTCTAAGCCCGACAGGCGGGACTTGCGTTCCAAGTACTCTATTTTTTCCTCCAGCTGGTAAATATATTTTTTATCTTCTTTCCGCTCCGTCTCAAGATGGGTGAGACGAGTCAAAAACTCATCGTATTTGCTTGACAAGATTTCCACACTCCTCTTCAGATCCGTATTTTGTTCCAAAATATTGTTGACTTTGGTCAATAAGTCCTCAAAACGACTCTCTTGCAGTTTTGAAAAATCAGAGAAATCGTTCTTCGTTATAGTGCTGCCTACCTTCCCATCAACACCAGTAAACTTACGCTTCTTGTTTCGAAATGGTCTTTAATATGGTGAAGGTTTCATAAAAATACGTTTTATAGTTTTTACGTGATTGTCAATTTTTTATCCGAGTTAGGCATAACTTTAAAAATTAATTACACTATGTTATAAAAATATAATACCAAATATTCACAGATCAAAATACGACGAAAAAAGATTAAAGTAACATATGTTTTTTTCAAAGAAATAAAACTAGTCGTTTAGACGTGATGTTCAATTAAAAACCATTAAAAGTCGAATAACTGCGCCTTAATAATCCGTGAAATTTCTTGCTCGTTCATCGCTGTAGAGCGTGCAAATATCTTGATTTATTTGTTATGACTGACCGTCCCGACATTGACAATTCAAAAGTGCCTGTAAATGGTTTAATTGAAATAAATGCTTTGAGTTTGATGTTCTTCAATCAAGCCAATCAAACATACACGTCATCTATACTTTTCAAGGATATTTCTCTTCGACTGATCGACACTTTTCGTGAACAGAGGTTTGGCTCGTTTTTTTCCAGAGAATAAGCATTGCCATTGTGGCAATGCTGCCAGTCTCCTGGGCACGTTTTTCGATGTGGAGGAATGCTTCAATGCATGAGTGTCCTGCAGTTCTGTTTAAATTCTTCCTTTTCTGTTTCCTTTATTTATTTGCCTGATTTTTTTTGATACAATCAATTTTTAGGGTTCCGTAAGGGTCCCTAAAAATGGCCCCGCTATCCGACCCTACGTGTGGGCCTTAGCGGGCTGTATCTCATTAACCTTATTATGTAGATAGTTGAAAATTCCACAGAGTGTATATTTCGACTGTGACTATTTTTTTTATTAATTTATTGAGGACCTCCAACAAAAGATGAAATACAAGTTTAAAAAATGGTTTAAAATACGAGTAAATGCACTCCTTCAATCATATGAAACCACAGCATGCTTTTGCGTATGAACTAAATTAAAAATAAGACTAAAGTTAAAGTGTAAAAAACGAACTAGAGCTTTAATAAAATTATACAATACAAAAAAGAATTAAAATAATATACCTAACATTAAAATTTAATAAACTGTACAAGCTTTATCATCAAATAATATAAATAAAATAAAATTATGACAAGAAACGTGATTTTTAACCGACTTCGAAAAAGGAGGAGGTTATCAATTCGGATGTTTGTATTTTTTTTTTTATGTATGTTCGGGCATAACTCCGTCATGTATTGACGGATTTGCAAAATTCTTTTTTTTGTTCGAAAGGGGTTTATTCCGAAATGGTCCCATTTAAATTTCAAAAAGATCTGATAATGGGTTTCGGAGACAGACAACGGAACTCTTCAAAAATTGACAGCAAATCAACCGCGATTGTTGCTATCGTATGTCTATGAATTGTTAACACAGTTTAATGGGGAACCACAACTAAAAAGTGAAAAATAAAAAACTTTTTTACAAAACAAATAGGACCGACTTCCAAAAAAAGTGCAAAATAACTTTAATTTCGGAAGTCGGTGTCAAAAAACGAAGACACAAAACAGGAACACCGACTTCCGCTGCACTTTTTTTGGAAGTCGGTCCAATGTTTTCCGTTTAGGGTACCGAACCCTTAGTGTGCGAATCCAACTCGCACTTTGCCGGTTTTTCATTCATTTTTGAGGGTTGATTTTTGCACAGAACATCTTTGATTGATATCGAATGCCTGGAAAAATACTGCATGGCGATAAAAAGATCACTTTGTGTGTGAAACGTAGGTTTGCATCTATTAATAGGTAGTTAGTTAACACATGTATTAATCACTTACGTATTGTTATAAATTAAACTCATAAACAGGAACTTCACACGACCCTATAAATGATAAATATTTGCAATGACACATTTTTCCTCATTTATATTTTTATTTATATATACTTTATTGTACACCAAGTAAATACACACATTAAGGAAAACTTAAACCAAAAAACATACAATTGGCGGCCTTATCGCGTTCCGCGATCTCTTCCAGGCAACCTGGAATGGACAGAGATTGCCTGGACACAAAATGGGGCTGCACTTGGTGCAAATTTATACAGTTCAAAACAAAATAAAAATAAATACATATATAGGCAAGAAAATATTGAATAAATAAAGCTAAAACTAGATCAGTGACAAGTAATTCTCTTTCACAAGTCTTTTAAATACAGGTAGTGATTGCGCGCGTTTTATTGAGACCGGCCTTAGACTATAAAAGGTTATAGACAGTGTCAAAAGCCAGTATTCTGAAGTACCAGAATGAGAAGCCGGCTTGTATCTGTACACGCGAAATAAGCTCAAACAGACAAAATGAGAAGCCGAAACGTCATCATTATGTTCGTCGAGGTCACTCACACATTTTAACGATCCTGCTTCATTTAATGCCCAATGACGTTGCGTTTATAACCTTTCATAGTCTAAGACACCGGCAATGCATTCCACAGACGAGCGGCCTGGGCAGTAAAAGATTTATCTTGAAAATTAGTGCAATGCATGGGCATTCTAAGTCTCAAGTTATCTGATGACCTAAGAACTTTCGTGTGGGAGTCGCGTCATCTTATGTCAATAAATATAAATATTATTAATATGATTTATCAATAGGTACATCATTATCAATACAACGAAATAAAATTGAAGTGTCATTTTGTAATGTCAAAATAATAGTTTTTTTTTAAGTTCAGTTATTTGCACAATGCCTATGCCTAAAAATCAGTTTTTTAAATTTTTGTCCGGTGTTTGTTCCGGCTATCGAAACGGCTAAACCGATTCTGATAACATTTTACTGGCAGGTAGCTCACTACATATAGCTCGCCATCCGATCAGCACTATGCCTGGTCGATGGCGCGTAGTGTTCCACGAGCGCCTCAAAGAGATGTCAGGCACCACTGACGTGGCCTGTCATGGCCGATGACTGCATGCCAAAGGGTCGCGGATAAATTCGTAACAGAGTTATCCCGCCCTTGGGCACTCAGGCAAGGAAGGAGCAGGGGTGGGTTTTAGTCAGCAATAGTCTGACACGCCCTCCCGCTCCACTCAGAGCGAAAGAAGTCATAGGATGATTTCCACCAACCAAAAAAAAAAAATGTAGCTGACTATTTAAGGACTAACTTAGACTAATAAAATGCCACGCGGACGAAGCCGTTGGCAGAAGCTAGTGTATAATATAATGTGCAAATATAGCCCTTTTCTGTCATGATGACTTATGATTAGGGTTGCCGTTCGTGCCGATATATCGGGACTGAGCCGGGATGATGCTTTCTGAAATCCCGGAATAGACAGCAGTTGAAAACACTATTTTATACCTAAATGAAAGGTGGGGAGATGTTGGCGACAGTTGCTTTCAGCAATATATGTACTCAAAAAACTTTTTGGAGGTCAAAGTTGACACGGAAGAGTGGAAGGCTAAAAATTCTGTAGAAGAGAAGTGGATTTACTTTTTAAATGAAACGGAAAATCTTTAAAGAAAATGCCATATGCTCAAATTATGAAAGAAAGAAAGAAAGAAAACGAGTTTATTTGGCAGATACACACAATGTGGGTACAAATAGAAAATAATAAAAAATAATAATAATTATAATATAATATTGGTTTGCGATACGAGTACCTGGCCATAACGCGATTGTGGAAAGAGTATTTCCATTAATGCCGAGCCAGTGGACAGATGAAAGAAATCAACTGCTGCTGAAGACTGCGGAGTCAATGAAGTCATCATCATCATCTGCCTAGCCTTTCTCCCCAACTATCTTGGGGTCGGCTTCCAGTCTAACCGGATGCAGCTAAATACGAGTATTTTACATGGAGCGACTGCCTATCTGACCTCCACAACCCAGTTACTGGGTAAGACGATGCCCCTTGGTAAGACAGGATGTCAGACTTTCGTGCTTCTGACGACCCGTAACGACTGTCAAAGATCCGCGATTGACAGCCGGGACCAACGGCTTAACTTGCTTTCCGGAGGATCGACCCGTGCGGCTGTTATTACTTTAGCCACGAGCTCCTCCTCCTCCTACGGAGTCAATAATACAGAAACAAAAAAAAAGATTATCTTCAATATGACATGCTCGGTGTTTAATAAATATGTAAAACTAGCTGCGCCCCGCGGTTTTACCCGCCTAGACCGGAATAAAAGGTAGCCTATATGTTAATCCAGGCTGTACCCTATCTACATACCAAATTTCATCCAAATCGGTCCAGCCGTTTGAGCGTGAAGAAGTAACAAACATACACACTCACAAACTTTCACATTTATAATATTAGTAGGATGACAAAAAAAAATACTTAAAAAAGTAAAGTCTTCAGCAAAATACGATCAAGCTACGTTTAGCACTGCTTCCACACATTAAAATTTGTATTTTTTTTTATAAATAAAATATTCATTCTTAATTATTTTTCTCTCTCTTTGCGTCCCGACACGAGACTTGCCAAATATGGCAACCCTACCCATGATACCCTATTTGACCTCTTAGTTCCAGTTAATTACTCGTAAGTACCTAATCAGTCGGTTTTCCCGTCCGGGAAACTAGCATTGGGTTTTTCTGTTTTTCTAATCTGGTAAACAGTGCGTGGGTTTTATTAATAGCATTGTTATTGCCAATAGGGAATATGTATGATATTTTTTTATTTGTGCAATTGAAGACTTAATTACTATAGTGAACAAATATGAAGGAATTTTCAAAATATCATCATCAACGACGAAGTTATAAAGCTTTAAAGTTTATAATTAGAAAGAGAAATCCGACGTGTTCTTTGACGTCAAAGGACCTGTGTCATTCTTGCCGAGCGACATAGCGAATTTTGAAAACAAAATACAAAATAATAATAATAATATTCCACAACTATCACACAACACCATCTAGTCCCAAGCTAAGCAGAGCTTGTGTTATGGGTACTAGACAACTGATAAACATACTTATATATTTCTAAATACATAAATATTATAGATAAATTACACCCAGACACAGAACAAATGATCGTGCTCATAACACAAACATTTGTCCTGGGCAAAAATAAAAAATAATTAAAATAGCGGCGGACATTAGGTAACTGTGGTCAATTTTAGGGTTCCGTACCCAAAGGGTAACCAACGGAACCCTATTACTAAGCCTCCGCTCTCTGTCCGTCCGTCCATCCGTCCGTCTGTCTGCCAGCGGGCTGTATCTCATTATCCGTTTTACGATTACGTAGACACTTGATTTTTTCACAGAATGTGTATTTCTGTTGCCGTTATAACAACAAATAATAATAATAAAGCCCTATAGTCAGACCAACTTAGTATCTATTTACAAAGTATTAAGAACAAAAAACTATGAGTGTGGATATACAAATATATTTTTGTATTTATACAAATCTTAATCTATTCTATTCTAATACTTAATTATTTTTTGTAAGTCTGTTTGCCAATCGGCAAAGGCCTCCCCCAACCTTTTCCATTCCTGTCTATCTTGGGCCACTCTATTCCACGTTACTCCTGCTTCTTGCCGAATGTCATCATCCCACCTTTTGTGTGGTCTGCACCTTTTCTTTTTCCCTTCTCTAGGGTACCATCGTTCTGTCCGACGGATAAATTAGAAACAGAGTTACCTCGCCTCTGGGCATTAAGGGAGGGAAGGAACAGGGGTGGGTTTTAGTCAGTAAGAGTCTGAAACATCTTCCCGCTGCACGCCTCGTCGCTACCGCCTATTGCATCCACGAGGACACGGCGGTGCTCCGCCCAAGCGGGGCAGACCTCCACCGTATGCTCCACCGTGTCCTTTGGGCGATCCGTACAGTGGTAACACCCGGGTGTTTCCTCCCGCCCTATCTGAAACAGGAACCCCCCGAAACAACCGTGTCCGGTGAGAACCTGCGTCAGACGGAAGGTAAGGACGCCGTGACGCCTCTCCAGCCACTCCTCAAAGAGGGGCACTACCGCCGCGATGGTGGCGTGCCCAGCGCTGGGTTGCGACCGTCGGTGTCTCCATGTTGCCATGAGATCCTGCCGGAGCTCCGTCTGCCGAGCCGCGAGGTGTCGCGGCAGCGGAATTTCTCGCGCCACTCCCAGAGCAGCGCAAGGACCTTGGCCACCAGATCCTATGGCGACAGTCCGGCACGGAGGCTCGCCGCCTCACAGGAGACTGTGTGGTATCCTCGGCTCAATCGAATGGCCATGACTTTTTGGGACGCGTTCAACCGGCGAGCTGGTCGCCGCCTCAAGGAACGCGCCCAACGATGGTACCCTTTTTTTTTGTTTGGGTGGTGGGATATCATCCAATGACATCTCCCGCTCTGGTTGAAGCGAGAGGGCGTGTCAGACTCTTACTGACTAAAACCCACCCCTGTTCCTTGTCTAAGTGCCCAGGGGCGCGGTAACTTTGTTTCTATTTTATCCACAACCCCTGGGCAGGCATCGGCCATGACGGTCCCCGTCATGATTGCTGACAACTCTTTGCGGTGCGCCTGGAACACTACGCGCCGTCGACTCTCGGGCCTGGTGCTGATCGGACGGTGAGCTACCCACTACTCGCCGTCCGCCGGCCCGGGTCAGTTAAGACCTCTAAAGATTGTTTCGAGAACCGCTGTGAATAGTTTTGGAGATAGAGGGTCTCCTTGTCTGACACCCTTTCCTACTCTAAATGGTTTACCTTTCTTCTAGTTGGATTCTCGCAGTGCTATGACTATATACATTTTTTATTAAGCGGATATATTTTTGTTCGATTCCTTGTTCTTTTAGGGACTTCCAATGTTTTCGTGGCACAAGGAGTCGAATGCTTTGATATAGTCGATGAAAGCAATGTAGTACTCGCGCTGGTATGCTTTATACTTGTCTAAGACCTGGCGGACAATATGAATGTGATCGATTACCGAGAAGCCTTTCCGAAAACCCGCCTGTTCAATGGGCTGATATTCATCTAGTGTTCCTTCTATCCGTTTTAAAATTATCTTGGCAAATATCTTATACATGAGACTGATTGGACGGTAGTTTCCGATGTCGTGTTTGTCTCCCTTTTTATATAGAAGGATAATGTTAG
The DNA here is from genome assembly GCA_951329385.1 of Polia nebulosa. NCBI lineage: Eukaryota > Metazoa > Arthropoda > Insecta > Lepidoptera > Noctuidae > Polia > Polia nebulosa. The sequence continues at coordinate 16,871,091 of OX589615.1, forward strand.
ATTCTGTCCATTGCTGTGGGATTATTTCTGCGTCTATGATATCTTTAAACATTTCCGTGAGGATCGGTGTGATTGCCGCCTTATTTTGTATTAAGATCTCGTTGTTTATACCATCGGCTCCTGGTGCTTTGTCTTTCCGTTGTCTGTCTATTGCTTTCTCTATTTCTACGTGAAGGATTTTGAGGATATCTGAAGTCTCTACAAAATTTATTTCTTCTCGCGATCTGTTGTTGTGTTTATACAGTTCTTTGTAATAGGATGTTGCGATTTTCAATATGTCTTTTCTATAGTAGTTCCATATTCCTCTATTGCTTTTCATTTTTACTACCCAGTTTATAGATTTCGTTAGTTTTAGTTATAACAACAAAAAAACCTCTACTAGAAACGTGTTTTTTTTTTGTTTTTTTGCTCGATCTTAATAATGGCAACAATTAGACGCATATAATCTTGTACGATGGCACTTGGCTGATTTTTACAACTGGTGATGGCGATGGCGATGTCAGTCAGAGTTTTTTTTTTTTTTTTTTTTTTTTTTTTTTTTTTTTTTTTTTTTTTTTTTTTTTTTTTTTTTTTTTAGTCACTTCGGGGGCTCAGCAGTGGAATACAATGAAGGGTAACAAAAAAAATATAAATGTTCTAAATAAACTAACTTGACAAATCATACAGACAAATTGAGAACCTCTTCCTTTTTGAAGTCGGTTAAAAATAAGGAAGTAAATACTTAGCTACCTTTAATTTTAACAAAACTCCCAACTAAATAAAACTTCAAATATGGCGTCAAATCATTCCTATAAATACCGATATTTAAACACGTTATTGTACTCATTATAACAAACAACTTTCATAAAGAAACATAAATAGTGAGACAGAACGACATCACGCGGCTAGCAGCTGATAGGCCACAGGCGCGCGCGCGAGAATTTCATACGGCTGTTGTGTTTTGCTAAAATTGAATTCAAATTTAAATTCATTTATTGTTTGTCACAGGTGGAAAAGCAGTAAAGTTCTTATCATAATAATATATAGATCACTGTATCATACCCATAGGGTGTACAATATTCAAAAATCATTATAAAATCAATTCCATCATTAATATCATTATTCAAGCCAAAATATATTATAGTTAATTAATATTATTACTCATGGTAAAATAGATTCTCCTCCATTAATATTATTATTGATGCCTAAATATATTATCATTAATTAATATGTCAAACCTCATATCAAAAATCCATTTTCATTCATTAATAAATTATTACTCATGTCAGAAATACATTGTTATTCATTAAAATCTAACTATATGTACATAGTCAAATTCAAATTTAATAGTCATATTTATTTTAGTTTAAATGTTTTTAGGTCAATATTTTTTCATTTAAAAAGTCATTGATCGAATAGTATGTTTTCTTATTAAGAACTCTTAAAGTTTATTTTTTTAAATATTCAGTTTTTCAATGTTTTATGTAATTTGGTAGTGGGTTATAAATTTGTTTCCCTATCCCAAATATACTCGTTTTAAGTTTAAATGTCCCACATTTAATAGCACTCAATTACTAATATCGTGTTTTATCATCACTGCCGCCTCATAAATATACATTGAAGGGAGAAATAAGGCGTATATAGAAGCCAAGTGGCGCCCTCATTGAATAAAAAATCGTAGCAAAGCGTAGAAAATAAAGATTTGCGTTTGCTACTACTTTGGATACGAAACACTTTGAGTCATGCTTACACAACGTAAAAATACCTTATCCTATGTGTAACAAACGCAACATAGGATTCTTTAATCTTTATTTTCTATGCTAAGATACGAATTTTTATTCAATGAGGGCGCCACTTATGGGGAGGTAGGCCTTTAAGATTTTTTACTTGGAAAACACCGATCTACATGTATCAGTTTGTTTGAGTCCAATTATACTTCCAATACATTTTTTTGGGCTTTAAACGCAAAAATTACCCCAAAAAATAACACCATATTTTAATATAGAACCCACATAAGCGTGGGTAGCGCTTAGTAATGCACTTTCGTGTACAACTTTTCTTAGCATGTAAAGTGCAAAAGAAGACTGATTCAATTTTTTGCAGACATGTTAGAAAGAAAGAAAAGAAAGAAAAATAATTTATTCTGCACAGATATAACGCACATTACAGAAAAATGGAAAATAACATAAACATACAAGAATGCTAAAAGCCTCGTATTCAATCAATGTAAGTCTTCTGTTCATTGCCTAATGTCAGAGTCCGCCAACAACCAAAGACAAAACATATATTGCGTAATACTATGTAATCTAATATATGATATAATATAATATACATAATATATATAATGTATGTTATACTTGCACTTTCCAGTTCAGTCCAGAATCAATGTGAATGCCTAGACATTTTGTGTTATTGACTTCTTTCAATGTTTCGTTTTTATTGTTAATGTGATTTTTTGTTGGTTTTGAGTTTTTATTTATGAAAGTCATGTAGCTTGTCTTTTCAATATTTATTTTTAGTTTGTTTACATTTAACAAATGTTAACAATGCTCAGCATGTTGCATGCATTATTAACATTTGTTTTATAATCATCATCATTATAATCATCTTGTTGTTTCTTCGAAAAAATAGCTGTGCTATCATCTGCAAACAGAATTAGTTCCTGTTTTATGGATTTGGGTAACTCGTTTATGTAAATTATGAACAAAAGTGGTCCTGGTATACTTCCCTGGGGCACTCCATATTGAATAATTCTGGGATTTGACTTAAACGTTTGTTCATACTTTGTGCCGTTTGCTATTCTAGTTATTTGTATTACTTGTAATCTATTTGCTAAATATGATTTAAAAAGATTTAGTGCAATTCCTCTTACCCCATATTTTTCTAATTTATTAAGAAGTATTTTATGATCCACATTATTCTTAACGGATCTTATCCGGCGGCACATTATAAGGGATCTTGTTTCCCGCTTTGAAAACCATGAGGACACTCTTCTCTGCATTGTACTTGAGTCCATGACTGTCCGCAAAATTCTCACATATCCTCACCAGTCGCCTGAGAGCGCTTACCGACGGACTCAGCAGAACCATGTCATCAGCGTAGCTAATGTTATTTATCATAGTTCCATCTATTGAACAGCCGACCATGACTCCGCTGAGCTCATCGATCAGATGATTCACAAAGAGATTGAACAGGCTAGGGAAAGTCAAACGTTTAAACACATATAAAAATATTAATAGCCCATTTGTAGTGACAAAGTCGCTAAATTGGCAACACTTAACTCTAAATCATAATGATGCGATTACACTATCCTAAATCGTACACAATTTAGGAAGTCAAATCGGGACCTCCCAATCTCACTAAATCGGACACTAACTGCTCTAACTGCTATTACACCTTCCTGTTTCCTAAATTGGATCACTTGAAATAGGAAGGTGTAATGGAGCCTTTAAAGTACTGTATAAGCGCCGCCTAGTGACAATAACGGGTAACCTCTTTTATTTAACGCAAACGCGTTCGAGCGCGTTAGCAAACGCGCACTAGGCCCTGTGACCACGTTTATATCGGCTTCGCAGCCCTTGTTCACATTATCAATTCAATTCAATTTAATTCAATTTATTTATTGCCTCAAATATGGTGGGTCCGTGAAGTTCTTATATAAAATACTAGCGACGCGCCCCGGCTTCGCACGGGTGCAATTTTGTTTATTTGATTTCCCAAAATTTTTTCTTTGCTATAAACCTTACGGAGCCCGAGACCTTTCCAACGAATGCAAAACCGTGGAAATCGGTTTGTGCGTTCTGGAGTTATAGCGTCAGGAAGGAAAACCCGACTTATTTTTATATAAAATATTTAGTAACACACATTTGGCCAATATTTAGCATGCAATAGTACAAGTTTTTACACTAGTTATGATATTTATACTAGATAAACCTACATTTTGTCAATTGATTTATTTAGTAAACAGTTAAATATATCTGTGCTTTAATGTATAGAATTTACAGGGACACTTTAGAAAAAAATCATCTATTGAATAAAAACATTCTTGTAACAACCACTTCCGCAACGTAACACAAAACTTATTGAAGGGTAGCTGAGTAATTGATCTAGGCAAAGAGTTGTAAATTAGGGGAGCCATGTAAACGCAACTCCGCCGAAAAAGTTCTAGCTTTGGAACGGGCATTTTAAAATCTATATGTGTAACTTTCCTTTTATTTCTGTTATCTTGCCGTTCAAATAATTCAAGATTTGACCTCACAAACCTGGCAATTTCATAAATATAAATGCATGGGACAGTCCATAGATTGTGCGACTTGAATATAGGCCTGCATGAATCAGACCACTGCATTTTGAATATTGCCCGAATACACTTTTTTTGGGCTATGAAGATCTTCGCCATTTCGGAAGAGTTTCCCCACACAGCTGTACCGTATCGAGTATCAATACTCTAAGGCTCGGCACAAACGGGCCACCGAACACAGCTACCGGTGGCTGTCGCGCGCTACCACCACAGTTGTAACAGTGGCAGAAGTGCGCGACAGCCACTGGTGCTCGGAGACCGCCACTTTTATAACCCGCTCTCCGCTGTGCAGTCTTACGATGGACTCCGACACGGAAAGTTTGCTCGCGATATTGTTAATACGCAGACCACAGAGCACTAATATAATATACGCAGACAACGTAGACGACGCCGTCACCCTAACTACGCGGTGGAACATCGCGACAGTGGCGGGTGTCGGCGTTTTGTGTGGCCCGCAGCGACCACAAGTAGTGAGTCGCTGACGCCGGATACTGCTATAGCGAGTGGCCGCCACCAACTTCACGTGTGCGGTGCGACTAGACAAAATATGTGAAAAAGTGTTTTAAGTCGCTGTCGCTGGCCATCGGTGGCTGTGGTCGGTGGTCCGTTTGCGCCGAGCCTAAAAGGAATGATTGCCACGAAGCTAACCTCAACTTTTCTCCTACAGACAACAACCTCGTTACTTCAAATGGTCGAGCCGAACATATCAAAATGGGAGAACCAGTTGAAGAGATTCTGCGGTGGGCGCGGCCCAGACCGGCGCAATCCTGCACACGAGCCTTAACAACACTGAGAAGTAATAGTAAGTTCAACAAGGTTTCAAAAAAATATTTTATTTTAGAGGAGGCCTGAGTCCCAACAGTGGGACATTATAAGGCTTTTTAAATCGACTTCGAAAAAGGAGGAGGTTCTATATTCGACAGTATACGTATTACTGTTTTGCGAGCGAAGTTCTCATTTTTAATCGACTTTCGAAAAAGCAGGTTCTATGTTCGACTGTATGTAAGTTTCTTTTTTTATGGATTTCCACCAATTTCTCTGTCATTTGTGGACCGATTTTCAAAATTCTTTTTTTACCCGAAAGAATATACTCCTGAGGTGGACTCACATCAATTTTATTGAAATTGCTTCAGCGGTTTTTAAAAAACTGAACAAAAACGAAAAATATATATACCTAGATGACGTTTCGGTTTCCTCCAATTACGAGTATGTTTAAATTCCACGTTCCAGGTTATTGGGGTTTTGAGTTCTGGGGTATAACAAGTAAAAAGTGAATAATAAAATTTAAAAAAAATACAAAAAAAAGCATCTGACTTCAAAAAAAGAAAATTAAATATTTTTATTACTGTTTAAATCCTTTTTTGGAAGTCGCGTGTTTTTTTTTTTTGTAAAAAAGTTTTTTATAGTGTGGTAGGTAAATCATCAAAGAACACGTGACCCTGGCGAACATAAATAAAAATAATGCATTTATTTCGGGTAGCACAGACCCATACCTTAACCTAAGTATACATATTATTAACAGAAACACACATACACATAAGGCATTACATTATTTATAAGGCTGATTATGTTAGATATGTTATTGTGTTGTTAATTATTTTTATTACTTATTAAAAAATATATAAACCTATTAGTTAATCCTATAATAGCATTTATTTACAAATATGTAAGTAAATATATCTATAACATAACGACAAGAAGTTATTATTACGCTAAACTAGCTGGTCGTCGCTGAGACGCAAACACAATACCTACATACCAATAATTGACTCATTTTTTAAATTATTTTTAATATCAAAAAGTAACTAAGTATATCGAAAATCGAAATATATATAACAGATTTTTTCAAATCTATTCAAAATGAAGTTAGTTAGAAAACTTTCAAATCTAAGAAGAGGAAACAGTCAATTAACAGAAAATGGATGCACACACTCACATAAGACACCGTTTTTTTTTTTTTTTTTTTTGGGGGGAATCATCCAATGACTTCTTCCGCTCTAGGGTGGAGCGGAAGGGTGTGTCAGACTCTTACTGACTAAAACCCACCCCTGTTCCTCCCTGCCTCGAGTGCCCGGGGGCGAGGTAACTCTTTCGAATTTATCCTCCACCCCCGGGCAGGCACCGGCCGTGGCAGGCCCCTTCCTTTGGCTGACAACTCTTTGAGGCGCGCGTGGAACACTACGCGCCGTCGACTCTCGGGCCTGGTGCTGATCGGACGGCGAGTTACCCACTACTCGCCGTCCGCAGGCCCGGGTCTACGGTGGCCGGAGATCGTCTCGCGGCCCCTGGCGTCTCCTGCGGCGGTCGCGGCTGGGGGCGCTAGGGCGACTCGGCCGTTGCTGAGCCTCCCTAACGTGTGCCGCCTCCCTCTTCGCGAGCATTACTGCTTCGCAGAAGGAGGAGACGGCCTCCCATTCCCTCTCGCTCCGTACCATGGCCTGAACCAGGGCACGGCGCGAGAGGTCGCTGTCGCCTATCGCATCCACGAGGACACGGCGGTGCTCTGCCCAAGCGGGGCAAACCTCCACCGTATGCTCCACCGTGTCCTCTGGGCGATCCTCGCAGTGGAAACACTCAGGGGTCACCTCCGCCCTGATCCGACACAGGTACCTCCCGAAACAGCCGTGTCCGGTGAGCACCTGCGTCAGGCGGAAGGTGAGGGCGCCGTGACGCCTCTCCAGCCACTCACATAAGACACCGTAAAAGACGTATGACGTCCGTAATAGAAAAATAAAATAAATGACGTCACTGCTACTAGGTTACGCACGTACAAACTCGAAACCGAGATGTCCCCACTTCGCCCCTCCTTTTCCTTATAAGTTATAAGTGCAATGTTTGAAATGCTAATTGCTGCTTCATTTAATAACCAATTATGATGCTGCTTTTAGAAAAAGTTTTTAGTATTATTTGTTGTTTCATATTAAATTATCTTCGTGCCTTCCTGGCGCAACACGTTGTTTTCTTCCATTCTGTCCTGTCAGTCATCACGCTATCACTAACTCCCTTTTCTTTCATATCACTCCTCACACAATCCATACATCTTTTCTTTGGCCTCCCTCTCCCTCTCCATACATAACTCTTTTAGTTACATGTGTTTCCTCCCTCCTCTTCACATATTAAATATTGTACAAAAATTGTTTCATTTTAAATATTGTACAAAAATTACTGGTATAAGTCGTTAATATGTAATGTACGCTCTATGGCAATTCAATATTAAAACCATTATCCCTTCTACAGTGGCCAATTTGGCAGCCCGGATGCGACCATCCAGACTGCGAAATGGGCCAATTCCACCCCTGCTACCGACAACTACTGAGACGATGCCACTGAATAACCAGATGACTACCGAGCAAAGAGAAGTCCCTCCGTCTTTTACCACCTCCAGCGATGTCAAACAGATCCTGAAAGTATTGGGGTGGGTGGCACTAGGCGCACTACTCGCGCTTGTCTTGGTATACAGACGGGCGGTCTGCATGATGGTAAGTCAATTTTATCAATATAATTTAAGCCGAAAGACGTCAATATGCTTATAGGCCTTTCCCAAACCTCGTCACATCGACCGGTCTTGTGCTTGGCTTCACCAGGTCATCGGTCCACCTTGCCGGCCTTCCAATGTTACGTCTTTTGGCACGCGGTCACCATTTCAGCCACGTCGACAATCCGTTCGGCGTCAACTAAATAACTTACTAGGCAAAATTTTCTCATTTTCCTGTAATAAAATTACACCAATAGTCAAAGAATTTCGAATTGAGATCGGTAAACAGAAACGCTGCTTTTGATCTGTGACTGAGTTCCAATAGCGGCAAAAATATGAAAGTTGGTGGCATTCCTCAATAAACGACACAATTACGTGATAGAATTTAAATCTGCTAGATTTTTTAACATATGTTCCTTTCTTGAACAGAACCGGGCGTGGTGTGTTGATGAATCAGATGAACGTAACAAAACGCTGCAAACGAAGCCAGCAGAGCAAACTAAAAGGTAAGATATATGGATAGATGTTTGGGAAACTGGGTTGAAGTTTTATAGACAGTCAACGCTGAAAACTAGCGCTGTGGCTCTGTCTCGCACACAAATACCCTTTCGCCTTCCATTGAGATGTGATAGGTTGGGATGCGCATATTATTTATGGTATGCGTTGCGTATGCGTATGCGAGGCAGCCGCGTATGCTGCCTCGTTGGGCTCGTGGTCGTAAAGTGCGACTGCTGAGTGTGAGGTTCTGGGTTCGATTGTCGGGTCGGGCTAAAAGTGCTATTGACTTAACTTACTATATAGCAGCCCGGAGTTTGGAAGTTGGTGGTGTGACACCCCCGTGCTTCGGAAAGCACGTAAAGCCGTTTTTCCTGCGCCTGGTCTCTCCTCAGTCGTGTCGGATTGCCGTCCCATCGGGTATGAGACTGAAGAAACAGAGAGAGAAAGTGCACCTGTGTTTGTGGACACGCTGGTTGACTATAATATCTCCTGAAATTCTGTCGGGAAGATTATTATTTAAATGTAATCTTTTTCTTTCCTTTCATGTAAAATGTTCCTTTCATGTATTTAACTGCTTCAAGTCGCATCCAGAAGCTGGCCCCACCAACTTGGGAAGTGACTAGACAGGCAATGTCATCAATATACCGACTGACTAGATCCACAATTTCAGGCTAAGACAATCAGGCAAGTGTGTCCTGCCTGACTACCCTAAGAATGGTAGCTATGTCATACGCTATGATCCTACCGCAACACCTGGTGAGAGTTTCGAATTTGCAATGCTGACCATCATGTGTCTACCTGGCTTCAGAGTTTTGGGGAAAGAAAACATCTACTGTGGCGATGGCAATTGGTCTGATCCTATGCCTAAATGCGTTCGTGAGTATAGAATGTTGTTTGACTTAAATCCTTCCATTGCGTTGGTGTTTTGACTTAAGCGAAGCCTTTGATAGGATCTACTACCAAAGATTAAAAAAAAATGTTTTAATTATATATTTTGATATTTAACGTGCGCTTATAAAGCATAACTGTGATTCCAAAAGTATATAGATAAGAAGTTAGTTTCGAAAATTATTCAAAAGGTGTTCTACAAGGAGCTATATTAGACCTTATCTTGATCAATACAATTGTGTATTAATAATAATTTATTTATACAAAAACAATTGTAACATTAATAAATGGAGAAGTGCAGGTATCACTGTGTCCACCATAACGAACAAGGTTCTTAATTGCAAGCACAAACCATTGATATCAAAATAAAATCAAGATAAAATCCAAATTAAATCAAATCAATCTATTCTATTCTATCTTCCAGGTTATTGTCAGCTGAACCACCACACATCTGTCCGCTACCAATGCCAAGTCAACGGCTCCAAACAGGGCCTCCGCGACTGCAATGACTACGAGCCTTCGGGGACAGTCGTGGTGCCCGAATGTAACAGCCCCAACTACTACTCACCCCATACCCTCCCCTTCATGAGATGCATCGAAGGGAAATGGGACTACGTCGCAGTGTGCTCCCCAGGTCAGACCAAAATCTGCTTATTTTTGAACCCAGACATTTAAATTTTTTTACAAAGGAAAAATTATCTGTAAGTAATTTATGTCCTCACAAAGCGGAGATTTCTTCTCCGTTTTGTGAGGACATAAATTACTGATGCAGACATAGTTAAAAAAAAACAAAAAAAAAATTTTTTTTGTTTTTTTTTTAACTATGTCATGTACTTCTTATAAGTTTTCCTGTAATCTGTAAGTAAAGAACTAACTTCTTAAAAAGTATTTTATCAAAATTTTAGGCCCAGTGGTTTCGGAGATAAGAGAGGGAATGGTCATTTTTCATCTGTTTTCATTTATTTATAACTTATAAAATGATATATTTTAAAATTATGAAAAAAAACATTGAGAGCTACGCTCACATTGAGAGCTACGCTGTAGCACATTGAGACCTACGCTGTAGCACATTGAGAGCTACGCTCACATTGAGAGCTACGCTGTAGCACATTGAGAGCTACGCTGTAGTACATTGAGAGCTCCGCTCACATTGAGAGCTACGCTGTAGCACATTGAGAGCTACGCTGTAGCACATTGAGAGCTACGCTGTAGCACATTGAGAGCTACGCTGTAGCACATTGAGAGCTACGCTGTAGCACATTGAGAGCTACGCTGTAGCACATTGAGAGCTACGCTGTAGTACATTGAGAGCTACGCTCACATTGAGAGCTACGCTGTAGAGCGTAGAGTAGCCAGCTTGTGCTACAGCGTAACTCTCAACGTGCGGGGGGGTTTGGGGGGGGTGGCAGAAGCTATTAGGTTTATTTTTAGCGATACACGAGGAAGGTTTGTGTGCATAATTTATACCCGTGTGGAGCTGGGGCGGGTCACTGGTAATAAATAAAATAAAACATTTTACCTCAACGCGATCGTGCCAAGATTTCTAGATTACTTGTACCTCAAACGTGGGAAAGTCCCATCAAAGGCCTCTTCCGCCAGCTCTTCCCATCGGTTTGGGGCTGCAGGTGAATCACTGTGTTGCCCAATTTCTCACAGGTCATGGCAACTTTAAGAGTAAATTATTTTCCTTCAAACTTGTTGCCTCACCTATAAGTCAATGTTCTACACCTGATTGCGAATACGAACAATCCACACATCATATCCTATGGGAGTGTACTCTTTGGCAAACTGAACGCAATATTATGTTGGATAGTATTCAGCCTACGTCTGGAGTTGTCTATTACACGGATCTGTGTAATAGACTAGAAAAAATTTCCGTGTGTTCAAGCGTTTCTGGCATAAGTACCTATTATTGGAATCAAGTGTAACAGCTCACAATTTTAGGACCCATTAATATTAGTGTTTTTAACCAGTGGTGCTTGGCAACTGGGCTTACCCGAGTTATAAATACCCCCTTTGTGCCTAATGGCCTAGCTTTGTTCTGTCTCCCGCTTGATTAGGAGGGAAGTGGAAATTATGTTTTTCTTACTCCTCCGCTGTCTTTTCGTTGCGGGACCCAAGATAGTTTAATCGTTTCTTTGGGACTCGTCGAGCTTCATTGCCTCGGTGTTTCTCTGGTGGTCGACTTTTGATTCTGGCTTGCAGAAGTTACAGTGGTCTGGGAATGGTGTGGCGGGCTTATCACAAAAAAAAATTGTTGGAACTTGGACTTATTTTGAAGAAATCGTTTTCTAACAAGATGTTTATCCGTAGAGTGTGGCAGAGTAACTCCAAATGGAGAAACCCTCGTCATTGGCGGCAGATCAGCCAAGCGAGGTGAGCTACCGTGGCACGTCGGCATCTACACGAAGAAATTCAATCCTTACATGCAGATCTGTGGCGGATCGATCGTCAGCAATCGACTTGTTATTTCTGGTGAGTTTTCAAAACAGACATAAGTGCATCATAAAAAGAGACTGGTGTTGTAAAGACAAGGTTTTGACGCAACATGGGAACTCTTTACGGTACAACAATATACGAGTATATACTAACTATTCTTAATGTCCCTCGGCAATCATCGCATTCAGCAGCTTTCCTTCCATTTTTAAAATAAATTAGATTAAGGTGGAAGCTCCAGGGTCACCCGCGAAATTCAAATTTTCTTAGGTTTTTTGCAATTTACAGATCAGTGTCAGGTTGTCTTGATCAAAATTTGATTCGCGGTCGTATAGCATGTATGTATTTATAGAATCATAATCATTAAAATCTTCAATACAACTTTCTCTGTTAGAATTGATTCCAAATGTAAGTATTTCATGAAATCATAACCTTAAGGTGGATGCTCCAGGGTAGCCCGCGAAATTCAAATTTTCTTAAGTTTTTTGCAATTTGCAGGTCAGTGTCAGGTTGTATCTTGGTCAAAATTTGATTCGCGGCCGTAGCAAGTATGTATTTATAGAACTGTGATCATTAAAATCATCAATACAACTTTTTCAGTTAGTATTAGTACCAAATGTCATGATTTCATGAAATACTACATTTAGCACTAATAGAGAGAGTTATATTGATGATTTTAATAATTATAATTGTAGAAATACCTAATTCCGACCTCTGACATTAGGCACGTGGACGCGGCAACATGTCTTCGTCGCTTACTCGCTTGGATGGAATTTAACGCGCACATGACCGAAAACAGCGCGAGAACTCCCGAATGCTTTTTCGGAATGCTTTTTCGGTTTCGGTCGCAGTTTTGGCAGGTTTGCCGCCGAAACCTAAACTCGTTTTTTTGCCGAAACTCGACCGAAACCGGAATCGAACTTTCGGTCAGACACTACCCTGGTCTAGTAAGCGCCCAACCTATAAGTGTGAGTTGTTAATTTTAAAATCAAAGTTATTCACTGTTTCCAGCTGCCCATTGTTTCTGGCATGACGTTAATAAGCAAATGCCTGCGTCTCAGTACGCAGTGGCAGCCGGGAAGATCTACCGGCCCTGGAATAACATCAAAGAAAAGGACGCTCAGAAGTCTGATGTAAGTATTAAGCTAGGTTCACATGTGGCAGGTAGAACTAGTTTTTTAATAATTTGACAGCTGTCAGTTGAAAACGTTTCTGCCTAGGGCTGAAAAGTATTACTTTCAACCCGTTAGGCAACTTCAGACCTACTTGCCGAGTATGAGTAATGTAAATGTGTTTTTCATTTTTTTTAGTTTTTTTGCTTTTGTTAGGCTCTCGCTTGACCACTATCTCATGATGGTAGATGATGTGTTCGACGTTAGTGCACGCTTGCCTAAAAGTAACCGATAAAACACAGACCCCGGACGGGAATTCTACTCCTTAACCATACCTAATAATACCCGGGCCTGCGGATGGCGAGTAGTGGGTACCTCGCCGTCCGATCAGCACCAGGCCCGAGAGTCAACGGCGCATATTGTTCCACGCGCGCCACAAAGAGTTGTCAGCAATCATCGTCATGGCCGATGCCTGCCCAGGGGTTGTGGATAAATTCGAAACAGAGTTACCGCGCCCCTGGGCACTCAGGGCAGGGAAGGAACAGGGGTGGGTTTTAGTCAGTAAGAGTCTAACACGCCCTCCCACTCCACCTAGAGCGGGAGATGTTGGGGATGATTTCCCACCCCACAAAAAAAAGCCATAACTAATAATAAGAACAACGGACTGCGACCCCACGGACCCGATCTCCCGGGAGAACTTTTTTTTCTTTCATCTCCGGCTTGCCTTTAATAAAGGAACAGAGCTCCCACCTCTCTCTTGCCTTTATTGGCTGGCTTCAGTGGAGATTCGCAAGAGCAATCGTGCTCGGAAGAAGGATGTATAATCCAATAAGATGATGGTAGGGATCTTGACCGTACTTCCGGGATTGTTCTGATAGCCGTGGTATACCTCTCCACTCCTTAAGTAACTCAGAATAAGTTGCCTCGCTGTTGCTACGTCACACTACGTGCTAGCGGCCATTTTTGGGGGCCAATTTATTGAATGTGCCAATCACCTCTTGCCTTTTATAACTATTGATGTATTTTAGTAACATTGTTCAGGCAGGGACCATAGTCTTTACATAGTTCTTGGTAACCAGTTCACTTTAGCCTGCCAAAGCCATAGCCCGATATTTTTGTTTTCCATATCTTGCAATAGTTTCACACCAACCGGGGTTGTCCTTGGGTGCACTTGTATAGCGCGTTCAAGGATAATCGTCGGTTGGTGCCTCATTTCATAAAAAAAGCGTCTACAGGGGCCTCTGCGAGTTGGCTTCGGTCCCTCGTACGCCTTCCAAAGGTTCCGGACCTCAGAGTCCCGAAAAATCTAATGGATATTGGTGCGGATTCTCTTGTTCAATAACTAAACTAAAATTAGAGAATTGCTATCTTTTACTAAAAGGCAGTCAATTCAATTTAATTCCTTTATTTCAATCAACTTGTTGCATCATATAACAGCATTAGGTACATTAATTAAAAATTATTAGAAAAATAAATGAAATTAAGAAAAATACAAAAGAAAAGGACTGCTATAGCTATGCACTAAGTTAGAGATGTCAAACTAGTTTACGCCTTGCGCTTCGCCGTGTTTTTAGACGACATGTTTTTACGTGTACCCTTAATTTGTATGGAAATATTAGTTCAAACTAAAGACAGCTCCAATTTACGTCCGTCTCTTTCTTGTTTTATTAGAGAGAAAAAGATAGCAATAGCCTAAATTAAGTTTAGTTTGCGCACAACAGAATCAACACCATTGTTCTACTCATTATTGTTCTGCCTAGCCTTTTCCCAACTATCTTGGGGTCGGCTTCCAGTCTAACCGGATGCAGCTGAATACCAATATTTTACATGGAGCGACTGCCTATCTGACCTTCACAACCCAGTAACTGGGTTAATACGATACCCTTTGGTAAGACTGGTTGTCAGACTTTCGGGCTTCTGACGACCCGTAACGACTGTATTGTTCTACTCATTGTCACGCCTATTTAGTCTGCATTAAAACACGTATTTTTATTACCTCATACAGTCCACAGTCTATATTGAACCTTATTACAGCATTTTAAGGAACATTTTGATCCAAACGAGAGATCAAACGATGACGTGACCGCATTCCATACAAACATTGTTAAGTATCTATTCTATTAATATAAACACGTGTTCATTGTATTTGCGTTGTTTTTGTGTTTTTTGTATGTCGCGTTGCAAACAGCATTTTCTGTTAATAATATGTATACTTAGATTAAGGTATTAATCTATTGGGCGGAGCACCGCCGTGTCCTCGTGGATGCGATAGGTGGCAGCGACCTCTCGCGCCCGGCCCTGGTTCAGGCCATGGTACTGAGCGAGAGGGAATGGGAAGCAGTCTCCTCCTTCTGCGAAGCAGTAATGCTCGCGAAGGCCGAGGTGGGACGTGTGACGCGTGAGGGAAGCCCAACGGAGTGGCCCTCACGGCCCCGGCCGCTACCACCGCAGGAGAGGCACTGGGCGTAGGACGTCGCGAGACAATCTCCGGCCACCGTAGACCGGGGCCTGCGGTCGGCAAGCAATGTCATGATCAGCACCAGGCCCGTGAGTAGACGGGCCTGGTCTACTAAAAAATCGTAGCATAGCATAGAAAATAAATATTAAAGAATCCTATGTTGCGTTTGTTACAAATAAGATAAAGATAAAGTATATTTACGTTGTTAAAACAGGACTCAAAATGTTTCGTATCCAAAGTAGTAAGCAGAAGTGTTAAAAACGGACGTTTTTGGTACTTTTGCTTTTAATATTAATTATTTTCTATGCAATGCTACGATGTTTTATTCTATGAGGGTGCCACTTGGCCGGTAGTAGACCCTTAATCGACAATCATTTGGTTTTTTTTTTATGGGTGAAAAATTCTTCCTATGGCTTCTCCCGCTCTGGTTGGAGCACGAGTGGGTTTTAGTCAGTAAGAGTCTGACATGCCCTACATGTCAGACTCTTACTGACTGAAACCCACTCCTGTTCCTACAGTTGCCCTTTGTAACTCTTTTGAACAATCCCGCAACCCAAGCTAATTCTTGTGTTCATGATAAACAGGTAAAAGAAATCATGATCCCCCCTCGCTTCCGAGGAGGAGCCACTAACTTCCAAGAGGACATTGCACTGCTCAACTTGGAGACTCCCTTCGAGTACCGCACGTTCATCAGACCAGTCTGCTTGAATTTTGATTTAAAGTTTGACCAGAGACAGTTGCAGCCAGGAAATTTTGGAAAGGTAAGCTAAATGAGAATGAGTAAGTACCATAAAACGGGGTGAATAAGGACGCAAGGGTGAAAAGAAACAAAACATTTAAGGGGGTTTTCACATTGTTTAGACATTTTTTGTAGTATTTAAGTACTCCGAATTAATCATGAATCGATAAAAATCAAATTTCGGCAGTCGGTGTTTGCATTTTATTTTTATTTTATCGTTATTTGACACCAACTTCCGAAATTAAAGTTATTTTTTAATATTTAGTGTATTTTCTTTTTCGGAAGTCGGTTGATTTTTTTGTAAAAGGGATTTTTATTTTTCACTTTTTAGTTGAGAACTAAAAACCCCAATAGAACGTGGAATTTAAAAATACTCGTAATTTATTGGAGAAAACCAAAACGTCATCTACGTATACGTTTTTGTTCAAAAAGCGCTGAAGCAATTTCGATAAAATTTATATGGGACCATTTCGGGAGTATATTTTTTCGGATAAATAATGAATTTTGAAAATCGGTCCACAACTGACAGAGAAATCAGTGGACATACATAAAAAAAAGTGTGAGTACTTATGTACGCACGTAAGAAGTTATACTTCTTTGGCATAACAAGATAAAAAACCAAACTGTCGCTAAGTATACAAAACGAAAACAATCATTCTTCATGAACCACAGACCATAGCTAACTTCAGGGTGTCGGTTCTAGCTAACTTCAGGAAGTAGGTTTTTTGAGACGGTGTGCGCGCGCATCGTAAAAATTTAGTCTCATCATTTTTCCCTAACGCGCCAGAAGAAGTATAACTTTTAAAAAAACATACATACAGTCACAGATAATATAATACTAGCGTACAGATGCCTCATCCCATACAAAGAAACGGTACCGCTGTAACTACGGGTTTTCGTCTGGCACAAGTAACTTTTGTTCTTCGTTCGGGCCATCCTCTACACCTCGCTAGATGGTGTTACCAGCGACGGCTTGCAAGCTGAATGAATTAACTTAGTCTTACCAATATTTTCTCACAAATTGAGAAATTATTTTATATTATTTTTGGCACTTCATAGCAGTTTTACTGTATCAAGATGTGTCACTATTCAAATTTTAAAGAGGCGAATGGATAAACTGTAAAATTTCAAACAGCGCCATCTATTAGTAGGTACATGAAATAAAGATGTCTAAAGATTCGTTCCACTAATCGTCTTTTGAATTGCAAGCCAATTATTCTACAATTTTATGCTTAAGGCAGTTTATTAAATAAGGAAATACATTTTTTGCCGTATTTATTTTCAAAATATGAATATTACTTATATACTATAATAAGATATCGATGCATATTACGCCATCTATTGAGATTTATTTGAACTAAATTTTCTTTGTTCGGGATGAGACCCCGTGATACAGTCGAACATAGGAACCTCCTCCTTTTTCGAAGTCGGTTAATAAAAACTAAATCGATGCTTTGCTAGAAACGAATATTAATGTAACAAAATGAAAATCCTATTAAAAGTTGTGTTTCTTTTCACCCGTTTTTTGGGAGAGGTAGGGGGAAGCATCCAATGACTTCTCCCGCTCTGGGTGGAGTGGGGTGTAACAAGGCAGCGTTAAAGCCTTGTTTATTTTATGACCTCTATTCCAAATTACGTTCATTCCTACATTTTTTTAATTTATAATTCAAATATTACTTGTTTTCTCTGTCAATATATTTTATATTAAAAATCAGTTTAGATTGAGCAGCATTATCATTTTTCTACTCTTCAACTGACAGTTACGAGTACCAGTTTCCAAGAGTTGTGCAATAATACAATTTAATTACGTACCTAGACACAGTGTATGGTGTTCGTACTATTAATGAGTGCTTCATATATTCAAGCCTACTGTTGTAAATAACAAAATATACGTGTTAACTCGTCGTGTGTTATTCCTTCATCCAACTCCTCATCTACGGTCCTCCTACTCTACGGTCGTCTTCTACGGACGTCCCTCTACGTGTCACACCACCACTCCGGCTCCGTTACGTGACATTGGTGTTGATTCTGTTATGCACAAACTAAACTTAATTTACGCTATTGCTATCTTTTTCTCTCTAATAAAACAAGAAAGAGACGGACGTAAATTAGAGCTGTCAAATTTAGTTTGAACTAATATTTCCATACAAATTAAGGGTACCTACACGTAAAAACATGTCGTCTAAAAACACGGCGAAGCGCAAGACGTAAACTAGTTTGACATCTCTAACTTAGTGCATAGCTATAGCCGTCCTTTACTCGCACTGCCTTTTAGTAAAAGATAACAATTCTCTAATTTTAGTTTAGATATTGAACAAGAGAATCCGTGCCAGTGTGGGACTTTTACTGACTAAAACTCATCCCTGTTCCTTCAGTTGCCTGAGTGCCAAAGGGCGCGGGAACTCTGTATGTTGGGTACACCCAAGATATCGTTTCGCTCCACCCAGAGCGGGAGAAGTCATTGGATGATTTCCCACCACCAAAAAAAAAGTAGCGAGTGGTCGACACCGATGGCGTGTCGCGGCCACTCAGTCACATGTGGTTGACACTAAGTCGCGAGTGGCCGCCACCCGCTACGCGTGTGCAACAAGTCCATACAAATTGTAGGTATGAAAATCTTGTAAACTGTTTGTCGCTAGCCACCAGTGGCCGCCATTGGGAGCTTGTTTGCGCGGAGCCTTACCAGGTGCAACTGAATCCTGGAATTATGCATGGAACAACTGCCTATCTGACCTCCACAACACTAGGCTTATCGAAAAATCATCGATAATTTGATATATCGATATTATTTGTTCGATGTATCGATATTTTTGAGCGATATTTAATGTATCGTTATAAAATTCCAACTATCGACAAACAGATTACTTAAGTCTTTACTTATTTTATAAGTGTCTAGCTTATTTAAAAAATGTTCGTTATTCGTAATTACTTAGTTTAGTATTTACTTTATTTACCTAGAAACAAGATGACTAAGGTAGTGCGCGAATATTTTTTTAGAAATTGTACCAATAATTTCGATTTCTTATTGAAAAAATTTTAATATGGATATTGATATTTAAAAAAAAATATCGATACCTATTAGGCATTTCGGACATCCCTACACAAAGCGGTAGTTTAACACGATTTATTAAAAAAAAAACCTTAACGAAATCGTTTTTGATTTAGTAAAACCCAACTGTAGGTAAAGTACAAATAATTATGTAAGATTTAATCACTGTTCTTGTTTGCTACTTGGGTATCGTATTACCCAGTATCTGGGTTTCGGCGGTCAGATAGGCAGTCGCTCCATGTAAAAAACTGTTATTCAGCTGCATCCTGTTAGACTGGAAGCTGACCCCAAGATAATTAGGAAATGGCGCGGGCAGATGACGATTTTTTTTTCATAACCTGCCCCCTTAGCCAAGTAACTTTTATAATAGCGCTAACGCTAACGCTTCGTGCAAAATGAATGGCAAGGACATTACCTGCGGAGAGAACTGTCACGTGACTCACGCCCAGTAATGTCGTTGCCATACATTTTGCATGAAGCGTTAACGTTAACAAAAAGTATTTTGTCTAAAGGCTCTGAATCGACATTCAAGACTAGCTCCAGATAGAGGAACTCTTCGAAGGTCAATAGTACAGACACGATATTTAGTTCGATTTTAAAAATGTTTAAACTATTTATTTAATAAGTTATTATTTTATCTCACCCTAGGTAGCAGGTTGGGGCCTAACATCAGAGAACAGCAAGGTCGAGTCTCAGGTCCTCAAGGTGGTCGACTTGCCTTTCGTGAACGTCGAAGAATGCATCGCAAAGTCACCACCAAGCTTCACAGAGTTCATCACCAGCGATAAGATGTGTGCTGGCTTTGGGAATGGTTAGTCAAGCAACAGAGCAGATGACTCAATTTTAACACGCATAGTTTCAGTCGTAAATATGTAAACAAACCTTAGAAGTTAAATTTGACCCACTACCCGGTTTCCGAGTAGGACGCAGTTATATGCCAACGACCTTGAGTAGTTAGCTTGCGTGTTCTGTGCTGAGTTCACGCAACGCGTCGTACGTCCACCCAGTAATAGGACTCGCCCATCAAGGAATGCTTTCCCTGTCCCAAATTAGAAGCATTATTCATTTATTATACATAAAACAACAGGCATTATACTAAAACACGTACATAGACTAAAAGATAAATAATTAAATTATCTTTAAAATGGTGAAGGTCTCATAAAAATACGCTCAATAGATTTTGCGTGATTCTCAATTATTTAGCCGCGTTAGACAGAATTTTACAAATTAATTACACTATGTTTTAAGTTAATAATTTCAAATATTCACATATCAAATTACGACGAAAATCTTCTAGAGTAACATATATTTTTTTCAAATAAATAAAACTAGTCGTTTAGACGTGATGTTCAATTTAAAATCATTAAGTCGTATAATTGCGCCTTAAGCTGAAATTTTGCGTAGGTAGGACTTACTTGGATGACAATGCATAGTTAGCTATAATGTGATGTGACTTCATTCTAAATCCAATATGGCGGCCTAGTTATTTTTTATACATTTCCATGTTATAGGTATTAAATGAAAGAATTTGTTAAGAAAAACACGAAAAAAAAAAGGGTTTTCCAGTTTTTTGAACTAAAATCATTTTATTTTTACTTTTGCAAAAAGTAACTTTATCCAAAAATAAAAATTCAAATTTTGTGAAAGAAGAAACTTTCAAGTAACAGAAAAACGATGTACATACTGTCATAGGTCTATTATACAGCTTGTAACAAAAACCTTGTCCGATCCTGAAGGGTATTACTTGGTATCGTACCGCGTACACTAATACGTAATCATTTAATGGATACAAGACAATTATTTTTCCCCAATGAAATTAATTTAAAAAAAAAAGAAAAACTTATCAAAGGCAACACTGAGCGCTCGACAAAGTTTACCTACTGCTACTTACAAAGATGCCGCCTGAGCGAGACAGAGTGCCTACAGCGCGGCTAGTGCAGGGCGGTATCTTTTGAAATAAAAATTGGTAATAATTAAAAGATTTCGCCGGCCGGTGGAGTGTTGTCAACTTATGAAAATTTGCCATATTTTTTTTACTTTTAAATTTCGCATATTTTATAAAAATAAAAAATCTTTAACTTTTGGTTTTTATGAGTTACATTTTTTCACAACTTTTTCTAGTACGTATGTTTAAACCAGGAATACGCCTTTATTGGATCGGACAGGGTCTCTGTTACATGCTGTATAGTATTAACTCCGTTTAAGCAGTAATAATGATTTTTAAAATTGTCGTCTTTTTCTTGGACAGCTTTCGTTGGTAAGACTAAACTATATCCACAATGATCCCTATTAAGGCGCAGTTATCCGACTTTTAATGGTTTTTAATTGAATATCACGTCTAAACGACTAGTCTTATTTCTTTGAAAAAAATATATGTTACTCTAGACTAATTCTGTCATAATTTGATCTGAGAATATTTGAAATCATATTTTTATAACAATGTGTAATAAATTTGTAAATTTGTGTCAAACGCGGATAAAAAATTGAGAATCACGCAAAAACTGTAAAGCGTATTTTTATAAAACCTTCACCATTTTAAAGATCATTTAATTATTTATAATTTAGTCTCAGTTTTAGTTTAATACTTGTTGTTTTATGTGTAATAAATTAATAATGCGTCTAATTTCGGACAGCGCTCCTTGATGGGCGAGTCCTATTACTGGGTGGGCATACGACGCGTTACGTGAGCTCAGCGCAGAACACGCAAACTAACCACTCAAGGTCGTTGGCACCTAATAGCGCCTTAAGGACCGATCACAATGGTTGAAATCCTCATCGCGTGACTCGTCTGTGATTGGACGATTCCTGCACGTGTCTGCTTTGCTCCGCCGAGCCCCTCTAGCCAAATAACTTTTTAGTAGCGCTAACGCTTCGTGCAAAATGTATGGCAACGACATTACTGGGCGTGAGTCACGTGACAGTTCTCTCCGCAGGTCAATACCATGCGGAGAAATGAGAATGAGAATGTATGGCAACGACATTTCGTTACCATATATTTTCACTTTACACGAAGCGTTTAGTTAGCGCTATTATAAAAGTTATTTAGCTAGGAGGGCAGCTCCACTCCAGTGGAAACACACCCTTAACGATGCACACTTTTCTTCCAGGCACAGCACTTTGCAAAGGTGACAGCGGCGGCGGGCTAGTGTTCCCCGAGTCTGAACGAGGCTCACTTCGTTACTACCTGCGAGGCATCGTCTCCGTAGCTGTGAACAACGGGAAAGCCTGCAACAGCGACACGCATAATGCGTTCACACAAATACTGATACATGAGAATTTTGTGATGGAGCATCTTTCGGTCAGCTGAGTGCATCCACAGATGGACTGCTTGGAGCTGTAGGGCGATCTGCAGTTTTAATATAATAATTTACTTAACAAACAATTTTAGATTTAGATGAAAAATACTAACAAAAAAAAATATTAAAAAAAAAACAAAATTTAAAAAAAATCATATTCATGTAAAATAAATGTTTTGCTAACTCCCAAAGGTTCTTAATTCTTTATTATGTAGTATACGTACACCATAACAATAGATAGTAGGTACATCATGATAACAAAATTCATGTAGATATAGGTACAAAGGCGAACTAACTCATCATTGTATTCTAATGTTCAATATTCTAAATTCCTAAAATAAAACTTTTTGGCAGACATTTGCAATTTTTTATCCTGTTTTGTTCCCTACCGCAAAATAAAGGCCTCCTTTAGTACTCGTTACATCTCCCTCTATCCAAAGCTGCCAATGGCCATAGTTCAAGATCCTAGAGCTCCCAGAGACTTATTTTTTTAACAATAAATAGAACCGACTTCCAAAACAACAAAAAGTTTAAAATAACTTTAATTTCGGAAGTCGGTGTTTCTGGTTTTGTTTCTTCGTTTTTTCGACACCGAAGAGAGGACATGTCTGTCGCATGCCTGACGAGCTGTGGGCCCGTAAAACACAGGATTGGTGTCCTGACACAGTGACCCGAGGCCGCGGCAGACCACGAAGGAGATGACGAGTGAGCTATTTTGAAATGACAACAATAATAATTGTTGACCAAAAAATATTTGATAAAAATATCATTGAAGAACATCATTTATCTGATACTTCCAAAAGACAGACGAAAATGACAGATTTTTTATTTGACGCATTCTGTATACATTTTTGTACTGTCTCTAAAAAACATGTGTTGTCTTATATAATACTAGCTGTGCCCGCGGTTTCACCCGCGTTTATGTATCTTTCGTAATTTTTTTTTTTTTTCATAAAAAGTATCCTATGTTACTTCTAATACCTCCAAGAATATGTGTACAAAGTTTCATGATGATCGGTTAAGTAGTTTTCGCATGAAAATGTAACAGACCAACTTACATTCACATTTATAATATTAGTACGAGTATGAAGTATGATTTGCATCTCGGTAACTCAACTCAATAACCTAACTAACCTGACGCGTTCACCCGGCTAGGGGGCGTGGCGAGCAGCACCAGGGCTTAGCCTTCTAACTGGTATCTGCTGCCACCCGTAAAAACGGGTGTTTCTTTGGGGTCCCGATGTAGGTATGGAGGACTTGGGTGACTACATATAAGAACCTACCAGACAGGCGATGGAACTAACGCCTGCCGAGATTCTCATACCAATCCATATCAATCACCCATGTATTGCTAAATGTTATACTGTAGGCTCGAACGTATGTTCACGGCAGGTAGGCGGTCGGTCACCGCCTGGTGAGACCCCCAGTTACCTGAGGGAGGCCCAGCGGATGACGACCAGCACAAGGCCGCCGGCTTACAGTGAGCCTACAGTATTCAGTGAGTGGCCCCCGTCTGCCCGGTTTCCAGGTCTAGCCCGTTGCCGTCCGGACCGAGGAGCCGTAGGTGTATGTGTGGGCGGTATTGAATGTGTAACACCGCCCATGTATACATTATGTGCGCGTAACAAGCCGCGCACATGATGCGTGAGTACACATGTGTGTGGAGTCGTGAGTGTCTGGCTTATGTTACGCGACGTGCCTATATTATCTTAGAACACGCCGCGCACAGTGTATGTACTGTTGTGTAGTCATGATGTATGAGTAGGTCGCGTGTAGGTAAGAGCGACTTACCCAGGCGTCGGCTGGTGGCTGGCGGCGGCCTCGCCGTGATATAGGGCCAGGATGGCCACCATGCCCTCCAGCACGGTGATAAGCGGGTCCTGGCCCCACCTAATGGCCTTTATCAGGCCCAGCAGGAGGCCAGTGGCCCGCCTATTGAGCTCCGTTTTCAGAATGGCAGCAGCGGCGGCGCCCTCTGGCGCTTGTTGCTGCATGCGGCATGTAGTCGGAGTCTTGGGAGCCGCCACTGCTGTAGCGGCCTCTCCAGGTGGTAGCTTGAGTTGTTGGGTGATGGGGGGTTGAGGTTTCCTCCCACCCCTCCTCCTCTTCGGGGGGACAGCATCCCGGCTGGTGGGCTCGTTGGCTACCGCCATAAGAGTGGTCCACGAGCCTCATGAACGTCCGTCGTCGTTGCGTCCTGGGCCACCTTAATGGCAGGCCGGGCAGCTCTGCTGGTCAGCGCCACCGTGCCCGCACGCCAGTTGGCGAGCTCCCTGCGGAACGCAGGGCACTCGCGGTGCGACGCGAGATGGGGCCCGCCGCAGTTAGCTCACGTGGTTTTTTTTTTTAATAATATAATAATATAATATTCCACAACTATCACACAACGCCATCTAGTCCCAAGCTAAGCAGAGCTTGTATTATGGGTACTAGACAACTGATAAACATACTTATATATTTCTAAATACATACATACGAGTATTATAGATAAATTACACCCAGACACAGAACAAATGATCGTGCTCATTACACAAACATTTGTCCTGGGTAGGAATCGAACCCACGACCTCCGGCATAGCAGTCAGGGTCACTAACCACTAGACCAACAGGTCAGTTTTTGATTGACTTCTGGCAGTTCAGCCTCTGAGTCTGTCAACTGCTCAACCGGACTTGCCAGTGAAGGCTCTAATTTATTAAAGCCTCCAGCCAGGACTTATTATTTTCCTTACAAGCTAAGTGACTACGCTAAGGGCACCCCCTGCGGGGTACGGGCCTCGGCTTAGGGCGTCACTGGGGGGGGCAGCAAGGGAAGGCTGGATCATGTTACCATTATTTAGGGGATTTGCTTGCTCAGCGGCGCGTGCTGGCGAGAGACGGGG
Source organism: Polia nebulosa (assembly GCA_951329385.1). Taxonomy (NCBI): domain Eukaryota; kingdom Metazoa; phylum Arthropoda; class Insecta; order Lepidoptera; family Noctuidae; genus Polia; species Polia nebulosa. The sequence goes on from OX589615.1 coordinate 16,896,200, forward strand.
AGGGCATTGATTAAGTCTTCGCGGGCCTCTACGGCGGGGGCGGAAGGACGGCTGTGTGCGTTTGTGGACTGTGCTCGTTTCCCTGCGGCTCTCCTTCTCCTGGAGCAGGGTGGTAGGGTCAGCTCACGTGGCTGGCTCCGTACGGGGCCGGAGGCACTCGCGTGCGACGTGCCCCTCCCCGCATCGCACACAAGCGAGCGGGCGGTGGCACTGGTGAGAAGAGTGCCGGAACTGCTGGCAGCAGTGACATTGCGCGGGGCTTTCCCCGCCATGCCTCGACCCTGACGCCACCCATCAGCAGTAGTGAGAGGACGTAGTAAATCCGCCGCACGTCCGGCTGGCTCCTGAGGACTGCGTGATGGATGCAGCCCGGACGTCCTTGGCGGGCCTTAATCATCATCTGCCTAGCCTTTTCCCAACTATCTTGGGGTCGGCTTCCAGTCCAACCGGATGCAGCTGAATACCAGTATTTTACATGGAGCGACTGCCTATCTGACCTCCACAACCCTTGGCGGGCCTTAATGCTCCGCACATATTCGGGCTCGAACCCGAGGCTGCGTAGCTCCTCTAATAAATACTAATTTTAACACACTTTTGTTAGCTTCACCGGTAACTATGTAAAAAAGTAAGTTAAATTTGACCCACTTCCCGGTTTCCGATTGAGCTGAAATTTTGCATAAATATTTAGTTTGGATGACAATGCATAGTCAGCTAATGCAATGTGACGTCATTCTAAATCCAATATGGCGGACTCCAAAGATGGTGGACTAGTTATATTGTATGCATTCCCATGATATGTGTTTCAAATAAAAACTTTTTTACAAAAAAAAAAAAACTTGAGAGGTGTCAAGGGACACCCGGATGGAACGAAGTTCCTTTCGATTAATTAGTGAAGGAATTGTAATATAATTTTATTTTTTTAATTTATAATATTTTTTTTATTATTAACTACGCACACACGCACGCACGTAAGAAGTTATACTTCATCATCTCATCTCATCTCATCGCAGCTCAGCTCAGCTCAGATCAGCTAAGCTCAGCTCAGCTCAGCTCAGCTCAGCTCAGCTCAGCTCAGCTCAGCTCAACTCAACTCAACTCTTTAGCAATAACAACAACTATAACAAAAGTAATTGTAATAAAATTTTATTTTTTTTACTATAGCAAAAAGTGTCGTGACAACTTTTCGTAAGAATTTTTTCCGTCTAGCCCCCTTTCACAACGCGCGATAAGGAACTTCGTTCCAAAAACAACCGACTTCCAAAGAAGATAATAAAAATACCTACACTAAAAATTAAAAAATAACTTTAATTTCGGCAGTCGGTGTTTGTATTTTATTCCTTCGTATTTGACACCGACTTCCGAAATTAAAGTTATTTTTTAATTTTAAGTGTAGGTATTTTCTTTTTTGGAAATCAGTTGTTTTTTTTTTGTAAAAAAGTTGTTTTATTTTTCACTTTTTAGTTCATATACCCCAGAACTAAAAACCCCAATAACATGGAATTTAAACATAGTCGTAATTGGAGAAAACAAAAACGTCATCTATGTATACGTATTTTTCGTTTTTGCTCAGTTTTTCAAAAAGCGCTGCAGCAATTTCGATAAAATTTATATGGAAACACCTCGGGGAGTATTTTCTCTCGGACAAAAAAGAATTTTGAAAATCGGTCCACAACTAACGGCGAAATGCACGGACATACACAAATTTTTTTTTTTTAAAAAAACATACATACAGTCGAACATAAAACCTCCTTTTTCGAAAGTCGGTTAATAAAAGGGTTTGCTGACAATACGACAAAGCGTGTTTTTGAAACTAGGTATATTATTATGAGTTAGCGTACATCTCCGAAGGCTGTTAACAATTCTCTACCTACCTGTTTGTATAGTGAATAAAGTTGTATATTGAATCACTAATTTAGAATGGTGTGCGTGTGTCGGTTATTTTAAACATCAGAGTTACATTTAAAAAACTTCTGTAAAGAATTTGAATTTGAGCATTTTTAGGGTTCCTTAAACTTTCCTATTACTAAGCCGCCGCTGTCCGTCCGTCCGTCTGTCTGTCAACGGGCTTTATCTCATGATACGTAATAGGTTGACAGTTGAAATTTTCACAGAAAGTGTATTTCTGTTGGCGCTTTAACAACAAATAATAAAAATAAATCAAAAATTAAAGGGTTAATAAAGTTAATACTACAATAAACGTGTTTTTTTTGGCTTTTTTTTTCAGTTGATACGGAACCCTTCCTGTGCGAGTCCGACTCGCACTTAGCTGGTTTTTTTGAAGAAATAGTTATTTAATGACTACTTTGTGCTACCTTTCACTGACATTTTATTAATAAAATAATATTGGCACAATGCATTTATTAAATAATTTGAAACATCCATTTCTATTTTATAATACTCATTTTAATTGAATTAATTTTATAAAGCAAAAAATAATGAATTTCAAACCAAACTATGTTTATTACAATTTATTATTATTTGTGGCAATTTTCACAATAAATAATACAAGTAATACAATGGTGTGGCTTAGAAATTATTCACAACTATAATTATATCATGATTTACTTTCTTATATGACTATTCCATTCACTGGGAATCTTTAACATAACTATTTAAAATGAAACAGAGCAGAGACAAGCAAGCCTGTGGTTTCCCGATTCTTGCATGTCTGGATCTGGGACAAGCCCGCCACACTATTCGCAACCACTGCATCTCCTGACAGCCAAAACAGCAGTGGCGACCACCAGAAAAACGCCGAGGCAATGAAGCTCGACGAATCCCGGAGAAACGAATAACTGTCTTGTGGCCCGCAACGAAATTAATCAGAAAATAATAGCGGGGGCGTAAGAAAAAAGCATAATTCCTGTATGTCTCTTCTCTGCTTCAATGGACTAGTCCCAATACCTTAGACCCAAAGAAGACTTGTCTAACAAATCCTGGACCTCAGGCAATGTTCCCAGCAGACTAGAATAATTCACAGAACCACAAAACTAATTATATAACTAAAGAAATTACCACATTATCCTCTGCACATAATCAAAATCTTGCCAAATAACTTGCTTATCAAAGAAAACATAGAATGCAGCAGTATTTATCATAAGATACCACAGAAATTCTGCCATAACCACCGGAAAGGATGGACGACCAAATCTCAACCTTAAAACTATGTACGGTATCAAGAAATACCGAATTTCTATCAACCTTTGCAATGCTAGAGCTAGAACTAAGCTAACGGTGTATGGTAGAAGAAATGATACACAGTTGTGGTCTTTTAAATTATCATAAATACTAAATAGTAAGAAAATATATACAGGCACCATTACATAGATGGCATGATCATACTTTCCATACCAGCGGTTCCATATATAGAAGGTGAAATGTCGGTTATCTGCAAGCAAGTACGAATGCACTAACGTGTTATGGTGGACCATCAAAGTAAAGATGATGCCGCATAATAATACTAGAATTTTCTCTCTGAACATCAGTTTTAATGTTGACTGCACTTTGTTTACTACATATGGAAGACCAAATACTCCATAGAATACAAGGAAATATAGTAATTGTGGTAGGTGAACGGTCGCTTCGTGAGCAGTCTTATCTCCAACTACTATAGAACCGTTGATATACACAAATGTTACAAACATGCTTAGAATAGTCAAATGAGTTAACATAACAGAAGCATCATGGAATGTTACGAACCTAAAAAATGTTGACAGATGTGTTGATAAATGGTATTTGGCAGCACAGTACACATCCCACATACCATAATACCGTTTCAGCTTTGACTTGTCCATGTCTTTGGCTATCAGTGACCGCTTGCTGAGCTTTACATCATTAATATACTGATTACCAAATACCCTTGAGCTTCTGATCAGTAAATCTAATAACTTGTGACCGAAAACCATTGCCACCCATACTACATTTGTCTGCCTCATGACTATAGAAGAAACGCCAGTTATTAAGATTAAAATTAGGCATCTATTTGTTAAACACAGTCTTGAAAACATGAGTAGAAACGTCAGTGACAGCATGTCTGTATAATAAACGTGAGAAAAGAAATACAAAGGCGGTAGTATTGTTAAATTTAAAGCCTGCAAAATAATCTTCATATGATTTCTATCTCCGTAATACACATATTTAAGTATACTTGAGAAAAGTATTAAGTTAATGCATGATGCAATGAGATTCACAAAGCGTAAGTTGTATGTGTTGCATTCTGCAAACAAACCAATGACAGAGGAGACCAAATACAAGCCAGGAAGGGTCGTTATTTTTGGATCCCAATGTGTGAAGTTACCAGTGCAGTATGCTATTCCCTGCGGTATGTGGAAGTGTTCATCGATGACTGTATGTGTGGCTTTGTTAACACTGTTAAATATAAGTTTTGATGCTAATAAGTATGCACACACTTGGAAGAACAGCAGAGTGTAGAATCTAGCTGACATCGACATTTTGGCTGGCTGCTGAAAAAAGAAAAAATAATTTTTAACATTCATAAATAAACTGAAATTGAGAAAGCTGTTGAAGTGTGGGCTAACTAGTGAACTTCTTTCGCCGCTCTTTAGCCATCCCAATGGAGGATACGGGCGTGACGATGATGTTTTTAATTTATAGATTTTTTTAATACACTATTTGAGACTCTTTCAAATTATGATTATGTTACAATCGCACTTTTATTTTCTCGTTCTAATTTTGTTCAGAAAAAGGATTCCACTTCAACTCCTCTTATATGGCACGTAGGTAGATAGAAAGACAATCACACTCTGGAGAAAACACGTTTACATATTATGAATAAGCTTACTACAAATAAGATGATTTTTAAGCAGATCGAAGTGTGCACATGCGTCCCCGAAAATAAAACAAACAAGTTACTAAATACTTTTTAAAAAAGAACTGACGTACCTTGTAAATTAATATATCTCGGCTATGTTTTTTATCAGCTTCCTGGAGCTATATTCAATGATTGTACATTGTTTTTACATAGTTTTTCGTTGATAACAAATTCGCCGGAACGCGAATAAGATAACGAGAAATGGCGGCTTTTTTTGACAATTGATTGACACAACTCAAAATTATGCACTCGCTTGACTGCTAACAAAACGTTTTTTCAGTAATCAATTAAGGTTTTAAGCATCATCCCCGCCTTCACTCATTTTTGTTCAATAAATGTTTATTATGGTTTGCTAAGGCATAACAGGAATTTAGTTATAACAATACCTTAAAATTAGAGAAATTATAAGAGCCCATCATTGTTTTCATAGTGCTATAACAAAACGTTTTATCGGTCGCTTTGTTTCATTACACGCTCATTGCAGTCGACTAATGTAGATCATAGAGATAGAGATAATTTTGATAGGTAGTTGGTCTATTGGTTCCGAGATAACAACGTACCTAAATATATAACTTCTTCTATATGGCTCAATTACACCTTCCGATTTCAAGGGACCCAATTTAGGAACGATCTAAGAAGTATGAAGCGAGCAATTCTAACTGTTATTACACCTTCCTGTTTCCTAAATTGGGTCCCTTAAAATCGGAAGGTGTAATTGAGCCTTTAGAGCAGTTATTGTCCGATTTAGTGAGATTGAAAGGTCCCGATTTGACTTCCTAAATTGTGTACGATTTAGGATAGTGTAATCGCATCACTCCGATTTAAAAGCTAAGTGTTGCCAATTTAGCGACTTTGTCGCTACAAATGGGCTAGTAGTATTTTTGTTTGTGTTTAAAATTAATTTAAATTTCACAAAGTCCCTTTCCCGGAAACAAAATCTGAGTCCGCTCTATTTATTTTTTAGTCCGCTCCTGGTAGAATCAGTTTTAGAGACTTTAGAGCGACTTTTGATATTCTGTCTAAAATCAAAAAATCTCTAAAATTTCTTTACGCTAACGCACGTAGCATAGTAAAACGAGGCAAACTCGATGAATTAAACTGCATTATACAATACAACATAACCAGTCCTGTGCACGTAATTATACTATCAGAAACCTGGATCAAGTCAGAATCTGAAGCAAAAAGTTTGAAATTACCAAACTACACCCACTATTATAATATCAGACAAAATAAAATAGGAGGTGGAGTATCCATATTTGTTCACGACTGCCTAAAACACAGTTATTTAGAAGATCTGTGTAAAGAGGGCAATCACTACTTATGGGTCCACTTAGATAAATACTCGTTGGATATTGGTGCCATATATAAAACTCCGAAATCAAACAAGGATCGGTTTCTGGAGGAATACTCACAGCAGCTGATAAGGAGGAAAAGAACTTTAGTGTTCGGTGATTTCAACTGTGACCTGCTCATTGCTAATAGATCAAAAAATAAATACACCAAAACTCTACTTGAAAATGGACACACAATCTTAAACAAAATTGATGAAAAATTCAGTACACGTGATACAACTACAAAAAAATCGATTCTTGACCATGTCTCATCAAATCTCAAAAATCATCAGTTTCATATGACTATAGTGGAATCACCAATGTCAGACCACAAGCAAATATACCTAGAACTTGGAAAATATAGACCGGAAACGAAAAAGAAAACAAAGTACTACACATTAGATTACACAGCATTATACCATACAGTAGAAAGTACAGTTGTGAATATCTCTGACAGTAATTACGACAGCCTAGAAGAAGTGGTAAAGGAAGCAGTCAATAAAAACAGATTACCAAAATTCAAAATTCAAAATAATCTGAAATCAGACTGGATTAATAAAGACATAATCAAAATGATAACTGAAAGGAATCAGCTGTGGTCTATTCATAAGAAAAATCCAAACGACGAATCAAAAACAAAAGAATTTACAACCCTACGAAATGCCGTGTCTGAAGAAATCCAAAACACTAAAAACAGTTATTATTATAAAGCTTTCAAAAGCTGTGAAAGAAAACCTTTAAAGATGTGGAAGTTAATTGGGAACTTAGCTGGAAACAAAACAAAGTCGTGCTCTGCTCCTTCAAAACTAGAAACACAAACAGGTACAATTACAGATCTTAAAGAAATATGTCATTACTTTAACACCTTCTTTGCCTCTATAGGGTCAATTCTAGCAAATAAAATAAAAAAGAATGCACATACGCAGCCAAGCAATCAAACGTTCTCAAAGTCTAGTTCCAGTGAACTACTAAGTTTAACTCCAGCAACGGTAGAGGAAGTAAGCAAAATCATAGACAATCTCGATCCTAACACTAGTACTGGCCTAGACGGTATTAGTTGCAAAACCATAAAATGCATCAAACACCTTATATTAAACAAAATAACAATGAGTATCAACTATTGTTTAAGAAACGGCTTCTTCCCTGATTCCCTGAAAGTAGCGAAAGTGAGTCCAATTTTTAAGTCGGGGAAAAAAACGGACCCGGGCAATTATCGCCCCATCTCAGTCCTCCCGATTATCTCTAAAATCTACGAGAAAATATTATATGAGCGTTTAGATACCTATCTGAAACATATCAACTTCTTCTCTAAAAAACAGTATGGCTTCCGCGCAAAATCCAATACATTAACTGCAACAATCGACCTTGTGACGAACCTAAAAAATAATATTGATGAAAAACGCGTAGCACTTGGTATATTTATCGACCTGAAAAAAGCATTTGACACAATTAGCCATACCCTGCTTCTTCAAAAACTGTATGATATCGGCATCAGGGGAACTGCCCATGACATGTTTCGGTCATATCTCTCTAACAGACAGCAAATCGTTCGGTTTGGTGATATGCAAAGTACCTGCGAAACTTTAACCTACGGCGTACCGCAAGGTTCCATTCTGGGACCTCTGCTCTTCATAATATATGTGAACGATATACATAAACTAAATCTATCAGGCGACGTAATACTTTATGCTGACGACACCAGTTTATTTGTGTTCGGCAGCAATATCGATCACATGTTTCAACAAGCGCAGCAGGATTTAGATACTCTTTCTGGATGGTTCCAAGACAATCTGCTAACTGTTAACACATCCAAAACCAATTATATTATTTTCAGTGCTAAGAACAAAAAAAAAAAAAAATAGATAATCACCCAATTCTCTGCATAAATAACGAACCCTTGAACAAAGTCGATTCAGAGAGATATCTAGGTCTCCACCTAGATAAAAACTTGACGTGGCAGCCGCATTTAGATAAATTAAGATCTAAACTGTCGTCTATTATGGGTGCGCTTCGTGGTATCGTTCGCTGTTTGCCGAAATCTGTTAGGTATATTATATACAACGCTATGGTTAAACCTCACCTAGAGTACCTAATAGAGGTGTGGGGCACTGCAGCTAAAACAAACTTAAAAGAAATCGAAACATGTCAAAATAAAATAATCAAACTATTGTTCCATTACCACTACCTAACTCCAACGGAGAAAATTTATAAAGAAACGAAATTGATGACATTATCGCAGATTTATAAATATAACACGTGCATATTAGTACACAAGCTGCTAAACAAGGACATACATTCAAAAATAACTTTTACCAAAAAAGGACAAACACAAAAACGTATTACTAGACGAAAAAACAACATCTGCCTTAGACCACCACGTACTAACTATGGAAGGAAAAACATACAATATGAAGGAGCGGAGTTATATAATAAGTTGCCAAATGACATTAAAGAGATCCAGTCCTTTACTCTTTACAAAAAAACCGTAAAACACCACATCTTGAAGGATTTCTCTCGATTTTAATCAATCTCCTACTATTTATAAGTCAACTAGCTTCTGCCAGCGGCTTCGCCCGCATGGTGGGAGCTTATAATCTATCTGTGTCCAAAATTTCATTCAAATCCTTTCAGCCGTTTTTTGCGTGATTGAAACACATGCATACAAACTTACAAATTTTCACATTTATAATATTAGTAGGATGTTACTTCTGCTACCTTTACATTTGTGTCTACTATAATTATCCAACTACTACTAATTGTAAATAAATAATAAGGTGAAAATAAAATAAAAGACTAAGCTTTTAATATTAAATAAATTTTAACAAATTCAAAATATTTGCCCATTTAGTTTGATGTAACGACGTGTAATTGCTATTTGACTTGCCATCAAGAAACGATATGTAATAGTACACCCACTTTTTCTTGTTACCCACTTGCTACAGAAAAGTTGTTTGTGCATTGTTATTAGCTTATTCACGAGTACCCGCCGTTCTTCATAAGTTCGTATTTTTTTTAGTATTAAGATTAACCTGTATTTCTCATGATAAGTGAATTGTATTCTTTTTGAGAAATAAATATCTTAAACCGTAAACCGTCTAGGGACTCGAATTCGTAAGAGTTGGCAACACTGCCGACTTAGGAGCCCGATTTAGGAGTTCAATTTTAGATAGTGTAATCGCTAGTTAGTTTGTTTGTTCCTAAATTGGGTCCCTTGAAATCGGAAGGTGTAATTGAGCCTTTACAGCAATAATATCGACGATGTGCTGGACGTGCGACTACTTGATTTACACTCTTGTGTGTCTGTGTCATTTGTTATCTGTGGTTCTGTTAGGAGTTTATGTATGTAGGTACCTATGCTGCTATGCTGTTGATAACTTGACGACCTTGAGTCCTTGACGTTTGAAAATCAAAATATAACGGCCAACTTACTGATTTGAGAAGGTCTAGGTATTTTTTCTCCACAAAATATTGTAAAAAGAGGCTAAAAAGTTTGAATTGTGTGATGTTATAATTGAATTTTACAACATGGAAGCAAACGATTTCCTAGCGAAAATCAAGGAGAATGTTAACGACAAGAACTGGAGCAACCTAGCAAAAGTTTACAATGATTACAAAACTATTGCGGCCAAGTTATCATCGAAAGAAAGAGGTTCTTTCTCATTGAACCTGCTTTGTTTACTATGCAGGTAAGTTTGAATCCATAACTCACTAAACGAACGCAGTAATTTTTGAAATATTTCTGCCTTGTAAAAATGTACTCATTCTTATAGTGGTACTTATTATATCTATCCTAAGTCTTTGTCCAATGTGAGTTTGATCAAAGAAATAGGACGACTTCATCGACATAGATATTGGACAAAGATATAGGATAAATGTAATACCACCTTAGGGCACACCATGTACTAAACCTTGATTTTCATCTGCTGTGAAATCTCATCAATCACCTATTTATTACCTTTCACCTGTAATATAACGCTCAAATGAGCACAATCTGCCTCTAACTAACTTCATGTTTTCATTAGACAATAAATTGGTCAAACTTGCTCTAAGTTTAGGTTTCCTCCTCGTCATGGCGTGACGGTATTGTACCAAGCACATACAATGAATAATACAGATGCACTGTGTATGATCATCAGCTCCAGAACCAGAACAGAGCTCTTAAACAGGTGAACTGATTTAAATGCAGTTTAATTTATTAGAAAGCAAGTTTTCTAGCAATGGTTCTTAGACACGTTTTATCAAAATCAGTTAGTCCATTTCATGGTCATTAGCTCTTTTGTATTTTTAAATGTTCTTGTGATTTACTTCTTGCGTTTGGGTTTTTTATTTTATTTAATAGGTATCTTGTTCTTTTATACATATATACAATACTTATTAACCCTTATAGTCCCCAGAAGAAGCCCGATGACAACCCGGGTTGTCATCGGGCTTCTTCGACAACCCGGGTTTGTCCGCGGATCTTAAGAGGTAGGAGGCTGGTTTTTTTTTGTTTTCAAACTCAGTTGAGTTTCGGATCCTAAGAGGTTAAATTTTTTTCCAAGCAAACGTTAACCTTGGGTTGACGAAGAAGCCCGGGTTGTCATCGGGACTATAAAGGTTAAGTATGCAATATTGTTAGAGGATAGGAATGAATAAGGAAAAGAAATTCTAAGGTGGTACTTGTTTTTTTTTTTAAGTTAATAGCTATTGCTTACGTTTTCAGTAAAAAATTGGCCAAGTGCATGTCGGATTTTGCACATTAAGGATTCCGTACCATATATTTTAGAGTTAGTAAAGTATACGTAATAATAAACATTATCACCAAATTTCAAGTTCATATTTATTGTTCAATGGGAAGTTACAAAATTCTTCGTAACAAAATTTTTTGACAGACAACGGACGGACAGACAGACGTTCACGTGAGTGACAACAATAGGGCAACACTATCTCGCTAGACTGCATTCCCTAGTTTGTATGTATGTGATCAATCAATATGGTGTGATTGCAAATTGAATGATAACTTTCAAAAATATTCACTACTTTGTTTTGGTATATATTATTGGAATAGTCCATTCATTCATTCAATGATGCATACATAAAAGAAGATAATGAAACAACATCCATTTTGTTTTAACTTAAATATTTATTACATAGAATACATGGCGAACATTTAAAACAAGGCTCTCACAGTATTTTTACAAATATTCCATAAAGTATTATAAACTAATTTTATACAATAAGTCTAGAGATATTTCATATACATATATGCTGACTTTACAACCAAGACATGGGTTGTTTTAAGAATGTAATATATTACGACGGTTTCATGGGTGTAAGAGGGGGAGGGGGTCTGGACTGACATCCATGAATGTATGAGGTAAATATGAACTTATACAGGAATCTCCCTTCCCTTAACCCTGGGTAAGCCTATATTAAATTTATAAGTCTAGATTTTTATTAAACATCACTTCCTCTGTTTTCCATTCGGTCAGCATATACGCTGAGTCACGAGCGCGACCTCGCCTGATCGCCTCGCTCTCCAGATCGTCTAGAGCTCAATACACCTGTCTTTCGCACGGAACTTGCTCTTGTGCCCTCGCAGCACTTAGTATCTGTACTTGGTGGAGTAGTCCTTGGGCGAGACGACGAGACCGCGGCCCTTGCGCGCGCCGCGATACACAGTCTCGACGATGTCGATCATCTCCTGCTTGTCCTCGAGCGGCCAGTTGATCTTGTTGTTGTTGCCGGTGCCCAGGTCGATCATGATATGCTTGTTGCGGAAGAAGAACATCACGGTGCACGGGTCGTACAGCTCGTACCTGCGGTAAACAACTTCTGTTACTTCACGTCATCGGGTACATGGTAAAAGGATGCATTCTAAAGGTTGACAATGTCATATAACTAGTTTCATATTCTTAATGTACACAGAAGTAAAAATATATGTAAACTCAAGTACAAGGACAAACAACCTAGAAGTGATTGCAATTTATTAATATAAAAAAAGTATTTCTTGAAAATCTGAGTTGTAACCAAGTCTGTAATGTGTTTTGCTGTGAGTGAAGTATTTGTTTATCATAAAAGCAAACAATCAAAGTGATGAATATGTTACAATATTAGGCAGGCATGGACCAAACCGATGTTCTATCACATCATTGCTTGCCATCAGGACAGATAGTGGTCAATATGAAAAAAAAACCTTACATTTTGTTAAAATCGGGGACCCTTGTGATGTCCACCAGGTAGATGACTGCAAAGTTCTTCACTTTCTCTGCGATGCTGTACAGCACCTCGTCCATCTTCATGCAGGTGGGGTCCCAGTCGTGGCCGAACCTGATCACCTGCCAGCACACCATTACTATTACATTGATTCCATTCTATATTGCCTACAACGTCACAGAATGTGTGACGTGCTTGCTTTGGAATGTACAATTAGCTTCATAGTTCTAACTGACCGACTCCTGGACAGTTCAAGTGGCTGTCGATGGATAAATTGAAGTGATTTAATTTTATTGGACCCACTGAACACTTAACCCTAGAAAGATAAAAACAAAAAAAAAGAATTGGTCTCTTTATCATTCCTTCCTTTATGGGGAGACAGTGAAATAGCAAATGACTTAGCTCAAGATGGAGAATGATAAAAGTAAGAAAAATTACAAAAATAACCTGTTTTAAATGGAATATCAGAATAAAATCTATTAATATATTATATCTGAAATATAATTTAAACTTTCATAGTACATAAAAAATGTTTCAAATCACAAAACAGACATAATTTTGCATACAAAGAAGACTTGACTGTTTATTATTGATTTGTAAGAGGTTCACAGAATTCTGTTTTTTTTTAGACTAAATATTGTTTTTCTGCTTTAATTTTGTAGTATCTAAATACTTTATAGTTGGTAAAAAAATTTAAGGTTAGCTTAGGGTCCTCTTATGGGAGCACTCATGTTACGAATTCGCTCCTTATGGGATTGATATTGATCCTATCAGTGATCTATTTATATTATTAGTATTGTCTAAGTGTTACTTTGTGTTGTAGTAGCATCAGTCAATCATTAACAATCGCAAATCATAGCAATCTATAATAATAAAACAAAGTAATACAAGTGTACTTTCTTTTTCTTTATATTTGGGTCCTAGAACTTCTGTCCAGTAAACCTAACCTATAAAAAAATGAACTTACCACAACTCGGTCTTCTTCCGACAATATGGCCTGGTCTACTTGCCACCCGTTATGTAGATGTCCCAGCATGTAACTCATCTTTGGGCTTGTTGGTTTATCCTCTTGGTAAAAGTTAAGGTTCGACACTCACTGAAGTGACCTGACTGAACACCTCCCTTCACTTCACTCACTGGTTATTATGACGAAAATTATTTACACTCTTTGGGTTTGAGTGACTGGGTGGTGACCGTGGTTGTTTATTAGCCTTGTTGGTGGATTATTGGACTACCAGTTCGTCGTGATCGTGATTTGATTTGACACTTGACGTAGCTAATAACTTCGGTCGGCCCGCTTTTTTTTCTATTTGTTCTTTTTGAAATAGGCTAAGGTCAGAGACCATGCTGCCTAGTCATCAGTAGTGTATTTTGATTTTTTTTTTCCATTCGATTGCAGATGTAACTCATTCTAATGTTTTTTAGCAACAAATGTGTTGAGTTAGCCTTCCCGGCAAACTTCGCTGAGGTAGAAACAACAAAATTCTCAGCTCCATTTTACCGAGATACCGCAATAGGGATGGGGATCTAAAATCGACTAATCGAAGAATCGATTGTTTGTTCAAAGAAAATCGATTTTTAAATCGTTACATAAGTTACGTTTGTAATTGCATGCTTTGTTTTTTTTAACCGACGAAAAAAAGGAGGAGGTTCTCAATTCGACCGTATATATATATTTTTTGTTGAGACTACGTCATTTATTCACGTCTTGACAATAGGTAAATAATAATTTTATTTTGTCCGTAAATTAGATTATCAAAAAATATTAGACACGTATTTTTTGCTTTACCAAACCCATAAAAAATGGCAAAGATAAAACGCATCAAAGTTTCGGACTGGGGGCTCCTTACCTGACGGACTAATTAGATTTTTTTTAGTAAACTACCCTATTAGACAGTAAATACAAACTCGAAAAAAAATTTATTAATTGATTTTAGAGAAATCGATCTTCTAGAATTCGATTTATTGTGAATCGATTCATATAACCTCGATTTGAAACGATGTTTTCGGAAAAAGTGGTCATCCCTATATGGCTTTGCCCGGGCGGCGCCGCACTGTGGGGCTGAAAATCGATCTTCATAGACTTTAAGGATCAACTTAGTAAATCTTTCTGGATCAATTTTTTTTTTGGTAGAAATTTCACTAAACATGCAGCTTGTGTCATATGAAAATACAGGCATATTATTCGCGCGATGGGCCTTGTTCACAAAATGCCACGAGGCGTAATTCATATGACACATCTATCAACAAATGTCGTTCAATTCCACATAGAGCTTATTCATACTTCAAGCTACTATGAGGCCTATTCAACATATAAATCAACATAAGTAGTGTTCCTACCAGACTGGGTATGATTTAAGAGTAGGGCGATGTCCGCGCAAGTAATGCACCGCGTGGTATTTTAAGTAGGAACAATGTAACAGATGCCGATCGTTCTAGGTGAATTATGTTTCGTGGTATTTAATAGCAGGAATGTCACAGATAATGATCGTGTTAAGTATTCACAAATAATCATATACGAATGATATTTAGTGGTAGTTTGAAGTAGGACAAAATTCCAAATTACTTAGTATATTGAATTAGGTCTCATAGTAGCTTGAAGTATGATTATTCATACTTAAGTAAGGGAGAGAGGGGGGGGGGGGGTGGGGGGGGGGAGGGGGGTTCTAAGTAATTTGGATTTTAAAGCTTATGCTTTAAGTTCAGAACATAAGACATTTATTGTCAGACTTTTTTTTATAAATTACGCCTCGTGGCATTTTAAGAACAAGGCGCCGATCGCGCGAATAATATGCTTGTTTTTCATATGACACAAGCAGCATGTATAGTGAAATCGGGAATCAAATTAAACCCATTCTGGAAAAAAAATATAAGGTTTACTAAATTGATCCCTAGGTCTATGAAGATCGATTTACAGCCACTGTGTGGCGCCGCCGGGGCAAAGCCATCTATGGATGGAGATTTTTCCGAAATAATCGTTTCGAATCGAAGTTAGAAATCGATCTTATACAATTTGCTTTTCGAGTTTGTAGAAAATAAAAAAAATTAAAACCCGACTGTAAACAACAAAAAATTTCTAAACAAGTCACTTTTCAAGCACTCTGATGCAGTTGGTGGTGGTTGGTGTGTACCTACTGTACACACGTAAAGTGGGACTATTTTTTTTCTCGTCTATATCATGATGTGGAGTATCGTTGGATAGGCCATTCAAAAATATTACGGGTCTGTGAAAACCATTTTTCGATTCAGGGATCCCTTTGCGTAAAATTGAGCTTTAAATTTCTAATATTTCCAATGAATTACTCTGTCTATTGGTGAACACCGCATGAAAATCCGTTCAGTAGTTTTTAAGTTTATCGCGAACAGACAGATAGACAGACAGACGCGGCGGGTAGTTTTTAACCGACTTTCGAAAAAGGAGGAGGTTTTTTTAGGATTTTAGTATGCAAAATTCTTTATTTTTTATACGAAAGAATATACTCCCGAGGTGGTCCCAAATAAATTTTATCAAAATTGCTTCAGCGCTTGTTGAGAAACTGAACAAAAACGAAAAATACTTCTACCTCGATGACGTTTTGGTGTTCTCCAAATGTTTAAATTCCACGTTCCATGTTATTGGGATTTTTTGTTCTGAGGTATAACAACTAAAAAGTGAAAAATAAAAAACCTTTTTACAAAAAAACAACTGACTTCCAAAAAAAAAATACACTAAAAATAAAAAAATAATTATCGAAGATTTTGAATTAACAAATAACGAAGAAGTAAAATACCGACTTCCGAAATTAAAGTTATTTTTTAATTTTTAGTGTATTTTTTTTTGAAGTCGGTTGTTTTTTTTTTCTCTGTAAAAATAGGATTTTGCAATTACTGACTTATTGCTTGGGGGCATCGAGATACTCCAGGAACTCTTTTATCACAAATGTGTTCAGTTGATGCCTTCTGTGCGTTTATTACCCGACTTGAATAAATGACGATTTTAATAGACGAGGTATCTTTCTATTCACCTAGGTCGTGCGATGGCTAAGTATAGGACTACTTACGAATCATGATTTCCGAGTTTGAATGAAACTGATTGTTCCTTTAAGGCTAAAAATTATTTAAGGCGCAGTTATACGACTTTTAATGGTTTTTAATTGAACATAAACGAACTAAACGACTAGTCTTATTTCTTTGAAAAAAATATATGTTACTCTAGACTATTTTCGTCGTAATTTGATCTGAGAATATTTGAAATTTTATTTTCATAACATTGTGTAATTAATTTGTAAAGTTACATCTAACGCGGATAAAAAATTGAGAATCACGCAAAAACTATAAAGCGTATTTTTATGAAACCTTCATCATTTTAAAGATAATTTAATTATTTATAATTTAGTCTGTGTTTTAGTTAAATACTTGTTGTTTTATGTGTAATAAATTAATAATGAGTCTAATTTCGGACCGCGCTCCTTGATGAGCGAGTCCTATTATTGGGTGGACATACAACGCGTTAGGTGAGCTCAGCGCAGAACACGCAAGCTAACCACTCAATGTCGTTGACAGATAATAGTCCCTTAAGACCTAACGTAACTACTTAGCGTTAGTACGGTAACTACGACCTGGCAGTCTTCAGCCCTGAACGTCATCAACAATAATCATTATTTTAAAATTGTAAACAAACAGTTATTTTTTCAGTTTATTTAACTTGTTCCTGCCCCCGTAGCATGACCATTTCTATCTCTATTCTACCAAGAAAAGACAAAGTTCTTTCTATCCAATTTTGTCGAGTTCGATTTGTCTTCTGCCCGAGCATGGGGCGCCGGGCGACCCGTAGACTGGTGTTTCTATGAAGACAAAGACATGTATTCATTCATTCAATAATTATTAAAATATATTACTATTTATCGTCTGTCCGTCTGTCCATCTGTCTGTCTGTCCGTCGTCTGAAAAAAAAAAATATTGCATCTAATCGGAGCCTGTCTGTACGTCTGGCCGTTTGTCTGTCGTCCGTCTGTCCATCTGTACATCTTTTCGGCTGTCCGTCTGTCTCTGTCCATCTGTCCGTCGTCCGTCTGTCCGTCTGTCAGTCTGATCTGTCCGTCTTCCGTCAGTCCGTCTGTCCGTCTGTCAGTCTGTCTGTTTGTCCGCCGTCCATCTGTCCGTCTGTCCGTCGGTCCATCTGTCCGTCGTCCGTGTGTCCGTCTGTCCGTCTGTCAGTCTGATCTGTCCGTCTTCCGTCTGTCCGTCTGTCTGTCTGTCCGCCGTCCATCTGTCCGTCTGTCCGTCGGTCTGTTTGTCCGGCGTCCGTCTGTCCGTCGTCCGTGTGTCCGCCTGTTGTCTGTCCATCTGCCCGTCTGTCAGTCTGTGAGACTGTCCGTCTGTCAGTCTGTGTGACTGTCCGTCTGTCAGTCTGAGAGACTGTCCATCTATCAGTCTGTGAGACTGTCCGTCTGTCAGTCAGTGAGACTGTCCGTCTGTCAGTCTGATCTGTCCATCTTCCGTCTGTCCGTCTGTGCGTCTGTTCGTCTGTCCGTCTGTCTGTCTGTCCGTCTTTCCATCTGTCCGTCTGTCCGTCACAGTTATTCTGCGTCTCGTACCTTTGAAACCCTCGAGACGCTACGCTCAGGTTTCTACATTAGAACCACTCGGTTCGCTCATGGTTCAATCCTAGAATTCTTCGCTAGCTCAGGCTTCAATATAAGTACTCGCGCCAACTTTGCAGCCTTGCATGACAAATAACAATTTTATGAAAAGGTATAATGTTGGCTACATTAAAACTTTTCTAAAAAACCTAACATGTTTAAAAACGAAGTTCAAAAAAAAAAAGAAAAAAAAAAATGATGAAGATGGTGACTTCAACTCTTAATTTAATGGCTTTTGTGGAAGATTCACCACAATTTTCAAGTACCTATGTAATGAGTCACAAAATTGAGTTTTTTTTAAATCAGTAGAGAACTTGTCTACGTCTAATGTGATGTAGACTATTTGTCCCTGTTGAGAAGAAATGTTTCTACCCCCAACACGGCGTAGCATGACCATTTCTATCTCTATGTAGAATAGAGATAGAAATGGTCATGCTACGCCGTGAGTAAGGATAGACTAGATAGTTGGATACAAGTTCTTTCTATCCAACTATGTCGAGTTCGAGTTTTCTTCTGCCCGAGCACGGGGCGACCCGTAGACTCGCGTTTCTATGAAGACAAAGACATATTCATTCTTTCAATTTCGTCTGTCCATCGTCTGTCACAAAATTTTGTGCGACTAATTGGAGCCCAATTGCTGTCACTTACGTATCTGTCTGTCCGTTTGTGCGTCTGTCCTTCGTCCATTTCTCCGTCTGTCTGTCTGTCTTTCTGTCCGTCTGTGCGTCTGTCTGTCTGTCTGTCTGTCTTTCTGTTTGTCTGTGCGTCTGTCCGTCTGCCCGTCTGTCTGTATGTCGGTCGTCCGTCTGTCCGTCTGTCCATCTGTCTGTCTGTCTATCCGTCTGTCAGTATGTCCGTCTGTCCATCTGTCCGTCTGTCCGTCTGTCGGTATGTCCGTCTGTAGGTACGTCTGTAAGTCTGTCCGTCTGTCCATCTGCCTGTCTGTCCATCCGTCCGTCTGTCTTTCTGTTTGTCTGTACGTCTGTCCGTCTGCCCGTCTGTCTTTCTGTTTGTCTGTGCATCTGTCCG
Source organism: Polia nebulosa (assembly GCA_951329385.1). NCBI lineage: Eukaryota > Metazoa > Arthropoda > Insecta > Lepidoptera > Noctuidae > Polia > Polia nebulosa. The sequence continues at coordinate 16,915,207 of OX589615.1, forward strand.
TCTGCCCGTCTGTCTGTATGTCGGTCGTCCGTCTGTCCGTCTGTCCATCTGTCTGTCTGTCTATCCGTCTGTCAGTATGTCCGTCTGTATATCTGTACGTCTGTCCGTCTGTCCATCTGTCTGTCTGTCCATCTGTCCGTCTGTCCGTCTGTCGGTATGTCCGTCTGTAGATACGTCTGTAAGTCTGTCCTTCTGTCCATCTGTCTGTCTGTCCATCTGTCCGTCTGTCTGTCGGTCTTTCTGTTTGTCTGTACGTCTGTCCGTCTGCCCGTCTGTCTTTCTGCTTGTCTGTGCGTCTGTCCGTCTGCCCGTCTGTCTGTATGTCGGTCGTCCGTCTGTCCATCTGTCTGTCTGTCTATCCGTCTGTCCGATGATGTAGACTATTTGACACTTGTTGAGAAGAAATGATTCTAACACTTAAAAACAAAAGTGTTAAAAGTAGAGAAAAATTGGTCATGCTTTGCATTGTAGACTTTTGTCGACTGAAGAATAGAAACATTTCTTCTCGTCAGTTTTAACATCGCCATGCTTAGGACGGTAGAAATCTTTCTACAATCTGTAATTTTGTCTATTCTTCCATCGACAAAACCCGTTTCTACGGTGGTCATGCTACGCGTGCTGTAAGCTTGAAATATAGAATACAGTTCATACATGAATACCAATTAAAAATACGTTAAAAATTGCAAAATAACTTTAATTTCGGCAGCTAGTGTTTCTGGTAACTTTTTCACAGTTAGTTACGGCACCCCACAACTAAAACTGATAAACTGATAAAGTTCTGTTGCTGTTTGTGAAATGAGGGTGAATTGTACACGTCATACCTACCCCTTCAAAGCGTACCGTCATGATGTTATGTTATGAAATTGAGTAAATAATAAACAGACATGAGATTTTAGCAATCCCGGAAGACTTGCTATCATTTATTATTGAAGTGTTCCATTGTCTATCTCCAAAGTTCTTTATCAGTTTTCACCAAATTTAAACAGAACCACTTCGAGATAATAATTATCCCAGCAAAAAAAAGAAGCAAATAATTGATCCATAAATTGACGGAGAAATCGGTGAATATACAAACAAAAAACAATCTTACAGTCGAATATAGAACCTCCACCTTTTTAGAAGTCGGATAAAAAACAGGTCAAGTGCGTGTTGGACTTCGCAAATTTTAGGGTTCCGTACCAATTTTTGACTATTTATGGCTTTGGATCAACAATATGCTTTACTGTAAAAATTTGAAGAATGTATAGCTCCAACCGTTTGGCTGTAAAACCTGTGTGACAGACGACGGACAGACAGACAGACGGTCAGATGGACAAACGGACAGATGGACAAACGGACAGATGGACAGACAGACAGACAGACAGACAGACAGACGGACACGTGAGTGACAGCAATAGTTAAACAAGTTTGATTGCCCTGACTTGGTGGCTGGTTTGTGTTACCTGGTTCCTCGAACTGCATGGACGGGAGGTACGCACCAGGCAACTGTATTTGCTACGTGCTTTGTAGATCCAATGCTAGTGTGCGTGTTTGTCTGTCTGTCTGTCCGTCTGTCACAGCCAATTTACTCCGAATCTACTGGTCCGATTAAGCCCGTCGATTACGACATATTTTCTATATAAATTTTCAAGGGACCGCACACGCAGCTATAATTTAGATTTCTATGACGTCATCAAAATATTTCGACATAAAATATATATCTCGGTATATTTTGGCTTATTGATATATAAGGTGTTAAAAAATTAACCCTCGAAACTTTAAGGAGTGCTTTGGACCATCGAACTGAATAACTTTTACTATGGGACCAACTTTGAAATCGGGAAAAAAAAATCAGCTGTTGCCTACATTTATGTTCGCAAAACTCGTCAAAATGTACGGAACAGCTGAATCTTTTTTCGTGATTGAAGTCCAACTTTGAGGTCCCATAGTAAAAGTTATTCAGTTCGATGGTCCAAAGCACTCCTTAAAGTTTCGAGGGTTAATTTTTTAACACCTTATATCATCATCTGCCTAGCCTTTTCCCAACTATCTTGGGTTCGGCTTCCAGTTAACCGGATGCAGCTGAATACCAGTATTTTACATGGAGCGACTGCCTATCTGACCTCCACAACCCAGTTACTGGGTAATACGATACCCCTTGGTAAGACTGGATGTCAGACTTTCGGGCTTTTAATACCTTATATATTTTGATATATTAATATATATTTTGAGGTTAAAAACATCCCGTTTTTAATGTTACTAATTATTACTAACATATTAATAAGTTACTTTCTTACGAACTAGATCCTTAAATTACGTACTTTATTTAATTAAAATACAAGTGTAGCAATTATAACAAATGATTGAAATATGATTTGTTTTTAACTCTTACCTCAAACACCGCAAGACGTTCTTCAGAACTAATGCTTTTGCGCATAACCGTATCATGTTTTATTTAATCGTATTTTTTTTTTTTTTGGAAGTCGTTTGTTTTTTATAGTCAATGGAGGCGATATATAGAGTCTGTCTGTCCTGATATTTCTCAATCAATAGTTCCAGAGTGTGAACATTAAGGACATAATAATGCCTGAAATGTACAGAAACTTAAAAGTTTCTGTCCATTTGAGGCATTTTTATGTATGGCTGATTGGCATTCCCGTTTGTACAAATTCCATTGAAAAATAATTACTTATAAGATAGTAAATATATGTTTATGAACCATGTAAAAATATACAAACAATTATTTTTCCAATTTATTTTATCTTTTTCAGGAACCTAGACAAGGCACCGACATGGAGGGATAGCATAGACACCAAAGACTTGCTCACTTTGACCATAGACTGCATCAGAGAGACCAGAGGACTGAACAAGCCTGAACAGGTCAAAACATTGGCCTGTATCTACCATATACATAGATATGTTGTTAGGAAGGTATGTATTAACTTCATAGTTTATTAGGGTTCCGTAACCCAAAGGGTAACCAGCAGAACCCTATTACTAAGGCTCCGATGTCTTCATGAAGCATAATAGGCAGGATTTGAAGTTTTCACAGATTGTGTACAGAGTGTAAATAAAAGGTGTGACCATATTTAAAAAAAAAAAACCTACTGTAAAAAACAACTGCTAAGTTCCAAACAAGTCACTTTTCAAGCAGTCTGATGCAGTTGGTGGCAGTTATATTAGTTCAATTATTGATTTCATGCCACCAACTGCATCAGACTGCTTGAAAAGTGACTTGTTTGGAACTTTTTTAACTGTCTTTAACAGTCGGGTTTATTGAAAACAAACCCAATTTTTTATTTTCTACATTTTATTGAGTTATGTTATTGGAATCGCCTCCTAGAACCTTTATACCCCACTTAGGGCCGATTTCACCATTCGCTCTATAAACTGAGTTTTACTGAACTAAGCTTAGCGTAAAAAATAAAAAAGATTATAGTGAGTTAACCTTAAAAGATAGACATATGCTGTCGTGTACTTTTTTTTAGAACTTTAAAAGGAGAACAATTCCGTCATACATAATTTTTGCGTAACTTTAACCGTTTACGCAGCACACGCAACTGAAGCTCTCAATAGGATTTTTTTTTCCCGTTATTGCCACATTTTTCATTGATGCTTCGCTCCTGTTGGTCGCAGCGTGTTATATATAGCCTATAGCCTTCCTCGATAAATGGACTATTCAACACAAAAATATTTTTTCAATTCGATCCAGTAGTTCCTGAGATTAGCAAACAAACAAACAAACTCTTCAGCTTTATGACAGCGGCTAATCACGTTTAAGCGAGCTTAAACGCGTTTAACTGGGCGTTTAGAATTGGTGAAATCGCCCTTAATATATTTTGTTTATGGCGTCTGGTTGTCGCCATATTGTATTTTGATTACTGTCATGTCTTTAGTAGCAGTCGTGAGATTTGATTTGGTCTATAAAGCACCACAAAGAAACAAACATACATACATAGGCTGATAAACACATTACCCTCCCTTGCGTCGCACAGTCGGGTAAAAACTGCTACTGGTGCCGATTCTCTTGCTGAATATCTTAACTAAAATTAGAGAATCGCTATCTTTTACTAAACGGCAGTGCGAGAAAAGGACGGCTATAGCTATGAACTAAATTAGAGATGTCAAATTAGACCGTGTTTTTAGTCGACATGTTTTTACGTGTACCCTTAGTTTGCATGGAAATATTAGTTCAAACTAAAGACAGCTCTAATTTACGTCCGTCTCTTTCTTGTTTTATTAGAGAGAAAAAGATAGTAATAGCCTAAATTAAGTTTGTGCATAACAGAATCGACACCACTGCCCGTCAAAGTTGTTCAACTTTTTCAAAATAATCATAGAAAATACCCAAAAAAGAATTTGCACCTCCCATAATAATTTTGATCAGCTGATGATAACTTTCGAGGAGCTCGTGGCTAAAGTAATAGCAGCAACATTCCATGGATGGATGGCTATCTTTACATACCGAGAGTTCTCTGTGCCTCGGAAAGCACGTTAAGCCGTTGGTCCCGGCTCTCAATCGTGGATCTTTTGACAGTCATTACGGGTCGTCAGAAGCCCGAAAGTCTGACATCCAGTCTTATCAAGGGGTATCATATTACCCAGTAACTGGGTAGTGGAGGTCAGATAGGCAGTCGCTCCAAGTAAAATACTGGTATTCAGCTGCATACGGTTAGACTGGAAGCCGACCCCAAGATAGTTGTGAAAAGGCGCGGGCAGATTGAATTTTGACGATAACTTTGTATGGAAGGTCAAATTTTTTTTTGGAAAGTTTCTGTAACTATAAAGAGAAAGTTGTTAATTTCCATGGGCAAAATCAGTTTTAAAATATGACTACAGCTTTCCGGTACACACTGTATATTACCGCTATTATAACGATCTCTATAAAGACGCCTGGGTCGCGGATAAATTCGTAACAGAGTTACCGCGCCCCTGGGCACTCGGGAAAGGAAGGAAAAGGGGGTTTTAGTCAGTAAAAGTCTGACACGCCCTTCCGCTCCATCTAGAGCGGAAGAAGTCATAGAATGATAACCAAACACCAAAAAAAATGGGGTAACCCTTTACAGTCCAGTCTCCCCAGCAGGTGACCAATTATATTTTTATTCTACTAAGAATAGACAAAGTTCTTTTTAACTAATTTGACATCTTTTCGGCCCGAGCATCATGCTTTACACTGAAGAATAGAAACATTTCTTCTCTTCAGTTTTAACATCGCCATGCTTAGGACGGTAGAAACCTTTCTACAATCTGTCATTTTGTCTATTCTTCCGTCGACAAAACCTGTTTCTATGGTGGTCATGCAGATACAACCTGACACTGACCTGCAAATTGCAAAATACGTAAGAAAATTTAAATTTCGCGGGCTACCCTGGAGCTTTCACCTTAAAGGTATTAGATTATACATAGGAAATGGTGTCATGAATACAAACCCTGAAAAGTCTGTTGTTTTTTTTTTATATTTCAGAACGCCCCAGTACCACCAGAATTAATACTCAAATTATCTTTTATGGCATTCGAGGCAGACTCAAAGAATCTATTAAAAGAATACTCTAAAACATACTGGAATATTATTGCTGACAGACTGGTTTTCATAGAAAAACTAAAGGGAAAGGCGATACACAAGTTGTTACCAAAGCTAACCGAAGATGTGCTCAAAACGCTAGATATCTACGATACAGCGCAGTTCTGTGTTAATATTTTAGTCTTTTTAGTAAAAAAACTTCACTTCATATACAGTGAAGCTTATGCCGAACAACTAAATGGGTTGTATGGTGAAATATTTGAGAAATTGTCACGGAAAGGTGATTTAAGTGCATTCAAGAAGTTTAATGAGAAAGATATATTAGATTTGTATGTGAAGTTCAGTGATTGTCTGTTTGTGATTGCTGAGAACTCGTCGAAGAACGGTTTTAAGTACTCTGCTTTGACTGTAGCGGTCAGGGCAACAATTACGTTACTCGGACATCGCTCAGACATATTCCATTGTCTCCAAACATTTTATCTAAACTCCTTCTGTGATATATTTGTCAATAAAACCACATATTTGGATGCAGTATTCAAAAATCTCACGGTTTCTTGCGGGATCACTGAAAAATTGGGTTATAAAGATACTATGGTAGCCACTTATCCATTCATCAGTCAATTTCTAAGACTCTTCATTGAATATTCAGTTAACAATTCAATTAAAAACAATTTTACACAAGAAATACAAGATAATTGCCTGAATTTCATGATAAAAATACTGAACGAATTGAAGCATTGTGATCAACTTTTGAAATGTGAGAATTGTAAAGTTAAATCAGGTCTTCATGATGCTTTGAGGCTTTCGTTTTTGCTAAAACATTTAATCACAAATGCTGTGCAGAATAACTCTGAATTAAATAATTTAATACCCTTATACAACACAGTTATAGACAGACAATATACTATAATGGCTGAATTAAAGAAACTGGGATGTGTTAACTATGAAAAATGCTATCGAAAACTGCAAACAGACACGCATAATACTGCTATCTTACTAAATAAGAACCAAAAATATGATTTTTCAATCAATTTATTCGGAATTTATATTAAAAATGAGTTCAGTATAAGCAATAAAGAGTTACAATATCAAAATGTAGCAAGAGCATTTTACAATAAAAGCATTTGCGAATTAGATCATAAGAAACACGAAAATGCGCTTTTGGATGCTTTTCTGAGCCTAATATTCTCAAAAGAACTGAACTCCGATAAGTATATGAGTTTGGTGATGGATATCAAGGCTAAAGCATTGAAATGTGGTGAGAAAAATGATGAAGAAGATGATGATGATGAGAAGAATGATGATTTACAACTACTCTCGGTGGTGGAAGCTTGTAAAAGGGCGATGGAACAGAAAATCTACGGCGATTTGACGCCGTTCTTGAAAGATGTCACATTCAGGTACTTATGTTTATTTCTTCTTAATCATCCTAGCCTTTTCCCAAAAATGTTAGCTCGGCGTCCTCTCTAACAAGATGTAGCTGAATACCAGAATTTTACATGGGCGAATCTAACTTTCACAGCCCAGTTACTAGCTTATACTTCTAAAAAAGATTAGTTTATTTTGCACAAAAATGTGGTGGCTTGTAAATGGCCTGTTGTGATCTACCTTAATATTATGTTTTATTTCGTTAGCTTTAAGCCATCCAAATAGGTAATTACAACACCCGTATGTGTCGCCTTTTAGCTTCGCGAACTTGGCTGACACACTGCCATGTGTCTAGATTATTATTAGTATCATCAAATAGAGCTAATCAAATATGGCAGTATATTACACTAACGGAAATCTAGTATAACCCACGGCTGGTGTTCTACTTTCGACCCTCCTATAACTTTAAATCTGTTTGTCTTACACAATTGTTATTTTACGTATTTAGTGCGATTCGGCAAGTTGACGCATAGGTACTTGACTAAATTGCATCGAAACTTGAAAGACGTAACAACTTGCCAAGTCGCATTATTGAGTGGCAGAATTATATTTCTCCAAGCCCGATTCATCATTGGACCTTTGGATTGGTACTTGGTGAACATCCCACCCATACGCACTTCAAAAACGTTTCAGGAACACATTCATTGTGCGTATAGCTAACGAGTGAAATTCCCTGCCGGAGTCTGTTTTTCCTGATAGCTACAACCTGTGGGGCTTTAAGTAAAGAGTGAATAGGTTACTTCTAGGTAAGCGTGCTCCATCGTCGACCACATTATCGTTTACCATCAGGTGAGATAGTGGTCAAGTGGGAGCCAAACAATGATAAAAAATTAAAACTTCTAGAGGACTTGGTATTTTTCTTGTTAACAGCGAAGACATTTTAGAGCACTTGGCATTTGTTCACATTTATCTTTTTGGTGGGACATTGGTGCCGATTCTATTGTGCACAAACTAAACTTAATTTAGGCTATTGCTATCATTTTCTCTCTAATAAAACAAGAAAGAGACGGACGTAAATTAGAGCTGTCAAATAATTTGAAACTAATATTTACATACAAATTAAGGGTACACGTTAAAACATGTAGATTAAAAACACGGTAAAGCGCTAGGCGTAAACTAGTTTGTCATCTCTAACTTAGTTTAGAGCTATAGCCGTCCTTTTCTCGCACTGCCTTTTAGTAAAAGATAGCGATTCTCTAATTTTAGTTTAGTTATTGAACAAGAGAATTGGCACCAATATTTACACGGAAGAACTCACGATGGTAAAATTTCTTTTTCAGCTCACTGCTAAAACACGAATTTGAAATGTACTGCAAGTTATGGCCTTCCATAGTTCCTGTAGCCGGAGTTTGGCAGTCCCTAAACACTTTACTGAATGGAACACAAGAGACTTGGATGAAGGGTAAGAGAAACAAACATATAGTCATAATTTCAGACGAATTACGTCCACTTGCAGCGGTGGCTCAGTGGTAACGGCCCCGACTTACGACGTTGTAGGTCGTGGATTCAAACTCAGGCAGGCGCTTTACTTTGTGTCATTTATTTCATCACCACTGCTCTCAAAACGGTGAAGGAAAACATCGTGAGGAAACCGGCATGTCCTAGAACCAAAACTGCGAAGACATGGTATCCACCAATCCGCCAAGTTCTAAACAAGTTACTATTCAAGCAGTCTGCTGCAGTTGGTAGCATGAAATCAATAATAATTGATATCAAATAAATACTAGGTCCGTAAAATAAAATCTTATTTTAAAGAAATATTCGGCGTACCCAATATTTCTTTAAAATAAGTTTTTATTTTACCTGCAAGTTATTAGCATCTAAATATCTATATTTTTGAACGACTTCGAAAAAGGAGGAGGTTCTGTGTTCGACTATAGGTATAAATATATTTTTTTTATGTATGTCCACCGATGGACTGAGGAGGAGGGAGGGCAGGAGGGTGTGGACCGATTTTCAAAATTCTTAAATTCTCAAAAACGTTATCGCCCGAAACAATATTTCAAAAAGGAAATGTAGGTAATTGCCTCCAAGACTTGCAACTATCTCACCGCGTATCGGTACTTCACAATCATCTTAAACTAATTGTATTTTTCAGTTGAAGATCCAGAGTCACTTCTGTGGACACTACTAGAAGTGATATCTGTCACTCCTGCGTCAGTAAGGACGATACACAGTGACTATTTTAAGGTTATAGTCGACGATTTATTGGGAAGGATTGATCAAATGCCAGTAAGTATTGAATTATACAGCATGTAACAAAAACCCTGTCCGATCAAATAAAGGCGTATTCCTGGTTTAACATACGAGTACGTAATGGAAAAAATAGTAAAAAAAAGTAACTCATAAAAACCAAAAGTTATACTTACAAAAGTTAGCGAAATTTAACACTACATATGGCAAATTTTCATAAGTTGACAACACTCCACCGGCCGGCGAAATCTTTTTATTTTTACCTATTTTTATTTCAAAGGGTACCGCCTTGCACTAGCCGGCGGTAGGCACCACTTTTCGCTTTGACGGCATGCGACAAAGAGCGCATAATAAAGGATCAAAAATACCGTCTCGCTCAGGCGGCTTTTCTGACAAGAAACTGTAGGTGAACTTTGTCGAGCGATCAGTGTTGCCTTTGATAAGTTTTTCTTATTTTCTTTAAATTAATTATTGGAATTAAGGAAAAATAATAATCTCATATCCATGAAATGGTTACATATGTGTGTACGCAGTACGACACCAAACAATACGCTTTAGGATCGGACAGGGTTTTTGTTACATGCTGTATTTTTATTTAGTATTTAGGTTTTTTTTTTAAATTTGATAGGCATGCGATTGACCACTATCTCACCTGATGGTAAGCGATGATGTGGTCGAAGATGGAGCAGTAATTCCTAGTGAGACGCGACGTTTAAAAAAAAAAAGCTCAATATTCAATAGTTGCTTAGAAGTAACCTATTGACTCTCGACTTAAAAAAGAACTCCCAGGTTGTAGCTGTCATGAAAGAAGATCCTGCCAGGGGGTTCCACTCCTTAACTGTGTGTACAACGAACGAATGAATGTGATCCCAAATCGTTTTGTGCGTATGGATGGGATGTCCACCATGTACCGGTGGCGCATGGCCGTACATTTAGTGGTGTGATGATGGAATTCCAATAAAAAATCCTTCATTTGTGGTCACTTTAATTATATATCGGGTGTAAAAAACAGTTTCCGAAGCCGAAAGCCACATATTCTACCCATTATTTGGATCATTTTTTTCCACTAGACCATACCTGGGAAACCACTGGTTCTGGAGATATTGAAAGTCAAAGTCGCATTTTTTTTTCTTTTTTACGAAAATGAGTTCTAAGTGTTATTACTAAACTTTTTTCCAAACAAACATTACGTGAATTTTCGTTTTTTTTTTTCGAAATTACGAATTTGCAGTTACGAAAACGCAATGAATATCAAACGTTTCCGACAAGTACCTACGTGGCTTAGAGCGAAGGGGCGGGGTTTAACTCTACTTGCCTGTGTTCGCGTTACATTGCGCGGAATAAAAAATAGTTTCATTTTTCATACCTAAAAATAAAAGTCGTTTCCCAGCAATAATTTTTGCGCAAAACTACTTATGCGTAGTTAACGACTTTGTGATGTGTTTTTACACCTTGTATATAAGACACTTGTCATAATCTGATGCTTCTAGACCCAGTGGTTTATGGTTTACGAATATGTATAAGAATTTAATAAAATAGTTTCATGATAATTTCAGGAACCTCTTTCTTCAGACATGAGGGTGGCAGAGACAATACTATTGTTCCTAAAAGCTGAATATGATATTGCAGAGGCTAGCACCAAACATGGCTGGAAAGTTACTGAAACTGTAAGTAAAATAACCAGTAACATTCTGTTTTTTTTTTATTGTTGATAGGCACGCGTTAGACCACTATCTCACCTGATGGTAAGCGATGATGTGGTTGAAGATGGAGCACGCTTGCCTAGAGGTAACCTATTCACTCTTGACTTAAAGACTCCCAGGTTGTAGCTATCAGGAAACACAGACACACCCACTCCCTAGCTGTACGCACAATGAATGTGTTCTCAAAACGCTTTGTGCGTATGGATGGGATGTCCACCATGAACCGGTGACACTTCGCCGTACGTCTTGTGGTCCGTTGATGAACCGGGCTTGGCGGAATCTAATTATGCAATTCCGTCGCACACTCCCCAAAATGTAATCGATAGAAAACCGACAGGCTAGCAACTCGGCGTCTATGCTCAAGACTTTGGAGCTTCGACTCAATGAGCCTATCGTTGCCGATGATCCTCTTGGCTCGTTTCTCAATTTACTCAAGGGCATCAAGCTGGTATCTGGCAGATAAATTTGATTTTAAAGTGTTATTCTTATGTAATTATAATAGCATTTCGCCCGTGACTTCCTCCGCGTGGATTTCGAAAATACAGCTCATAATAAATGTTATAGCCGTGATAGTTTATAGCCTATATCATCCACAGTGTAGCTTTCTACTGGTGAAAGAATTTTCAAAATCGGTTTAGTAGTTCCAGAGATTACTTGCTACAAACAAAATTTACCTCTTTATAACATACTAGCACTTTGCCGGCGACTTCGTCCGCGTGGATTTCAGAAATTTATAGCCTATGACACTCACAAATAATTTGGCTTTCTTGTGGTAAAAGAATTTTCAAAATCGGTTCAGTTGATCCAGAGATTACTCTCTACAACCTCACAGACTCACAAACTTTACCTCTTTATAATACTATAGTATAGATTAATAAAGACTAGCTTCTGACAGCGAAGTCGCCCGCGTGTAATTTTATTAAGTTATACAGGGTGTAACGGAAAGGTGTGGTCATATTTAAAGAACCGGTTCTGCCCATGGAAATGAACAACTTTCTCTAAGAAAAAATAGAAAGTTCCCAATAAAAAAAAATTGGACTTTCCATACAAAGTTCTTATCAGCTGATCAATATTTGTATGGGAGGTAAAAATTTGTTTTGAGAATTTCCTCAGATTTTCTTGAAAAAAGTTGTTCAAATGGATGGGCAGATGCAGTCCTTAAAATATGACCACACCTTTCCTTTACACCCTGTATAGTCAGCTACCTGCCAGTAAAAACATACAGACAGGACCGGAACAAAGATACAGACATAGGTATCGTGCGAATAACTATGAGCTTAAAAAAAAAACTATGTTTTTGACATTACAGTTAATTTTATTATTTGCATTGGGTATTAATTACAAAAAGACACATTAATTTTATTTATTTATATTGATAATAGGTTTTAAGCACGTGGCGCCGTCTACACCGCCACTTACGAACTACGTCCCACAAATCCTGTATTTTACAACAGCCCGTAAACAATCATCGGGCGGTTGCCCACCAGACACAACACCCGTCTGGTCAGAATACCCTGCTTTTTAGGGTTACGTACGCAAAGGGTAACCAACGGAACCCTACTACTAAGCATCCACTGTCCGTCCGTCCGTCTGTCAGCGTTATACTAAATGACAATATACTAAACGAACATGAGAGAAAATGTTGTTTTGTTAAAGAATATGCTTTTAAATAAACTGAACGTTACATTAAATGATAATAATTATGTAAATTGTTCTTATATGAAGAGATGGGAGCATATATTCTTATATTAAATCAGCGGCACCCAAATTAAACAGCTGGCGAGATGCAGGATAACTGTATCTTTTTTGTTTTGGGTTGGAAAATCTTCCAATGACATGTCCCGCTCTGGGTGGAGCGGGAGGGCGTGTCAGACTCTTACTGACTGAAATCCACCCCTGTTCCTTCCTTGCCTGAGTGACCAGGGGAGCGGTAACTCTGTTTCGAATTTATCCACAACCCCTGGGCAGGCATCGGCCATGACGGGCCCGTCATGGTTTGCTGACAAATTCTCTTGATCGGCGCGCGTGGAACACAACGCACCGTCGACTCTCGGACCTGGTGCTGATCGGACGGCGAGCTACCTACTACTCACCGTCCGCAGGCCCGGATAACTGTACCCTACGTGCCTATCTCAGGGAATAAAGTCGGGATGTTACATTTCAGAGCATAGACCCAGACCTAACGCAAGCGATGCGCACTATTGCGCAAGAGCACGATGCCTTGCAGAGAGCGTTACAGGCCGTCGAGATATGGACGGAATTGGCTGCAGTTATGGATACAGGTAATATTATAATAATTCTTAAATATAAAATAAATCTCTCCAATCCCACCGTGAAAATATACGGGGTATAACCGACGGAAATGGGTAAATAATAAATTATGTTTTTCTTACTCCTCCGCTGTCTTTTCTGATTAATTTCGTTGCGGGACCCAAGACAGTGGAATCGTTTCTCCGGGACTCGTCGAGCTTCATTGTCTCGGCGTTTTTTCTGGTGGTCGCCACTGTTGATTCTGGCTTACAGGAGTTACAGTTGTTTGGGAATAGTGTGGCGGGATGGTCCCAATAAAAAAAAATTGAAATAAGTACGTAATAAGTCCATGTAAATGAACAAATTATCTTCAAAAAAGCCATAGGAAAATCCCAAAAAAAAAATTGGATTTTGATACTAAGTTATAATTAGCTAATCAAAATTAGTCGATACTAGTATGCCATGCCAAGCCATGGAAATGAACAACTCTCTTCATAGATCTATGACCCCATTGAAGAGAGTTGTTCATTTCCATGGCCAAAAGCAGTGTCTAAAATATGCCGAACCATTTTCGTTACACCCTGTATAAACACTTTTACAAATAATATTCCTCACTGTTCAGGCTTCTCTATTCAGAGTTAACAAGATAATAAAGGACTTACGAAACGCGTTAAAAAATCTAGCCTCGTAAAATAATAAAGTAAAGTGCAAAATTATCGAATTTCAGTGACCAACAAACAACTCCTGCGCATGGCAATGCAGTTAGCTCAAATCTTCGTACAACAACTGCTCCACTTTAGCAGGCCTGCGCATGCGCTGCAACTAGCCCATGTATGCTGCAACGTCGCTAGATATACTGATGACAAGTACGTATAAACACAACACGCCTTCTGCCGTTGAGATAAGGTTTAGTTTCCACCAGCCCGCAATGCAGTTAGCTCAAATCTTCGTACAACAACTGCTCCACTTTAGCAGGCCTGCGCATGCGCTGCAACTAGCCCATGTATGCTGCAACGTCGCTAGATATACTGATGACAAGTACGTATAAACACAACACGCCTTCTGCCGTTGAGATAAGGTTTAGTTTCCTCCGGCACGCACTGCAGTTAGCTCAAATCTTCGTACAACAACTGCTCCACTTTAGCAAGCCTGCGCACGCGCTGCAAATACCCAATATATGCTGCCAAGTTGCTGAACATACTGATGACAAGTACGTAAAAACACGCCTTGGTCCGTTGAGATAAGGTTTAGTCTCCTCCGGCACGCACTGCATTCAGCTCAGACGTTAGTGCAACAACTGCTCCACTTTAACAGGCCTGCGCACGCGCTGCAACTAGCCCATGTATGCTGCAACGTCGCTAGATATACTGATGACAAGTACGTATAAACACAACACGCCTTCTGCCGTTGAGATAAGGTTTAGTTTCCTCCGGCACGCACTGCAGTCAGCTCAGACCTTCGTGCAACAAATGCTCCACTTTAGTAGGACGGCTCACGCGCTGCAACTAGCCCTTAGATGCTGCCAAGTAGTGCTAGAACTAGCCCATATAAGCTGCAGTCGTGGGTCCAAACAGTCTTCGTAGCACAAACCAGTCTTCGAATTACTTGATGCTGTTTTTAGTTTACGTCTAAGAAAATACAGTCGTCTTTCTTATCGTTTCGCACAAACAGTTTTTCAAATGAAAAGTGATCTTTTTGTCAATGAAATACAGTCGATATTGAAGTTATACTTCTTTTGGCGCGTTAGGGAAAATGATGAGAGTAAATACGGTGCACGCGCATACCGTCACAAAAAACCTACAGCCTGAAGTTAGCTAGAACCGACACCCTGAAGTTAGCTATGGTCTGTGGTTCATGAAGAATGATTGTTTTCCTTTTGTAAACTTTTTGACAGTTTAGTTTTTTATCTTGTTACGCCGAAGAAATATAACTTCTTACGTGCGTACTTAAGTACACACACACACTTTTTTTTATTACCACTCGTCAGTCGTCAGTGCTGTCGTTTGTGACACGACCGTCACGTTTCATACATTTTCAACTTGAAACCGTTAGTAGTTGCACAGATAATATAATAAGGGGTGTCTCAGAATGTTTTTCGTTTTTAGATGTTAAATAAAAAAACAACAATATCAATTAAAACTTGATTTATTTATTGTTAAACTAAAGAGCAGTTCTTGAAGTTTATTTATGAAAAACAACCGTTTGCAAATGCGCACCATTCACAATATCGATCAGAATTAACAGTCTGAGATCGACCTCGGTCATCCTCAAAAAAATAAGGACCGAAAATTCCTTGACTTGATATGGCAGCCCAAACAACAACTTTTGGCGAGTGCAACGGCTTCTGATGCAGTTTTAGCGGATTCTCGGAAACCCAGTATCTGCAATTTTGTTTATTCACGTGACCGTTGATGTGAAAATTCGAGAATGAAGAATGAATGAATGTAGAGACAACGAACAATAGTGTAGGAATCGTTGTTTTTATAAAACGCTCGCACGCAAAACGCGTGCTTCGGTCCCGTGAAACGATTCATGGCTACTAAACTTAACAAGCCGGCCAAGCGTTTGAGACCACTTCCGTCCCCCTGCTACCTGCGGTTGGCGCGTATCAAATGCAATTCAAAAACGAAAAACATTCTGAGACACCCCTTTAGCGTACAGATGCCTCATCCCGTACAAAGAACAAGTACCGCCGTAACTATAGGTTTTCGTCTGGCACAAGTAACTTTTGTTTTTCGTTCGGGCCCGTCCTCTATACCTCGCTAGATGGTGTTAGCAGCGACGGCATGCAAAATGAATGAATTTACTTAAAGTCTTACCTATATTTTCTCACACATTGAGAATTTATTTTATAGTATTTTTGGCACTTCATAGCAGTTTTACTGTATCAAAATTTGTCACTATTCAAATTTTAAAGAGGTGAATGGATAAACTCTAAAACTTCTAACAGCGCCATCTATTGGTACAGGAAATATCTAAGGATTCGTTCCAATAATCGTCTAAATTTGAATTACAAGCCAATTATTCCACAATTATATGCTTAGGGCAGTTTATTAAATAAGAAAATACAGTTTTTACCATATTTATTTTCAAAATGTTAATATTACTTAAACTTCAATAAGAAATCGATGCATATTACGCCATCTATTGAGATTTATTTGAACTAAATTTTCTTTGTTCGAGATGAGACCCCGTGGTAGTTGTAAGAAACTGCTCACTCGAAGATAGTTTCGACTTTTAAGCCGTCTTCAAACCAGTTGCGACCGTTTTCGTCGTCGGAAAAACGGTTGCGTCTCGTCCACCTAAAAATTCGACAACGACCCACCAAAACTCTTTTTTTTTTAAGAGTTTTAATTTTTTTTTTATTTCACAGAGAAGCCTACCTCCGGAACGCAGGCATACTCATCTCTCACATGGACAAGGCTACCCCTCCACTGCAATCCATACTTTCCCAAGCTTCAGAATACTGGCCGGCTGTCATACAAGCTGCGGGTAGCTTGGAAACTGCCATTATTTTTGTGTGCGACGCCGCTGTAAGTATATTTCTTTTTTTTTAACCGACTTCCAAAAGGAGGAGGTTATCAATTCTGATGTTTGTATTTTTTTGATGTCATCAGATCTATATGAAATTTAAATGGTCGCATTTAAATTTCATATAGATCGATGATGCGTTTCGGAGACAGACAACAGAAATCTTCAAAAAATTATAGCAAATCAACCGCGATTGCTGCTATCGGCTAGATATTCATTGTTAACATAATTTAATGGAGAAACACAACTAGAAAGTGAAAAATAAAAACTTTTTCACAAAAAAATAGAACCGACTTCCAAAAAACACAAAAAGTGCAAAATAACTTTAATTTCGGAAGTCGGTGTCAAAAAACGAAGAATCAAAACCAGAAACACCGACATTTTTTGTGAAAAAGTTTTTTTGTGTTTATAATTTTTTTTTTCACTTATGCACAACTAAACTAAATAACTTAATAGATATATAATTCCCGAGTCGGGTGGTGTCATCATCATCTTCCTGCCCTTAACCCATTTCTTCCATTCTGTCCTGGCAGTCGTCACGCTATCACTAACTCCCTTTTCTTTCCTATCACTCCTCACACAATCCATCCATCGTTTCTTTGGCCTCCCTCTCCCACTCCATCTACATTTATATTCATTACTTTTTTAGTTACATGTGTTTCATCCCTCCTCTTCACATGACCATACCAAGATAAGCGGCTCCCTTTCAACTTTTCTGTGACTGGCGCCACTTTTAAACTACCTCTAATGTACTCATTTCTCACTTTATCCATTCTTGTTACTCTACACATCCATCTCAACATTCTCATCGGGCGGAGTACTATTGGATTGTTTAATTTGTAATTACTCTGTAGCAGCCCAACAGTGAGCAGTGGTGGCCCAGTGGTAACTGCAGCGACTTACAAGTGGTAGGTCGTGAGTTCAAACCCAGGCAGACGCTTTATTTTGTGTAAATTATTTCATCACCACTGCTTTCGAAACGGTGAAGGAAAACATCGTAAGGAAACCGACATGTCCTAGAACCAAAAATTCGAAGAAATGTGACATCCACCACCCCGCATTGGGCCCGCGTGGTGGATTACGGCTCACACCCTCTCACAGAGAGGAGACCTGTGCCGCAGCAGTGGAGACATTAAAACTGATGATGACTGTAGCAGCCCGGAGATTTGAAGAAGTTGGTGGTATTAATTTAAAAAGAAAGGTTTGAACATCAATAAAGTTTCTCGACCAAAAATAAGAAAAAAAGGAGAGAATCCAGTTGAAAAGTTCACCGAGGTATTTAATGCTAATTGTATTTTCTGCGAATGCAGCAGAATTTTGCTACGCCTTTAAACATTCCAGACCTATAATAATCTGCCCAGGGGTTGAGGATAAATTCGAAACAGAGTTACCTCGCCCTTGGGCACTCAGGGCAGGGAAGGAACAGGGGTGGGTTTTAGTCAGTAAGAGTCTGACACGCCCTCCCGCTCCACCCTAGAGCGGGAGATGTCATTGGATGATTTCCCACCCCACAAAAAAAGACCTATAATAACGGAGTGACAGCTTTTTATATGTCTTAAATATATCAATATGTGGATTATCAGCATCACTGTGACAAGATTTAATAAGTTCCAGTGTTTCTGACGGAAGAGGAACCTCCTTCCATACAAAATCTTCGTACCGAAATTCAAGCGAAGTGGTATGCCTATAGAGTTTATTGTCAAGGATTTTATAATTTGGATAGGCATCGGGGACGCTGGTAATCCACATCTTGCACAGCCTTTCCTGAGGACTATGAGAGTAAAGGAACAGAGAGTGTACCTATGTCTGTGCACACGCTTGTGCACTATAATATCTCATGCCTATTTGGCTAATAAATCTAATCGAAATTTGGTCGGGAGGATTATTAAATGAGAACATACCACCATACACCACCACCACTACCACCATACCGCCATATAGCTACGCTTGCTGGGGTTGGTCCGTGGATGGGTGACCATCACCTCCGTGCCTCGGAAAGCACGTTAAGCCGTTGGTCCCGGCTGTCAATCGCGGATCTTTGACAGTCGTTACGGGTCGTCAGAAGCCCGAAAGTCTGACATCCAGTCTTACCAAGGGGTATCGTATTACCCAGTAACAGGGTTGTGAAGGTCAGATAGGCAGTCGCTCCATGTAAAATACTGGTATTCAGCTGCATCCGGTTAGACTGGAAGCCGACCCCAAGATAGTTGAAAAGGGCAGGTGGTGATGATATGATTATTAAATGAGAACATGTGTCTTTTTCAGATATACTACAATAAAATCGGACCGGTAGGAGTAACAGCCATATTGGTGCAACTAGCCCAAACATGGATATTGAAGTCTTATAAGAAATATCCTGATATTAACCGTGAGTATTTTATTTAAGTCATTTAAAAACTTGGGAGCCTTTAAGTCAAGAGTGAATAGGGTACTTCTAGGGTGCTTCATCGTCGACCACATCATGGCATACCATCAGGTGAGATAGTGGTCAAACGCAACCCAATGAATATAAAAAAATGGTTTTGTAATCTAAATGAAAAATACCAGTATAAGTTCATTTATATGTACTATTCTAATAGAGGGACATCTCAGAGCCGCCAGAAATTATTCTGATTAACAAAATGTGTAAGCAGATTTATTACATTTACCCCTCCTCCCCCCCCGCCCTCCCCCTTGTCAGCAAAAGTAAGCAAAGCTCTTACCTGCCCTTCCGACGCTTACGTAAACGTTGGTCTAAGCATTTTACTTTTAATGTAAGTATTCTGTTTTTTTTTTATTCATTCATGAGCAGCAGAATCGTTTTCAAACATAGACAATGGTGCGGATTCTCTTGTTCAATAACTAAACTAAAATTAGAGAATTGTTATCTTTTACTAAAAGGCAGTGCGAGAAAAGGACGGCTATATCTATGCACTAAGTTAGAGATGTCAAACTAGTATACGCCTTACGCTTCGCCGTGTTTTTAGAAGACATGTTTTTACGTGTACCCTTAATTTGTATGGAAATATTAGTTCAAACTAAATTTGACAGCTCTAATTTACGCTCGTCTCTTTCTTGTTCTAATAGAGAGAAAAAGATAGCAATAGCCTAAATTAAGTTTAGTTTGTGCACAACGCAATCAACACCAATGTGTGGGTTGCCACGTGCCATCTAGACCCCCCCCCCCACCCTCCATGTCATCAAAAATAAGCAAAGCATAGACCCCCATATAATAATTCATAATTAAAATATATTATAACGCCTAATTAGTTATTATTATGGTCTAAGGCCTGGTCGCCGCCTTTTTTTTTCTTTTTCTTTTTTCGAGTGGGATCATAAACAGAAGACCGATATTTGGGCATAGTTAATTTAATAGGAATAAATGAAGCACTTTCAGTCTGCGATAATTCAATAATAATAATTTGGGAGGGTGCTAAATGCCTTCTCTGGTGTTTAAATGTATGCTAAAAAAATTGGCCATCGGCCCAAGCCAGCTAGCAAGTATGCATACGTACTAGCCTAGCCTAGTAGCTGGCAAGTACATAAGTATGTACTAACATTACACCCACATAGAGCAGTGGTGGCCCAGTGGGAACAGCCGCGACTTACCACTGCTCTCGGAACGGTGAAGGAAAACATTGTGAGGAAACCGGCATGTCCTAGAACCAAAAATTCGAAGACATGTGACATCCACCAATCCGCATTGGGCCCACGTGGTGGATTATGGCCCACACCCTCTCACAGAGAGGAGGCCTGTGCCCCAGCAGTGGGGACATTAAAAGGCTGATGATGATAATGAGACACCCACTCATTTTGTTAATCACTCTGACGGCTCTGTGATCATAGACTACTGGTTCAAATTGACGAAAATGATTGATAAGTAAAAGCGTTGAGCCAATTTTCAAAATTAATATAATTTATCATTTACCTTTTTCCCAGTGGATCTAGCAATAGGCAGACTGATGGAGGCTCAGAGCCTCCTCTGCAGTGATTCAGGACCCAGCACGATGAGCGCCGTCAACGGTACTCAACGACACTATCTGTCTATTTGCAATTCTGGTAAGTTGTTTAAAATTATTATATTTAAATTTAGATTTTAGAGTCGAGAATATTCTAGAGTAATAATCACGTAATACATCCACACACTACATACTAGAGGAGCTCGTGGCTAAAGTAATAACAGCCGCATGGGTGGATCTATCAGGTTAAGCTACGCTTGCCGGGGTTAGTCCATGGACCATCTTTACATACCGAGAGTCCTCCGTGCCTCGGAAAGCACGTTAAGCCGTTAGTCCCGGCTGTCAGTCGTGGATCTTTGACAGTCGTTACGGGTCGTCAGAAGCTCGAAAGTCTGACAACCAGTCTTACCAAGGGGTATCGTATTACCCAGTAACTGGGTTGTGGAGGTCAGATAGGCAGTCGCTCCATGTAAAATACTGGTATTCAGCTGCATCCGGTTAGACTGGAAGCCGACTCCAAGATAGTTGGGAAAAAGCTGGGCAGATTGACACTACATACTATAAATACTTCCTACTAATATTATAAATGCGAAAGTTCGGATGGATGGATGAGTGTTTGTTCCTCAATCACGCCAAAACGGCTGAACGAATCTGAATGAAATTTGGCACAGAGATAGATTATAGTATGAAATAGCGCCTAGGCTATAATCTATAATGGCGGAAGTATTCTTTTTTTTTAATTTTGGCTTCGCACGTTTTGTGCATTTAGCCAGTGGTGCCGATTCTCTTGTTCAATAACCAAACTAAAATTAGAGAATCGCTATATTTTACTAAAAGGCAATGCGAGAAAAGGACGGCTATAACTTTGAACTAAGTTAGAGACGTCAAACTAGTTTACGCCTTGCGCTTTACCGTGTTTTAAATCGACATGTTTTTACGTGTACTCTTAATTTTTATGGAAATAGTAGTTCAACTAAATTTGACAGCTCTAATTTACGTCCGTCTCTTGTTTTATTGGACAGAAAAAGATAGCAATAGCCTAAATTAAGTTTAGTTTGTGCACAGTAGAATCGACACCAGTGTCAAGTTTAGAAAGTATTTAGTTTTAGATACATAATACTGTCACTTTTTCTATTAGAATGCAGATGTAACACATTCTAATGTTTTTGCAGTATTTGACAGCAAATGAGTCGAGTCAGCTTTCTCGGCAAGCTTCGCTGAGGTAGTCAATACTACGACAAGATTATTAGCTTTATTTTACCGAGGTCGCGCCTGTTTTAATGATTCCACATATTGCTTAGTTGTGTAGACACTTGAGACACAAAACTACACCAATTTTTGTTTGTATTTTATTTCTTCGTTATTTGACACCGACTTCCGATATTAAAGTTATTTTTAAATTTTTAGTGTATTTTCTATTTTGGAAGTCTGTTGTTTTTTTTTTTGTAAATACCTTTTTTAATTTTTAGTCTGTTGTCCAAACAATCCAAATAACATGGAACGTGGAATTTAAACATACTCGTAATTGGAGAAAACCAAAACGCCATCTATGTATACATATTTTTCGTTTTTGTTAAGTTTTCCGGAAAGCGCTAAAGCAATTTCGATAAAATTTATACGGGACCACCTCGGGAGTATATTCTTTATAATAAAAAAAGCATTTTGAAAATCGGTCCACAACTGACAGAGAAACCGGTGTACATACATAAAAAAAACATACATTTTTGACATGTTTAACCGATTTTCGAAAAAGGAGGAGGTTCTATGTTTAATTTAAATTTTTGACATTTTTAATTTAGTTTATTGACATTTTTAATTTAATTTCTTGACATCTTTGAATTTGTTTGGCATACGAATGTAATTTAAAGTTTTGAATGTATGTATGTATTTGAATTCTATGTGCAGCCTGAAATAAATTAAAATATTATTATTATAGAACCTCCTTTTTCGAAGTCTGTTAAAAAAGGTCAGTAGTTTTAACATGGGCGTCTATATGTCCAGCTTCAAGTATTTGAATTTTATGGGCTTATCATTCATCATTCTCCTCCCTTATCCCAATTTATTTGGGGTCGTCGCAACATGTCTTTTTCTTCCATACTCCTCTATTAGTCGTCATCTCTGTAGTCACCCCATTTTTACCCATATCCTCTTTCACACAGTCCAACCATCGTTTCTTTGGCCTTTCCCTACTCTTATAGCCATCCATATCCATACACATTTTATGACTTAAATTAAATTATTATTGATGTGAAACATCTATAGCCGCACGTAAAACCGATTTCTGGCGTGGCGACGCATGCCGTGGCGACGCGTCGCCACGCTATACGATGTTTTTTTGTTTTGTTATTACACCATCAATAATTCAAAATGCTACAGAAGTTCATGTCTCCCAAACATCTATTGGCGATATGTGTGCTTCACACGTTAAACTAGAAGATGGAAGTGAATTGATGATGATTGTTGTGTACATTTCTCCTAATAAAAAAATAAATGACATTATTTCATTTTTACACGAGAGATTATTTCCGTACAGTCACAAAGGTTCAATAACTTTCAAAACCAATGAAGACACACTACCATTGATTTTAGCTGGGGATTTCAATGTAAATTTTGCAAAAGATGAATCAACACCATTAATTACGTTTCTCCAAGAAGAATTTCAATTGCAAATTAATAACAATCCAAGAGAACCTACCACCAGATACGGAACAACAATAGATGCTGTATTTATTAGATATCTTGATAATGTTATGTCCAATACTTTTGTAACATACTTCAGTTACCATCGACCAATTGTCACAGTAATACCGTCCTCAGAGGCAACATCGAATATAACTATTACCGAAGTCACTGATTAAACGAATTAAGTAGTCACGATTTGAAATAAATTCGTAAATTTTTGTATTTAATGAAAATAAATGTTTATTCAATAAAGAGTCATCGTTATCTGGAAAAAAATCGTAATATTTTATTTTATCATTATGACATATTTAGTTCCTATCACAATATGTTCTTTTCTGCATATTACTTTTACAAAATAATGTCGATGTTTCACATCTGCCAGGCGTCCCGTGACGGCTCACATTTTTATTATACAGGGTGTAACGGAAAGGTGTGGTCATATTTTAAGAACTGCATCTGCCCATCGATATGAACAACTTTCTTCAAGAAAGCCTGAGAAAATTCTCAATCTTTTTTTTTACCTCCCATACAAATATTGATCAGCTGATGATAACTTTGTATGGAAAGTTTAATTTTTTTTTTTGGAATCTTCTTTTTTTTTCTTAGAGTAAATTGTTAATTGCCATGGGCAAAACCGATTCTTAAAATATGACCACACCCTTCTGTTACAACCTGTAGAACCTCCTCCTTTTCTTCTTTACGTTTGTATCTGTAGTGATCTAATGTCATTGTCATTGATCGAGACGTCATAGACCTACGTTTCGTCTATGGCGCGTAGTGGTACACCGCACCAGAAACGATAGGTATCACTAGGCATTAGTTAATTAGTTTAGTTTTATTTTATTTTTGCTTGGATACTGGGCTTTTGAAAATTAATGTGCGTTTTGTAATCTGTGCAAAATAAATAATTTTTCTTTCTTTCTTATTTATTTAATCATTTATGTACACACAGAGACACAGTAACAATAAACATAATTATAAATATAGTACAAAGGAACTGCTTATTTCTTTAGAAATTTCTACCAGCAGACCTGCGATAGGAGAAGTGAGAAAGAAATGTAGACAAAAGTGTGTAAGAAACAGAAAAAAGAATACAAGATGTCTTTTGTCTTTCTTCTTTTTTCTTTATTTTCTTTTGTCTTTCTTCTTCTTTCTTTCTTTTTCGAAGTCGGTTAAATTTTTTTTAGTAATTTTAACATGGGCGTCTATATTCCCAGCTGCAAAGTGGTACCCCCGCCGGCTCGTGGGCCTGACGCTGAAGCAGCGCATCTCGTGCAGCAGCGCGCGAGCCGTGCGCACGTCTCGCGCGCTGCAGCTGTGGCGACGTGCGCGGGCAGCATGCGCGGTGGCGCTGCCGGCCTGCTCGGCGCCGCAGCAGGCCGACCTCTACGCCAACATCGTCAACGTCTACAGGATGGATGACGCTCAGGTTGGTATTTGTTTTCGCGTTATTTTATTTTATTATTGTGGATAGAGTAGAAAATTATAATTTGTAACCAGCATGGCACATATATACTATTTAATATTTTCTTATTACTTTACACTATTTATTTACGTATTTTAATTACAATATTACCTAATACATAAACATTGATATTTAATTCAGTTATTATTTTATTTACCCTCGTCCGTGCGTCACTGCGGGGTGCTAACTGAAAACCAGCGCTAGGTGTCCAACGCCCAGCAAATGCTGAGATGGTAACCCTTTCGGTATGGGCACGCTCAGCACAACTTTATTGTATCTTTGTGTACCTACTGTTATTTTCTTTACCTTTTGTTTGTTGCTGTTGTGTTGTGTCTGTGTCGAATAAATGTTTATTCTATTCTATTCTATTTTATTTTATTAATTTTAGGAAATCTTACAGCTGATACATTTCAATATCCCGTAACTTGTAAGAGGAGCCGCAACAGCCGCACGGGTCTATCCATCCCGAGAGTCGACGGCGCGTAGTGTTCCACGCGCGCCTCAAAGAGTTGTCAGCAAGAGACGGGGCCCGTCATGGCCGATGCCTGCCCGGGGGTTGAGGATAAATTCGAAACAGAGTTACCTCGCCCCTGGGCAGTCAAAGGCAGGAAGGAACAGGGGTGGGTTTTAGTCAGTAAGAGTCTGACACGCCCTCCCGCTCCACCCAGAGCGGGAGAAGTCATAGGATGATTTCCCAACCCACAAAAAAAAAAAAAAAACGGGTCTATCCATCAGGTTAAGCTACGCTTGCCGGGGTCGGTCCATGGATGGGTGACCATCTTTACATACCGAGACTCCTCCGTGCCTTGGAAAGCACGTTAAGCTGTTGGTCCCGGCTGTCAATCGTGGATCTTTGACAGGAGTTATTACGGGTCGTCAGAAGCCCGAAAATCTGACAACCAGTCTTACCAAGGGGTATCGTATTACTCAGTAACTGGGTTGTGGAGGTCAGATAGGCAGTCGCTCCATGTAAAATACTAGTATTCAGCTGCATCCGGTTAGACTGGAAGCCGACCCCAAGATAGTTGGGAAAAGGCTAGGCAGATGATGATCTTGTAACAGTATGTAGAAGATGGCCAATTACAAGCTTCCACTGATAAATAATGTGAACAATATAAACAAATACACGAAAACAGCGACGCATGAATTACACAAATAATGCTGCATATACAGGGTGTAACGGAAAGGTGTGGTCATATTTTAGGATCTGCATCTGCCCATCGATATGAACAACTTTATTCAAGAAAACCTGAAGAAATTCTAAAAAAAATTTTTTACTCCCCATATAAATATTGATCAGCTGATGATAAATATGTATGGAAAAACTAATTTTTTTTTGGGAATTTTCTATTTATTCTTAGAGAAAGTTGTTCATTTCCATGGGCAGAACTGGCTCCTAGAATATGACCACACCTTTCCGTTACACCCTGTACATCCCACGCTCAAAAAAAAAAACAATAATAATAATTTAAAATTAAAAAAAAATACTAAGTAATATGTGAAATTTTGATGTACAATAAAGAATTAAGAATAGAAAGAAATTGTTACACTTCGAAAAAGCAATTACTCAACCTTTTCTTCATTTCTTTAATACTACTAGTGAATAGAGGTGTGTAACTCTTTACGGAACCGACTCACTGATCCGGCTCTTTGAAGTGATTCAAAAGATTGGTTCAGTAACTTCGTTTCAAACGCACCATTTGGATCTGAATCATTACTTTGCTCCGTGCTCTTTCCGCGCGACGCGGCGCTGAAAAGTGAGTGAGAGATCCCGAGACACACTGATTTACTTTAGGATCGCGACTCGCGAGTGAGCGGGTGACATAATACAATCTATACAAGTCAGAAAGAGATACCAAATGACATGTGTATCACTACTATCACTCATACTTTCACAGTTTTTCGTTGTCGTTATCCATGCACATAAAAATGACCATTATGGCGCTTACATATCAAATACTACATGATTGTTATTTGCTTATTTTTAATGTTTGCACTAACAAGCGTTTTAGCCAGCTGGCCATAAATTATCGAATAGCCGCCAGTCCTAAGCCTGGATAAAGTATGAAGGAAGATCGATTTTATTTAAAATCTTAATTTTTACATACTTAGTACATTTTGTACACTTAGAAAAAAATACAATGCAATATTCGGCATTGTTTATTCTGCCTCAGTAGTAAACGCTCTGTATTTCATATCATTTGTTTCGTTCTGTATTTTATATCATTTGAGCCGGTGATCCAAATGAAACATATCAGTGATTCGGATCATTTCAGTGATCCAGATGCAAATGTTCCAATCGAAAAAATGATACACTTTGCCCACGCCTACTAGTGAATAGGTCTACGTCGACATCCTAACACACCATATTGAATGTACGACAAGCTCTAATGATGAACGAGTTCTGTCTGTAGTTGGAACTAACTTGAGGCACATGGAGAAGACGTGGTCTGCGAAGAAAAGCACTCGGCACACGTAATCCAATCTTACCCACATTCAACCCACTAAGGGCGGATTTCACCAATTCTAAACGCACAGTTAAGGCGTATACATATAGCCGCCAAGTGGCGCCCTCATTGAATAAAAAATCGTAGCAAAGCGTAGAAAATGAAGAATAAAAAATCCTATGTTGCGTTTGTTACAAAGAGCTTAGGTATTTTTACGTTGTCGAAACAGAAAGTAGTAAGCAAAAGTACAAAAAACGGCCGTTTTTTGACACTTTTTAACCGACTTCCAAAAGGAGGAGGTTCTCAATTCGTCGGTATGTTTTTTTTTTTTTTTTGTATGTATGTTACGCGATTTCTCCGTCAGTTGAAAACCAATTTTCAAAATTCTTTTTTTATCTGAAATAATATACTCCCGAGCTGGTCATATATAAATTTTATCGAAATTGCTTCAGCGCTTTCTGAACAAAAACGGAAAATACGTGTACCTCGATGACGTTTTTGTGTTCTGCTAATGTTTAAATTCCACGTTCCATGTTCTGGGGTATAACAACTAAAAAGTGAAAAATAAAAAACTTTTTTACAAAAATAACAACCGACTTCCAAAAAAAAATACACAAAAAATTAATAAATAACTTTAATTTCGGAAGTCGGTGTCAAATAACGAAGAAGTAAAATACAAACACCGACTTCCGAAATTAAAGTTAAGTATTTATTAATTTATTGTGTATTTTTTTTTGGAAGTCGGTTGTTTTTTTTTGTAAAAAAGTCTTGCCTACTACTTTGGATACGAAACACTAACACCTCTTCTAACAATGTAAAAATACCTTATCCTATTTGTAACAAACGCAATATAGGATTCAATAATCTTAATTTTTTAAGCTAAGATACAAATTTTTATTCAAAGAGGGTACCACTTATGGGGAGGTAGGCCCTTAAACGCGTTTAAGCCGCTGTCATAAAGCTGAAGAGTTTGTTTGTTTGCTAATCTCAGGAACTACTGGATCGAATTGAAAAATTATTTTTGTGTTGAACAGTTCATTTATCGAAGAAGGCTATAGGCTATATAACATCACGCTGCGACCAACAGGAGCGAAGTATCAATGAAAAATGTGGCAAAAACGAGAAAAAAAATCCTTTTGAGAGCTTCAGTTGCGTGCGCTGCGTCAACGGTTAAAGTTACGCAAAAATTATGTATGACGGAATTGTTTTTCTTTTAAAGTTCTAAAAAAAAGTCCGCGACAGCATATGTCTATCTTTTAGGGTTAAATCACTATAATCTTTTTTATGGTTTTTAATTTTTTACGCTAAGCTTAGTTCAGTAAAACTTAATTTATAAAGCGAATGGTGAAATCGGCCCTAAAACTCAAAGTTCCCACCGATACAATGAGTCAGAGTGCTTTTTTTTTTGGGGTGGAAAATCATTCTATGACTTCTCCCGCTCTGTATGGAGCGAGAGGGCGTGTCAGACTTTTACTGACTAAAACCCGCCCCTGTTCCTTCCTTGCCTGAGTGCCCAGGGGCGCGGTAACTCTGTTACGAGTTCATCCACGACCCCTTGGCATGCAGGCATCGGCCATGATGGGCCCCGTCAGTGGTGGCTGACATCTCTTTGAGGCGAGCGTGGAACATAACGCGCCGTCGACTCGGGCGTGTTGCTGATCGGACGGCGAGCTACCCATTACTCGGCGTCCGCAAGCCCGCGTCTACGGTAGCCGGAGATCGTCCAGCGACCCCCGAAGCCCAGGGTGTCTCCTGCGGCGGCTGCAACTGGGGGCGTGAGGGCCACTCCGTTGAGTCTCCCTCACCATGAGTCAGAGGGCTGGAATCAATTGAGTTCACGCGCACCCACATCTCTGCTTACCAGTTTGTGAAATAGATTTGACTAAGATCGGCTTTTCTTTTCAGAAAGACTCTTTCCGCCTTCCCCACAACTATGCGATACAGTACGCCTATATAATACTCACTTCTATTTTCCAGGTGAAAATCGACAATCGACTAAAATACATTCTCGGACTTCCATTAGTGAACGACCAGCCTTCCACAGAAGCCGAGCCTAAGATAGAAATGTTCGCCCCAAAACAGGACTTTGAAACAATGCTGGAGTGTCAATCTTTGAAATCCCAAGTCAGTCCAACTAGAAAATACGTCACAATCCCAGGATTCATAATGCCTGACTTTTTTAGACATAATTCTTGCGACTGTTATGCCTGTATTAATCCTTTTTGCCCCATTATTTCTTATATAACTGGCGGTTTAGAAGCCTCGATGTATTTTCGAGCAAATGAAACTGAAATTGCAGGCAATTACTTCAAAGGAGTTATAAATACTTTTGGGTTTTTTGAAGCTAAATTAAAAGATGTGTTGAAGACGTATGTGGACATGGATTTCGAGAAATATATCATAAATTATGTTAAAAGGATGTTCGAAGAGCAATTCAGGAAAGTCAAGTTAGAAGTTTTTATAGAAGCTTCTTTTTATGAGCTTAAAAATGGTAACTTTGATGGGGCGGACGATTATATAGTAACAATACATGAGATTGTTCAAGATCTAAAGGAAAAAGACAGTTATCTGTCTAATGAAGTCATGAATTTAATGATAGCGTCGGCTAAAGTAAGAAACGTTGTCAAGAAACAAGAATTTGATCTCGAAGCTGAGTTTGAAAACCTAAAATTGAGCCCGAAAGCGAAGACTGAAGGAGATAAAACTCCAGAATCAAAGGCAAAATTACCTCAACTATCAGCCAGGAAAGTTAAAGACGAAGAGTTGCCGAAAAAACGAAAAGTCATCAAACTAAACTTAGACGAAAATAGCTCAGACGAAAAAGAGGCTGAAAAACCGAAGCCCCGTAAAAAGATTCCTGAATTCAAAATACCGGTTCCTGTGACTTCAAAGCCTGTCATCGAGAATCTCACACCAAGACCGACACGAAAGCCGGTCATAACCGTAACAGACACGACGAAAACACCAAAAATCGACAAAAAGGATGAACTTAACGAATTTTACACGCCCCAGTCGACTCCAGAACAATTTTTCACACCTCTAAACACTATAAAAACCTATTCAAAGGCTACCCTAAGGAAAGGTATCGTCAAAAATCTGGAACATGAGTTTTCTACGCCAAAAACCGGGTTGGAGAAGGAAAATGCTAAAAGATCAGAGATACCCACGAGGTCGGGAAGAAATGAGGAAAAAGATAGGGCTCTTAAGAGGGCATCCAGCCCAGGAAAGTTGACGGACACTAAGACCCGCCCGAGGAGGCTCAGGCAACCTAAGTTGAATGATTAATAATATATAATAATAAATGTATTGGCAGTTCTATGTTTGTTGTTTTGATTTTTAAAAACTTACCACGCAACAAGAGCAAAAGCGTTTATAGTAGTACTGTCCCCCCATTTTCAAGGGGTAGTCCGCGAAATTAAAATTTTCTCACGTTTTTTTCAATTTGCAGGTCAGTATCAGGTTGTATGTTGGTAAAAATATGATTCGCGGCCGTAGCAAGTACGTATTTACAGAACTGTAATCATTAAAATCATCAATACAACTCTGTTAGAATTGATGCCAAATGTCATGACTTCATGAAATACTTACATTTGACATCAATTCTAACTGAAAGAGTTGTATTGATGATTTTAATTCTATAAATACATACTTGCTACGGCCGCGAATCAAATTTTGACCAAGATGAACTTGAAATTTTGTGATTGTTTATTATTTTACTAACAAATACCAATATATTGATAAATCGATTTTTTTCTTCGATTATTCCCTCTTTTGCTAAGGAATCCTAAATGTATAAAGTCCGACACGCACTAGACCGGTTTTTTAATACTATTTAGAGGATCTATGGCTTGGGCGCATATCTCTGGCGAAGTGTAGTTTCCAGCGCCAAACAAATTTAAACGTCTAGAATGTTTGTCTGTGCCAAATTTCACCCAGATCTGTCAGCCGTGACTGAGTAACGATAAATGATGTTTATTCAGTAAATAGGTTACAAGGAACACTTTTACACGTCAATGTTTTTTGTCAGCTAGATGAGGCCGGTGTTTCCTAGCTGACTACCCTGAGAAGAAACACCGAAACAAACTCAGAGGTCAAAGTCTCTTTTAAAGTGTTCAAATCCATACAATATGTTCTGGTTAAATCATATGAGAACCATCTACGTTTACGTCTAGGATGAGCTTTTTGAAGAAAGCAACACACAAATTCGAGTGGACCTGTCCAGACAGTGCAAGCATTTGTCAGTCATCGTGAAGCTCAACTCAGAACTTTGAGGAGCTCAACGAACCGACGAACAATACCAAAGTAAGGACATTTGAGCAGGCCGCAAAAATACTCAAACTGCCAGACAATCATAAAATCTACATGAATATAACGACATACATAGTTCTCGCATTCATATTATTCTATATAAGGACCATGCAGCTTAGTGTCTGTAATGGTCTTTTGAAGAAAGAACCACACATTTCCACAAACGTGTGATGTGAGTCTATCTGGCAAGCCCCAACGAGATTTATCAACAGGTGATAGCTTTTCCTAGACATTATTTTGTACCTAAAGAAAATAAATGAGATATATTTTGTACCTCGACAGTTATTGATTAAAATGACGTTTCTATGAAGTGTCTAGCTAGCGGGCCCCATACGATTATTTCGAAATTAGAAACGAATGTACCTTACAAATCCTAAATTTCGACTTTCTGTGAGCTTTACCATAGAAGATATTCGTTATATAAACAAACGTCCAACCAGAGCGGCCCCTCTTTAAATACTACTCTTGTATATCATACAATAGCATTAGGAGCTTATACTATTATGTACCTACCTTACAAGTCCATAATTTCGACGTTCTGTGAGACTGAAAACTGTCGAGGTACAAAATATATTCTTATTTATTTTCTTTAGGTACAAAATAATGTCTAGGTTTAAGAACAGCTATCATCTGTTGATAAATCTCATTGGGGCCTGCCAGATAAGACTCACACGTAGCAAACATCCACCCGTCCAAACTTCGCATTTATAATATTAGTAGAAAAATCCTACTTTCCTATAGTCGAGGGTCGTGTTTTGGCTACAGAGAGGAAGCATTGCCGTACACTGTTGATAAACTAGCCAAGCAGGCCATATGTGATGGTATTCCTATAAACTTTTCTCCTTACTTTACTAACTTTATACCTAATGTCAAACAGGATTGCTGTTCTCTATGGAAGGAGTACTTTAATAAAAGATCACTAGATAAAGGCATCTGGTACAAAACGATCCAACCGCATCCCTTGAACTCACCGTGGATAGATATTCAGCTGTTGAACAGAAGTGATACCTACTGTTATCGCGCTAAGACTTCGTTCTGGACACATTCCGTGCAATAAGTTCCTATAACTAATGGCAAAATCAACAACATCTAAATGTGATTATTGTATTAATTCCGTTGATGACGTTTATCACATATTAACCGGGTGTGTCCGCGACAAGGAATTTAGAAATAGCATAGATTTTAGACTTAGAGAGGTAGGTTACTGTAATAGTGTTCTAGCTGTACCACTTTCTGACGCAGCTAGGGAACTTTACAAATTAGCTATGCTAAGATTAGGTTAAAATATGGATCTAGTTTATTTGATTGGTTATCTAAGCTATATTTGTTAAGCTAACCAGGGCGGCATAATCGCATGTGCGACAAAGCCCTTTTATTTTGAATAAAAAAATATTAGTAGAAAAATCCTACTTTCCTTTAGTTGAGGGTCGTGTTTTGGCTACAGAGAGGAAGCATTGCCGTACACGCTCTCTCTCAGAATCTGTCGCGATTCAGTACATATGATCCACATTCCTAGCCAAAGCTACATGCTCTTTTATTTCATATTATCTCACGTTCGTGATATTATTTGCTTGGCACTTTAGAAAGTGCGGCCTGTGCTTCTTGTATATGATGATATTTCACTTATTTATGAGCTTCGACAAGTGGTGAGCCACGTCGGCAGCCTTAGCGTTGGCACTTTTGGGAGCACGAAAATTGCCGGTTTTTTGACGGGATTTCTTCGAGTGAAGTCCAGTGGCTGTTTTTATTATTCGCATATTGCTTCCTGGTGGACATGGTGATGTAAAATTTGTGGTTTTGTATCTCAAGTGTATGTGGAATCATTGAAACAGGCGCGATCTCGGTAAAATGAAGCTAAGAATTTTATTGTAGACTACCTCAGTGAAACTTGCCGAGATGGCTGACTCGATAAATTTGCTGCCAAATATTGCAAAAACATTAGAATGTGTTAATGGGGAAAAAAGTGATGTGTTCAAAGTAAGACTAGGCTTAAAGGTCTTGTAACCAAGCCAGTGGCATAGCCACAACACTAAAAAAGATAAAAATTGTCTATGTGCGCCTCAGTTCAGCTTTTTTCAATGTCCCGCTGTTCAACTTCTTACCAATTTCTTTGTGTAGGTACCACGATCTTCCCAGGGTGTGTAGGTACAGGTAAGGTTAAAGGATTAAAAAGAAAACGCCAAGAACTAAGATTTAGACGAATTTAATTAAATAAAAAATATGTATAAGAATCTTCTATATCTATAATGATAAAATATTCGAAGAGATAACTATTCTACCGAAATGTCACGCACTCACTTATATTGCAAATCTCGAGGGCGCGTCTGTTATTGTAATGATGACAAGGTAGATAAAGATCTTTTTTTATTGAATGCCACTGAGTGTCAAAAAAGCAAGCGACACTTAATGGTAAGTGGTCACCGCTGCACTTAACGCGCGCTCCTGATTTGCAACAGTATACCTTAACTGTAACATTATACAGCGGCTTTTCGTTTTCAGTTATTTCTCATTGTCATTTCTGTTAAGATACCGGGTATCCTTCAATGATTTTCTTTTACTTTCTGTGCGTGACAATGAAATAACGCTATACGAACAGTAGATATAATTTTCCAGACAGTATTGGCAATTTGATAACTCGTAGAAGATATTTTGTGCATACCATTTTTTTTTGGTGTGGGATATTCCCAAATAACTTCTCCCGCTCTAAGTATAGCGGGAGGGCGAGTCAGTCTCTTACTGAGTAAAATCCACCCGTATTCCTTCAGTTGTTGGTGACTAGTGACCGTCAATAGTGCATGGCCTTAAATAATGAACACACCATTTTGTTTTCGTTGGCAAATACAATATAGCCATGATTTATGTGGACAACAGGGTCTTAAAGTCGAGATATAGCTTGGAACTCAACCTCTAATAGTCCACTGCTAACATTCGGACCATCCAATAACAATTTTTGCTTTAGGCCTACGATAAATACTGTTCATACAACGCTCGACATAGTTTAGTTGCATGATAGTTTTAATGTTAAATTAATTCATAACACTACTACAACATTTATCGAATCTACCACACATTCAAGTCAAATATTGAAATATTTAATGTAAAAAAACTGTAGTGTTCGGTCGCGTCTGTGCAATGGAGTATGAATAATCATGCGCCATTTTGATTTAGCTGTCAAACTTGACAGTTCGCGTCACTTAACTTTGCACTCTGAAACCATGCTTTCCGCGTTGGTATTAGTTAAGCAGTCCGGCAGTCACCTAGTGATCGAGAGACAATTAAAATCATCTTCCTGCCCTTATCCCATGTTACTTGAAGTCGGCGCAACAAGTTTTTTTCTTCCATTCTGTCCTGTCAGCTGTCACGCTATCACCAACTCCCTTTTCTTTCATATCACTCCTCACACAATCCATCTATCCTTTCTTTGGTCTCCCTCTCCATCCATCCACATTTATATTTATTTATATTACAATTAAAATCTATTGTGTCAGCTAATTTGGACGCGCAAAGGGGTTAAAGCGAGCTACTACTGCGCAGTCATTTGTTGCGTCTTTAGCGTTCATCAGGACCTCCATAATGCAGGTTTATGGGCACTTGGGAATTCCAATAAGTGAGTCCTAGAGTCAATTTAATAAAAAAGGGTGTGTGTGACAAGATAAAAAACCAAATTGTCACAAGGAAAACAATCATTCTTCATGAACCACAGACTATAGCTAATCTCAGGGTGTCGGTTCTAGCTAACTTCAGAGTGTCTGTTTTTTGTGACGGTGTGCGCGCGCATCGTAAAAAATTACTCTCATCATTTTTCCCTAACGCGACAAAAGAAGTATAACTTCAAAAAAAAAAAAAAACTTGAGACGCGTTAGGTGTAAATGCAGCATATTTGGGCCGACCATTTATTTTGATGTAGGTAAGTGACAATGTGTAACAGCTCTCCTTTACCCTCCGAGAAGAGCATGCATCACTGGTACGCTTCTAAGTTATCTTGACAGGCGCGACCAACAACTACAGACTTATTTATTTATATTTAGACACTTCTAATAAACGGTTCTACTTTGATAATAATGTTGAATTAACTGTATTGCTCAGCTCTAGTCCCGCCATCGAGTGTTTGATGTTGACATCTCTCTACCTATCCCTCTAACCTTTCGTATCCCGTTGACGAGATATCGAGCGAGACAATGGCTTTTTTTGTTTTTTGTAATTACCGGTATTCGAGAGGTTAAAGAGATAATAGCGTGGCGGTTATGATCTATGATTGTTGTCTACTAGTTAAGTTAGCCATTTTTATTACACAAACAGTCGTTAACTGAACGATTTCTAGCCCAAACGAGTTTCTTTTTCGCGCTCTCATTACATGAGCATATCTTATGCCGAGGTAAAGATATTTGCCAGTCAGCAATATCCTGGGGAGTTTTTTGCGCCACTTCTTCACATAATAATAAAAAACTTGAGAGGTGTCAAGGGACACCCGGATGGAACGAAGTTCCTTTCGATTAATTAGTGAAGGAATTGTAATATAATTTTATTTTTTTTAATTTATAATATTTTTTTTATTATTAACTACGCACACACGCACGCACGTAAGAAGTTATACTTCATCATCTCATCTCATCTCATCGCAGCTCAGCTCAACTCAACTCTTTAGCAATAACAACACAACTATAACAAAAGTAATTGTAATAAAATTTTAATTTTTTTACCATAGCAAAAAGTGTCGTGACAACTTTTCGTAAGAATTTTTTCCGTCTAGCCCCCTTTCACAACGCGCGATAAGGAACTTCGTTCCAATAATATATTATGTGAAGAAGTCCTAAGTGTTCACAGCTAAAACACTAGAAGTAGAAGACAGGCGGGCGTTTTTGGGTGTACGGTCTTTATGTAGAACTTTGATGTACAAATAGTGCTAGCTCTCAGCCTAGATATTGACTTTTTTCTTGTAACAGGCTATTTCTCCAGGACGAACCCGACGTACATTTGAGTATCGCCAATCGTAGAAACTTAATTTAGTGATGATATTAACGAAATGGCTACCTAAACTAGGAGACTGTGTACATAAAAAAATGTGTATTATAAGACATACATTCACATACACACTACTAATTTTAATAACTATTAGTATTAATTTTAGTGTTAAATAAATATGATAAAGATATTGTACTTCAAGTCGTGTTTCAATACAGTACAGAGATGTTAAAACTGTATTTCTTGAATTATATATTTTACTGCTCTAGAAGTTTTGAGCTACTAGGCGTTGTGTCCTAGGTTCAATACCCATGATAAGCAGGTTTCAAAGGATCTTTAATTTCAGTTTTGTATCCCTGTAATAGACAGATCTTAAAATCGGCAATAATTAATAGATTAGATAGTACAATAAAATGAAAATATAAATTAATTTTCCGATTTTACATTATCTAATTTAAAAAATAATATATTTCTCATACATACTAACATAAAGTTTTATTATTTACAACATAACCCAGACACGGAAGTGCCTCCTCAACTAGTTAGTTCAGGAGTCAAGTTTTTATTTCAGATTATAACAAAATTATCAAGTTAAAAAAGATTTTAATGTTAATATTTTGATCGTTTGTACAGTATTAAATACTGTTCTGTAATGTCTAGTCTTTCCCAACTATGAGGGTCATCACTCTCACTGAATGTAGCTGTATACCAGTATTTTACTCTGACCTTCACAACCCAAATACTGGGAATACTGATCAGAATTTCTGATCTCTGACTACCAGTCTCTTTCTCTAGCCAGTAACGGTTAGTTATCACACATGGCGTATGACCGTCACGCATCTATGAACTGACCGCGTCTACCGTAGCTTAACTACGCAGAATCATACTTGGGAAATGGCTAGGCACCTTTACTTAATTATGTTAAAAGCATAACTTTAATTATATAAGATCTTATTAGTACAATATACTTTTTTTTATTGATTATAAAATGTATTATAGTTAAATAGTTTAAATTATGTTTAATACTACGATGCGATTGTAATAAGAATTGCTATTCGCCATTTTGTGTCGTAATTCCGAATGGATAGCGTTTCTAAGTAGTAGAATATGCCATTACTCATCAAGGTGGTTAGGACCTTATGTCAATCGCATAGTACTTAGACATTTTGTTATTAAAATTACGTACGATTTTTTTTTTATGTCGCCATCTTTCCAATTAATTTACAACTTCTCTCCTGTATGTTCATCATTACTCATTTTCTTTCTTTTTTTTTTCATAAATATTCTTATTTTAGTTTCTAGATTACAATTAGGCATTAATTATTACAATTTTAGAGTTATATAGACAGACTGCATTGAGACTTAGATATCGTGGCGTAGACGCGGTGTTAGCGCTGCGTAGACGCGGTGTTAGCGCTGCGTAGACGTTCGTGGAACGCCTACACGCATAATAAGGTGCGTTAACCCTTTATTCTTATATCTATCTAGTAGACAGATAAACCCTTTCCTAGATACAGTCTGTTTATCAAACTCTTTGATTCTACCACAACTTAAATGTACCTATTTACGAGCAAATCCAAACTGATCTTGCTAGTCTGTTGACCGCTGATTTCGTTTAATCTGATCAGCAGCAGAGCCTTTCTATATACAATCTGTATGTACACTCATTCGATTCTTCTATACACTGTTGTCGTCCTACTTCTCCGAGAGCTACCACCCTGATCACTGGACCGACGTCGAACAATGTCCTCGACGACCAATTGATTATTGTGCTAACTCTTAACAAATACTGATCTGCCTCGTCTTTGACAGTTTTTAAAATTGTGTTTATTTATCTGATCAGCATGTATTCTTTTCATTTGACTGTACATTGTACATCTCAAGCCAAGTCTTTCTTCTACATTTCTTACATTAATTATTTACATTTTTTGGCAATGACCTAAACGGAAACTTCTGCTTGTCATTATGACAGCAGAAGATTTTGATTATTTCTAGTCTAGACCAATAAATTTTCTGGTTAGCGTCACGAAAAACGCTAAGTACATAATATTTAAAAAAAAACGCTTTATTTTTTACTAGAGACCCGCCCCAGCTTCAGTAGTTTTTGAGTTTATCGCGTACAGACGCGGGGGACTTTGTTTTATAGTGATTTTTTGTATTCTTATTTTCCTGATAAAAATACAAAAAATCACTATAAAACATTTGTTACCCATATCATGGAAATGCATAAAAAATAACCAGTCCGCCATATTTGATTTATAATGACGTCACTTAGCTATCAATGCATTGTCATCGGTCCTTGATAAGTGTGCCGAGGTTTCAATTCAATCCGATGTTTTGAAGTGGGTGAAAATCACGTTCAAATATTCCGTTACATAGATACATACTGTACGCAAAATACGCGCCTTTGGCGGAGTTGCGGAAACCAGCCCGACATACATACATACCAAGCTAATAAAACGTCTTCAAAATGTACTTTACCTGCGGATAAGTCACGTGACAATTCTCTCCGCAGGTAATATCATTGCCATACATTTTGAACAAAGTGTCTGGCGTGAACGCTAACAGAAAAGTATTTGTCATTTCTTCACTTTCGACTGCAAATCTCAAGCAAACACCATTTTTTCTTTGATTCTAACGCCGAAAATTTACATTTTCGAGCTAGCCCTAACACACATCTTGCTTGTCGATTTAATCAATATGTTTTCTTTAGATTTGACCATAGTTCTCTGATTTTTACACAACTTATTAACATTTTCACTTTAACTACACTGGTCTTGCTCGTCATTAGTACAACAGATTTCGTTTGTTGATCCAAACAGCCTGTTTTTTTTTAAACAGTGTGAGTCTTCATAATGTGCACATATCGAAACGAATCTATGCTTAATTTTATCGACGGAAAAAATATAAAAAAATCTAAATTATGTTATATTTTTTTTAATTGATGAAAAAAAAACAGATTTTTGTTAAAAAAAAAGTGTGTGTGTACTTTTGTACGCACGTAAGAAGTTATACTTCTTTGTCGTAACAAGATAAATATTATTATTATTATTATAATTTTTTAAATATAATAATAATATAAATAAATGGAATATAAATAATAATAATAATAAACAATCATAATCATAATCGTTATCATAATCATAATAATATTATTACATTCTTTTTTTTTCGCATTCACTCTCGCTCTGACTCTTTCTATTCCTCCTCCCCAGGAGCGTTAAACGTTTACCGCAACCTTGTTGGAAGTAGCATAAGAAGTATAACTTCAAAAAAAAAAAACATGTTTATTTTCAAATGAGGGTAGTTTTTTTTTCACAATTAACTTTGATGAGGACCCCTAATTACTTCCAATCATTATGGAGTTTGTTTCATCGCGATAGATCATTTAGTTAAAAAGTTACACTGTTTTGTTTTTTAATATAATTTTATTTTTTATTTTTTTAAATATATTTTCGTCGATAAAATTAAGCATAGATTCTTTATTTCGATATGTGCACATTATAAAGGCTCACACTGTATTTGACAATGCAAATCCTTCGATTTAACTTCCTCAATACATTTTTCAGACCACAATTTACTGAAAATCGTCCTTTAACGCGCGTGTTTCTTGCCACACGTTCTTTTGATCATCAAGCCGTCTGTCGCGCTAGAAACCTTTCTATTATGTTCCAATAGTTCTGTTTTAATTTCGAGACATTAATTGATTATTATTATTACGGTACAACTAGACTATTACATTTATTCACAGTTATGACAACTACAGATATTTCATAATATGTTTTGATTTTTTTCTGTATTTTCCTTTTTTTTACACATAAGTACATTTGATTATTATTGTAAGTTTTTTTCTATAATATAGAATATACAGAGCGTTCATGATTGTACAATGTACAATTAGCCAGGCAGCATAGCTGGTAGCAGGGGCTGACGGATCCAGAAGGAGAGAGTCCATTCTGTAGTATCATCAAACTGAAGATATTCCCACACCCGCGATACTGTCTGGCTATGCGCCATTTTGCGGAGTAACTTCAGTGATTCAGTCGCGTTCTAAACATTAGAATATAGCAAACTTCCTCAATGTCGTTACGCGCTAAGTTCTCACACTGTTAAGTGTCCATATCACACTAGCTGGAACGATTGCAGCAGTCACTGCACGCACACTGCATAGATTGCACCCAAAGCAATTCTTGCTTCGTTTGCACTTACATCTAAGTTTCGCGCCTAACTTCAGTGATTTTGTCGCGTTCTAAACATTAGAATATAGCAAACTTCCTCAATGTCGTTACGCGCTAAGTTCTCACACTGTTAAGTGTCCATATCACACTAGCTGGAACGATTGCAGCAGTCACTGCACGCACACTGCATAGATTGCACCCAAAGCAATTCTTGCTTCGTTTGCACTTACATCTAAGTTTCGCGCCTAACTTCAGTGATTTTGTCGCGTTCTAAACATTAGAATATAGCAAACTTCCTCAATGTCGTTACGCGCTAAGTTCTCACACTGTTAAGTGTCCATATCACACTAGCTGGAACGATTGCAGCAGTCACTGCACGCACACTGCATAGATTGCACCCAAAGCAATTCTTGCTTCGTTTGCACTTACATCTAAGTTTCGCGCCTAACTTCAGTGATTCTGTCGCGTTCTAAACATTAGAATATAGCAAACTTCCTCAATGTCGTTACGCGCTAAGTTCTCACACTGTTAAGTGTCCATATCACACCAGCTGGAACGATTGCAGCAGTCACTGCACGCACACTGCATAGATTGCACCCAAAGCAATTCTTGCTTCGTTTGCACTTACATCTAAGTTTCGCGCCTAACTTCAGTAATTCAGTCGCGTTCTAAACATTAGAATATAGCAAACTTCCTCAATGTCGTTACGCGCTAAGTTCTCACACTGTTAAGTGTCCATATCACACTAGCTGGAATATCACACCAGCTGGAACGATTGCAGCAGTCACTGCACGCACACTGCATAGATTGCACCCAAAGCAATTCTTGCTTCGTTTGCACTTACATCTAAGTTTCGCACCTAACTTCAGTGGGAGTCGCGTTCTAAACATTAGAATATAGCCGACTCTTCAAAGACGTTGTGTGCTAACTATTCTCACACTATGTAATTGTCCATTTTTGATACAATTCGCAGTCTACCTGCGATTTGTGTGTCGAGCTGAAAACCAGATGATACGGTTGTGACTCTTAAAAAGAAATATATTTTATTTTCTAAATTCTTCAGTTCACCATCGTTATATCAACGTCTCTTGTTACCTTATTAGGTACTATTTTCGCATTTTTTTGTGACTTGATGAAAATTCACTGAGCGTTTCTCACCACAGAGTTCGAAGGATTGACTTAGTTTCAAGTTTTTCACTGTATAACACAGAAGTCACTTTAGTGTCACAGAATCACAGTTTGACTCAACACTGTTCAAAATTCCTGTCGTCGTTGTACACTATGAAAATAATAATTCAAATAATAACACGAAGAAGAACTTAATAAAAATGATGTGAAGGATTATAAAATATAGTTTATTATGTTTTTTTTTTTTATAAAAGTATAAAAATACATTTTTTTTTTCAATTGCGTTTCATGTCCTAACTACACTTATTTTTAGTTTGTTGCATGATGTTCTGCACACTTCTTGGGCACTGCAATTGGGTACACATGTTTGTGGTAGTGTCCAGAGATTTCATCTTGCATGTAACATCCCTTCAAAACAACTGTAGCACAGCAGTATCTAGATAATCTTAGCTCAGCTGAACATGAGTTGTAAGCTTTGATGTTTTGCTCTATTAGGTTTTCTTAGTCCACACATAGTTGGCACTGCTACAGCGTCCTGTGTGACACCCCGAATAACATTGAAGTTACGGAGCGTCCGAAGAATTTGTTATTAGGCACTATTACGCAAGGTAAAGGCGTCCTATCTAAGTTAACAACTAATTTAGAATACCCTACACATTTTCGATCACTTATCACTATTTTCACACTGCAAGTGTCCGGTTTTCCCTCCGTTTGCTCGCGCGACCCTTCAGCGCTTACAGTTCGGAGAGAGCCCCCGCCGCGAGGTCCACAGACAGGACCGCGGCGGGGGCGGCGCGCCCTCAGCTTCGTCTGTGGCGGCCGCCGCGCCTGCGCCTCTCGCGTCTCGCCTGCTGGGGGAAC
Organism: Polia nebulosa; assembly: GCA_951329385.1. NCBI lineage: Eukaryota > Metazoa > Arthropoda > Insecta > Lepidoptera > Noctuidae > Polia > Polia nebulosa. Next base: position 16,957,781 of record OX589615.1, read on the forward strand.
GTTCTGTTAGACAGGCAGCTATAGCACGGGGATGTTTGGAAGAGAAGTTAGTGCGTCCATAGACGAACCGCTTGGAGCAGTCAGTGGTGACAGCTCGAAGCGGTCGGTCTATTGGGCGATCTGCAGCTTTAATACAAAACTGACGAGGAAAATGGAGGGTCTAAAGAGTTGCAACACCAAGATCGTGAAATAAAACATATTTTATGTCGCAGCCAAGCCAATGAGTATACAGGGTGTAACGGAGAGGTGTGGTCATATTTTAAGAACTGCATCTGCCCAGCGATATGTACAACTTTCTTCAAGAAAACCAGAGTATCTCCTACACAAATATTGATCAGTTGATGGTAACTTTGTATAGAAAGTTTTTTTTTTTTTGAGAATTTTCTATTTTTTCTTAGAGAAAGTTGTTCATTTCCATGGGCAGAAACGGTTCTTAAAATATGACCACACCTTTCCGTTACACCCTGTATAATAGGAAGTCTGAAAGTGGCACCGCTGACTGAAAAGTTGTGTGGAAATCAGTTGTCGTGGTATGGGCATGTGATGCTGAGGAATGAAGAAAATGTCGTGAGGAAAGTCTTGTGTATGGATGTGGATGGCTATAAGAGTAGGGGAAGGCCAAAGAAACGATGGTTGGACTGTGTGAAAGATGATATGGGTAAAAAGGGGGTGACTACAGAGATGACGACTGATAGAGGAGTATGGAAGAAAAAAACAAGTGGCGCCGACCCCAAATAAAGTGGGATAAGGGCAGGAGAATGATGATGTCGCAGCCAAGCTCAATTCGCCTTTCAGTTAACAGTCTTACCTGATTACGGTGCCGTTGAACTAGCGGTTTCAATGATATTCAGCCAATGAGTCTATTATAACATTTAATGAATTGACAATAAAATATAATGACCATGTGACGAATAAGCGAAGGGCTCGGGTTGGTCTCTCGGCGTGAGTTCTGACCGCCAAGCGAAAATCGCTGAGCGAGTAAGCTTTGATATCTCTTGTCGCTCAACGACAGACTTGTGGAGCGAGTCCTCGCCGGCGGTGTGAACAGTCAGCGATCAACTATTAATATATGCATCTCTTTTGTTTACACGGAATGTATATCTATTGTACGTTTCTTGAGCGTCAAAATAACTGATAGTAAGTCGCTTTCTCGCCCGGCGGTGGGATAACTGTCTTTAGCTATAGTGTAGCGTACATGCGTGATCACATTTTAGAAACTGCTTCCTTCTACGGGAATTGATAACTTTTTTCAAGAAATTCATAGTAAATTCTAAAAAAAGTTGGAGCAGCCATCTAATTTTGATCAGCTGCTGATAACTTTGTACGTAAAGTCCAATTACTTTTTTGGGAATTGGCTATGTATGACTTCATATCCGTTACACCGTGTATATAATTTTGTTTAAATAACACAATAGCCGACCAAAGGCCCTCCCTTTCTAGTGTTTGAGCTGAAAATTCTCTCAGAAAAAGAAGAACATCTCTCCATTCAAAATCATCAGCCACCCAGTTTGCGTAGATCCTCAGTTAGACCGCATAGTTTACCCTGACTGCATGGTATGCGCATAACGCACGGGTTTTCCTCGCCCAAAACTGCTCTCTTCTACCGGCACATAATTTTGATTATCAAAGTATATTATTAAGACTTTCGATGCCCCGTTCATATAATAAATTTTTATTCGTATGCCTTATGGCATTGTTTGGCAATTTTTATAACAACCCGACATTCGAGTCCATCGGCGCGATGATTACGTAACGGGAACTCTATGCCCAAAGCACCAGGATCAGAGTTCACTTTATGCCACTCCAGGCGAGCTCTGGGCTGGCCAAATTAGTTTACAAGACATTTATTAATACTTTTAATCTAAACAAAGTAACTGCTTTGCCCTAAACTTATTGTTACTTTTAATCCGAACAAAGTAGGCTTTGCCCTAAACTTTTTTTACTTTTAATCTGAACAAAGTAACTGCTTTGCCCTAAATTTATTGTTACTTTTAATCTGAACAAAGTAACTACTTTGCCCTTTATTGACTTTATTGGGTCCAGGGCTTCAACAAAAGGCAACTATAGCTACGTATACCGACGACTCGGAGGCGGGTTGTGGGCACATGAACGAATTATTAATATTGTACAACCCCTATGCTGGGTGCTTGGCACCAAAAGTGTGAAGTAATAATATAATTGGATAACCAGTCATTCCACACGGCGCGTCACACCTCAATACACTCGTTTTCTTGTCCTTGCTCTGTTGAACATTAACAAATGAAACAGAGAGAGATTAAAAACTCAAACTGCATTCATAAAAGTTAAGCTGATTCGCAGAGTACTGAATCAGGCAGAGACTCGAGACTCCTTTACTAATGACATTATTACCTAGTAATTTAAGCTTACAACCTGGGAATTAAAGATAAGAGGCTGAAAATTTGTACAAATTTTGTTTTGTCATTCTGAATGTCACCACAAAATGTCGTAATAAATATTATGTGTGTGAAATGCATATACGTTTGAAAGCAGAAGCAAGATATTGACGAATAACTGATTTTAACGACCTTTGTCCTTGAATATGTTAAGACGCGCAAATTATATAGGATGACTGGTAATTAGTGACCGATACTTAAACACGTGATTGTACTCATGATTACAAACAACTTTTACTATAGAACCAAACCTGAAATCGCGCAAAAAATCTGCTGTTCAGTACATTTATGTTCGCCTACTGACTGGTCAAAATGTACTGTACTGCCTATTTTTTTTTCGCGATTTCAGGTTTTGTCCCATAGTAAAAGTTGTTTGTTATCATGAGTACAATCACGTGTTAAAGTATCGGTCACTAATTACCAGTCACCCTATATTTATTGCTATTTAGAATGTCAAAATAAAGGTTTGTATAAATTTTCAGTCTCTTATCTTTCATTCTGAGGTTCATCCTCTTTTATTTTATAACTTAAGGCGCGACGCGGCGCGGCGATACGACTTTTAATGGTTTTTAATTGAACATCACGTCTAAACGACTTGTGTTATTTCTTTGAAAAAAATATATGTTATTCTAGACTATTTCCGTCGTAATTTGATCTGAGAATATTTGAAATTATATTTTTATAACATAGTGTAATTAATTTGTAAAGTTATTTCTAGCGCGGATAAAAAATTGAGAATCACACAAAAACTGTAAAGCGTATTTTTATGAAACCTTCACCATTTTAAAAATCATTTAATTATTTATAATTTAGTCTCAGTGTTTTAGTTTACTTATTGTTTTATGTGTAATAAATTAATAATACGTCTAATTTCGGACAGCGCTCCTTGATGGGCGAGTCCTATTACTGGGTGGACGTACGACGCGTTACGTGAGCTCAGCGCAAGCTAACCCCACTCAAGGTCGTTGGCAGCTAATAGCGCCTTAAGATGACTAGTACATAGGATTATATGCATTTGTATGTTTGCTTATGACAAACCATAAAACGAATGTTTTTAGCGCTATTGGATATTTTAGTACTCTATTAAATCTAGACTTTTTTTTTAAATATTTTCACAGAAATTTCATCTGATTAATACCTAATAATATACAGGTTGTAACGGAAAGGTGTGGTCATATTTTAAGAACCGGTTCTGCCCATGGAAATGAACCACTTTCTCTCAGAAAAAATTGAAATATTCCAATAAAAAATTGGAGTTTCCATACAAAGTCAAATCAGCTGATCAATATTTCCATGGGAGGTAAAAAAAAAATTGAGAATTTCCTCATGTTTTCTTGAAGAAAAGTTGTTCATATCGATGGGCAGATGCAGTTCTTAAATTAAGACCACAACTTTCCGTTACTATATGTCGGAGGAAGCAGTTCGAAACAAGTTGATTGCTGTTGTCATAGCGAAAGATATCATTTATTTGTAAAGAACAATACTTTGTTAAATCTTCGTTTAATTTAATATGATTTGTTGCATTCTGCTATTGTTTAAAAACGTTATTAATCTATGGTTTGTATGAATAGTTTTGACAATGCCCTCTCTATCAGCGGCAACTCATAAGTTAAAAAAAAACAACAAACTACACTATTCGTTACACAAACCTTGTTCTAGATATTAAGACTGTAATTTATGGTTGTGTTCTAAAAGAAAAAAGAAAAAAAGAACCTATTTCAAAAAAAGGACTGCAATTAATATGCATTTTTTTTTCTTTCACAAATGAGTGTAGTACTCATTTGTGATTTTTTTTTTTTTTGGGGATGGGAAATCATCCAATGACTTCTTCCGCTCTAGGGTGGAGCGGAAGGGCGTGTCAGACTCTTACTGACTAAAACCCACCCCTGTTCCTTCCCTGCCTGAGTGCCCAGGGGTGCGGCAACTCATATTCAGAATTTCCCCTAGGCATGCAGGCACCGGCCACGGTGGGCCCCGGTCACGGTGGGCCGCTGATAAAGGGCATTGTCAAAACTATCCATAAAAACCATAGATATACAGCGGTCCCCTATGAGGTATGAGACAAAGAAATAGAGCGGCCAATTCTTGCTTAAAATAGCACTACATCTAATATTTGTAGTGCTATTTTAAGCAAGAATTGGCCGCTCAATTTATTTGTCTCATTTATACATCTAATATTTGTAGTGCTATTTTAAGCAAGAATTGGCCGCTCAATTTATTTGTCTCATGCCTCATAGGGGACCGCTGTATATCTATGGTTTTTATTGATAGTTTTGACAATGCCCTTTATCAGCGGCATCTCATAAGTTACAAAAAAAAAACTTTTTTAACACACTTTAACACGCTTTTGTGTGACGTCATTTTATTTTCGTGATACCGACATGATATTCATGAAACAGTTGACCCGTACCTACTATAATACTATATGTAGATAAAAAAAAACTGAAAAACATGTTTTTTCTTACCAAACCCTATTTTATACCTATATCATGGCATATAAAATCACTAGTCTGCAATATTGGATTAACGCGTCAGGCCCCGCGATCGACATAACAATAGGTTTTTAACTGTGTCTGCTAATGAGGGACTTGACGCGTTAAGAATGACAACACTTAGCTAACCATGCATTGTCATTCAAACTAAACATGATTGCAAAATTTAAATTCTAATATTTTAAAAGCGTGTTTATGTTCATCCTTTGTTGGAGATAATAAATAAATAATTAAATTTGTTGAAAACATTTCAGATCCAAAAAGTGTCTTGCGAGATGATTATGGGTTTATTATTACATTTGTCCTGGGTTCGATTCCCACCCAGGACAAATGTTTGTGTAATGAGCACGATCATTTGTTCTGTGTCTGGGTGTTATTTATCTATAATATGTATGTATTTAGAAATATATAAGTATGTTTATCAGTTGTCTAGTACCCATAACACAAGCTCTGCTTAACTTGGGACTAGATGGCGTTGTGTGATAGTTGTGGAATATTATTATCAAACTCAGTAAAACAGGTACAACATAAAAATTTCGCCTTACCGTGCCGACTTCGCCTTCAGCCCACCGCTCGTACGCGCGCTCATGTTTCAACCACTCCTGGTACTTGTACCACCATTCTTCCCACTTCACGTAGTCGCCTAGTGTTAACCCTGTGAAATTATCATTTTATAAAGAAAGTCAGAAAAAAAAAACTTGAGAGGTGTCAAGGGACACCCGGATGGAACGAAGTTCCTTTCGATTAATTAGTGAAGGAATTGTAATATAATTTTATTTTTTTTTAATTTATAATATTTTTTTTATTATTAACAACGCACACACGCACGCACGTAAGAAGTTATACTTCATCATCTCATCTCATCGCAGCTCAGCTCAGCTCAGATCAGCTAAGCTCAGCTCAGCTCAGCTTAGCTCAGCTTAGCTCAGCTCAACTCAACTCTTTAGCAATAACAACAACTATAACAAATAATGTTTGATAATGCTTGATCTGCTTGCAAACTTTGTACCTACCCACTAAAAATACAAGAAGTTTTTATTAGATTGTTTTTCCAACACAATCTTTTTGGATGGACAGCCTCATTAGTGTCGTGACAAATTTTCGTAAGAATTTTTTCCGTCTAGCCCCCTTTCACAACGCGCGATAAGGAACTTCGTTCCAATAATATATTTGGCGACTTCCAGGTTCACTCAAATAAAAAAATTTGACAGACTGTTAAAAACAACTAAAAAGTTCCAAACCAGTCACTTTTTAAGCAGTCTGATGCAGTTGCTGGAATTTATTTTTAGTTCAATCATGATTGCATGCCGTTTTATTTTTCTACATTTTAGTGAGTTATATTTTTGGAATCATCTCCTCGAAGCTCTATATTTTGCTACCCCCACAAGATCATGATTTTCATAAAAAACCGGACAAGTCCGAAGTGCGTGTCGGACTTCGGACATTTAGGGTTCCGAACCAAAAGTATTGATGACTATTTGTATGGCTTTGGGTCAACAAGATGCTTATACAGTGAAAATTTGGAGACTATAGCTCCAACCGTTTGGCTGTACAACTTGTGTGACAGACGACGGACACGTGAGTGACAGCAATAGGGCTCCGTTCGAACCCTTCGGGTACGGAACCCTAAGAAATAAAAAATGTGTGTAACAGTGTCGACAAGACCTCATGATGGAGGAGAATACATCAGCACTTTTCAAGACCCCATGAACGCCACAAACGCTGTTAATAATGTGACCAACCCCGGCCCCCTAGCCAAATAACTTTAATAATAGCGCTAACGTTAACGCTTCGTGCAAAATGTATGGCAACATTACCTGCGGAGAGAACTGTCACGTGACTCACGCCCAGTAATGTCGTTGCCATACATTTTGCACGAAGCGTCAGCGTTAACAGAAAAGTATTTTGTCTAACCCCTCAGCTAGTGGACCCAAATAACCTAAAGAGATTTCCTTCTCTACTGGAGAGTGAAGACCTTTTTTTTTTTGGTTAATATATATATTTTTTTATGTACAAGCCCGCAACACTATTCCCAAACCACTGTAACTTCTGTAAGCCAGAATCAACAGTGGCAACCACCAGAAAAAACGCCGAGGCAATGAAGCTCGACGAGTCCCAGAGAAACGATTAAACTGTCTTTCGTCCCGCAACGAAATTAATCAGAAAAGACAGCGGACGAGTAAGAAAAACATAATTTCCACTTCCCTCCTAATCAAGCGGGAGACAGAACAAAGCTAGGCCATTAGGCACAAAGGGGGTTTTTACAACTGGGGTAAGTCCAGTTGCCAAGCACCACTGGTTATAAACACTAATATTAATGGGTCCTAAAATTGTGAGCTGTTACACTTGATTCCAATAATAGGTATGGCAAAAACGCTTAAACGCACGGAACATTAATATGCTCGCGTTTGGGTGGTAGCTATCAGAAAACACAGACTCCGGCAGGAATTACCACTCCTTAGCTATAAAAGTGTTCCCAAAACGTTTTGTTCGTGTGGGTGGGATGTCCACCAGTGGTCCGATGATGAAACCGGCTTGTCGGAATTAAACTATGCAATTCCGACGCACATTCCCCAAAATGACCTGGGGGTGAGACAAATTACTTTTCTGTTAGCGTTCACGCTAAGGCTTGTTAAAAAAAAATGTATGGCAATGACATTACCTGCAGAGAGAACTGTCACGTGACTCCAAGCGTTAGCGTGAACGCTAACAGAAAAGTAATTCGTCTCAAGCAACTGATCGGTTATGATGAAGACTATTGTGTAGGAATGTTATATTGTCTTACCTCGCAAATAGCCCCGCTTCTTGTAGTAGTCATATCTGACTCTAACGTCGTCCCAGGATGGTAAGCCGGCCGGCGCAGCGAGGAGCAATTCCTCGGGGTAGCTGCCTGCAGGTGCCTCACCTTCCAACGCCCTGTAGAAGAAAGTAATTGTTAATAAAACAATAATTACACACAATAACTTCTGCAGTTAAAAAAATTTTCGTGTTCTAAGCAAACCATTTCATTTGATAGGTACCCATATCATAATAGGAATGCATACAAAATAAGTAGTCCGCCATGTTGAATCTTTAATGACGTCACTTAGGCCCCCCTACTAACGGCCAAGTGGCGCCCTCATTAAATAAGAAATCGTAGCATAGCATACAAAATAAATATTAAAGAATTCAACGTCACGTTTGTTACAAAGAGGAAAAAATAAAGTATTTTTACGTTATTAAAACAACGTAACAACGTTAATGTTATCTATGAATAGCAACAAGGTAGGGATGGTAACTTGCAGTGCGTCTAGATGTCCGATGGTAGAAAGGGGCCGGTGGGATGACGTCGTGGAGTTCTTGGGCACACTCTCCAAAGTACATTCTGTAGAAGACTGACAAGCTGACAACCTTGCGGCGATGAGCTAAGCTATGAAGGTTGGCACCCACCAGTCTTACGTCGCCAATGAGCCTCTTAGCTCTGCGTTCAACTGAGTCAAGCGCAGAAAGTTGGTATTTAGCTGAACCATCCCAGAGGCGGCCGCAATTCTCCATGCAGGATCGGACCCGCGCTTTGCAAAGGGCTAAAAGCCGTCCAGGTGCGAAGTATCGCTTCACTCTGTTTAGAATGCCAAGTTTTTTGCAGCAGCAGCTAATAAAAGTCCGGCACTGACTGCCGCAAGCAGTCCGTCTATGGAAGCACTAAGGCTAGGAAATAATTAAAAAATCTCACGGGTAGGGCGACGGTGCAGCAGGCGCGACTGTCGCGTTGTCGTCGCGCTCGATGCGAACGTGCAGCGTACTTTCACGCCGCGTGATGCGCATGTTCTCCAGGCGGGCTGAGCGGTCAGCGGACCATTGAGCCATCTTGCCGAAGCGCTCCGAGAGGGTCAATCTGTGGGAGGGTGGGTATGGTTAGTTATGTCTTAAAATGTATGTGTTGAATAGATAGAATAAAATAATACTTTATTGTACACCAAAACAGTTAATAAACTTCTACAAAAGAACTTAAATCTATGGGTACAATGGCGGTCTTATCGCTGACAACGATATCTACCAGACAACCTTTGGATGGACTGAAAAATCTTAATTCAAAAAGGGTATACATGGTTTTAAAGAAGAAACATATCATGTGATTTTATTTACATTTATTGTCAAAAAATTAAAAGGAGGCGAAGGTTCTTTACACGGTTCAATTTGACGGATGAGAGGTATGTTATATTGAGTTTAGCATCCTCTAATTAGTGTTTAAACTAAGCATGTTAATAAATAAATTACTGCACTGCTACATTAAATTTAATCTAACCTCTGCGGCTGCGGGTCCGAGCTGGCATCCGACTCAGAGTCACTTTCGCTGTCGTTGAGCGCCGCCGCGATGGCCGCGGGGGACACAGCTCTGGGGTCCCTTGGGTCGGGCCGGCGCGTGGGCCGCGGTGGTGCGGGGCCCGGCGGTGCGGGGCCCGGGGGCGCAGGCGGACGTCGCTCGCCCTCGCGTTTGATGTGCGCGGGGGCCACGGGCGGCCGGACGGCCATCTGGGAGCGTTGCCATTCCAGGACCTGTGTGGGACAGGTGACTGGGTTATTTTCGAATTGAAACGATGTTATGTGCTCTCGTAGGCTTATTGCTCTCACAGAAAGAAGGCCCATATACCAATAGGCTCTTGTCCTAAAAAAATCTAATTAAATCTATTAGAGATTTATACTTCTTTTGGCGCGTTAGGGAAATATGATGAGAGTAATCACACTAATATTATAAAGGCAAAAGTTTGTAAGTGTGTATGTTTGTTACTTCTTCACAATCAAATGGCTGGACTGATTAGGATGAATTTTGGTATGTAGACAGCTTATAACCTGGATTAACACACATAGGCTACTTTTTTTACCCTGGTCTACGCGGGTGAAACCGCGGGGCACAGCTAGTTTTTTTTTTAAACTGACACCCTGAAGTTTGCTAGAACCGACACCTTGAAGTTAGCTATAGTCTGTGGTTCATGAAGAATGATTGTTTTCATATTGTAAACTTTGCGACAGTTTGGTTTTTTATCTTGTTACGCCAAAGAACTATAACTTCTTACGTGCTTACAAGTACACACAAACTTTTTTTATGGTCACGTTAACCAAAAATAAGGACGATAACAGTGCGTTGAAATTTCGCGTGACGTCATATCTCGTATCGTGTTCAATACACTTTGTAATGATAAGTGACTTATCAAGCCCCCACTCTTGAACTTTAATGTGAATCTTTGTCATTTTTCATTGGTTTGGTAAAGCAAAAAATACGTGTAAAATATTTTCTGATAATCTAACTTACGAACTAAATAGAAATTACCAAGGACAAGACCCTATTGTGGGGACATTTTAAGAGGGCCCTTCCCGGTCCGTCTATCGTCACGTGGTCAAAAAGCTTGTTGTTTCTCTTGATAAGCCCTACATATCTACACAATACGAGATAACAATAATTTGTCAGGTAGTTGGTAGGTTGCCCGGGGGTTGAGGATAAATTCGAAAGAGTTACCTCGCCCCTGGGCATTTAGGGCAGGGAGGAACAGGGGTGGGTTTTAGTCAGTAAGAGTCTGACACGCCTTCCCGCTCCATCCAGAGCGGGAGAAGTCATTGGATGATTTCCCACCCCACAAAAAAAAGGTAGTTGGTAAGTACCTATCTACATAATAACAAAATTTCATAAAAATAGTGTTGGAAAATTTCATAAAACTTGTGAAACAGGAAATACGTATTTTTGAATAAGCCTTACAAGTTTGTGAAGTAAATATTTGCTATTTAGAATTTCCATTACATGTGCAAGGTTTTGATCAAGCTGTTTTCTTTATTTTTACAATTTATGAGTACATTATGAACGGCCGGAGTTCAGGTAAAATGTGTGCAAAACAGCTGATTTTTGGAGGCCTAAATTTGTTTCTCCAAATTTTTATTTTTTGCTTTCAAAAAAATCAAAGATTGTGTTACGACAATCACGTACGAGCGTTTGTATGAAAAGTATGACGGGTTGGCGGCTCTTAAGTCAATTATGATCCGAATAGTAAAAAAAATATCAATCTGCCTAGCCTTTTCCCAACTATCTTGAGGTCGGCTTCCTGTCTAACCGAATGCAGCTGAATACTAGTATTTTACATGGAGCGACTGCCATCTGACCTCCACAACCCAGTTACTGGGTAATACGATACCCCTTGGTAAGACTGGTTGTCAGACTTTCGGGCTTCTACGACGACCCGTAACGACTGTCAAAGATCCAGGATTGACAGCCGGGACCAACGGCTTACGGTGCTTTAATATTATATAAATTATTAATAGATATAAAAGAAACACTGATTGTCTTCAAAATCCTTCCTACATTATGAGATGATAGAAATAACTTGATTGAGTCAAATATGATCTCAAAACTATGCGAATAAAAATATTTTCATTAGCTATGCGAAACAGAGTGAATAGGTTACTTCTAGGCAAGCGTGTTCCATCTTAGACCACATCATCGCTTACCATCAGGTGATATAGCGGTCAAACGCGTGCCTAACAAGAATAAAAAAAAACAGAAGTGGCAAAGAAAACATCTCAATTCTTCGAAAACTGAACTGCCCATCAGGTTGCAGCCCAGATTATGGACTAGAGTAAATACTGTTTGCTGAAAAAAATCACTTGAACCCACAAATTCGCCAGCCAGCCAAGAACCAAGTAATAGTAACAAGAACTTTGCACATACATTACTCGGACATACCTTCTCTTCCCGGGTCCGCTTGCTGGCTTCCCGCGCTTTGAGAAGTTCGCGGGTCGGCTGTACCGCTCGTGCCGGCGGCGGCCGGACAGGGCGCGAGGGTGAGGCGGTAACGCTGTGGAGATAAGAGATACATTAATAAAACGTTTTCACATACCCATAAGATGACTATTTTACTTTATTTAATACAGGGTGTAAAAAGACACTTCACAGAGCCGTCAACTACGCATACTGTACGTCTAACAAAGTAGTTTTGCGCAAAAATTATTGCTGGGAAACGTTTTAGGTATGAAAAAAAAAACTATTTTTTATTGTACGCAATGTAACGCCAACCCAGGCAAGTGGAGTTAAACCTCGCCCCTTCCCTCTAAGCCACGTAGGTACTTGTTGGATACGTTTGATATTCATTGCGTTTTATAACTGCAAATGCGTAATTTCGAAAAAAAAATATCGAAAATTCAGCAAATGTTTGTTTGGAAAAAGTGTAATAACACTTGGAATTAATTTTCCTAAAAATGTAAAAAAAAAATACGACTTTGACCTTCAATATCTCCAGAACCAGTGGATTCCCAGGTATGGTCTAGTGGAAAAAAAATGACCCAAATAATGGGTAGAATATGTGGCTTTCAGCTTCGGAAACTGTCTTTTTACACCCGATATAATAGGGAATATGCATGATATTTATTTATTTGTTCAATTGAAGACTTATTAATTAGAGTGAGCAAATATGAAGATCAAAATATCATCATCAGCGACGAAGTTATAAAGCTTTAAAGTTGATAATTAGAAAGAGAAGTCGCCCATACCACTGCCATAGAAAACAGCGTTTTCAAGAGGGACAGATATATTTGTTTAAAATTGTTATATCTCGTTTAATTTTCGATCAATTTTGTTTCTGCTTTCACTGTTCGTACTCTTTTTTAGTATATTCTTCGATAAACCGGTTAGATAACAAATATTTTTTTCATGCATATTCCCTATTACCGTGATTATTTCATAACATTTTTACCTCATTTCGCCTGAAACACAAGATGTCCTAGTTCAGGCACATAACACAAGTGAACTTGACATAGATTTTAGCAAAAATGTATTTACTGTTTTACCAGATTAACATGAATAAAATTTTATTATTATGTTTAAGTTTAAGGGCCTACCTCCGCTTTAGTAAAAAAAAAATCGTATCATATCATAGAAAATAAAGATTAAAGAATCCTATGTTGCGTTTGTTACAAATAGGATAAGGTATTTTTACGTTGTTAAAACAGGACTCAAAATGTTTCGTATCTAAAGTAGTAAGCAAAAATGTTGTATCTGTAACAAACGCAACATAGGATTCTTTATTTTCTATGCTTTGCTACGATTTTTTTATTCTATGAGGGCGCCACTTGGCCGCTATATGGGCCTTAAGAGTATTCATCACGCGCATGGCATCGATTGTCGTAATAACACCAATTGATCGATCGTCGATCGATGGTAGAATGCATTAGTCGACGTCGATCGATAGTTTCTATTACACCAATCGATCGATGGTAGAATGCATTAGTCGACGTCGATCGATAGTTTCTATTACACCAATCGATCGATTGATGTAATAACCTAAGCTACTAAATTTCCCTTTCTGGAAGATTGAAAATGGCTCAGATCCACAAATCAGCTGACGAACCCTATGTTAGCTTTTGAGATGAGTTAAATCCGAATCAAACGACTTGTCATGAGGTTTGACAGCAGATGATACCGCCTTTCAGGAAACCTAAGAGTTCATCAATCTATCAGACTCATTATCCTACTCCCCTTAAGTTTTTATTTTGAAGAGAAATCATACGCCATTTTATCTTTGACATAAATTATTGTCGATTTTCATGCTTGCTTGTCAGGTTTTCATAAAATAATCAAGTTATCTTACATCGGTTTAACCCCCTTAGGCGGCGGCGGTCCCGTCTTTTTGTTCTTGGCGGAGCAGACGGAGCAGGACTCGTCGGAACAGCTGCTCACCGACGAGCCGGAGCCTGATGACTGCAAGAGACATGTTTCATTAGTAAATGGAATAACAAGTATTAATCTTTTTTGTTTGTGAACCTCCTACAGGAGCTCGTGGCTAGCCGCACGGGTCGATCCATCTGGTTAAGCTAAGCTTGCTGGGGTTGGTCCATGGATGGGCGACCATCTTTACATACCGAGACTCCTCCGTTTTCGTGGATCCATATTTTGGAGCTAGTATTAATCCTAATACTGATTACTTAGCTGAATAATACATAGTGATGTTGCCAGGGTATAAATATAATAATTCTATTTAGTCCGTAACTTAGATTAAATTATTTTTATGCCTATAGTTTTTTTGTTCACTAAAAGTTTATTTTATACAACTATTCGACGAATGTCGAATAATACTAGTCATTATTCGTTATTCGACGAATATAAAAAAAAAAACTGGCCAGGCCCTGGGCCTGCAGTCTCGACATTGATAGCGATCGCTATGTCCTAACGATCGGTAAATCGGTCGGAAAAATAATTGATTTTCTTGAAATATGTACAGAGACCAGCAGATCAGTTGATCAGTTTTCATGAAAAATAGTGCTTGCAAGTTAAAATTTACGCCGTCTCTGTACATATTGCAAGAAAATCAATTATTTTTCCGACCGATTTACCGATCGTTAAGACTTAGCGATCGCTAGGTCCTAACGATTGGTCGCTACGTCGGAAAATTAATTGATTTTCTTGAAATATGTATAGAGACGGCGTAAATTTTAACTTGCAAGCACTATTTTTCATGAAAACTGATCAACTGATCTGCTGGTCTCTGTACAAATTTCAAAAAAATCAATTAATTTTCCGACGTAGCGACCAATCGTTAGGACCTAGCGATCGCTATCAATGTCGAGACTGCAGAGCCAGGTGTGAGTCGGAGTCGCGCACGAAGGGTTCCATACCATCTATAAAAACGGCAAAAAAAATCACGTTTGTTGTATGGGAGCCCCCTTAAATATTTGTTTTATTGTTTTTAGTATTTGTTGTTATAGCGACAACAGAAATACATCATCTGTGAAAATTTCAACTGTCTAACTATATTAGTAATAGTGTCCCGTTTTACCCTTTGGGTACGGAACCCTAAAAATGTTGAGTAATGCAGAATATCGAATAACAGCGAGTATTCGCGGCATCTCTAGTGCTTACCTTTCTAGGGTCAGGTGGTGACGGCGGGCGTACAGGACGAACGGGTGGTGGTGGTGGTCGTCGTGCGTCGCGCCGAGCTGGGGGAGGCCGCGGCGAGCGGCGGCGCGGGCTACGCGCGGGGCTGCGTCTGTACAACACGATACGTATATACTAACGATTTTTTTTTGTGGGGGTGGGATATCATCCAATGACTTCTCACAGGACAGGATCTGACAGTAGGGCATGTGAGACTCTTACTGACTAAAACCCACCCCTGTTCCTTCCCTGCCTGAGTGCCCAGGGGTGCGGTAACTCATTTTCAGAATTTATCCGCTACCCCTAGGCATGCAGGCACCGGCCACGATGGGCCCCGTCAGTGATGGCTGACACTCATCTCTTGTTCGGCGCGCGTGGAACACTACGCGCCGTCGCCTCCCGGGCCTGGTGCTGATCGGACGGCGAGCTACCCACTGCTCGCCGTCCGCAGGCCCGGGTCTACGGTGGCCGGAGATCGTCTAGCGACGTCCTACGCCCAGTACCTCTCCTGCGGTGGTAGCGGCCGGGGCCGTGAGGGCCACTCCGTTGAGCTTCCCTCACATTTACTAACGATGAGTTGGCTTTTTTGGCGGGATTTTTAACCGACTTCAAAAAGGAGGTTATCAATTCGGATGTTTGTACTATACAGGCTGTAACGGAAATGTATAGAAAGACGGATAATTGCAATATTCTTTTTTTTGTTCGAAAGGGATTTATTCCGAAATGGTAACATTTCAATATCATATAGATCTGATGATGAGTTTCGGAGACAGACAACGGAACCCATCAAAAAATGACAGCAAATTAACCGCGATTGCTGCTATCGCATAAATATGTGTTGTTGTTAATTTTTAATGGATAAAACGTACTACAGTGTGACTGAGTTTTTATCAGAGAAAAAAATTTGCTGAATTGATTTGGCCTTTTGGATAATGTGAATAATTTTATTTTGTTTGGATTATTTCGTCTCGTTAATAATTTTGACAATAATCTTTATAATAATGGATATTGTATTAATAATCAATTAATCTTGTTAATTTTATGGTGAAATATGGCTGTGCTTTAATGTATCTAAACATCTATTGTGTATTACCCATATTTGCAAAATAAATGTCTATTCTATTCACAATTTAATGAGGAATCACAACTAAAAAGTGAAAAATAAAAACTTTTTTACAAAAAATAGAACTAACTTTCAAAAGAAAACCAAAAAAAGTGCAAAATAACTTTAATTTTGGAAGTCGCTGTAAAAAAAACGAAGAAACAAAACTAGAAACACCGACAAGTTTTGCATTTTGCATTTTTTTTTGTTTTCTTTTGGAAGTCAGTTCTATTTTTTGTAAAAGTTTTTATTTCGTATGAAGTACGGTAGCTGTTGTAATTATTAGCAAATTGATTCCTAGTGGATATTGTGATGTGAAATTGGGGTAGTTTTGTGTCTCAAGTGTCCTACGCAACTGCACAATATGTGGAATCATTGAAACAGGCGCGATCTCGGTAAAATAAAGCTGATAATTTTGTCGTAGTATTAACTACCTCAGCGAAGTTTGCCGAGAAGGCCGACTCGACTCATTTGCTGTCAAATACTGTAAAAACTTTAAGAATGTGTTAAAGACAGTATTCTGTACACCTCTTCACTTCAGGTTTTCTCTACAACTAATTGCTCCACTTACCTAGCCACAGGGCTCCTCCTAGGGCTCCGGTGGGGGCTTCGCCGTGCGGATCGCGAGCGCGACTTGCGCGGCGAACGACGCCCCATCGGAGACCTAGACCGGCGCATAACCGGAGACCGAGAACGACGACTCGGAAGCGGTGTCCTGGGAAAGAAAGAAATAGGTTACTAAGTTCACAGCAGGCAGGTGAGACTCCACATTCTAAGTGCCTCCATAGACGGACTGCTTGGACCAGTCAGTGCCGACAGCTACAAGCGGTCGCTGTTAGGCGATCTGCAGTTTCAATACAAAATGGACATTCGCCATACACCGACCGCTCAAGCAGTTCATTTGCAGTCGCAGCTAAAAATTCAGTCAGCGTGCGGTCGACTTTCGCCGTGCTGCCGGCAGCAAAGAGCTGCTCAACCTGCCATACACGAACCGCTTGAAGCTGTTCACTCCGACTGCTCGCCGGTTCCACTCTCCACGCCCGGCTCAGCCCTGTTATTTTATATCTATCCATAGACGCACTGCTTGGAGCAGTTGCGGTCGGGGCCTCCATAGACGGACTACTTGGAGGAGTCAGTGCCGACAGCTTCAAGCAAGGCTGACAGTAGATATTTTTTAAATTATTCGGCAATGTTTCAGAAATTATACAAAATTGAATGTCAGGACAAAAAAGTGCTTAATTTATTTTTAACATGCACAATAATGATTACACATAAACTTACCTACGTTATTTTTTTGGTACTCACAGGCCTAACGCGCATCCGTATGGCAACTCAAAAATCATAGACTATGGTAAATAATAATATAGTTAGTTTTACTCCGAAATTTAAACATAATCTTTGTGTTAAACTCAGATAATTGAATTTAGGCTTTCCGTATCCAATTATACATGAGGGTCCAGGATACAATCAGTAACAAAATTATACAGCATTTAACAAAAACCTGGCCGATCCAATAAAGGCGTATTCCTGGTTTAACATACGTAGTAGAAAAAATAGTAAAAAAATGTAACTCATAAAAACCAAAAGTTATAGATTTTTTTTTTATGCGAAATTTAACACTAAATATGGCAAATTTTCATAAGTTGACAACACTCCACCGGCCAGCGAAATCTTTTAATTTTTACCTATTTTTATTTCAAACGATACCGCCCTGCACTATCCGCGCTGTAGGCACTTGACACACAAAACTGTAGACCGTGAACTTTGTCGAGCGCTCAGTGTTGCTTCTGATAAGTTATTTCTTTTTTTTTTTTTAATTAATCATTTTCATTGGGAAAAATAATAATCTCGTATCCATTAAATGACTACGTATATGGGTGTAACGGAAAGGTATGGTCATATTTTAAGGACTGCATCTGCCCATCGATTTGAACAACTTTCTTCAAGAAAACCAGAGGAAATTTTTAAAAAAAAATTTTACCTCCCATACAAATATTGATCAGCTGATGATAACTTTGTATGGAATGTCCAATCCTTTTTTTTTGGGAATTTTTTATTTTTTCTTAGAGAACGTTGTGCATTTCCATGGGCTGAACCGGTTCTTAAAATATGACCACACCTTTCCGTTACACCCTGTATATGTACGCAGTACGATACCAAATAATAAATACCCTTCATGATCGGACAGGGTTTTTGTAACATGCTGTATATATAATTATATTTTTTTTATCCAATTTATAATCTGGCAGCCCTGGCTTCAAGCGGTCGGGTTGCAATCGACTCCAACCGCAAGAATACTGCTCTCGTGCAGTTAGCCTCGACTGCTCTAAGCAGTCCGTCTATGGAGGCCTAAATACTAAATCCCCATCACCGGTTCTGAAATTAATCAAGAGTTTCACCTGGACCGCCTAAGAGCCGGCGACCTGGAGCGCCGTGGAGACGGCGACCGCGACCCGTCAAGATACAGCTGTTTGTACCCAGTGTGACGCCATCTGTTTGAACGGTGTGACACATTTTAGGCAAGGTCCCATCTTACTTATTAATGCGGAATCGATTGAAAATAACCTTTATGTCTGGACACAGATAATATAATACTAGCGTGCAGATGCCTCATCCTATACAAAGAAACGGTACCGCCGTAACTACGGGTTTTCGACTGGCACAAGCAACTTTTGCGCTTTGTTCGGGCCCGTCCTTTACACCTCGCTAGATGGTGCTAGCAGCGACGGCTTGCAAGTTGAATGAATTTGCTTAGTCTTATCAATATTTTCTCACACATTGAGGGATTATTCTATACTATTTTTGGCACTTTATAACAGTTTTACTGTACCAAAATGTATCAATGAAAGAGGCGAATGGATAAACTCTAAACCTTCAAACAGCGCCATGTATTGGTACAAAAAATATAGATGTCTTAGGATTCGTTCCAATAGAATAGAATACTCTTTATGGAGCCAATTATTCCACACTTTTATGCTTAGGGCAATTTATTAAATAAAAAAATACAGTTTTCAGGATGTTTTGTTTTTTCAAAAAATTAATATAACCAAACTTCAATAATAAATCGATGCATATTACGCCATCTATCTAAATTTATTTGAACAAAATTTCCTTTGTTCGAGATGAGACCCCGTGGTCAAGGTAATAACACTGATTAGCACCTGCACCTTCTTCCCGAAATGGTAAAAGTGAGTGGTAAAGCGCTGACTAATCAAAATCATTTAAAGGAGGCGAAGGTCCTTTACACGGTTCAATTAGATGGATGAGATGTGTGTTATATTGAGTTTAGAATCCTCTACTCAGTGTTTAAACCAAGCTGTGGTTAGTGACTTTTATACACCGGCTTTCGACCTGGGATAGTAATATTAAGTTTCATTGCCTAGTAGAACTAGTGTAGTAAGGTGGAAGCGCCAGGGTAGCCCGCGAAATTCAAATATTCTTACGTTTTTTGCAATTTGCAGTTCAGTGTCAGGTTGTATTTTGGTCAAAATTTTATTCGCGGCCGTAGCAAATATGTATTTATAGAATTATGATCATTAAAATCATCAAAACAACTCTCTAAGTTAGAATTGATGCCAAATGTAAGTATTTCGTGAAATCATGACATTTGGCCTCAATTCTAGCTGAGAGAGTTGTATTGATGATTACGATTACAGTTCTGTAAATACGTACTTGCTACGGCCGCGAATCACATTTTGACCAACATACAACCTGCAAATCGCAAAAAACGTAAGAAAATTTTAATTTCGCGGGCTACTCTAGAGCTTTCATCTTAAAAGTTGAATTGCCCACGATTTGTCACTGTCGGCACCACTCCGTCATTATTTTTTGCAAAACGTCAAGAGATTCACCCCTCCTGTATATAGAATTGTTCTTTTGAAGTTGAAGCAGTAGTTAGTAATTTTCTTGACGCACTCCTTGCAAAGCTCCAGGTGGAAACCATCAAAATGAAGTGCCCAGGCAAACACCGTTGCCTTAACACTTATTCAACAGACAAAGGTTTTTACGACCGCTGAAATCGATTCCGCATTAACAATTATAGAGAGACCCCTCTAGGGTTATTGACTACTTTTTTCTTGCAAGAGATTTAAAAACAAACCGACACAAATGGGACTCGAACGCGCGTACCTCGACATAGCTTCGACTGAGCTACCGAGTTCCACTTGTATTAGTTGGAATTTAAATACCTTTTGAATTATTTTCTTTAGACTAAATCTAACAAAAATAACAATAAAACAATCTTGGTAAGGCTGAAGATGTTCAATTTTTATATACACTTGCCTTATCGTGTAAAAAAAAAAAAAAACACAAGACTAAAGTTGTAGTACATTTTATAATATTATATTTTCAAAACACTAAAAAACAGTTGTGTCTAATAAACAAATACATTTGTTTTTTTACGCTGGGAAGTAATCAAACAACTTCTCCCGCAGAGCGGGAGGGCGTGTCAGACTTTTACTGACTAAAACCCGTGTTCCATCAGTTGCCTGTGCTAGGGCCTCAACTCTCTTTTAAATTTATCCGCGACCCAAATTGATGATAAGGACATAACAAAGTGCCAATGGGTTACAAATGACCACAGTGCAAATGTATATTGATCGAATGCCATAATGAAAGCTATTATTACAATTTCTTTTTTTTACAGAATTTACAATTTTATTTACAACCTATTCAGTCCCACTGCACAGGACAAAGGTCTCCTTTTATTTTACTATATAATATTAAAAAAAGAAAACTATTATAATACACAAAATGTTCATTTTAAAAGTGTAGTAAATTTCAAGAGACTACCTTCTTTTTTACACAAAATAAAACAATAAAAGTAGTCAAAGACCCTATGGCTATCATGTTCACAACATCGAACATTAAGTCACCCGAATGGGTCGTAATAAGTGTTGCAAAGGCCTCCGAGTCCTCGAGTCGTAATTTTAAAGACTTGTCACAATGATGCCAAGGCTCGGCGTCTAGAGTCAAGCCGAGATCAAGTCATTTAACAGCCACTTGAGTCTTACAAAGGATTTCGATCTTAAAATAAAATGAACTCGATTCTTAGAAAAACTAGGAGCATGAAGATGAGACAAGTTAAGAGGGAACAAACAGGGCCTGCGAGGAATTTGAAAAATAGGTATTTGAAGAAACTATCGCCGTCGTGCTGCCTCAAGCCTGCCCTCGAAGAGTGCGATAGGGACAGCTGCAGCTCAGACTGATTTTATCACAAAATTTTTGATGAGATCAACGTTTTGTATTCCCTTTTTCTCCTCGAAAACTGAGCCGATTCAATTATCTTTGGCACTAAAATTCCTGTAAAGCCCCGAAACTCACCGGTGAGTCGGACCAAAAAAAAAAAAAAATACTGAGAATAAAAAAAAAAAAATAATCGGCTGTCAACCCGGGTTGTCCTCGGGGTTTAATTTGACAACCCGGATTTTGCCATGGGGCTTCACAGGTTAAGAGAGTAGTCTCTTAAAATTAATTAAAACTCTCAAGTCTAGGTTCCTATTTATGTTTTATGTTAAAAAGTTTTCGAATTTGTCTGGTATTCCTCTAATCACGGCAGGATAATATTTTCTTTACCTATTAGTTGCTGAAAAAAAAAAGGAAATAACAGAGACGTGTCCACAGAAGACCTTGACTTTATGAAAAAAAATATTGCTCTATAGGCACTATTCAGGAAGAAAAAAGGGGAATACATTTGTATGGAAAATCGCAGCCCCTGTTCCCTCTTAAAATTAGTGGTTATGTATGCCTACAAAAAAAAAACTGATAAGACCAAACCAGATAAAAAAATCACTTCAAGAAAATAAAGATGCGAAGGTAAACTCTCCCCGTCCTGTAAATGTTTAATTGCTAGAGCACTCAAGTCTTCTTCATGTATGAGATATGAAGAAGAGTTGAGTGCGACTCGTCGCATAAAAAGGACTTGACCTCTCAGGTAACATTTAAAGAGCTCGTAGAGAATTAAGTTCTCTAGTCTTCGAGTCCTGTTGTAATAAGTCGAGTCTTTTAATTCATCTTCCGAGTCCGTTTCTATAGGACTCGAGTTCTTTGCAACACTAGTCTTAATAGACAAAGACTTTAGATAGACTAGCGCTTTCCCGCGGCTTGGCTTTCGAGGCCAATCCCCCAGGTACCGTGTATTTCCGGGATAATGTCCGATCGAAACACGATTTTTAAACGAAACCAAACGTTCGGTTGTCTTTCCTGTTTCTGCATTTGGTGGGGGGAAAACGACCAAATTAAATTAATTATTGTCTTAGAAAGTTATCAGAACATTGAAAAATCAGCCCTAACTTTCATATAAGTACCACTAAGTCATCATCATCATCAGCCTCTTAATGCCCCCACTGCTGGGGCACAGGCCTTCTTCTCTCTGTGAGAGAGCGTGGGCCGTAATCCACCATGCGAGCACAATGCAGGTTGGTGGATGTCACATGTCTTCGATTTATTGGTTCTAGGACATGCCGGTTCCTCACGATGTTTTCCTTCACTGTTTTGAGAGCAGTGGTGATGAAATAATTTACACAAAGTAAAGCGCCTGCCTGGGTTTGACCACAACGACCTACAACTTCTAAATGGGCCACCACTGCTCTTGGCAAATTGATTGAATATAAAACATAGTAGCCCACCGGTATCGTAAACTAGGTTTCATAATAACTAGATAGAAGGACGACATATAAATCAATATTCTGTTATGGAATGGGGATGCAGCGCGCGCAGGGGAGGGGCACGTATTTCATTGCAACGTGATTTCCAGGAAATTGAGGTGTGTCTGTTTATAGCGATTCAGTACATACAGCATGGAAACGTTCAGCGGGGCAGTATGGGGAACAACCTTAACTGTTACAGTTACACGAAAGAAGTCATACGAGACTATGATATCATAACTTTTCGTGAAATTTTGGTCCCAATTCACAGATTAAAAAAAAAAGTACAGTTAAAATGGTCATTTTACACAAAAAAAAATTTTGATGCCAATCGATCCTTTTTCTAATACTGATCAAAAGCTTCTATGGGGGTCCTAAAAACGTCAGATTAAAAAAAAAAAGACTTTTTCAACACATTTGCTCAAAAAATGCATTTACGAAGCCTGTATACGTTCGAAAGTTATAAATTACGCACCATACAATAAAACGTGCGGTAAAATAGGTACTCTCACCTAAGTAACCAATATTGAACAAACAGAGAGCTGCAAACCATACTTCCAAAAACACAAAATATTCACACTTCCCTGTTTATATATCTTTGAGTTATGTAAATTTGTCAGAAAACACCCAGATTTGTATACCACTTGCGAAGAAACACAAACTAGATACACTTTACGACACAACAAAAATAAATTAAATATACCTCAATCCCGACTGGAAATGCACTCAACCAGCCCTTTAGTTATGTCCATCAAAATTTATAATAAGTTGCCAGAAAATATTAGAGAAATAAGCAAAATAAATATATTTATTAATAAATTGAAGCGATTTCTCGAATCAAAGTCTTACTACACAGTAAAGGAGTTCTTAGATGATAAATCGATTCCAAAATAATTTCTTTTTCTCTCTTTTTTACACCAAACATTTTGTAGAAAAATAGAAAACCCAATATAAACATAAATACATAAAAAAATTAAAATTAAAAAAATAAATAAAAATAATCTATGAATAAGAAGAATAATTTAATAATAATATAAGAACTTCATAATAATTACTTACAATTAATAGCAATTTAATATATCTATATACGCAAACCTTATATATATACATAATATTATACATACACCCAATAAACCACAACTAATAATTTATATTGCTTAATTGAATAACTACTTAGCCCTCTCCTCTCTTCTACTTTGCTGTGCCCGACAGGGTCCATATTGATATTTTATTATGTTATACCACCTATTTAACACATATGGAATGCAATAAAGTATTGAGTATTGAGTATACCTATTTTACCGCACACTGTTGTATAGCGCCGTGCATATCCTTTACGGATTTTTTTTAATTTCCATAAAAAATATATATAAGAATACCACCAAGGAGTTTCACATTACGAGGATAAATAAGCTGAATAATCGAACCTTCTTGGAAGTGCTTTTATTCAATACGTTTGTCTCACTTTAATACTTAAGAGAAAATGAAACGAAAGATGTAGTTCAAATTTTCCCCACGCGCACGTGGCGAAATTTTCATATTAGAAATGTCAAAGATTGTAGCTACTTTCCGACTGATAACTAAAAACAAAAGTTTGTTTCATTACCTATTATACTGTTCTCGCAAATGTGTTGAAAAACGATGTATGACACACGTGCGGCAATTGTATTTACAAACTCGTGACTATGGCAAGCCCTCGAGTATCATATTAATAACTATTCCCATACATTTTGTATGGAAACTTTACAAAAAAAAAAAACTTTTTTACAAAAAAATAGATTCGACTGGTTTTGTTTCTTCGTTTTTTTGACACCGACTTCCGAAATTAAAGTTATTTTGCACTTTTTGGTTTTTTTGGAAGTCGGTTCTATTTTTTTGTAACAAAACTTTTTATTTTTCACTTTTTAGCTGTTATTCTGGAGAATCACAACTAAAAAGTGAAAAATATTAAAAAATAAATAAAAATATAAAATTATGGATGGATAACAATGGATATCTATCTAGGCGATAGCAGCAATCGCGGTTGATTTGCTGTCATTTTTTGAAGATTTCCGTTGTCTGTCTCCGAAACGCATCATATGTATATGAAATTTAAATGGGACCATTTCGGAACAAACCCTTTTCAAACAAAAGAAGAATTTTGGAAATCCGTCTATAAATGAAGAAGTTATGCCCGAACATACATAAAAAAAAAAAAAACAAATATCCGAATTGATAACCTCCTCCTTTTGGAAGTCGGTTAAAACATGCTTGATGTTAAATCGATCTTGTTAATTCTAATCAAAAACTTCTATTGGACCAACCATCGTTGGAATACTAAATAAGTCAGAAATCTAGAACTTCTTAAAAAATGTAAGGGAAAAGATTTATGCGATTTCTGACTTTAGGTCGGTGGTTTGGAGGTGGGGAAGACTAAAGAGGCGATGGATGGACTGTCATGATGTCAACAGTGAAGTATGAAAGAAAAAAGACGTGATGCGCTGACCCAAAATAAATTGTGGTAAGCGCAAGAAAATGATGCGACCAATGGGGTATTTTACTAGTAAAAATCGAATTAGTTCGTCAGTTAAGGTGAATGCTCCAGGGTAGCCCGCGAAATTCAAATTTTCTTACGTCTTTTGCAATTTGCAGGTCAGTGTCAGGTTGTATCTTGGTCAACATTTGATTCGCGGCCGTAGCAAGTATGTATTTATAGGATTATAATCATTGAAATCATTAATACATCTCTCTGTTAGAATTGATGCCAAATGTCATGATTCCGAAGTACTTACATTTGGAATCAATCGAGCCATCGTGACTTCGCAAACAAATCAAGTAGCATGCTCGCATAGAACGCATTCAGATTTGCTTTGGAGCCACCCCTCACACCGTGTGCTATTACGCACGAACAAATAGACCGGCTTGCAATTAAGTAGCGTGCTCATTCATAATCATGCTCTTTTCGTATACACGTGCTAATTTTGCTCGAAACTAGCGTGCTTATGTGCTACTATGTAGCATGTGTATTCCGGCCTTAAATAGGATAGCAGGACGACATAAATCAATACTTCGTTATGGAAGGGATGATGCAGCGCGCGCAGAGGAGGGGCACGCATTTTGCAACAAGAGTTCTAGAAAATTGAGGTTTATGTTTATTTAGTTTTTCAATTTACTAGGTTTTTTATTACAGTTTTACTTTAAAGTTCGCTTTGAGCCGAAATTAAACAAATAATAATAGAAGACTAGAATTGGTATCTATTTTGATATCAGGGCTGGTTAAAAGTTCGAAGCTAAAAACTTACACATTAGCTTTTTTCATGGCTAATTTAAATTTAAAAAAAAAATGTTTTTCACAAAAAAAAAACAACCGAATTCCAAAATAGAAAATGCACTAAAAACTTAAAAATAATTGTATTTTATTTCTTCGTTATTTGACACCAACTTCCGAAATTAAATTTATTTTTAAATTTTTAGTGTTTGTAGTGTTTTCTTTTTTCGTTAAAAAAGTTTTTAATTTTTCACTTTTTAGTTTTTATACCCCAGAACTCAAAACCCCAATAACATGGAACGTGGAATTTAAACATACTCGTAATTGGAGGAAAAGAAAACGTCATCTATGTATACATATTTTGCGTTTTGTTCAGTTTTTCAAAAAGCGCTGAAGCATTTTCGATAAAATTATGGGACCAACTCGGGAGTATGTTCTATCGAATAAAAAAAGAATATTGAAAATCGGTCCAGAACTGACAGAGAAATCGGTGGACATACATAAAAAAAAAATCGAACATAGAACCTCCTCCTTTTTCGAAGTCGGTTAACTAGAATGACTACAGATTATACAGTACAACTACATGAAATAGAGTACAATACTCTATTTTAGAGTACAGTTGGCAACCCTAGTCGTGGGTCCAAACCTAGGCAGACGCTTTACTTTATGCAAATTACTTCATCGCCACTGCACTCAAAACGTTGAAGGAAACCATTGTAAGGAAACCGGTATGCCCTAGAACCAAGACTTCGAAGACAAGTGACATCCACCAACCAGCATTGGCCCCGCTTGGTGAAGCCTGTATCCCAGCAGTGGGAACATTATAGGCTGAGCATGCTATGCTAAAGTCAACCTATGTCTACACTTTGTACACAAAATTTACATAAATAAACAACTGCACGGCCACGAATATTACAAGCAATGCTGTCTTCCAGTCGCTACCAGCTTGATATTCCGTCATCTCTCAAGGACAAGACACCTTATCTACTAGTGTTATTACAAGCTAATGACTCACCGGTTCGGGTCTTTCTCCTCGACCTCCAGAAGCTTGCGATCCCAGCTGCCAGGCGACGCCTGACGAGCTCTCTTCATAACATTGTCTATCTCTTTCCGGCGGCCTGCCGGATTTGATGGATCTGTTGAAAGAAAAGAAGATAAGTCAAGAGTGAATAGGTTACTTCTAGGCAAGCGTGCTCCATCTTCGACCACATTATCGCTTACCATCAGGTGAGATAGAGGTCAAACGCGAGTCTACAAAAACATACAAATAATACTTAAAAATAGAATAAGTGATAATTTACTAGTGAAAAAGTGTTTAAAAGAAAGCATTAGTGTCATAAAGTGAATGATATTGAAGTACGTGAAAAATATTCATTATAACGGCCTAATAACAACAAAAAGTGTCCGAAGAATAACGACTAGAATTCAAAAGTGATGTTTTAAGTGATCAATATTCTCCAAAAAACTGATGTACAGTGGACTATCTCGGAAAATTTAAGAAAGATATCTAATGAAAAGGTACATAATCTAATATTATAAAACAATAACATCCAAATAAGATTAAATAAAACAAAATAAAAAATTACAAGTCATCCTTACTTCGCTTACTGTGCGCCATCTATACACCTTTAAAGAAACTAAAGAAAAAACCCAAAGCTACGGCGAGACTAACGCCATCTGTTGTCAAAAAGCAACACCAGAAGTTCAAAAGTCAATTAATATTTTCAGAACTCACTAGGTGTCGCAATCAGTAGCTTATCAAACTTTCTACGAAAAAATTTCACTAAGAGATGGCGCCACCTCCCCTATGTGCAGGATGCCGACAAAAGTTGCCAATAAGGCAAAATCTTATTTGTTTACTCTGCAAGTGTAGATATGATCTGGAGTGTGCTGGTGTGACAAAAGAGCATTATCGGAAATCGATGTCATTGGAACTAAGAAACTCCTGGATGTGCCAGACATGCGTCTGTAAAATACCAAAGACAGGAAACTCTGACACTCCCATACGATCCCAAAAAAGCCCCGAATACAAGAACTTAACCACACCAACAGCGAGCAACAACGTTACTATGAGAAAGAAAACTATAAATTCCAATAATGACACAACTAGCTCTGAAGACCTGAGTCTGCTAGGAGACACTCTACAGACAGAGGATATTGCCAATACTGAAATAAAAAATTCAAGTTTAACAAATGAAAATATAATTTTTTTAAATAACACACAGGGTCAATTAAGCATGCAAAGTTTGAGCGATTTAATTATACTACGTTTGAAAGAAAACAATAAATCTATCATTGAAGAGCTGCAGAACACAATACAAACCGAGATTAATAGAGCCATTATGGAATTGAAACTAGATTTTGACTCCAAAATGAATACCTTAACTATACAAAATGAACAAAGAAAGCAAGAAATAGAAAACATTAACATTGAAGTAGCAGCACTACAATTAGAAAACGAAAATTTAAAAAAACAAGTAAGAGATCTATCAACTCAGACATACCAAGCACCAAGCATACCTGAAAACCACCACCACAAACTAGTACTCTATGGCCTCACAGAGTATTATCAAGAACCGGAACGTGAATTATATAACAGACTTATAGAACTATTCCGCGATATAGTCAACATAGACCTATCAGGCTACATAGAAGACATATACCGAGTAGGAAGAAAAGGCACAAAGAATAGACCGCTTGTAATAGAATTGCTCAGTAAAAGAATGACCAGGTATATTGTTAGTAACAGCCAGTGCTTTCAGGGAACTGGACTGGGTGTTTCAGAATATTTAGACGCGAAGTCACGAAAGGAAAGGGCTCAAATGAGAGAAGAATTATTTAAAGCTAGACAAAACGGACACCACGCAATAATAAGAAACAACCAATTATACATAGATGGAAAATCTTTTAACAAAAAATATCACAACATCAATCCACAACATGTAGGAAACGAAACAACTTACCATGAAAACGATATGAATGCGATGAGCATCATTAACCAATCTCACCATATGGATATGCCGATTGAATCCGTTAACCATACTTTTCGCAAACAAAGACCTACCATTTAAAATACTGTTCCAGAATTTCCAAAGTGTTAACAACAAACAACACTTACTTGATGCTTTCATTACCCAAAATTCTACGTATAAAGCAATATGTATCTCGGAAACCTGGCTCTCCGAAGAAAAACTAGAACTATTTAAGATTAGCGGCTACAAATTTGCATCATCGTACTGTCGCAGTACCCGAACAGGCGGCGGTGTCTGTATTCTACTTCAAGAACATATAGACTGTATACATAGAAGTGATATAACAGATAAATCTATAGAATATGTACTAGAGTTATGTGCTACTGAATTGCCTAAAGAAAACTTATTAATTATAACTATGTATTGGAATAGAAGAGAGGAAGAAGTATTTTACCAGCAATTAAAATTAATTCTAAAATATATAAATAATAAATATTCTAAACTTAATATAATTATAGGAGGCGACTTCAACATTAACATATTATCAGATGACCTTAAATCAAACCAATTCATTAATTTAATGCAGGAATATAAATTTACCCAATACATAAAAAGCCCAACACGTGTAACGTCAACCACAAATACATGCTTAGATTTAATATTTACAAATTTTAAATTCAAAGATATGTACACAACTGTAGAAGAGCTAGGATTCTCAGACCATAATAGTACCATATTCCATTTAAACTTGTCTACACAAACAAAAAGAATCGTCTGGTACGTGAAGAAAAGATTTTTCAATCACACAAATATATTAAAATTTAAGTCTAAATTACAAGAAATAAATTGGAATAATATCATAACAACTGAAAAAGATATGAACAGTAATTATGAAGCCTTTAATGAGACACTCATTGAGATATTAAATCAATGTATGCCATTAAAAAAAATAAAGTTAAATCCAAAATATAAAAAATACTGGCTCACCGTGGGCATAAAAAAATCTTCCAAAAATAAAAGATTATTAAAAACACTGACAACGAAAATAAACAATCCGATATTAACTCAATATTATAAAAAATATGAAAAAATTCTAAAGAATACAGTAACGACAGCAAAAAAACTACACTACAAAAATAAAATGACCAAATCTAATAATAAAGTTAGGACACTGTGGAGTATAGTAAATGAACGTACAAACAAAAAAATAGCAAGTGAAAAATGTAACATAACCCTACAAACGAATAATAGCGTAACTTCTGAACCCAAACAGGTAGCAAACATATTTAATAATTTTTTTGCTTCTATCGGGGAGGCTACGAACAACACAACCGGAAAACCGAAAGGATCTCCTGTTGTATGCCCTACAGAGAATACAATCTTCCTCAGTCCAATTGATCCTTATGAGGTGAACTCATTAATTAAAAATTTGAAAAATAAAAAAAGTCACGGCGTTGATGAACTTCCACCTACCTTATTGAGACAATGTGCAGACGAATTGACCTTACCATTTTATAAATTATTAAACCAATCATTTGAAGAAGGAGTTTTTCCCAATCTCTTAAAAAAAGCTCTTATAAAACCTATTCATAAGAAGAATTATAAAACTGATCCGAATAATTACCGCCCCATTGCCCTTTTACCGACAGCTTCCAAAATATTCGAAAAAGCCATGTGTAACCGAGTTTATGCGTTTTGTGAAAAATATCATATATTTAATGACTGTCAAAACGGTTTCCGAAAAAACCGTTCCACCGTCTTGGCTGTTTACAAATATATTCAACAAGCCCTTGATATCATTAATAATAAAAAGTACGCGATAGGACTTCTGCTCGATATGACTAAAGCATATGATAAAGTACAATTTGAAATATTATTAAATAAACTATATAGTATAGGACTCCGCGGCAAATGTTATGACTGGTTTGTATCTTATTTGAAATATAGGGAACAAATAGTTGAAATCGAATATTACAATAACAGCAAAAATGAAATAGAATTAATCAGATCTGATAGCAAACAAATCACCGCCTCAATCCCACAAGGAAGCGTAATAGGGTGTTTCTTATTTCTTGTTTACGTAAACGACCTTCCTAATAATATAAATGAGCCATGTGTCTTGTTTGCGGACGACATATCTATACTTACGTCATGCGAAAATAATACCAATTTAAATGATAAATTAAATTCTATATTAGATTCTACAGTAAATTGGATGTCTGAACACAATCTAGAAATCAACTTCAATAAAACTAAAATAATTTCATTCCACCCTTGCCAAAAAATACCAATAAATATAAACTTTAGCTTTAAAAATAATAAATTAGAAGTAGTTGATAAATTCACCCTTCTAGGCCTAAACATTGATACATACATAAATTGGAAGTCACACATTCAGAAAGTAAGAGCTAAAATATCTAAATTTTCATTCGCCCTCCGCGAGATCAAAAAAACTACAGACCTGAAAACTGCACTAGTAACGTACTACGCGTACGCCTACGCATGGCTGAAATACGGTGTTATCTTATGGGGCAACAGCACAGACACGCCCATGCTATTTACCCTACAAAAAAAACTGATTAGAATCTTAGTAAATATTGAAGTCACCGATAGCTGTAAACCTCATTTTCAGGAACTAAAGATTTTATCCCTACCCTGTCTCTATATATTTGAAGTTTGTAAGTTTGTGCGTCAGTACCCAGAATTCTTTACAAAAAGAGAGGACATACAAACGAACATTATTTTAAGACATAAAAATAGACTAAACCTACCAACATCGCGGCTAATAATGCACTCCAATAGTACCTTTGTCATGTCCATAAAAATTTATAATAAGTTACCCGAAATAATAAAGAATTTAAATAAATACAACATTTTCATAAATAAATTAAAGCTTTTCCTTGTAAGCAAATGCTACTATAGTATAAGTGAATACTTAAATGATAAATTATAAGTAACTTCTTATCTATCTATTTCTATGTACAAATACTCACTAAAAGATACGCCTACCTACTCATAATACGAAAATTTTACACATATATATTTAAGTATATTTTAATAAATATGGAGCGTCCAATAAATAACTCACCTTTAGTAATAAATAAAAATAACAATAAGTTAAAAATAATTAATTATATGTATATACGAACGAATAATCAAAGTGAATAAAACTATAATATAATAATGGTTTTACACAATGTTAGGTACCAACTTATTAGTAGATAATAAAAAATAAAAAAATAAATTAATAAAAAACTATATAATTGTTTAATTGAATTCTATTAATTGTATTAATAAAACAGTAGTTGTCTTCCTCCTCTCTCCTACTTGATCTATGCTGTGCCCGACAGGGTCCATAATTGTGACTAATATAATAATTTCCCTACCAACTATAAACATTATGGTACGCAATAAAGAATTGAGAATTGAATTGAGAACATTAGTTTAATATGACACTTAATTAATGGGTTGTGGAGGTCAGATAGGCAATCGCTTCATGTAGAATAATGGTACTCGGCTGCAGTCGGGTAGACTAGAAGCCGACTACGACATGGTTGGGAAAAGGCTAGGCAGATTGTTTTTTAATAACTGCAACAGTGGAATATGGTTCAAAATCAAAACAGAAATTCAATTATTCAAATAAGCTGAGGGCCAGCACTTTCTGAACGTCAAAGTTTCACATAAAAGACCGTCTCCAAAACGCCCGCCCGTCACCACTTCTTAGCGTTAGAAGAAGAAATGGCTTAACTCCCAGACAACTTTTGGTTCACAAGCATAACAGATCGTAATCGGATAGTACGCGATTTTTTTTTCTTTGTTCTTGTACGTCTGGCTAAGTCCGCCCGTCACCATTTCTTAGCGTTTTAGCTGAGATAAAGAAATGGCGCAACAAACTCCTCAGCAACTTTTGGTTCACAACGATTTTAGTTCCGTACCCGAAGGCTCCAAACGAAGCCCTATACAGATACAGACACGTGAGTGACAACATCACTCACGTGTCTGTCTGTCTGTCCGTCCATCGTCTGCCACAAAATTTTGTTACGAAGAATTTTTTAACTTCCCATTGACCTACGAACTTGAAATTTGGTGACAATGCTTATTATAACGTATACCCATAATGTTCGAAATCCGATACGCACTTGACAAATTTTTTTTCTTTGTCCACGTCTGACTAGGACGACTAATTTTTAATTTACCCGCGAATTCTTTCGGAGTATTATTCACAAGCTTACCTTTTGATGTCCATTGGATAAGTACACGAACTTTCACACACAAAAGACTAATCCTTCCGTTCATGTATTAATTTATGGACGCTATCATCGCGGGCGTATGCCGCTATGGTCGCTACGCTAGTGCTAGTGGTCTTTACAACGTTGTTGAATGCACTCGCACACACCGCTGCGCGCGCCGCATTGTCAGGCCACTCCCATTGCATAACGAGGTATTGATTTGTAGTCTAAGTCTAGCTGGGATTCAGGTAACGACTTATAACCTCGCTTTAAATTGAAATGATTTTGCGATTTGGGGAGAAGAATTCCGACAACGAATGAAAATACTGAGCAATGTACAGAGGAGTGCATAATTTGATACTGGCACGAATTCTCTTGTTCAATATCTAAACTAAAATTAGAGAATTGCTATCTTTTACTAAAAGGCAGTGCGAGAAAAGGACGGCTATAGCTATGCACTAAGTTAGAGATGTCAAACTAGTTTACGCCTTGCGATTCGCCGTGTTTTTAGACGACATGTTTTTACGTGTACCCTTAATTTGTATGGAAATATTAGTTCAAACTGAATTTGACAGCTCTAATTTACGTCCGTCTCTTTCTTGTTTTATTAGAGAGAAAAAGATAGCAATAGCCTAAATTAAGTTTAGTTTGTGCATAACAGAATCAACACCACTGTCAAAGAAATCTTGCAATTTTTTGTTTATTTATTGATAAGCGATGATGTGGTCGACGATGGAGCACGCTTGCCTAGATGGAACCTCTTGACTTAAAGACCCCCCAGGTTGTAGCTATCAAGAAACAGACTCCGGCAGGGAATTTCACTACTTTGCTGTACGCACAATAAATGTGTTTGCCTGAACGTTTAAGACAAGTTCAAAAATAGATAGAATTTAGGTGACATAGGTATGTATAGATCATTTTTGAAAAATCAAATAGGATGTTTGGCACCTCTCAAAACATTTTTTTTTTTAGTGAGAAATCGTCCAATGACTTCTCCCGCTCAGGATGTAGAGAAAGGGAGTTTCAGACTCTTACTGACTAAAACCGCGGCAAATCTCTTCCGAATTTATCCGCAACCCAGACAGGTTTATCCGCGACCCAGACTTTCATTTTATTTATTAACACCTATTAAATTAACTATGCTCGAATTTAGGCCTCGTGAATTAGGACCTCACTCGAGGTGGCGACCAGCCCTTGTGAAAAACGACCGTGACACTAAATTTAGGAATAAAAAAACTTAAAAAAAAAAAAAAACAACCGTTTGTATTTTATTTCTTCGTTATTTGACACCGACTTCCGAAATCAAAGTTATTTTTTAATTTTTGGTGTCTTCTTTTTTGGAAGTCGGTTGTTTTTTTTTTTGTAAAAAGTTTTTTATTTTTACTTTTTAGTTGTTATACCCCAGAATTAACACCCCATTAAAATGGAACGTGGAATTTAAACATACTCGTAATTGGAGAAAACCAAAACGTCATCTATGTATACGTATAATTTTCGTTATAGTTCAGTTTTTCAAAAAGCGCTGAAGCAATTTCGATAAAATTTATATGGGACCACCTCGGGAGTATATTCTTTCGGATAAAAAAAGAATTTTGAAAAGCGGTCCTCAACTGACAGAAATCGGTGGACATACAACAAAACGGTGGCTTCCCTAGGGAGCCCCCTTACTGTTTCACTACTACTTTTACTGTGGGATTTATTTGTCGTGGCAACAGAAATACACATTCTGTGAAAATTTCAACTGTGTAGCTATTATGGATCGTGAGATACAGCCCGCTGACAGATGGACGGACAGGGGAGGCATAAGTAATAGGGTCCCGATGGTTACCCTTCGGGCAACGATCCTTAAAGAAGAATAAACGAAAGTTTCATCAGCCTAGGGTAATTTTTTCCACTAGACCATACCTCACATATCAACTGGTTCTGGAGATATTGAAGGTCAGTCGCAATTTTTTTTATTAAACTTCTTTACGAAAATGAATTTCAAGTGTTATTACTAAACTTTTTTCCTAACAAACATTACCTGAATTTTCGAAAAAAAATTAGAAATTTCGAAATTACGCATTTGCAGTTACAAAAACGCAATGAATATCAAACGTATCTGACAAGTACCTACGTGGCTTAGAGCGAAGGGGCAGGGTTTAA
This sequence comes from Polia nebulosa, assembly GCA_951329385.1. Classification (NCBI taxonomy): domain Eukaryota; kingdom Metazoa; phylum Arthropoda; class Insecta; order Lepidoptera; family Noctuidae; genus Polia; species Polia nebulosa. The sequence goes on from OX589615.1 coordinate 16,992,918, forward strand.
CTCCACTTGCCTGGGTTTGCGTTACATAGCGCGCAATAAAAATAGTTTTTTTTTTTTCATACCTAAAAATAAAAGTCGTTGCCCAGCAATAATTTTTGCGCAAAACTACTTTGTTAGACGTACAGTATGCGTAGTTAGTTAACAGCTCTGTAATGTATTTTTACACACAGTACTAAGTAATGTGTGGCGGCTCTGGGATCTTCCTCTATTACGATTTGGGGACGATAATAAATGAAATAGAAGAAGAATAGAAGAGATATTAAAAACGGGCAGTGGTGGCCCAGTGGTAATGACCGCGACTCGCAAGTTGAGTTCAAACCCAGGCAGGCGCTTTACTTTGTGTAAATTATTTCATCATCACTGCTCTGTAACGGTTAAGGAAAACATCGTGACGTATCTGGCATGTCCTAGATCCAAAAATTTGAAGATATGTGACATCCACTAACTATGGAGGGACATGGACTAACCCCGGCAAGCGTAGCTTAACCTGATGGATCGACCCGTGCGGCTGTTATTACTTTAGCCACGAGCTTTTCCAGTCCAGTCTAAGTAAAGTCATATTTTGCCGATTTTATGATTAGTTTGGATTATTAGTACTCACAACCGATGAGAAAGAAAGAAAGAAAAACGTTTATTTTGTGCTTCGCACAGAAAAACACAATTATTTTACAACAGGTAAAACAATATTAATACATAAAAAAACCACATAATCAAAAAATGTAAAGAAAAACATAGGTAAGACCTGTGCTAGGCCAAAAAAGCACCTATCTAAGCATATGCTGCGACATTTATAAAACAAATATCATAAGCATATCATGAGCATATAAGACAAGATGTATGAACGTAAACGAAGCAAAAGGAGTGTGTCTTTTGTCAGCTGAAAGGAGCCATTTTCACCCAGCTCCATCTTTCCGGCGTGTAACCGTGTCGATGACCGACCAACTTGAGCTTCTTGGTGTTACGTTGACAATTTTGGTCCTTAGGAAAGGTACCAAAATTGAGGGTAGATGTCAACGTAACACCACGACACGGTTACTTAACTTTTTGGACTTTATTTATTTATTTATTAAAACTTCATGCAACACAAATGTACAAAGGCGGCGGCGGTTACTTTGGTAACTTTTTGGCAGCCACTTGAGCATTTGCCTCTATAGGTCAAGGCTCAAGTGGCTGCCAAAAAGTTGGGGATTCTAGCAAAGGTGAGACGGTACTTCACGCCGGAACAGCTGCTCAAACTTTATCAAGCGCAAGTTCGATCGTGTATAGAGTTATAGCTCTCATTTTTCGGATGGATCTGCCAGATGCCACCTGACGCCCTTGAGACAATTGAGAAACGAGCCAAGAGGATTATCGGCAATGATAGGCTCGTCGAGTCGAAACTTAAGTCTTGAGCATAGACGCCAAGTGGCAGTCGGTTTTCTATCGGTTGCATTTTGTGGGTGTGCGACAGAATTGCATAATTAATTCCGCCAAGCCCGTTCCATCATCGGATCACAAGACGTACGGCGATGCACCACCGGCACATGGTAAACAGCCCACCCATATGCACAAACGTTTTGAGAACACATTCATTGTGCGTACAGCAAGGAGTGGAATTAACTGCCGGAGTCTGTTTCCTGATAGCTACAACCTGGGATCTTTTTTTTTTTTTTTTAAAAAAAACGTTGCCCCACACTAGGAATTACTCCTGTATCGTGGGTGCGTTCACAAACATGTAAACTCATATACACAAGACACCCAGACCCGCAACAACTATCTGTAGGTCATACAAATATTTGTTCCGTGCGGGAATCGAACCCGCGACACGCAGCGCAGCAGCCGAGCGCTCAACCACTGCGCCAACCGTGTCGTCGACCCAACCCCCAACCGTGTCGTTGATCTTTAAGTCAAGAGTGAATAGGTTACTTCTAAGCAAGCGGACCATATCGCTTACCATGTGAGATTGTGTTTAAGCGCGAGCTTATCAATGTAAAAAAAAACAGCCGACCACAACATAGGTACTGAAAATGCTATAAACAGACACCTCAATTTCCTAGAAATCACGTTTCAAAATATGTGCCCCGCCCCTGCGCGCGCTGCATCATCCCTTCCATAACAGAATATTGATTAAGAGGAACAGGGGCTGCGATTCTCCATACAAATGTATTCCCCTTTTTTCTTCCTGAATTATGTCTCTAGAGCAGTAGTTCTTTTTTTAAAGTCAAAGTCTGCTGTAGACACGTCCCTGTCATTTCCTTTTTTCAGCAACTAATAAGTAAAGAAAATATGTATGACCCTCCAAAAATTACAAAAAATGCTCCATTTTTGCCGCTATTATAAGAGGACTACCAGACAAATTCGAAGAGTTTTTAACATAAAACAGTTAACAGGAACCTATACATACTCTTTCTTAAAAAAATTATGACAAAAATAATTGAATAGACTCAGTTTTCGAGGAGAAAATAGGGGGAATACGAAACGTCGATCTCGTCAAAAATTCTGTGACTTAATTGGTCAGCTGCAGCTGTCTCTATCACACTTTACGGGGGCAGGCTTGAGGCAGCACGACGGCAATAGTTTCTTCAAATACCTATTTTTGAAATTCCTCGCAGGCCTTGTCCTCTCTTAATATGTCGTAATACCATGAGAATGCTAAGAGCGATGTGTGGTGTTACCCGCATGGATAGAATTAGGAATGAGTATACATATAAGAGGAAGTCTGAAAGTGGCACCGGAAGTGAAAAATTGTGTGGAAATCGGTCCGTCATGGTATGGTCATGTTTTTTTGTGAATAAATAACGTTGCTCCACACTAGAAATTACTCCTGTATCGTGGGTGCGTTCACAAACATTATAACTAACATACACAAGACCCGGCACAACTATCTGTAGGCCATAAAAATATTTGTTCCGTGCGGGGATCGAACCCGCGACACGCAGCGCAGTAGCCTAACGCTCAACCACTACGCCAACCGTGCCGTCATGTGATGCGGAGGAATGAAGAAAATGTCGTGAGTAAAGTCTTGTGTATGGATGTGGATGGCTATAAGAGTAGATAAAGGCCAAAGAAACGATGATTGGACTGTGTGAGAGAAGATATGGGTAAAAAGAGGGTGACTACAGAGATGGATGAAACAAAGGATAGACGTAGTAAAGTACTGACTAATCGTTTGAAGGAGATTTAGCCCTACAGACAGCTAAAATTGATGGATGGATGGTTGGAAGGCCAAAGAAATTATGAATGGACTGTGTGAAAGAGGATATGGGTAAAAAGGGGGTGACTACAGAGATGACGACTAATAGGGATGCATGGAAGAAGAAGACATGTTGCACCGACCCCAAATAAATTGGGATAAGGGCAGGAAAATAATGATGATGAGATGTATGTATCTTGGGGAAGGCCAAAAAAACGATGGATGAACTGTGTGAAAGAGGATATGGGTAAAAAGGGGGCGACTACAGAGATGACGGCTAATAGAGTAGTATGTAAAAAATACATGTTGCGCCGACCCCAAATAATTTGCGATAAGGGCAGGAGAACGATGATGATGTCGTCCTACCATCTTGCTACCATATATTATGAATAAAAGCGACAATTTTTTGTATTTAAATAATTTAAAATGTTATGGATATCTTAAGGCTCAATTACACCTTCCGATTTCAAGGGACCCAATTTAGGAAACAGGAAGGTGTAATAGCAGTTAATGGTGTTGATTCCGTTGTGCACAAACTAAACTTAATTTAGGCTATTGCTATCTTTTTCTCTCTAATAAAACAAGAAAGAGACGGACGTAAATTAGAGCTGTCAAATTTAGTTTGAACTAATATTTCCATACAAATTAAGGGTACAGGTAAAAACATGTCTAAAAACACGGCGAATCGCAAGGCGTAAACTATTTAGTTTGACATCTCTAACTTAGTGCATAGATATAGCCGTCCTTTTCTCGCACTGCCTTTTAGTAAAAGATAGCAATTCTCTAATTTTAGTTTAGTTATTGAACAAGAGAATCCACACGAGTGTCCGATTTAGTGGGATGAAAGGTCCCGATTTGACTTCCTAAATTGTGTACGATTTAGGATAGTGTAAACTGTAATCGCATCACTCCGATTTAGAGCTAAGTGTTGCCAATTTAGCGACTTTGTCGCTACAAACGGGCTATTAGTATTTTTATGTGTTTAAATTATATTAAATTTCCTAGAAAAAAAAAAATCTGCGTCCGCTCTTTTTTTGTTTTGGTCCGCTCCTGGTAGAATCGGTTTTACGAGACTTTCTAGCGACTTTTGATATTCTGTCTTGGGGCTTGAATTTGTAAGAGTTGGCAACATTGCCGATTAAGGATTCCGATTTAGGAGTCCAATTTAGGATAGTGTAATCGCTAGCTTCCTACTTCCTAGTAAATTTGTTCCTAAATTGGGTCCCTTGAAATCGGAAGGTGTAATTGAGCCTTTAGGCCACGGATACGAAGTCAGCGGGTGGCGGGACAACGGCTGCGCGCATCAATGCATAGATTTATATGAAACTGGCCTCGAAGGCAACGGCGCGGCGAGCGGCGTACAAGCGATGCACACCAGTCTAGCCCGCCGGCGCTGGCTGATCGACGGATACCGGTCGATAAACAATCGACCGGTTGACGTCCGACGTCGACTAATCCATTCTGCCATAGATAGATGGTCAATCGGCGGTCGATCGATTGGTGTACCTAGTAGAAACTATCGATCGACGTCGACTAATTCATTCTACCATCGATCGACGGTCGATCCAACCATCGATCGATTGGTGCAATAACTTTGGCTGATCGAAGGATACCGGTCGATTAATCGACCGGTCAACGTCAATCCATCCATCCATCCATGGTAGAATCCATTATACCATGGATTGGTGTACCTAGCAGAAATTATCGATCGACGTCGACTAATTCATTTTACCTTCGATCGTCGTTCGATTGGTGTAATAGAAACCATCGATCGACATTGACTAGAGCTCTGTATAGGCTCAATAACACCTTCCGATTTCTAGGGACCCAATTTAGGAAACAGGAAGGTGTAATAGCAGTTAGAGCAGTTAGTGTCCGATTTAGTGAGATTGGGAGGTCCCGATTTGACTTCCTTTTTTTATGTTTGATAGGCTCGCGTTTGACCACTATCTCACCTGATGGTAAGCGATGATGTGGTCGAAGATGGAGCACGCTTGCCTAGAAATAACCTATTCACTCTTGACTTAAAGACTCCCAGGTTATATCTTACAGGAAACACAAGTGTACGATTTAGGATTGTGTAATCGCATCACCACGCTCGCAGCTAAGTGTTGCCAATTTAGCAACTTTGTCACTACAAATTATTTTTAGAAGTGTTTAAAATTAAATTATATTTCCCAAGGTCCCTTTCCCAGAAAAAAAATCTGAGTTCGCTCCGTTTCTTTTTTGGTCCGCTCCTGGCAGAATCAGTTTTAGAGACTTTCTAGCGACTTTTGATATTCTGTCTAGGGGGCTTGAATTTGTAAGAGTTGGCAACACTGCCGATTTCCAGGAGTCCAATTTAGGATAGTGTAATCGCTAGCTTCCTACTTCCTAGTTAGCTTGCTTCTAAATTGGGTCCCTTGAAATCGGAAGGTGTAATTGACCCTTATCCCAATTTGTTTGAAGTCGGCGCAACAGTGAGTTTTAGCGGGATTTTTGAGCATGACATTCAGTGGCTGTTTTAATTACACGCAAATTGATTCCTAGCGGATACGGTGATGTAAAATTGGTGTTGTTTTGTGTCCCAGGAGTCTAAGACAATTTGCGGAATCATTGAAACCACCACCACTACCTTACCTGATGGTAAGCGATGATGTGGTCTAAGATGGAGCACGCTTGCCTAAAAGTAACCTATTCGCTCTCTCTCTTTACTTTTTCTTTTCTTTCTTCTTCTTCTCTCGACGACAAGCTTGGTAATAAAAAACTTTTTTACATAAGAAACTCTCTGTAATCTATGACTAAAGATCGATGCCATAGATCGACGTTGATTGATTGTAGCGATGGGCCGAGTCGACTTTTTGGTAACTCGAGTTGACCCGGTTACAAACTCGGGCTGCAACTCGAGTTGACTCCACTCAATCTGCCTTAAGAATCTTAAGATCCGTCGCGTCGCCGCGTCGTCCGTCCGAGTCAGTAAATGCTCAACTCGGTGCATCGTTCCGCGGGTTGCTAGTTACCTACGTTCACGGTTCGCCGTGCGGGTCAAGCGGGCTGCGTGGCGTCGACTCCCGACGCACCGCTCGCCGCGCGCGTTCTCCGAGTCAACTCGGTTTGCAGATATTTTAACTCGCGCTGACTCGCCTACGGTCTAGCCCGAGTTACTCGAGTTAGATAACTCGAGTCGCCCATCACTAATTTGATTGGTGTAAAAGCTTTGGCTGATCGACGGATACCGGTAGATAAATAATCGACCGTCGATCGATGGTAGAATGCTACCAACGATCGATTGGTGTAATAAAATCACCGTAATCCACCACGCGGGCCCAATGCGGGTTGGTGGATGACACATTATGTCTTCGAAGTTTTGGTTCTAGGACATGCTGGTTTCCTCACGTCGCCAAACAGTCACTGTTAGTATGACTGAGCCATGGCAGTCGTAACTCGACTGACGTGTGGGACCGATGTCCTACATCTTCTACAAAACTATATTTTTTGACAAGACTGATCCGCGACGTCACATTTTATAAGGTAAATAAATAAAATTAATATTTTCAAAAACAACTAAAAAGTTTCAAACCAGTTAGAATAGAATAGAATAGAATAAACATTTATTCGACACAGACACAACACAACAGCAACAAACAAAAGGTAAAGCAAATAACAGTAGGTACACAAAGATACAATAAAATTGTGCTGAGCGTGCCCATACCGAAAGGGTTACTTTTTAGTTACTTTTCAAGCAGTCTGATTTTGGTGGCAGTTATTTTAGTGTTTTTTTTTTCTAAATTCTTATAGTCTATATCGCTTCGGCAGGCAACATTCTAATGATATCTCATTTCTTGAAATCCATTCAGCCGTCGTAGGCTACAGGGCACATAGACATACATACATACACAAAAACTCTCGAAAAACATTAACCTACCACGGGGTCTAATCTCGAACAAAGAAAATTTAGTTCAAATAAATCTCAATAGATGGCGTAATATGCATCGATTTCTTATTGAAGTTTAAGTAATATTAATATTTTGAAAATAAATATGGTCAAAACTGTTTTTTCTTATTCAATAAACAGCCCTAAGCATAAAATTGTGAATTAATTGGCTGTAATTCAATTTTAGACGATTATTGGAACGAATCCCCAGACATCTATATATTTCTTGTACCAATAGATGGCGCTGTTTGAAATTTTAGAGCTTATCCATTCGCCTCTTTAAAATTTGAATAGTGACTCATTTCGATACAGTAAAACTGCTATGAAGTGCCAAAAATACTATAAAGTAATTCCTCAATGTGTGAGAAAATATTGGTAAGACTTTTAAGTAAATTCATTCAGTTTGCAAGCCGTCGCTGCTAAATCCATCTAGCGAGGTGTAGAGGACGGGCTCGAACGAAGAACAAAAGTTACTTGGGCCAGACGAAAACCCGTAGTTACGGCGGTACCGTTTCTTTGTATGGGATGAGGCATCTGTACACTAGTACACATCTGCACATGTACATTATCTGTGACCCTACTGTCCGGCCGTCGGGTAAAAAAATTTTAACAAGTTCTATATTTACTAACCTGTGATCCGCGAGTGTTGAGGGTTCCTATCCATATGCAGACGGTTCTTCGAAGCCGCCTCCGCAGCGCGGGACACCGACCCGTTCCGACGGGAAGACATCCTGCAAAATGGTGACATACTGATAAAGATACCTGACGGAGAATATTGCCCATTCACCCACCACAACACCAAAATGAATGCCTAGATACAAACGAGCTGTTGTATTTTCAACGCTATGCTTACCGCAGAAAGCTGCAAATCCAACAGAGATTTTAAATAAACTTTCATTCGGGTAGAGCACGGTGTTAGAGAAAACCGGGCTGGTATTATGGCTCCCTGCTGTGAAAAAAAAGGCTTTCGAGATCCTGGTGAATTCGTGATTTCCAGACGTTGTTTGAGAGGCCCCCATCCATGTTAAATCCAACCGATTGGTGACGTAGTGCACCAGCCGCAGTCAGTAGTGATGAGTTTGCCGAGAAAATCTATATTATATTTCTTGATACTGGCTTTTTCAATCCGAGTCGATGGTTTTTTTTTTCCATTGAGTGGAAAACAAGAAGGTGGTAAGAGGCCAACCTTTCGATTTTTGAAACTTTATTGCAGATTGAACTGCTGTCGCTAGTGAGACAAAGACATGACCTCCATGGAGTGTCAATCAGTTTATCCGAAAACCAATCAAGGTGGTCACTGAAAAATCTACATCAATTTTTTTTTTATTTTCCGAAAAATTCGCGTAGTAATATATTTTTAGACGCAGTAGTCATAATTTATTGTTTTTAATTTTTTTTATTTATTTGTGTTTTATGTTAATGAATGTAAATGTATGATTAGATCAAAATTAATTTTAATGTGTGACTACAGAAGCAATAAAGAAAAACAGCAGATGAAGAAGTACAATCACAGAGTTTCAGTGTTACCATTGTTACTGAAATTATATCTTTAATTTACAATGATGAAATGGAATGTTGTCAGTTGAAAATATGACAGATTCAACACATTTCCTCTTTTATTGACCAGGAGCCCCAAAAATACAAGATGAGGGCCGAAACAGACCAGTAGAGGGGGATGACTTGGATATTTTTCCTTGAGAATTAGCAAGAACTGGCATATTATCAAGAGCAATGGAAACAATGAAGTCCTCAGACGAAGAGCAGTTTGACAACACTGGCTAGTAAAAAACAAACACCTGTCAAGTATCGCATGATGTACTGCCTTGAGTGGACAAGACAAAACGCTTGAAATGTCAAACGAACCTTGTAGGTTCATAACTATTCGTCATCATTCGTCTCCATTTGTCACTGTTTACTTGAAACTATGCAGATAACAATCAAAACGGTGAATCAATAATAACGTAGTCAAACTATTGTTCTGAACAAAATTTGTGTGGATGGGTCATACAGTGCATGGTATAAAATATTATTATGGTAGGATATCTGACCAAGGCTTAACTGTAGATTTACATATTTTTTTTTTTCTTTTTAAATCTGAGATTGGAGCACTCCACAATGGCAAAGATAGGCACAGGTGACAAAGCATCATTTTGAGAAACATCTTCAGGTTGGGGGTGTCCTGATCCTCAGTAATGTGAAACGTGGAGCGAGGAGGGAGTGAAAGCTGGGAGCGCTGATATGATAGATGGAGAATGGCTTATGCACACACAAACAATGTGCACATCTATACACACAACCAAGCCCAGGGCCTGCAGTCTCGATTTTGATAGCGAAACTTACTTTAGCTACTGATGGCTAAATTACTAACCGTTACAAAACTCCCTCATTTGTGAGGAAAAATTTTAAAACATAACCTGAAAAAATAATTGATTGACTGTACATAGATAGCGAAAATTTTAACTTGCAAGCAGTTTTTTTCATGAAAACTTATAATTTATTAAAATTTTAATGAATAACTTTTACCGCTTGTAACAATTAAATTAACTTGTCAGAATATTAAAGGACATTAAAGTTTGCCTCCTTGCAGCAATAATTTCTTAGCGAATGAATTCAGTTGTAACGCGATCGTTAACTATGTCGAGACTGCAGACCCAAAGTTAATAAACTATGTACTTGAAAGTGACATATCTGAGTGCAGAGGCAAGATTATTAAGAAAACCTTTTATACAAGGTGGAATCAACAATAAATGAAAACACTGGCCAAACTCATTGTTATGAACAGCTAACTATGGGACCCTGATATCAAAAATCAATCTGCCTAGCCTTTTCCCAACTATCTTGGGGTCGGCTTCCAGTGCAACCAGATGCAGCTGAATACCAATATTTTACATGGAGCGACTGCCGATCTGACCTCCACAACCCAGTAACTGGTTAAAACGATACCCCTTGGAAAGACTGCACCTTCGAGGTTCTGACGACCCGTAACAAATGTCAAAAATCCACAATTGACAGCCGGGACTAACGGCTTAATTTTCTTTCCGAGGCATGGTACAGTCTCGGTATGTAAAGATGGTCACCCCCTCACTGGCAAGCGTAGCTTAACCTGATGGATCGACCCATGCGGCTGTTATTACTTTAGGAGGACCCTGATATATAAAAACAAGAATCAGCTGCCCCATACATTTATGTTTGCATAACTCGATAAACTCAAGCGGTTCACATTGCAGAAGACCACAAAACTTGGAGTCGCATCGTATGTGGTCGTGATCCTCAGCAGTGAGGGAACGATGAAGAAGAAGAACTCGACAAAATATACTAAACAGCTGTTTTTTTTCAGCAGGTTGTTGTTGAATTATCAAAATGAAAGGCATTGCCGTCTATTGTATGTTATGCAGTTACCCGTGGGCTACCTATGGTATATATTTTGTCTATGCCGGTGACAAAGTGTTAGTTATGATTACCACTGGCTAGAGATGTAAGACCTATTTTTGTACACACAAATTAAGTTTATGACTGAAATCCCATGGATTAATTACACGATAACAATGATTATTGCTTTATTTGACTATGCCTTCTTTCAAATATTTGTTTTGTTTTTTTTATTACGTTGTGAACTTGGCTGTTGATAAAATTATTGTGTGTATTCTAGCTTCAGTAAAATGTGGTCATGTAATTTTGCTGCATAGCATTAGATACAATCTCAAAAGGTCAGAAGATTGTAGAGAAGAGGTAAGGAGATTATTAGATCAGATTAGATCATTCCATTGTTATGATTCATTTTACTGGTTTATTTTACACCTACCTTAGCATATTCGAGTCTAATAACTATATTGAGAGGTTCTAAGACACATTCCTCCATTAAAACGGGTTTGACTTTCACATTTTCAGGTGATGTTCCAAGTCGAAAGTATTGATTTTTGTTGACTTTTTCTCGCTAAAAGTGTATGTTGACATCATTGTATGGTGTTTTAACGCGTAGATCCGTTTTTATTTATGATTTATCTAGTTACAGAATTGATTTACGAGTCATTATAACCGTTTTATTGATCGATAATAACTGTTCGGCCTTATTCTATTTATACTCGAGACAAAATGGCTGCCCAATCGATTTTCTTCACCTGCATGAAAACCATGAAAAACTTACCTGAGCGTCTCCGTTCAAGGATCGGATGGAGCGAGGGCTCCGAACGCGCGCGGCGGGACGCGGGGGGCGTAGCCCCGGTGCCTGGCGGCGGGCAGACGCGAAGCCCGGCAGCGCCGCTGTAAAAACCGACATACTTAGAATACGCAAGCGGCGCGCGGGCGTACGAGAGCTTCGCAAGGGGCGAAGCGACCGCGATCGACACAGGCCCACGCGAGGCGAACATGCAGCCTCCGGGCACACGCGGCGAGGCCTCACGGTACAGGCCGAACGCGGCAGCAAAACATCCTCCATGTCCATGGTGCAGGCGATGAGGCGACGTCGACGCTCCTTGAAGACGGGCTGAACATCCAACATCAAATACTATATTCACCTTATACTAATCACAAAACAAAGTTACGAACCAGTATAAAACACGTAAACTTTTCACTGAAGTTCAATGGTATCCGAGAAGGCGAAAATCACTAGGAGTATCCGCGACACGCCTTTCTACGTTCAGCGGCCATTTTGTTTAGTAATTCATTGACCTTTCTCTTTCTCTCCGATTTTATGCGTTTCGTCTTGTGATGAAGAGAAAGGATGACAATATTAATGTTTGGAAAAATTAATTACTTAAGAAATAAACGTTCTTAGTTTGTTTTATTAACATGAAATTAGCATTTTCTTAAATTATAAATTAAAACACATTTAAAACAAGTTTGTTAAAATCAAACTGTAAATAAATAAACATCGCAATATTTTGAAATAGCAATAACAAAACGCAGGCAAAATGTTACCACTTCATTAATTTGCTACCATTTGGTAGCGTTACGTAACTATTTGGTGCTTTATTTTATTTTAAATTAGGTAGTACTATTTTAAAATGCTGGAGTTGCCTAATAAATAAAAATCTTATAAAATTCTACTAATTAATTTTAAAAATCATCACCAGATACATTATGTATGTTACATCAGTTTTCTAGTTGTCACGTATAGGACAACTATTCCACAGCAACACCGATGCATTCCAGTTTCTACTAAGAAAATAGTGCAGTAACAACGTCCATCGGGGAGGGATGTGTTACTTTGCACTTTAATTTTAAGTCTTAAATTGTATCGTTAGCTATAGAACATTAAAATTATACTATAATAATATTCATGTTCACAGTTCTCTAACATATAAATAGTCGTTTAAGTTCATATAACTCGATTAATGTTAGTTTTATCGAAATAAACTCAATAAAATCTAGTTACCTGAAAGAGTAAATAAAAAGTGAAACCGATAAACCTTTCTACAGATAAGAACCGGTTCTTGTAAGAAAAAAATACGACTGGCCCAAGGAATTCAAGGTATGCATGTTCCCTATTTTAACTTTGAAGTACCTATCTATAGCAACAAGTCTAAACCAATGAACTCGTTTTTATCGTAAAGACGGTAGTTGTCGTAATATATTTGAACTGTTATCATCATTTAAATAAACAGTACCTAATTATAAAATTGATGTTACTGGTTCCATTTACGTACACACATACTTAAATAATAAAAATCTGGATAAAATAATTATGTCAACACAATCATAACAACTCGCCAGTTTTAGTGATGGCATAGGCAGAATTTACAAGAGGTGTTAAAAAACCGGCCAAGGGTGAGTCGCGCGAGTCTGACTCGCACACGAAGAGTTCCGTACCATAAGCTGAAAAAATCACGTTTCTTATAAGGGCCCCCTTTCATTTTTATTATTTGTTGTTATAGCGGCAACAGAAATACACATTCTGTGTAAATTCAACGATTTACCTATTACGGATCATGAGATGCAGCCCGCTGACAGACAGACGGACAGCGGAAGCATCATCATCTTCCTGCCCTTATCCCATGTTACTTGGGGTCGGCGCAACACGTTTTTTTCTGCCATTCTGTGTTGTCAGCCGTCACGATATCACTGACTCCCTTTTCTTTCATATCATTCCTCACACAATACATCCATATTTCTTTGGCCTCCCTCTCCCTCTCCATCCATCCACATTTATATTCCTTCGGGTATGGAACCCTAAAAATCTAAAAATCCTAAAAGTGTAAAAACATAACCCTGTCTTTGCTGTCGCGCTGTCGGGTAATAGGGGTCTACGTGACATTGGCCATGTCGTAGATTCACCAGTTGCTTCACCCCGCTCACTGTTGAATAACTGTGCGTCATCCGACATTTAATTTCTTGCCTATACAGCAATGGTTCCCTAAGGGCCGATTTCACCATTCACTCTATAATCTAAGTTACTTATAATGAACTAAGCTTAGCGTAAAAAATAAAAACCATAAAAATGATTCAGACATTATACTGTCGTGGACTTAACTTTAAAAGGAGAACAACTCCGTCATACATAATTTTTGCATAACTTTAACCGTTTACGCAGCGCACGCAACTGAAGCTCTCAAAAGAATTTTTTTTCCCCGCTTTTGCCATATTTTTCATTGATGCTTCGCTCCTGTTGGTCGCAGCGTGATGTTATATAGCCTATAGCCTTCCTCGATAAATGAACCATTCAACACGAAAATAATTTTTCAATTCGATACAGTAGTTCCTGAGATTAGCGCGATCAACCAAACAAACTTCAGCTTTATGACAGCAGCTAAACGCGTTTAAGGGCCTACCTCCCCATAAGTGGCACCCTCATTGAATGATATCATGGGATAAGGTATTTTTACATTGTTAAAACAGGACTCAAAGTGTTTCGTATCCAAAGTAGTAAGCAAAAGTGTCAAAAACGGCCGTTTTTGGTACTTTTTTGCCTACTACTTTGGATACGAAAGTATGGATACGTAAAAATACCTTATCCTCTTTGTAACAAACGCAACATAGGATTCTATAATTTTTATTTTCTACGCTTTGCTACGATTTTTTATTCAATGAGGGCGCTACTTGGCGGATATATACGCCATAAGGCCGTACTATCGGCCATGTGGCGCCCTCATTGAATAAAAAATTGTAGCATAGCATGGACAATAAATATTAAAGTATCCACAGTAGGCAAAAGTACCAAAAACGGCCGATTCTGACACTTTTGCCTACTACTTTGGATACGAAACATTCTGAGACCTGTTTAAGCAACGTAAAAATACTTTATCCTCTTTGTAACAAACGTGACGTTGGATTCTTTAATATTTATTTTCTATGCTATGCTACGATTTTTATTCAATGAGGGCGCCACTTGGCCGGTAGTAGACCCTTACGCGTGCTTAAACGTCGAAAACTGGGCGTTTAGAATTGGTGAAATCGGCTAGTTAACTAAGTGGACCGCGACGTACTTAAAAAATACGGGACTCCCCTCTTGGCTGTCAAGAAGAAAAATGGAGCTTAACTATTATGATTATGAATGAAGGACTGTTTTAATAAGAAAAATAAATTTACAATCGATTCTCTCTTTTACCTCAACGTGATCGTGCCAACATTTCTAGATTACTCAAACCTCAAACTGAAGTTTGGGAGGACCTTCTATCCGAATGGCAATGTAGGTGGGAAAGTTCCATCAAAGGCAGACACCTCCACCAGTTCTTCCCATCGGTTCGCGAACGGCTGGATAGGACATGGCTGGAGGTGGATCACTGTGTTGCCCAATTTCTCACAGGTCATGGCAACTTTAAGAGTAAATTATTTTCCTTCAAGCTTGTTGCCTCACCTTTATGTCAATGTTCTAATCCTGATTGCGAATACGAACAATCCGCACATCATATCCTGTAGGAATGTACTCTTTGGCAAACTGAGCGCAATATTATGTTGGATAGTATTCAGCCTACGTCTGGAGTTGTTTATTACACGGACCTTGTGGAAACTAGAACGAATTTCCGTGCGTTCAAGCGTTTTTGCCATACCTATTATTGGAATCAAGTGTAACAGCTCACAATTTTAGGACCCATTAATATTAGTGTTTTTAACCAGTGGTGCTTGGCAACTGGGCTTACCCCAGTTGTAAAATCTGCCTTTGTGCCTAATGGCCTAGTTTTGTTCTGTCTCCCGCTTGATTAGGAGGGAAGTGGAAATTATGTTGTTCTTACTCCTCCGCTGTCTTTTCTGATTAATTTCGTTGCGGGACCCTAGACAGTTTAATCGTTTCTCTGGGACTCGTCGAGCTTCATTGCCTCGGCGTTTTTTCTGATGGTCGCCACTGTTGATTCTGGCTTACAGAAGTTACAGTGGTTTGGGAATAGTGTGGCGGGCTTGTCCCAATCGATTATCTGTGGTCGAAAATGGAGCACGCTTGCCTAGCAATATTTGTCATTAAAGCTTAGTTTTCAGGGCCCATCCAATATTTGCTCGCAATTCACCAGTGGGTCGCAACCCAGTCAACTGAGTTCAATTTCCAGGTCAATCAAATTGTTATTTTCGGCCAGCTCTTTTGCCGAGAGAAGGAGCTCAAGAAAAAATCAGTTTCAAAACAAATTGCGAACGCACCAAACACAAACTTGTTGTTTCGCAAAGTATCGCAACCGCTTAGCACCGGTTTCGTTACGCATTGTCTAACGTCAACAAACAAAAACAAATAAGGCTATGGTAGACAGATAGATTTAGCAGCGAGGATTAGTGTGTTGCTTTTCAGAAGCTTGATACAGCGACTGAACGCTAAACTTGGCACTTGTATTTTGATGTCATTAAGTTAGCTGTGATTGAGGAAATAGCGTCACGAACAGACGACTCGATGCTTACTTTATTCGGCCTGCAGCCTTTAATTAAGTTTTACTTCGGACTACGCGAAACTTAAGGCACTATTTACTGCCAAAGACCTTGAATGGTTAGCTAGCGTGTTCCGTGCTGAGCTCACGAAACGCATCGTACGTCCACCCAGTAATAGGACTCGCCCATCAAGGAGCGCTATCCGAAATTGGACCCATTATTAATTTATTATACATGAAACAATAAGTATTATACTAAAATACGTATACTAAAATATAAATAATTAAATTGTATTTAAAATGGTGAAGGTTTAATAAAAATACGCTGTATAGTTTTAGCATGATTTTTAATTTGTTATCCTCGTTAGACATAACTTTAGAAATTAATTACACTATGTTATAAAAATATAATTTTAAATATTTACATATCAAATTACGAAGGAAGTTCTCTAGAGTAACATATACATATTGTTTTAGAAAATATATTATTTGTGCCTTTTGCGGCACATAACAATTTTTCATCATTTAAAAGAATTGTATGACTCCAAACATTCTTAATCTATTTTTTTTAGCTTATTTTTTATTAATTTCAATGGACATATTAACAGTAGGTAAACGTTACATTTTTGGGCTATGACAATGAGTATTCATGATTGGTACCTATTAGTATAGTAAACATTGTGAAAAAAAACAGTATTTTAGCGTACTTTATTAGTATTACAGATTAAAGAGTACACCTACATGAAATAGAGTACAATACTCTATTTTAGAGTGCGGTTGGCAACCCTAGATAGGACTGTCCTACTATGCCTGTGAAGTTTTTGGCGGGATTTTCTTAAGTGAAGTTCAGTGGCTGTTTTAATTATTCGCTTATTGATTCCTAGTGGATATTGTGATGTAAAATTGGCGTACTTTTGTGTCTCAAGTGTCTACGCAACTGGACAATATGTGGAATTATTGAAACAGGTGCGATCTCGGTAAAATGGAGCTGAGAAATTGTAGTAAAGACCACCTCAGCAAAGTTTGCCGAGAAGGCTGACTCGACACTTTTGTTATCATGTCCGCTATTGCCCTTAGTTACTAGGCAGTTACAAGGCTAATTTTACACTCATTAGTTTAAATAAATTATGATAAATCGGCGTTTTATCAAAGAATTACGATGTTACGCCAGATAATTTTATCGGTCCGCGTTGGTCCGATAACAGATACAAATACCACGTAGAGATAAAGGTTGTTCAGGTAGCCGTGTTTCCTACATAGTTACGTAACGATATCTACGTCATCATTCTTCTACCCTTAATCATAAAGCATAATTAATCAGCCTTTTAATGTTCCTGCTGCTGGGTCACAACCCTCCTCTGTAATAGATGTCACATGTCTACGAATTTTTGGTTCTAGATCATGCGGGTTTCCTCATGATGTTTTCCTTCAGTATTTTGAGAGCAATCAATCTGCCTAGCCTTTTCCCAACAATCTTGGTATCGGCTTCCAGTCTAACCGGATGCAGCTGAATACCAGTATTTTACGTCTGCTGCGTCTGCACTGCCTATCTGACCTCCAAAACCCAGTTACTGGGTAATACGATATCCCTTGATAAGACCGGTTGTCAGACTTTCGGGCTTCTGACGACCCGTAACGACTGTCAAAGATCCACGATTGACAGCCGGGACCAACGGTTTAACGTGCTTTCCGAAGCACGTAGGAGTTTCGGTAGGTATGTAAAGATGGTCACTGATCCATGGACCAACCCCGGCAAGCGTAGCTTA
The DNA here is from genome assembly GCA_951329385.1 of Polia nebulosa. Lineage (NCBI taxonomy): Eukaryota > Metazoa > Arthropoda > Insecta > Lepidoptera > Noctuidae > Polia > Polia nebulosa. The sequence goes on from OX589615.1 coordinate 17,010,552, forward strand.
ACCTGATGGATCGACTCGTGTGGCTGTTATTACTTTAGCCACCAGCTCCACCGTTTTGAGAGCAATGATGACAAAATAATTTATAGAACTTGTAAGTCGCTGCTATTAGCACTGGGCCACCTCTGCTCTCCTTCTGTTTCTGTCCTTATATCCCGATTTATTTGTGATTAGGGTCGCGCAAAGTAGCTTTGCGCAAAAAATATTTCTTTGAAACTACTTTTATTTTAGGTATGAAAAAAAACTATTTTTTATCGAACCCTTAGCGTTACATTGCGCGGAATAAAAAATAGTTGCCGAAGCCGAAAGCTGTGGCTTCGGAAATGTCTTTTTTCTCATTATACCATACCTCGGAATCTACTGGTTCTAAAGATATTGAAAGTTAAAGTCGCAATGTTTTTTATATTTTTTACGAAAATTAATTCCAAGTGTTATTAGGTACCCGGGCCTGCGGACAGCGAGTAGTGGGTAACTCGCCGCCCGATCAGCACCAGGCCCGAGAGTCGACGGCGCGTAGTGTTCCACGCGCGCCTCAAAGAGTTGTCAGCAAACACGACGGGGCCCGTCGTGGCCGATGCCTGCCCGAGGGTGGAGGATAAATTCGAAAGAATTACCTCGCCCCTGGGCATTCAGGGCAGGGAGGAACAGGGGTGGGTTTTAGTCAGTAAGAGTCTGACACGCCCTTCCACTCCACCCTAGAGCGCAAGAAGTCATAGGATGATTTCCCACCCCCCCCCCAAAAAAAAAAGTGTTATTAGGTACTAAACTTTTTCCAATCAAAAATTCCTTTTTTTTTTGTATTTTCGTTTTTTTTTAACAAATTACGCATTTGAAGTTACAAAAATGCAATGAATATCAAACGTATCCGACAAGTAGGTACCTACGCGGCTTAGAGCGAAGGGGCAGGGCTTCTCCGCTTGCCTGGGTTCGCGTTCATTGCGCGAAATGAAAAATAGCTTCTTTTTCAGACATAATAATAAAGTCGTTTAACAGCAATAATTTTTGCGCAAAGCTACTTTGTTAGATGTACAGTATGCGTAGTTGACGGCTATGTGATGTGTCTTTTTACAAACTGTATATATAATTATAATATAAGATTTCCGCAAAGTAACGCCTGATTCCATAACTTGTGCGATCGATCGAGTCTGCGAGGCAGAGAAAACTGCATACATTTGGCAGGCTATAGAGTTTTTGCGCGTTTGCGTGTGTTATTTCCTTCTTCCATGTTGTCATGTGTTTGATGGACATGAAAGTGTGCTGTGGATTTGTCTGTCTGAGTCGTAATATAATAATTTTAATTTATGCTGTGGGTTGCTTTCGTAGTCGTGTTATAATCATTTTAATTTATTTAGCTATACTTAACGTCATTATGTGAGAAATGCTGTCTCTAGGAGTCTAGTTCAACATTCCTCTATCTTCATGTTAGGTGCTTTTTAGGAAACGGAACTGTCACTCACGTGTTATAATCTTGATGAGAGCTGTCGAATGAAACAAAAACGAACGTCATAGCTGCTCAAAGTCAAAAGTTATCCTAAATGGAAATGTCGAAACGCAGCAAAATTAACTCAAAAATTCAAAATGGCGGCGCTTCCCCCTCCACCGAGCGTGATGCGTCACAGTCTTCGTAACGAATTCTTTGATCCTTTAGCTATCCAGTGGTGTAATTAAATTTTGGATGGAGATGATAAATATGTAGCTGCAACACCAAACTGTATCCCCCGATTTTGTTATTATTCGTTTTTAGGGTTCCGTACCCGAAGGGTCCAAACGAAGCTCTATTGTTGTCACTCACGTGCCCGTCTGTCTGTCTGTCCGTCATCTGTCACAAAATTTTGTTCCGAAGAATTTTTTAACTTCCCCTTCATCTATGAACTTGCAATTTAGTCTAACGTTTATTATTACGTATATTTTACTAACAAATACCAATATACATCACATTTTTTCTTTGGTAAACCCCTCATTTGGTACGGAACCCTAAATGTGCGAAGTCCGACATGGACTTGGCCAGTTTTTTTTAAGATGTTAGGTGCTTAACAGTCTCATTTTGCTCTTTTACAATACGACTACGAATCTAGTCTCTGTTCGAAGGCATACTATTCCATCAACGACTATTTAGAAGATGATAATAGCTGGTCACTGTGTTGAACGCAAGACAATGTTACACTTGATGTTCTTTCTCTATATTTAGCTTATGGTTATGACAGATTATATGAGTTCATATAATAATTGTCTACTAATTCTAGTGTGATGGCCAGCTTCGAATCACAGCCCTTTGATAGATTCTATCTTTGTTCATGTAAGCAGGCACACCAGTTATGTATGGAGGCTTATTTAATTTGGTTTAGTGTTTATGCTTGAGTTCGTTTTTAATGGCATAATTGAGTGTGCTAGCTAACAAGTGGCGGATTATTTAATTTTATGATTATATTTTTGACGACATATATTTATTTTTCTGTTTTACATATGTTAAGATTGTTGCATATAATTATATAGATTCAAGTTCTTCAAACTTAACAGACAGATGTGTTGCTGGGGAGTTTGTTGGCCACTTCTTCTTCACAGCTAAAACACTAGGAAGTTGTGACGGGCGGGCGTTTTTGGGGGACTTTGACGTTCAAAAAGTGCTGGCTCTCAGCCTAGTTTGAATAAATGACTTTTGATTTTGATTTCGACTCTCGCTCGGTATACAGTCTGCTACCGTCTTAAAATTTGAAATGAACTTAAGAGATGAATGAACTAGACAGAAGTCTACTTCAGCTTTGATCTTCAAAAGGGTCTTGTGCACTGTGGACGAGTGTGCTAGCTAACAATTGGTGGATAATTTAATTTTAAGGCAAAATTTTGAACGATTTATGTATTTTTATTTTTCTGTGATAAGTTAATGTCTGCGTATAGTTATATTAATTCAAGTTCTTCAAACTTAACAGACAGATAGATGTGTTGCTGGGGAGTTTGTTGCGCCACTTCTTCTTCCTAGCTAAAACACTGGGACGGATCGGATGGGACTGTCTTCATGTAGAAAGATGATTGAGGTTCAGAAAATGCTGGCTCTCAGCCTTATTTGAATAAATTACTTTTGATTTTTTTTTTTCTTTTGTGCCACGTGCCAACGCGTTATGTACTGTGAGCGAAATCATTTGTTACTAGGGTTGCCAACCGTACTCTAAAATAGAGTATTGTACTCTTATTTCATTTAAGTGTACTCTATAATCTGTAATACTAATAAAAAAAATACGCTAAAATTCTCTTTTTTCACAATGTTTACTATACAGCATGTAACAAAATCCTGTCCGATCCCGAAGGGTATTACTTGGTATCGTACTGTGTACACATATACGTAATCATTTAATGGATACGAGATAATTATTTTTCCCCAATGAAAATAATTAATAAAAAAAAAAAAAAAACGTCAAGTCAAAGGAAACACTGAGCGCTCGACAAAGTTCACCTACTGTTTCGTGTCAAACATCGGGCCTGAGCGAGATAGATTGCCTACAGCGCGGCTAGTGCAGGGCCGTATCGTTTGAAATAATAATAGGTAAAAATGAAAAGATTTCGCCGGCCGGTGGAGTGTTGTCAACTTATGTAAATTTGCCTTAATTAGTGTTAAACGCGTATTTTACAACTTTTTCTAGTACGTATGTTAAACCAGGAATACGCACTTATTACCCCTACGACTGACCAAACTTCAGTTATTGGATCGGACAGGGTTTGTATTACATGTACATGCTGTATTAATACCAGTCATGTTTGTTAAAAAATATGATAATAAAAAATAAGCTAAAAAAATTGATTAAGAATGTTTGAAGTCGTACAATTCTTTTAAAAATGATGAAAAATTGTTATGTGCCGCAAAAGGCACAAAAAATATCTTTTCGTATGAAGTTATAAAAACTCTTTTGTGTTGTTTCAGAATACCTACGAACTTGAACCGTCGTGTTAAGAAGTCGTTTATACTTGGTAAGTGATTCAAATATTTCGTAAATGTTTTTAACATAAGTACCGCTTAGTTTCCTACATCTTTTCATGTCTTAGTAAACTGGATGCACCTTCAAGCAGTTCGGAGGTTATCTTAAAAAACTTTGAGAAGTTTTCTTGACTTTTCATCTTCATATAAAGCAGCGCTGTGACTATTTTGCACACTGTGGATATACTACACAACACTTTCAAAATCAAAAGTCATTTATTCAAACTAGGCTGAGAGCCAGCACTTTTTTTTATGGTTGATAGGCACGCGTTTGACAACTATCTCACCTGATGGTAAGCAATGATGTGGTCGAAGATGGAGCACGCTTGCCTAGAAGTAACCTATTCACTTTTTGAACGTCAAAGTTCTACATAAAGATATTCTCCCAAAAACGACCCCCCGTCACCACTTGCTGAGCCCGCTCCTTGTGCTACTCTTTTTGACGTGAATACGTCTTTCAAAAACTGGCCAAGTGCATGTTGGATTTCTCATAAATATTGGTATTTGGGTTCCGTACCAAATATTGGTATTTGTTAGTAAATTATACGCGTGTAATAATAAACATTAATTATATCGCCAAATTTCAAGTTCATAGGTCAATGGGAAGTTAATAAATTCTTCGTAACAAAATGTCGTGACAGACGACAGATGGACAGACAAACAGACGGGCACGTGAGTGACAACAATAGAGCTTCGTTTGGATCCTTCGGGTACGGAACCCTAAAAACGAATAATAACAAAATCGGGGGCTACAGTTTGGTGTTGCAGCTACATATTTATCATCTCCATCCAAAATTTAATTACACCACTGGATAGCTAAAGGATCAAAGAATTCGTTACAAAGACTGTGACGCATCGCGCGCGGTGGAGGGGGAAGCGCTGCCATTTTGATTTTTTGAGTTAATTTTGCTGCGTTTCGAGATTTCCATTTAGGATAACTTTTGACTTTGAGCAGCTATGACGTTCGTTTTTCATCATATCAAGATTATAAACAGCATAAATTTTGTAATGTCGGCCTATATTCGTCAAAAAGTCAAATCAATACAATAGTAAAGTAGGCAAGATTTGAAAGGGCTCTTCAATGGCAATCTAATGATACTTTTAACACCCCATATAAAAGAGTGAAATGGTAGCCCTAACACAAAAAGATGAAAGCGTCCGATCCGATCAACAACGGGGCGTCGGTAATCTGAACCCAACGTATATAAAATGTTGCCATCATAAATATTACCCGTAACGTAGGTAGACGCATTCACGTAAAACACACGATATGTCTATGACACAGCCACACTCGGATTTTTTTGAAAACGATACTTGAAAAAGATGATTTCTCCGGCTCTGGGTTGAGCGGGAGGGAGTGTCAAACTCTTACTGATTAAAAACTAAAACCCAAAAAAAAAACCCGCGTTCTTTCAGTTGCCCTTTCCGTTCCAAGGGTGACTCTTCCGAAAATTCCCGCGATATTTGCGAAACTGAAATATGCTGTAAGGAGTCTTTTGTGTTGTTGTTGATTTTATGACTGTTCAGTGTTGCCAATAAATGTCTGTTTCTTCCCTTCTTTCTATGTAGCCGTCGGTACAGAATCCACGCGCTCAGATCATTGCAAATAGATGTAGGTACAAGAATGTGCACAGCAGTTGCGATTTACGAGTTTATGAGCTATTATCATAGTTTATGATAGAGCACGTACGACGTTACACATTATCACATATGAAAGATGACGTCATCTTTTTACACGACTGCGCGACACAAGGCAAGGTAATGTGTTTATCAGCCTATGTATGTAATGTATGTTTGTTCCTTTGCGGTGGTTTAGAGACCAAACGCGTTTGCCGATTTTGATAATTCTTACGTCAATTATTCGTCTTAATCTTGCGAGTGCTAGTAAAGACATGATAGTAATCAAAATACAATATGGCGACAACCAGACGCCATATTTTGAAAATAAAATAAAGTCGTTGAACTAGGAAGCGATTCCAAAAATATAACTCATTGAAATGTAGAAAATAAAAAAATTGGATATTTTCAAAAAACCCGACTGTAAAAACCAACTAAAAACAAGTCACTTTTCAAGCAGTCTGATGCAGTTGGTGGCAGTTATTTTAGTTCAATTATTGAATTCATGCTTAGGGCCGATTTCACCAATTCTAAACGCCCAGTTTTCAACGTTTAAGCTCGCTTAAACGCGTTTAGCCGCTGTCGTAAAGCTAAAGAGTTTGTTTGGTTGAACGCGCTAATCTCAGGAACTCCTCGATCGATTTGTTTTTTTTTGTGTTGAATAGTCCATTTATCGAGGAAGGCTATAGGCTATACCGGGTGTAACGGAAAGTTGTGGTCATATTTTAAGAACTGCATCTGCCCACCGATATGAACAACTTTCTTCATGAAAATTCGAGGAAATTCTAAAAATAAATTTTACAAATATTGATCAGCTGATGATAACTTTGTATGGAAAGTTCAACTTTTTTTTGGGAAATTTCTATTTTTTTCTTAGAGAAAGTTTTTCATTTCCATGGGCAGAACCGGCTCCTAAAATATGACCACACCTTTCCGTTACACCCTGTATAACATCACGCTGCGACCAACAGTAGCGAAGCGTCATTGAAAAATGTGGAAAAAACGGAAAAAAAAAAAATTCTTTTGAGAGCTTCAGTTGCGTGCGCTGCCTAAACGGTTAAAGTTACGCAAAAAAAGTGTATGACGGAATTGTTTTCCTTTTAAAATAAAAAAAAAAAATCCGCGAGTAAACCTTAAAAGATAGACATATGCCTATCTTTTAAGGATAACTCAATATAATCGTTTTTATGGTTTTTAGTTTTTTCGCCATGCTTAGTTCAGTAAAACTTAGTTTATAGAGCGAATGGTGAAATCGGCCCTTAGTTGTTTTATAGTCGGGTTTTTTGAAAATATTCAATGTTTTTTAGACCGGATTCTGTAGGCAGAGTTAGTAATAATAAGAGTAATTAAAGTCGTCGTCGAATTTTACTCCTTAGTACGCACAATTAATTTGATCCCAAAATGTGCGTGTGGGTGGAATGTTCACCGGTGCACCAATGGCGCATCGCCGTACGTCTAGTGGTCTGATGATGAATGATACCCCTTGGTCTTTTGGACTTGTCCTTGACCAGTATCGACTGTCAAAGATCGACGAATGACAGCTGGGACGAACGGCTTGATGTTAAGGTGAAAGCTCAGTATAGCCCGCGAAATTCAAATTTTCTTACGTTTTTTGCAATTTGCAGGTCAGTATCAGGTTGTATGTTGGTCAAAATATGATTCGCGGCCGTAGCAAGTACGTATTTACAGAACTGTAATCATTAAACTCATCAATACAACTCTCTCAGTTAGAATTGAAGCCAAATGTCATGATTTCATGAAATACTCTTGGCATCAATTCTAGCTGAGAGAGTTGTATTGATGATTTTAATTACTATATTTCTAAAAATACATACTTGCTACGGCCGCGAATCAAATTTAGACCAAGATACAACCTGACACTGACCTGCAAATTGCAAAAAACGTAAGAAAATTTGAATTTCGCGGGCTACCCTGGCGCATCCACCTTAAATTGATGGTCACGTCACCCATCCACAGATCGACCTCGAGAGGCGTAGCTTAACCTTGATCGGTCAATTCGAACGGCTGTAGGTACCCTCGAACAGATAAGGATTGAGACGAATTATGTTAATCTGTATATATAAAATTCAAAGTCCTGACTGACGGACTGACTGATATATCAACGCACAGCCTAAATCGCTGGTTCTAGAGACATGAAATTTGGAGAATACGTTCTTTGTCAAGAGTAGGTCTCAACTAAGAAACGGTATATCGTAATTCAACCCTTAAGGGAGTGAAAAAGGCGTTGAAAGTTTATAACGAAGGAAGTACTCAGCTCACTCCACGCGGGTGAAGTCGCTGGCAGAATGCAGAAAGCCAATGACATCTCTCGCTCTGGGTGGAGCGGGAGGGCGTGTCAGACTCTTACTGATTAAAACCCACCCCTGTTCCTTCCCTGCCTGAGTGCCCAGGGCGCGGTAACTCTGTTTCGAATTTATCCGTTATCCCTAGGCATGAGCTAGTTCATACCTAATATTGTTACGTCGACCGTATTACACTGGAACGTTCGAGAATGTGGTCGAAGTTTCCAGAAGTTTCCACTAGGTTCGAGAACATTCCATTGTGGTACTGTGTAGAAGTTCATAGATGTTTCTAGAATATTCCACTATAAGATAGTTCGACAATGTTCTGGAAACTTCCATGACCGTATAAATAGGCCGGACGGGCGGGCGAGTGGGGTCAGTCTGATTTCGACTACGGATGCGAACGGATGCGAATACAAGCGATTACGAAGAGAATAGTGATTATTAGCGAATTAGTGTTTGTGTTTATAAGTTGTTGAGTTAATAAAGGATATTTAGTTAATTAATTGTTGTAAAATAATTTATCCCATACCCAGCTCGTAACAAATTGGTGTCAGAAGTGAGGGATAAATTATGTCAATTTTACCAAAGGACGACACGGAGGGTATTCGTACAAGGAGTCAACGGCAGCAAGATATGGATCAGAGGCGGTTTGGAGATTCCCCGATACAGACGCCGGGTGGTGTTCAGCCTGCGACAGAGCCAGTCGCTGGCCCATGTGGAGTTTCTTCGGCACCAGCGGTGCCAGACTTGTCTGCGCTAATGGTGCTGTTGCAGGAACAGGCTCGTCGTCAAGAGGAGCAGGCCCGCCGCCAAGAAGAGCAGGCCCGTCGGTTGGAAGAGAAGCTTCAACAAGATAAAGAGGAGCAGGCCCGCCGCCAAGAAGAGCAGGCCCGCCGGATGGAAGAGAAGCTTCACCAAGACAAAGAGGAGCAGGCTCGCCGCCAAGAAGAGCAGATGTTCCTCATAAAAGACCTTCATTCAACACTTGGCAAGGAGCTCCAGGTGATGAAGGAGCAGGTTCACCAGCATGAGAATCGTATCTCAGAAGCTGAAGTTCAGATTGCTGGGGTGAAGAAGGCTTTAGGTGAACTTAGGGCTGGAGACGGGGTTGTGCCTTCAGTGGTTGCTGCACCTTCGGCACGTGGATTTAAGGTGCCGCCATTCGACGGAACATCTTCATGGTCGGCCTACAAAATTCAATTTGAAGCCGTTATGAAGGCGAATGGGTGGACCAAAGAGCAAGCTATGACCGCGCTAACCTTAGGCCTCCGAGACCAGGCCCTAACCATACTTGAGGCTCTTGGCAAGGATGTGACCTATGAGCAGCTGCTGGAAGCCTTAGAGTCCAGATATGGTGACGCACACTTGGAGCACGTATTTCGCGCTAAGTTAAGAGATCGTGTGCAACGTAGTGCCGAGAACCTACAGCAGTGGGCCTTGGAAGTTGAAAAGTTGGTTCGCAAGGCATACCAGTCTGCCCCTGCACTCATCAATGGCAATCTGGTACAGGCGTTCATCGACGGAATACGTGACTTGGAAGTTAGAGCCGCTGTAAGACTTGGGCATCATGAGACACTGAAGGACGCCTTGGCCCATGCCTTGGAAGTAGAGGCAGTGAGGCAAGACCATCGAACACACCGTATCAGGGAGGTTGTGGCATCACCTGTACGCGATCGTCCGCCTAGGTGTTACACTTGTGGAGAAAGGGGTCATCTTCGGTCAAGCTGTCCAAAGCGAAGCACACTGAGAGAAAATCAATCCCAGCAAGATAGGGCGACTGATACGACTGCCCAGCAACAGCAGGGAAACGAGTAAACGCCAGGACTGAGGGGCGGGTGCTGGCTGGTATTGAAAGAGCCCCGAGGATCTCGATCTCACAGGCCCATGACGGAAACAGCCTGATCATCAAAGGCGAAGTCAACGGAAAACCATGCAAATTGACGTTGGATACTGGAGCTTCTCACACGGTCGTCAATTCTCATCTAGCAAGTCGGTTCCTTGGGGACTTCTTCAATAACCACGACCGTATACAATTACTGACAGCTACCGGTCAGCACATAATCGTCCGTGGCAGAAAGGAGGTGGAGTTAAAATTTGGTAACAAATTCTATCGGCATAATGTCATCGTGGCCGACATAGTGGACGATTGCATCCTGGGATTAGACTTCATGCGGAAACATCGTTGTGAGATCGACGTTGATCAAGGAGTATTGAAGTGTGGTACAGAGGAAATCTTCATGGAAGGTGTACCATCAGGAAAAGTTTTCCGCCTGAAATTTGACGTGTCAACACTTTTAGAAAACTGCGATTTAACGGAAGTAGAAATGGATACAGCTAAGAAGATGTTACTTCAGTACGCCGACTCTTTCTCTACAAATGATGCTGACATAGGAAGAACAGGACTGGTTCAGCACAAAATTAATACTGGCAACGAGTTACCAATCCGTCAACGACCAAGAAGACTGCCGGTTGCACGTGAAAAGGAAGTGGAAATGATGATTGAGGGCATGGTAAAGGATGGTGTTATAGAGCCTTCATCGAGTCCATGGTGTTCTCCTGTGGTCCTGGTGAAGAAAAAGGACGGCAACACACGCTTTTGTGTGGACTATCGACGATTGAACGACGTCACGAAAAAGGACAGTTACCCACTGCCTAGGATCGACGACACATTGGATACACTGAGTGGAATGAGGTGGTTCACCACGCTAGACCTGAAAAGTGGCTACTGGCAAGTGGAAATAGACCCTAAGGATAAGGAGAAGACTGCATTCTCAACAGGAAAGGGGCTATGGCAGTTTAAAGTTATGCCATTCGGATTGTGCAATGCTCCTGCGACATTTGAAAGGCTAATGGAGCAAGTACTTGCTGGATTGATCGGAGACGCATGTCTTGTCTATTTAGATGACATCATTATCGTGGGCCGTACGTTTGAAGATCATCTTCAAAACCTCAATCGAGTGTTGTCAAAAATCCGGACGGCAAATCTTAAGTTAAGTCCGAAAAAGTGCTCATTTTTCAGACGACAAGTAAACTTTTTAGGACACATAGTTTCGGAGGAAGGTGTCCAGACAGATCCGGAGAAAATCATCGCCGTCAAGGATTGGCCAGTTCCGAAAGACAAGACGCAGGTCAGAGCATTTCTGGGTTTGTGCTCCTACTATCGACGGTTTGTCAAAAATTTTGCCGACATTGCAAAACCTCTACACAAACTCACTGAGAAAAAGCAGCAATTCTGTTGGGACGAGAACTGTAACATCGCATTTCAGGAATTAAAGAAACGTCTGTGCAATACACCTATTCTGGGATATCCTGACACTGAAAATGACTTCATAGTTGACACAGACGCAAGTAATACTGGAATTGGAGGCGTGTTGTCTCAACGGAAAGGAAACCAAGAAGTTGTTATAGCTTACTACAGCAAATCTCTATCCAAACCGGAAAGAAATTACTGCGTTACAAGACGGGAGCTACTCGCCATAGTAAGGACCTTGCAGCACTTCAGTAAATATTTGCTTGGACTGAAATTCCAACTGCGAACTGACCATGCTGCATTAAAGTGGTTATTGCAATTCAAGAATCCAGAAGGACAAGTGGCAAGATGGATCGAACTACTACAAGAGTTTGACTTCGTTACTGAACATCGTAGTGGGAGAACTCATGGTAACGCAGATGCACTGTCTAGAAGACCTTGCCCAGAAGATTGTAAGCACTGTACCAAGCAAGAGACTAAGGAGGCAGTGCCCGTGAGGATGCTAAGAATGGATCTCAGCAATGAATGGAAGGAAACCCTACAGCTTGCTCAGCAAAATGACACGGACCTCAAACCGATCTTTGAGTGGATTAAAGCTGGTGCTCCGAAGCCCAAGTGGAGTGATGTTGCGGCGTTAAGTTCCATCACAAAGAGTTATTGGGCACAATGGAACAGCTTGGTTATCCAGGATGAAGTCTTGTGCCGTAAATGGGAAAACGCTCGAGGAGACAACTGTCATCTACAAATTGTTGTCCCCAAAGCCAAAGTACCTGATGTTTTACGGCTCTACCATGATGGATGTTCAGGAGGACATATGGGGGTAAAAAGAACTCTACTGAAGATATGAGAGCGGTTTTACTGGATTCACTGTCGAGAGGATGTTGAGGACTGGTGCCGCAAATGTACCAGTTGTGCGGCTGTGAAAGGACCCCAGACACGCAGCAGAGGTGCTTTACAATTATACAACGTGGGTGCCCCCTGGGAACGGATAGCACTAGACGTTGCAGGACCATTTCCGGAAAGTGAAAACGGAAACAAGTACTTCATGGTTATCATGGATTACTTCACAAAGTGGCCAGAAGTCTTCGCCATTCCCAACCAAGAAGCAACAACAGTCGCAGATAAATTGGTTCAGGAAGTCTTCTGTCGTTTTGGAGTACCCTTGGAAATTCACAGCGACCAAGGGAGGAATTTTGAATCACAAGTTTTCCAGGAGACTTGTCGACTGATGGGTACTCACAAGACCAGAACCACTTCTTACCATCCGCAATCTGATGGAATGGTAGAACGTTTCAACCAAACGTTGGAGAGATATCTGGCAAAAGTTGTGGAAAGCAGGCAAAGGGATTGGGACAAGCACATACAGCTATTTCTTCTGTCCTACCGTAGTGCAGTTCACGAAAGTACGACTGTGACACCAGCCTTCGCGAACTTTGGAAGAGAATTACGGTTGCCTGCAGATTTAATCACCGGAACCCCCCCTGATGCCCCACGCAGTGTAACCGATTATGCGAATGACTTGCGTAACAAGTTGAACGATGTATATGAGCATATCAGACAATCCGGCCAACAAATGTCTGATAAGATGAAGACCCGATACGACCGGAAGGCAAACCATAGAGGTTTTGACGAGGGTTCACTGGTGTGGTTGCATAACCCAGTGCGCAGCAAAGGGAAGTCTCCCAAATTGCAAGCAAAATGGGATGGACCATACCGAATCGTGACCAGGATCAACGATGTTACCTACCGAATACAGAAGGGTCCACGAGGTGCGCCTAAGATAGTCCATGTAGACCGATTGGCGCGATACTACGGGACTAATGATGCTCGGGACGAGCATGTCTAAGGAGGGGGCAGTGTTACGTCGACCGTATTACACTGGAACGTTCGAGAATGTGGTCGAAGTTTCCAGAAGTTTCCACTAGGTTCGAGAACATTCCATTGTGGTACTGTGTAGAAGTTCATAGATGTTTCTAGAATATTCCACTATAAGATAGTTCGACAATGTTCTGGAAACTTCCATGACCGTATAAATAGGCCGGACGGGCGGGCGAGTGGGGTCAGTCTGATTTCGACTACGGATGCGAACGGATGCGAATACAAGCGATTACGAAGAGAATAGTGATTATTAGCGAATTAGTGTTTGTGTTTATAAGTTGTTGAGTTAATAAAGGATATTTAGTTAATTAATTGTTGTAAAATAATTTATCCCATACCCAGCTCGTAACAATATTATAAAAGTAAAAGTAACTCTGTTTGTTAGTTACGTCTGCACGCTTAGGCCGCTGAACCAATTTTGATGAATAAATTCTGGTGTAAAGATACTATACAGGTGTAACGGGGTGTGGTCATATTTTAAGAACTGCATCTGCCCATCTATATGAACAACTTTCTTCAAGAAAACCTGAGAAGATTCTCAAAATATATTTGTACCTCCCATACAAATATTGATCAGCTGATGATAACTTTGTATGGCAAGTCCATTTTTTTTTTGGGAATGTTCCATTTTTTCTAAGAGAAACTTGTTTATTTCCATGGGCAGAACCGGTTTTTAAAATATGATCCTGTAGATTGGACCTTGGAGCAGGACATATTCATCATCATTTCAGCTGAAAGACGGGCCCCACTGCTGGACATAGCACAAGTGACGCCACAACGGCCAGTCCTGTGCGTCTCGCATCCAAAGTATTCTCGCGACCCTCACCAGTACATCAGTCCACCTTGTGGGAAGCCTTTTTTACGCTGCGTCTTCTGATACGTGGTCGCCACTCCAGAACCTTTCAAATGGAGCAGGAGATAGTATACTTTTTTTTTGTGTGTGGGAAATCATCCAATGACTTCGCCCGCTCTAGGAGCGGGAGGGCGTGTCAGACTTACTGACTAAAACTCACCCCTGTCTCTTCAGTTGCCTGAGTGCCAAGGGACCGCGGGAACTCTATTTCGACCCCAGGGAAGCAACTAGAGGTGTGTAACTCTTTACGGAACCGACTCACTGATCCGGATCTTTGAAGTGATTCAAAAGATTGGTTCAGTAACTACGTTTCAAACGCATCATTTGGATCTGAATCATTACTTTGCTCCGTGCTCTTTCCGCGCGACGCTACGCTGAAAAGTGTGTGTCTGAGTGAGAGAGGGAGACTGAGACATACTGTGGGCCTAGTGTGAGTTTTTTAACGCGCTCGAACGCGTTTGCGTAAACGTTCGCTTATGTCAAATCGTATAGAAAAAAAGAGGTTACCCGCTATTGCCACCACGCAGCGCTTATACAGTTTTAGTACAAATTAACGTTTACGCAAACGCGTTCGAGTGCGTTAAAAAACTCACACTAGGCCCTCTGATTTACTTTAGGACCGCGACTCGCGAGTGAGCGGGTGACATAATACAATCTATACAAGTCAGAAAGAGATACCAAATGACATGTGTATCACTCATACTTTCAGTTTTTCGCGCTTACATATCAATTACTACATGATTATTAATTGCTTATTTTTAATGTTTGCACTAACAAGCGTTTTAGCCAGCTGGCCATAAATTATCGAATAGCCGCAAGTCTTAAGCCTGGATAAAGTATGAAGGAAGATCGATTTTATAATCTTAATTTTTACATACTTAATACATTTTGTACACTTAGAAAAAAATACAATGCAAAATTCGACATTGTTTACATATAATTCTGACTCAGTAGTAAACGCTCTGTATTTCATATCATTTGTTTCGTTCTGTATTTTTAACCGACTTCGAAAAAGGAGGAGGTTATCAATTCGGATGTTTGTATTTTTTTTTATGTATGTTCGGGCATAACTCCGTCATATATTGACGGATTTGCAAAATTCTTTTTTTGTTCGAAAGGGGTTTATTCCGAAATGGTCCCATTTAAATTTAAAAAAGATCTGATTATGGGTTTCGGAGACAGACAACGGAACTCTTCAAAAATTGACAGCAAATCAACCGCGATTGCTGCTATCGTATGTCTATGAATTGTTAACACAGTTTAATGGGGAACCACAACTAAAAAGTGAAAAATAAAAAACTTTTTTACAAAAAAATAGAACTGACTTCCAAAAAAAGTGAAAAATAACTTTTATTTCGGAAGTCGGTGTCAAAAAACACAGACACAAAACAGGAACACCGACTTCCGAAATTAAAGTTATTTTGCACTTTTTTTGGAAGTCGGTTCTATTTTTTTGTAAAAAAGTTTTTTATATATCATTTGAGCCGATGATCCAAATGATCCAAATGAAACATATCAGTGATTCGGATCATTTCAGTGATCCAGATGCAAATGTTCCAATCGCAAAAATGATACACTTCGCCCACGCCTACAAGCAACGGCCCTGACGGCCCCCGTCAGGTACTACTGACATCTCTTTGAGGCGCGGCCTGGAACACTACGCGCCGTCGACTCGTGCCTGGTCTTTATCGGACGGCGAGCTACCCACTACTCGCCGCCCGCAGGCCCGCGCTTACGGTGGCCGGAGATCGTCTCGCGACCCCCGACGCCCGGGGCGTCTCTTGCGGCGGCTCCTGCGGGGGCGTAAGGGCGAATCTCTTGAGCCTCACTCGCCCGTTCCGCCTCCTCCTACGCGAGCATTACTGCTTCGCAGAAGGAGCGAGACTGCTTACCATTCCTGGACCAGGGCCCGACGCGAGAGGTCGCTACCGTCGATCCGATCGCCTCCACGAGGACACGGCGGTGCTCCGCCCAAGCGGGACAGACCTCCACCATGTCCTCTGGGCGATGCACACAGTGTGCAACCCGGGCGTTTCCTCCCGCCTTATCCGACACAGGAACCACCCGAAACAGCCGTGTTCGGTGGGGACCTGTGTCAGGTGGAAGGTGAGGACGCCGTGGCGCCTCTCCAGCAATTCCACATACAGGGTCTTACCGCCGCATTTGTGGCGTGCCCAATACTTTTTATCTTGGGAGTACGTTCCCTTGAAATAATTCCTGATTTCTACACGAGCCAAGCCGCCGGCAGAAGCTAAAACTAATTAAAATGATTTAAGACAACGCTCGCTCTCTTATTGAAAGACACTCTGTCCCCACTTATCTTGAAGTCAATGCACCAGCAGAACCACAACAAAACTTATCTTAATTCAATTATTTAATCAATTTAATTGAAATTTGTTGAGATAACAAGGTCATGATATTTTAAATTAAATCTTTAAGAGGTCGTTGACTTTCTTGACAGATAATTATGGCAAATATTAGGTCGAAAAGGGTAAATAGGTTAGTAGCTTTAATCACCTCACCCTTTTTAGGGTTCCGTACCACGTAACCAACGGGACCCCCCAATAGGGTGCCGTTGGTTACCCTTGGTTGGTTGGTCCCTTGGTAGGGAGCGGAGGCTTAGTTAAATTAAGTCTTTAAGACGTCGTTGACTTTCTTGACAGATAATTATGGCAAACATTAGGTCGAAAGGGGTAAATAGGTTAGTAGCTTTACTCACCTCACCCTTTTTAGGGTTCCGTACCACTTAACCAACGGGACTCCCTAATAGGGTGCCATTGGTTACCCTTGGTTGGTTGGTCCCTTGGTAGGGACTTAGTAGTTACGAAGCCTCCGCTGTCCGTCCGTCGGTCTGTCAACGGGCTGTATCTCATGATCCGTAATAGGTAGAAATTTGAAATTTTCACAGAATGTTTATTTCTGTAGTCACTATTACATCAAATAATAAAATTGAATTAAAAAAACTAGAAATGTGTTTTTTTTTTTTGCTTTTTTTTGCACGATCTTAATAATGGCAACAATTAGACGCGTATAATCTTGTACGATGGTACGGAACCCTTCATGCACGAGTCCGACTCGCACTTGGCCGGTTCAGGTTTCTAGCCAAAAACCTACGAGTAGATTAAGGTATCAAAGTGAAAATCTTAATCACAGTTTGGTTTCTATACATCCCAATTTTTTGGAGTGTGGGAAATCATTCAATGACTTCTCCCACTCTGGGTGGGTGGAGCCATGCCAGACTTTTAATGACTAAAACCCACCCTTGTTCCTTCATTTGCCTGTGTGCCACGGGCTGTGGTAACTCTATTTCGAATTTATCCGCGATTCTGCGTTCCTAATCAGCATGTTTCGTTTGTAGTTTGTAATCAGATACTTTCATAGATTACAAGCAAAGAAACAAAATCAAAAACAATTGTTTAAATTAGCTTTCAATTTAAACGGCCTTAGCAACACAAATAATAGGTACTTAAATATTATTATGTAAGACCTCAAAGACATCGGACAACTGTTTATTCGCAAACCCGTATTTCTACTTCGTAAATTGGCTTAGCAATAAAATTACAAAAACAAATAAAACTTGGTATCACGCTGAGGTGTCGTGATTATAGGGAGCGTGCAGGAACTATAGATAGCACATAAATGTCAATGTCAAGTATTTGTGCAGTCAAAGTTGCGGATTTCACTCACTAGATGCCAGTCTACGTTATACGTGTTGCATGAGTGTGCATTGTGCGTGTGTGTATAAGATGTAAGGCACGGAAATGTCAATGACAAGTTTTTAAAGTGTAAACGTTTCGGATTTACTCCACTAGATGGCACAGACTACGCCGTGCACGTTCCCTATAACTATTGTATTCAGACTTTTGTTCTATTTAGCCTGAACTTTCCCACTTCTGGGCATAAGCCTCTCCCCATTCCTTCCACTTCTCTCTTTGCTGTGCTTCTTCACTCCAATTCAGACTTTATAAAACCACAAAACTGTCTAGGTGGCTTATTGACCTGGTCACGGGGTCTCATCTCGAACAAAGAAAATTTAGTTCAAATAAATGTCAATAGATGGCGTAATATTCATCGATTTCTTATTGAAGTAGTAACATTCATATTTTGAAAAAAAATATGATAAAAACTGTATTTTATTATTTTCTTATTTAATAAACTACCCCAAGCATAAAATGTGGAATAATTGGCTCCTAACTCAAATTTAGATGTTTATTGGAACGAATCCTTAGGTATTTATATTTCTTGTACCAATAGATGGCGCTGTTTGAAGTTTTAGAGTTTATCCTTTCGCCTCTTTAAAATTTGTATAGTGACACATTTTGAAATAGTAAAACTGTTATGAAGTGCCAAAAATACTTAATGGTAATTCCTCAATGTGTCAGAAAATATTGGTAAGACTTTATGTAAATTCATTCAACTTGCAAGCCGTCGCTGCTAACACCATCTAGCGAGGTGTAGAGGACGGGCCCGAACGAAGAACAAAAGTTGCTTGTGCAAGTCGAAAACTCGGTAGTTGCGGCGGTACCGTTTCTTTGTATGGGATGAGGCATCTGTACGCCAGTACTCGTATTATATTATCTGTGACCTGGTGAAGGTTGTAGATTGCCAATGCTTGTGAGGGCCCAGAATACTTCCTTGTGAAACCTTGGACAGGTCTTTGTCCAACAGATTTGGCCAGTTTTGGTGTTGACGCTAATCAGGGAGAAATTTTCAGCAGCTGATCAAAATTAGTATGAGTGGTCCAATTTTTTAGGGTTCCGTACCCAAAGGGTAACCAACGGGACCCTATTACTAAGACTCCGCTATCCGTCTGTCTGTCACCGGGCTGTATCTCTTGATCCGTAATAGGTAGACAGTTGAATTGTTCATAGAATATGTATTTCTGTTGCCGCTTTATCAAATAATAAAAATAAATTGTAAATTAAAGACGGCTCCCCTACTATATGTATAGAAACGTTTTATTTTATAGAATATCTTTTGGAGGCATGTGGAACAGAGTGTAAAGTCCCACAAACCTCCATTGAAAAGGGAGGATCCACCGACCAGACGGGTGTTGTGTCTGGTCCGGGCAACTGCCCGATGGTTGATTTCTGATTGTTGTCTATGTCCAAATCGCGCGGAGAACTCTGCTTGCGCGATGTAGGATTTTGTTATTTTAGTTCATGTACGGCGTCATAGATGTCGCTACAGTATCTTAGTTCAGTGTGCCTGTTGACAAAGGCCTCCTCTAACTACTTCCACTGTGTTCTGTCTTTGGCAACCCTTTTCCATTTGGGCCCCGCTGTTAATTTAAGTTCTTCCTCCCATCGTTTGTTTTGTCTTCCTCTGCTTCTTTTCCCATCTCTGGGGTACCAGTCAGTAACAATTTTACTCCACTTTTCACGCCATTTAAGTTGGTCTATTTTTGTTAGTTAGTCTTAGATATTACAACTGTGTTCCTTATTCTGTCTTGCTTTCGGATACTTATCATACTCCTTTCCATGGCTCTTTGGCAGTATTCAAGCATATCTCTGTGATGTTTTGAGAGAAACCAAGTTTCACATCCATAGGGTGTCACACCACCCGGGCCTGCGGACGGCGAGTAGTGGGTAGCTCGCCCTCCGATCAGCACCAGCGTAGTGTTCCACGCGCGCCTCAAAGAGTGTCAGCAAACCATGACGGGGCCCGTCATGGCCGATGCCTGCCCAGGGGTTGAGGATAAATTCGAAACAGAGCTACCTCGCCCCTGGGCACTCAGGGCAGGGAAGGAACAGGGGTGGGTTTTAGTCAGTAAGAGTCTGACACGCCCTCCCGCTCCACCTAAAGTGGTAGAAGTCAATGGATGATTTCCCACCCCACAAAAAAGAAGAAAAAGGGTGTGACACCACTAATTGCCTAACTCCGGGCTGCTACTGAGTCATGGAATATTTCATTCATGCAATGGAAAAACCCAATATCACTTTTTGCTCGACCTGAGAATCGTTGCCAGCAACCCACGCGGAGCAGTTGTGACGGAGCAGGCGCTTGTGACCACGTAGCCAATGGCAGTTAATAAATAACACCATTCGTCGAGTCTATTTTGACACACTTATTATAATAATAATATTAGCTTCACTTGTGGCACTGTGGAAATAAATCTTAGAAGTTAAATTTGACCCAATTCCCGGTTTCCGATTAAGCTGAAATTTTGCGTACTTACATGTTTAGTTTGTAAGACCACAGATAATATAATACTAGCGTACAGATGCATCATCCCATACAAAGAAACGGTACCGCCGTAACTACGGGTTTTAGACTGGCACAAGTAACTGTTGTTCTTCGTTCGGGCAAGTCTTCTACACCTCGCTAGATGGTGTTAGCAGCCACGACTTGCAACACTTGCAAGTTGAATGAATTTACTTAAAGTCTTACCATTAATTTCTCACACATTGAGGAATTATATTATAGAATTTTTGGCATTTCATAACAGTTTTACTGTATCAAAATGTGTCACTAAACAAATTTTAAAGAGGCAAATGGATAAACTAAAACTTTAAACAACGTCATCTATTGGTACAAAAATATAGATGTCTAAGAATTCGTTCCAATAATCATTTTAATTTGAATTAGGAGCCAATTATTTCACAATTTTATGCGTAAGGCAGTTTAAGAAATAAAAAAATACAGTTTTTACCAGTTTTTACCAATTACACTGATCATACACATTACAAATTAAAACCAAAATACAAATTGTATAAAACACATTAATAATAAAGTAAAATAATAAATTGCACAATATTATACATACTTAAGCCTTTCACTCAGTCTTCTCGCAAATCGTCAGACATTCAGACAGTATCTTTTTCCATTCATCAGTAAACAGATCTTAAGGCGTATATATCCGCCAAGTGGCACCCTCATTGAATAAAAAATCGTATCAAAGCGTAGGAAATAAAGATTAAAGAATCTTATGTTGCGTTTTTTACAAAGAGGATAAGGTGTCTTTACCAAAAACGGCCGTTTTTGACACTTTTACTTACTACTTTGGATACGAAACACTTTGAGTCCTGTTTTAACAACGTAAAAATACCTTATCCTATTTGTAACAAACGCAACATGGGATTCTTTAATATTTAATTTCTATGCTAAGATACGAATTTTATTCAATGAGGGCGCCACTTGTGGGGAGGTGGGGCCTTAATCCAGGACTGGCCTCTAGGAGAGCATTGAGTGCATTAAGCATTCGCGGAATGGGTGACAGACGTCGTGCATCCGTGCGGCAACGTGGCACCATAAATAATTTATGCCGTCTCGCTCGACAATATCGCCACATATTAAGGCGGGTACTGACCGGCGTTACGGGGTGTAATGTAACGTGTTACACAGCGTGCGTTCGTGCAGTCAGTACGTTGCCAGCGCCTTGTTTCCCCGTATTGACTGCACGAACGTTCACTGTGTAACACGTTACATTACGCCGCGTAACGCCCGTCAGTACCCGCCTTTACATATCGCCGCGATCTCTCGTGCGTGGAGACTGCCCCCCATGTGACGTTACTCTTAATCCAATATGGTGGACTTCCAAAGATGGCGGAATAGTTATTTTGTATGCATTCCCATGATATCGGTACTTATCAAATAAAAGCTGAGAACACAACGAAAAATAAAGTGTCTTTTTAGTTATTTTTAAACTGCTGCAAATTATTATATTATAGCTACTCGTAGTTCTGACCCAGAGAAGAACGTACACCGCATTGTTGTCACACTCGGCCGATAACGATGTATTTACTGATAAGCCATCCATTTTAATTACGGAGACTTCTATTGTTTTGAAGTAAATTGTCGATGTAGCCTTGATATTGTTACAGGCAAAGTATGGCCAATGGGTTATGCTTGTGATCAGTTTGACACATGCGTGTCGGGTCTCGCGATTAGAGTGTTTTGTAAACAGCAACATTTGGTCAAGTTTTTCGAGTTGTGGCTTTTTTATTTATGGCGGGTTGGGAAATCATCCAATCGGCGCGGACATCTCCCGCTCTGGGTGAAGCGGGAGGGCGTGTCAGACTCTTACTGACTAAAACCCCTGTTCCTTCCCTGCCTGAGTGCCCAGGGATGCGGTAACTATGTTAAGAATTTATCCGCTACCCCTAGGCATGCAGGCACCGGCCACGATGGGCCCGTCAGTGGTGGCTGACAATCATCTCTTTCTTTGAGGCGCGCGTGGAACACTACGCGCCGTCGACTCACGGGCCTGGTGCTGATCGTCCGCAGGATAGGTCTACGGTGGCTGGAGATCGTCTCTCGACGTCCTACGCCCAGTGCTTCTCCTGCGGCGGTAGCGGCCACTCCGTTGAGCTTCCCTCACCCTTGCCGCCTCCGCCTTCACGAGCATTACTGCTTCGCAGAAGGAGGAGACGGCATCCCATTCCCTCTCGTCCCGTACCATGGCCTGAACCAGGGCCGACTTGTGGCTGTAAAATAATAACAGGCTCGTGTCCTCGTGGAGGCGATCGGCGGTAGCGACCTCTTGGGTCCGGCCCTGGTCCAGGCCATGGTACGGAGCGAGCGGGCAGCTGTCATCTCCTGCCGCAAGAGACGCCCCGGGCGTCGGGAGTCGCAACCCGATTCCCGGTCATCGTAGGCACGGGCTTGCGGTCGGCGAGTAATGGGTAACTCGCCGTCCGATATGGACCAGGTCCGAGTCGACGGCGCGTAGTGCTCCACGCGCGCCTCAAAGAGATGTCAGCAGCAAAGCAACTGGCGGGGTCCGCTAGGGCCGATCCCGGCCTAGGGTCGCCGATATTCGAAAGTGAGTTACCGTGGCTCTTGGCACCTGAAGGAACAAGGGTGGGTTTTAATCATTAAGAGTCTGAAACGCCCTCCCGCTCCACCTAGAGCGGGAGAAGTCATTTAATGATTTCCCACCCTCCAAGAATTTTTTTAGTTCAAGGTTAAGCAACGCTTGCTGAGGTCGGTCTATTGATGGGTGACTATTTATTGAATACCGAGACCTCGGAAAGCACGTTAAGCTGTTGGTCCCCCTGCCTGGGTCGCGAAGTGTTTGAAAGAGTCACCTTGCCCTGGCACAAGCAACTGCAGGAACAGGGGTGGGTTTTAGTCAGCAAGAGTGACGCCCTGCCACTCCACCCAGAGCGGGAGAAGTTGCTTGATGATATCTCACTCTATAAAAAAAGTTGCTGTTGGTCTCGGCTACCATTTCTAGATCTTTGACAGTTGTTATGGTAGCCAAGACAATCTGTTCTCAGTTTTGCTAAGGGGTATCGTGTTACCCAGCTACTGGGTTGTGGAGGTAAGATAGTCAGTAGCTTCATGTAACGTACTGGTACTCAATAGCAAACGTCAGGCTGGAAGCCGACCCCAATATAGTCTGAAAAACTTCGGCGTCGTCGATGGCAGCGCGCAGGTATCATCATAACATCATAACATCACGCTGATACGCTCTGAAGGGGTATACAGATTTGTACAGTTCATCCTGATGCACCCTAATTTCACCGACACCGACTTCAGAAATTAAAGTTATTTTGCACATTTTTTGCTCTTTTGGAAGTCGGTTCTATTCTTTGTAAGAAAGTTTTTTATTTTTCACTTGTTTGAAACTAAAACCTTCCTTGAATAATATGCATTTCAATAACGAAAAACCTATCCAAACCGTATCAGCACTTTTCAAGAAAATCGCGGACAAACATACATACATACGGGTCGAATATAGAACCTCCATTTTTGAAGTCGGTTAAAACAAGATAGGAGATCCTTCTTCTTCGTGTTGCTGACACGACAGTGAACTAATTTTTTTTGGCTCAAAACACTGCCACGGCGTCATCATCGGTGGGAGTGCAGAGGTCACCTTGTGCTGCCTGTTTCGGGGCAAAAAGGGCAGCACAGCACGTACTTAAACCACAGTTTGCAACTCTCCAAGCTCTATAACACACCCTGCTGCTGTTGCTGGACTGTCGCCGTGGGATTTGGAGGCCAAGATCCTTACGCTGCTCTGGGAGTGGCGCGAGGAAGCCAAACGCCGGGGCGAAACTCTGCTGCCGCGACACTTCGCGGCTCGGTGGACGGAGCTCCGGCAGGATCTTATGGCGACATGGAGACAGCGACTGTCGCAACCCAGCGCTGGGCACGCCACAATTGCGGCGGTAGTGCCCCTCTTTGAGGAGTGGCTGGAGAGGCGTCACGGCGTCGTCACCTTCCGCCTGACGCAGGTCCTCACCGGACACGGTTGTTTCGGGAGGATCCTGCATCAGATCAGGTGGGAGGAAACGCCCGGGTGTTACCACTGCGCGGATCGCCCAGAGGACACGGTGGAGGTCCGCCCCGCTTGGGCGGAGCACCGCCACACGGCGGTGTGCCGCGTGCCTGCCTCGTGGATGCGATAGGTGGCGGCAACCTCTCGCGCCCGGCCCTGGTTCAGGCCATGGTATGGAGCGAGAGGGAATAGGAAGCAGTCTCCGCCTTCTGCGAAGCAGTAATGCTCGCGAAGGTGGAGGCGGGACGCGTAAGGGAAGCTCCACGGAGTGGCCCTCACGGCCCCGGCCGCTACCACCGCAGGAGAGGTATTGGGCGTACTGGGCGTAGGACGTCGCGAGACGATATCCGGCCACCGTAGACCCGGGCCTGCGAACGAGCAGTGGGTAGCTCGCCGTCCGATCAGCACCAGGCCTGAGAGTCGACGACGCGTAGTGTTCCACGCGCGCCTCAAAGAGATTAGTGTCAGCCACCATTGACGGGGCCCATCGTGGCCGGCGCCTGCATGCCTAGGGGTAGCGGATAAATTCTGAAAATGAGTTACCGCACCCCTGGGCACTCAGGCAGGGAAGGAACAGGGGTGGGTTTTAGTCAGTAAGCACCTGACACGCCCTCCCGTTCCACCCAGAGCGGGAGAAGTCATTGAATGATTTCCCACCGCCCCAAAAAAAAAAAAACTGCTGCTGTGCAAGATAGGAGGTGAAGCAAGATCCGCATATCCACACCCTGCTGGCCCTGCTATTCCACCGAGATAGTCCCACTTTGTGAGGTTAGAGTGACTTCTTTGCGGAGACCTGTGTGCCAGCAATGGTAAACTTATAGGCTGATGACATGTAAACCATTTCGATCCTTGGCCCATGGCCAAACTTTTCGCATAATATGGTGAATTGTTTATTCAGTTTTTATATTAGTTTAAACAGCTGCTTACAAGTAGATCTGATATTCATAGCGCAGACATTTTGACAGCGATGTGCGTGGGTGAGTCTCTCGCGAGTCGCGTGTTGGAACATGCGTATTGATGTTTTATAATGATTATACAGTTCAGAATTAATAATTCTACAGTTTTTTTACACATTAGTCTCATCCTCATCACGTATACTATGTGCCACGTACATAATATGCATTGTAATGTTTTTGGGGTTGCGCACGTAAGAACAGAACCCTCACTCGTGTCTCTGTGTGTCTGCAACAGTCAATTTGCTCCAAATGGACTGAAGCGTTTGAGTTGAAATTTGGCATCTGTGACCCAAACACGGACTTGTGATAAGTGAATTTGGAATATATGGGGTATATCTTTAGGGGTGCAAATCGAAAATTTAAAAAATAAATGTTCTTCAACTGTACCACACGATATATCAAATGAAAGAGCACATTGTGAGGGTCTCAAAATGTATTTTTTTATAATTTTAAAATAAATAGTTTCAAATTATTTTAAGAAAATAAAACTTTTTACACACGGTGTTTCTAGTTTGGTTTCTTCGTTATTTGACACCGACTTCCGAAATGAAAGTTATTTTGCATTTTTTTTGTATTATAAATTATGGAAGTCGGTTGTATTTTTTTTTTGTATAAAGTTTTTTTTAGTTTTTCACTTTTTAGTTGTTGTACCCCATTCTAAATCAAAATTAATAGTAAAGTTATGCCCGAATTGATAGCCCCAAAAATAGGGAATTTGAACATAGTTGGTGAAATTAGGGTATATCAGGGTGAACTGTACAAATCTGTATACCCCTTCAGAGCGTATTAGCGTCATGTAATGTTATGAAGTGGTGAAAACCATATACAGACACGCGATTGCAGCAATTCTGAAAGGTTTGCTATCATTTATTGAAGAGTTCCATTGTGTATCTCCGAAGTTCTTTATCACATCTTCACCAAATTAAAATGGGACCACATGTGAAGCAACAGCTCTCAAAAAAACAGATATTACCTGCGGAGAGAACTGTCATGTGACTCACATTTTGCACGAAGCGTTAGCGTTAGCGCTAATATGTTATAAAAGTTATTTGGCTAGGGGAGCAGGTCCGAGTCGACGGCGCGTAGTGTTCACGCGCGCCTCAAAGAGATGTCAGCAAAACTGACGGTGTCCGCCAGGACCATGCCTGTCTGGGTTGAGGATAAATTCGAAGGAGAATTATCCCGGCCCTGGCACAAGCAACTGAAGGAACAGGGGTGGGTTTAGTCTGTAAGAGTATGACACGCGCTCCCGCTCCACCTAGAGCGGGAGAAGTCATTGGATTATCCAGCCCAAAAAAAAAGGCAGGCCTTTGTGTAATTTATTTCATCACTACTGTTTAAACACTGTTCTCGAAACGATGAAGGAATCGTGAGGAAACTGGCATGTCCTGGAACATAAAATTGGAAGACTGAGACTTCCATCAACCCGCACTGGGCCCGCGTGGTGGATTGCGGCCCATCTCCTGAGTCCCAGCAGTGGGGAAATTATAAGGCTGATTATAATTATGTTACTAGCTGAGCCGGCAAACGTTATTGTGCGTTTAAAAAAATTAAAAATAACACTACGACCTATTCTTATATACGACCTCATATTCTCATATACTACCACTACCAAAATACAAAAAAAAATCATTAAAAACTTTTTTTACAAAATAAAAAAAACAACCGACTTCCAAAAAAGAAAATACACAAAAAATTTAAAAGTAACTTTAATTTTGGAAGTCGTTGTTTGTATTTTATTTCTTCGTTGTTTGACACCGACTGCCGAAATAAACAAAACAGAACTTTCTGCAGAAACAATTCAGAATTCCCAAAAATAAAATTGGACTTTCCATACAATGTTCATCAGCTGATTAATATTTGAATTAAAAACAAAATCACAAAAAAAATTACTACATCTTTCCGTTAAGTACAGCCTGTATAATCCTGCCGACCGAATTTCGATCACGGTGGCCAATCTCAATAGAGATTAGCCTTGTGCGCAGGAGTCGATACTATAGTGCACAAGCGTGTGCGCAAACACAGGTGCACTCTCTGTTCCTTTACTCTCATAGTCCTCAGGGACGGCAATCCGACACTCGCGGGGAGAGATCAGGCGCAGGACCAACACAGACACGTGCGCACTGAGGCACGGGGGTGTTACACCAGCAACTTCACTCCGGGCTACTGCTGAGTAATTCCTAAAGGCTCAATTACACCTTCCGATTTCAAGGGACCCAATTTAGGAAACAGGAAGGTGTAATAGCATTGTCCGATTTAGTGACATTGGAAGGTCCCGATTTGACTTCCTAAATTGTGTACGATTTAGGATAGTGTAATCGCATCACTACAATTTAGAGCTAAGTGTTGCCAATTTAGCGACTTTGTCGCTACAAATGGGCTATTAGTATTTTTATATGTGTTTAAAATAAAATAAAATTTCCCAAGGTCCCTTTCCCAGAAAAAAAATCTGAGTCAGCTCTTTTTCTTTTTTGGTCCGCTCCTGGTAGAATCAGTTGTATAGACTTTCTAGTGACTTGATATTCTGTCTAGGGGCTTGAATTTGTAAGAGTTGGCAACTCTGCAGATTTAGGATTCCGGTGGGGAGTTTTTGACGGGATTTTCTCGAGTGCAGTTCAGTGGCGGTTTTAATTATTCGTTTATTGATTCCTAGTAGATATTGTGATGTAAAATTGGTGTAGTTTTCTGTCTCAAGTGTCTACGCAACTGGCCAATATGTGGAATCATTGAAACAGGGGTGATCTCGGTAAAATGGAGCTGAGAATTTTATTGTAGTATTGACTGCCTCAGCGAAGTTTGCCGAGAAGGCATGGCTCGACACATTTGTTGCCAAATACTGCAAAATACATTAGAATGTGTTGCATCTGCATTTTAATGGAAAAGGAAATGTTTTTCACCTAATTACTATGTATCCGACTGAAAGACTTAAATCTATGGTCATCAATAAAATTAATAGGTAAATAAAAAAAAACTTTTTTACAAAAAAAAAGGTCGGTGTTTGTATTTTTTATTTTTCACTTTTGAGTTGTTATACCCCAGAACTAAAAACCACAATAACATGGAACGTGGAATTTAAACATTTTGAGAACACCAAAAAGTCATCGAGGTATTCGTATTTTTCGTTTTTGTTCAGTTTCTCAAAAGGCGCTGTAGCAATTTCAATAAAATTTATATGGGACCATCTCGGGAGTATATTCTTTCGGATAAAAAAAGAATTTTGAAGATCGGTCTACAACTGACGGAGAAATCGGCGGACATACATAAAGGATCCGGTTTAGGAGTCCAATTTAGTGTAGTGTGATCGCTAGCTTCCTACTTCCTAGTTAGATTGTTATTAAATTGGGTCCCTTGAAATCGGAAGGTGTTGGCCTTTATGGAAAAATCCAATAGGCACTTCTTGCCAGCCGCCACGAGTTTACGATAGTAGGAAAGTTATAAAACGTGTAGTGTGGCAATAAATAGATTGTACCTATGCACTGTCACGCCGACCTTGTCAAGTTCACGTGTCCATCCATGCATTGGCATCCACGTTTTTAATATAAAAACATGTTGACAGTAGAGAGTACATTTTAATGATTATTTGTCATTCCCGACCCCTCGAACCAAGCTGAATTTAGCCATCATTATCTTGTCGCAAACAACTTTTGTTTATGGATTTAAAAAGTTACCCAATTACTGAGTTGCTGAGGTCACAGATCGCCCCGTGTAAAATTTTTATATTCAGCTGCGTCTGATTAGACTGAAAGCCGAACCCAACATATTATATAGGTAGGAAAAGGCTAGGCAGATCTAATCGACTTTATAATACGAGAGGCCTAACTGACATCGAAAAAAGGAGGAGGTTCTATGTTCGACTGTATGTATGCTTTTTGAAGTGACAACTTCTTAAGGCGCGTTGGGCAATTTTGAGATGGGAAAAAACTTTTTTCCAAAAAATAGAACCGACTTCCAAAAAAGTGCAAAATAACTTTAATTTCGGAAGTCGGTGTCAAATAACGAAGAAACAAAAAAATATATACACCGACTTCCAAAATTAAAGTTATTTTGCAATTTTTAGAAGTCGGCTGTATTTTAAAAAAAAAGTTTTTTATTAACAACTATGAACACTAATGTTTTAAAACTTTTATGCAATAATGTTTGAAAACTAAGATAACATAAACCACTTAGATTAAGCAACAAAAATAAGTTTTGGCTAAGTTAAAACAAATAGTGGTTTCATTTCTGCTAACAATAAAAAACTTTTTTACGAAAAAATAGAACCGACTTCCAAAAAAAGTGCAAAATAACTTTAATTTCGGAAGTCGGTGTTCCTGTTTTGTGTCTTTGTTTTTTGACACCGACTTCCGAAATTAAAGTTATTTTGCACTTTTTTGGAAGTCGGTTCTATTTTTTGGAAAAAAGTTTTTTATTTTTCACTTTTTAGTTGTGGTTCCCCATTAAACTGTGTTAACAATTCATAGACATATGATAGCAGCAATCGCGGTTGATTTGCTGTCAATTTTTGAAGATGTGGAGGTATGCGGAACAGGGTGTAAAGTCCCGCAAACCTCCGTTGAAAAGGGAGGATCCTCCGACCAGACGGGTGTTGTGTCTGGTCCGGGCAACTGCCCGATAGTTGATTTCGGGCTGTTGTATATGTTCAAATCGCGCGGAGAACTCTGCTTGCGCGATGTAGGAATTTGGCTGTTCTAGTTCTTGTGTAGCGTCATAGATGTCGCTACATCACTTTCCTCCAGAGATCGGAGATCGATTGTTCTCTTCTCGATGAGTCGTTCATACGTGATGCTTTCCGGGCCAGTGGAAGGCTGGTTCCAGTGAGTCGGAACCGGAAGAGGCGCATAGTTCACGGTGAGTCGGAACTGTCTGCGGTGATGATATCCCAGTGAGTCGGGTGATGTTGCAGGCTCCAGTGAGTCGGAGCGGTGCGTCGTTTCGTTGTCGGCGTTATCGTTTGTTGGCGTATCGTTGTCGGCGTATCGTAGTCGGCGTTATCGTTGTCGGCGTATCGTTGTCGGCGTATCGTTGTCGGCGTTATCGTTGTCGGCGTATCGTTGTCGGCGTTATCGTTGTCGGCGTTGTCGTTGTACTGGCTGGCTGTATGACTCGTTGCTGAAGAGCTTGGAGGAAGTGATGATGATGACGTCACGCTGGAGTAGCTGCACGAAGGCTGCGCTGACGAGGTGATGACGTCATCACGAAGGCTGCGCTCACGTTCATAGTCGAGGGTCACCATTATAGAGGCAGGCGGAACAGGGTGTAAAGTCCCGCAAACCTCCGTTGAAAAGGGAGGATCCTCCGACCAGACGGGTGCTGTGTCTGGTCCGGGCAACTGCCCGATAGTTGATTTCGGGCTGTTGTATATGTTCAAATCGCGCGGAGAACTCTGCTTGCGCGATGTAGGAATTTAGCTGTTCTAGTTCTTGTGTAGCGTCATAGATGTCGCTACAAAGAGTTCCGTTGTCTGCCACCGAAACCCGTCATCAGATCTTTTTGAAATTTAAATGGGACCATTTCGGAATAAACCCCTTTCGAACAAAAAAAGAATTTTGCAAATCCGTCAATATATGACGGAGTTATGCCCGAACATACATAAAAAAAAAAAAAAAAAATACAAACATCCGAATTGATAACCTCCTCCTTTTTCGAAGTCGGTTAAAAAACAATTGAACTCGACACCGACACCGCTATTCGGATTGAAGTGAAAACTTCTTTAGGCGCGTTGGACATTTTTGTTCAAGTTTTCACTTCTGTCGGCACTCCTGGAGTGCCACTATTTTTTTTCTTTTATGTATGTTCACCGATTTCTTTGTCAATTCGGTTTTTGAAAAAACAACAAAAACAAAAAATATTTGTTCACAGATGACGTTTTGGTATCCTGCAATTATGTTCAAATTTCATGTTATCAATTCGGGCGTTAATTTGATATTTAGTTTTGCGGTATAACAATTTGAAAATAAAAATAAAAAAACATTTTTTTTTCAAAAAATACAACCAACTTCCAAAAAAGAAAATACACAAAAAATTTAAAAATAACTTTAACTTCGGAAGTCGGTGTTTGTATTTTATTTCATTTTTGTTACCTATTTGACAACGACTTCCGAAATTAAAGTTATAAGTAGTTGTTTTTTTTGGCAGTTGTATGTTTTTAAAAAAAGTTTTTTTTTTTATTGAAATCCAATCTGTAGTCCAATCGTCCAGTCATATGCTTACGGTCTAAATGCGTTAGCTTAGGCGACTGCTAGCTCTATGCTGTTGTATCAAATGAGTCAATTGTACGTTTATTTCGATACAATTGTCGAGCAATTCAATCAATTGACCTTGTTCACCGATGCATCTGAGCATTCGTGAAACGCACATATTTTCATGTGTTGAAGATCAGATAAGTGGTGTTCCTCAGGATAGAGTTTCTCAGCACCATGTTGATTATTTCTAGCACCCTGATGATGTGCGTTGCCTGTTGCTTGACGTATTGGTCTGAGATTGACAGGCTGTGAGCAAAAATTGCTTTTTTTTTTTTTTTTTTTCGATGAGTGGGCGAGGATAATTTGGAATTACATTAAAATAAGCATCTTCTAGATCGCCTAATAACTAAACTGGAAAACTTCCCGACTCGTGAATATTAATGACAAACAGTAGCGTCTGGACACAAGTTTATTCTACATTTTCGAAGAGCTTGACGGAAGCCACAAAAAGAAATAAAATTAAAAAACAAAAGAAGAACAGAGTTAAGGCGCTATTAACTACCAACGACTTTGAGTTTACGAAACGCGAGGTTAGCTTGCGTATTCTGTGCTGAGCTCACGAAACGCGTCGCGCGTCGCGTCGCGTCGTGCGTAGGCCGTCTCCTCCTTCTGCGAAGCAGTAATGCTCGCGAAGAGGGAGGCGGCATACGTTAGGGAGACTCAACAACAGCAGAGTCACCCTAGCGCCCTCAGCCGCAGCCGCCGCAGGAGACTCCAGGAGCCGCGAGACGATCTCCGGCCACCGTAGACCCGGGCCTGCGGACGGCGAGTAGTGGGTAACTCGCCGTCCGATCAGCACCAGGCCCGAGAGTCAACGGCGCGTAGTGTTCCACGCGCCTCAAAGAGTTGTCAGCAAAGGACGGGGCCTGCCACGGCCAATGCCTGCCCGGGGGTGGAGGATAAATTCGAAAGAGTTACCTCGCCCCTGGGCATGTAGGGCAGGGAGGAACAGGGGTGGGTTTTAGTCAGTAAGAGTCTGACACGCCCTTCCGCTCCACCCTAGAGCGGAAGAAGTCATAAGATGATTTCCCACCCCCCAAAAAAAAAAAAAAAAACTCGTCGTACGTCCACCCAGTAATAGGACTCGCCCATCGAGGAGCGCTGTCCAAAATTAGACGCGTAATTAATTTATCTTACTTCTTACTAATATTATAAATGTGAAAGTTTGTGAGTGTGTATGTTTGTTACTTCTTCACGCTCAAACGGCTGGACCGAGTTGGATGAAATATGGTATGTAGATAGCTTATAGCCTGGATTAACATATAGGCTACCTTTTTCCGGTCTAGGCAAAACCGCGGGGCGCAGCTAGTTATACATAAAACAACACGTATACTAAAATACAAATAATTAAATGATCTTTAAAATGGTGAAGGTTTCATAAAAATATGCTTTATAGTTTTTGCATAACTTTACAAATTAATTACACTATGTTATAAATATATAATTTCAAACATTCTCACATCAAATTACGACGGAAATTATCTAGAGTAACATATATTTTTTTCAAAGAAATAAGACTAGTCGTTTAGACGTGATGTTCAATTAAAAACCATTCTAAGTAGTATAACTGCGGCTTAATTTAAAAATCGAACAGAACACGTGGATAGACAGACGACTCCGGCGCATGCGTTTCACCCGTGATTCTATTTTGAAAGTCAAATATATTTGTGTAGATTCAGCCACCATTCTTTTTGATGAAGTCAATGAACTGAAACGTTTGGTTTAAGCTATTCAGTATTTTCATGTACTAAATTGATTCATAACAGCGACACGCATTGATATTTTGGAGGTATGCGGCACAGGGTGAAAAGTCCCGCAAACCTTCATTGAAAAGGGAGGATCCTCCGACCAGACGGGTGTAGTGTCTGGTCCGGGCAACTGCCCGATAGTTGATTTCGGACAGTTGTATATCTTCAAATCGCGCGGAGATCTCTGCTTGCGCGATGTAGGATTTTGTTACTTTAGTTCGTTTGCGGCGTCATAGATGTCGCTACAATATTACAAGTTAAGCAACACGTGCCGAGGTCGGTCCGTGGATGGGTGGCTATCCATTACATACCGAGTTTCCTCCGTGCCTCGGAAAGCACGTTAAGCAGTAGGTCCCGGTTGTCATATTATGAGGATCGCTGACAGTCGTTACGGATAGTCAGATCCCAGAAAATCTGGCATCAGTCCTACCAAGGGGAATCATGCTACCCATTTGCTGGGCTGTGGAGTCAGAAGCAGTTCTTCCGTGTAAAATGCATCCGGGAGTTTTTGGCGGAATTTTTAGAGTTCCGAAAGTCCGAATGAAAAAACGGAACCCTTAGATGATCAATCGTGTGTCTGTCTGTCCGTCTGTCATAGCCAATTTGCTCCGAATCAGCTGGACCGATAGAGTTGAAATTTGGTTCAAACATGAATATCTGTGAGCCAAACACGGACGTGTACCCTAACTAAATTAATTTTGAATATGGGGTTCACTTTTGGGGTGAAAATCGGAAAATTAAAAATCAAAGTTTTTCAAACTGTGTTGTGCGATATATTAAAAGGGCACATTGTGAGGGTTTCGAATATATATTTTTTTAATAATTTTAAAGGATACAATTTTAAAGTTATTTAAGAAAAAACTTTTTTACAAAAAAATAGAACCGACTTCCAAAAAAAGTGCAAAATAACTTTAATTTCGGAAGTCGGTGTTCCTGTTTTGTGTCTTCGTTTTTTGACACCGACTTCCGAAATTAAAGTTATTTTGCACTTTTTTTGGAAGTCGGTTCTATTTTTTTGTAAAAAAGTTTTTTATTTTTCACTTTTTAGTTGTGGCTCCCCATTAAACTGTGTTAATAATTCATAGACATACGATAGCAGCAATCGTGGTTGATTTGCTGTCAATTTTTGAAGAGTTCCGTTGTCTGTCTCCGAAACCCATCATTAGATCTTTTTGAAATTTAAATGGGACCATTTCGGAATAAACCCCTTTCGACCATTAAAAAAAATTTGCAAATCGGTCAATATATGACGGAGTTATGCCCGAACATACATAAAAAAAAAAAAAAATACAAACATCCGAATTGATAACCTCCTCCTTTTTCGAAGTCGGTTAAAAATAGATGAAAAATGACCATAACCGGGACGGCACCCTAAAAAGGATTTTGAAACTCGAGCCCTGATCTGGCTCACTAGTCACTACACGTTGAAGTTTTATGCAAAAGAAATAGCAGTCAACAGCTATTCTTTATTATCAGTTTAGTGCGTAAATCTGGATGACTCAAACTTTCAAAAGCAAACTTTTCTGGTTGTAACCGGTTTTCCCAATTGTTACAAAAGAATGCTTGGCGAAAGTCCAAGAAAATCTGGGTTTGATGAAATGTGGGTTTTTTCCCTAATGTCTGAAACAGCTGTTTTTCAGTACGAACCATTGGAACAGCAGGCCTCCCACAAGGTGGACCGATGACCTGGTGAAGGTCGCTAGCCGATGGATGCGAGACGCGCAGGTCCGGTCGTTGTGGCGACACTTGGGGGAGGCCCATGTTCAGCAGTGGACGTCTTTCGGCTGAAATGATGACTGGTACAGCTAATGCCTTGGTACAATTTTAGCCAGTCAGCAAAGTTTATAGCAGAACTGAGCAGGTTGCGCGCTCTTTTTGGAACAAAGTTCCTTATCGCGCATTGTGAAAGGGGGCTAGACGGAAAAAAATCTTACGAAAAGTTGTCACGACACTTTTTGCTATAGTAAAAAAAAAAATTATTACAATTACTTTTGTTATAGTTGTTGTTATTGCTAAAGAGTTGAGTTGAGTTGAGTTGAGCTGAGCTGAGCTGAGCTGAGCTTAGCTGATCTGAGCTGAGCTGAGCTGCGATGAGATGAGATGAGGCGATGAAGTATAACTTCTTACGTGCGTGCGTGTGTGCGTAGTCACTACATAGTATAAAACAAAGTCGCTTTCTCTGTCCCTATATCCCTATGTATGCTTAAATCTTTAAAACTACGCAACGGATTTTGATGCGGTTTTTTTTAATAGATAGAGTGATTGAAGAGGAAGGTTTATATGTATAATTTGTACCCGAGCGAAGCTGGGGCGGGTCGCTAGTTAATAATAAAAAAATATTATAAATTAAAAAAAATAAAATTATATTACAATTCCTTTACTAATTAATCGAAAGGAACTTCGTTCCATCCGGGTGTCCCTTGACACCTCTCAAGTTTTTTTTTTTTGATGTTGGAAAATCATCCAATGACTTCTCCTGCTCTGGGTGGAGCGGGAGGGCGTGTCTCTTACTAAACCCACTCGTGTTCCTTCAGTAACTGTCTTTTAGAATTTATCCGAGGGTGCGTGCGCCAGCTACGAGTATATTAATAATTGAGAAGCTAAATTAAACTTTTTCTAAGATAAAGATTCTTTGTCTCAGAAATGTCAAACGTAGAAAGGTATTTGCTATACAGGGTGTAAAAAGACACATCAGAGAGCCGTTCACTACGCACACTGTACGTCTAATAATGTAGTTTTGCGCAAAAATTATTGCTGGGAAACGACTTTTATTTTTAGGTATGAAAAAAAAAACTATTTTTTATTGCGCGCAATGTAACGCAAACCAAGGCAAGTGGAGGTAAACCCTGCCCCTTCGCTGTAAGCCACGTAGGTACTTGTCAGATACGTTTGATATTCATTGCGTTTTTGTAACTGCAAATGAGTAAATAACAAATTTCGATTTTTTTTTCGAAAATTCAGGTAATGTTTGTGAGGAAAAAAGTTTAGTAATAACACTCGGAATTAATTTTCGTAAAAAAGTAAAAAAAAAAACTTGCGACCTTGACCTTCAATATCTCCAGAACCAGTGGATTCTCAGGTAAGGTCTAATGGAAAAAAATGATCCAAATAATGGGTAAAATATGTGGCTTTCGGCTTCGGAAACTGTCTTTTTACACCCGTTGTAGATAGTTATATTATTTATTGTACTTACACGATTGTATCTACACGTAGATGGATCTGTCTTGGCGGGGACATTACCGTGCCCCATTTATTTTAACTGACTTCAAAAAGAAGGGAGTTATCAATTCGGATGTTTAATTTTTTTTTTATTTATGTTCGGGCATAACTCCATCAGTTACAGACGGATTTGCAAAATTCTTCTTTTGTTTGAAAGGGGTTTGTTCCGAAATGGTCCCATTTAAATTTCATACAGATCTGATGATGGGTTTAGGAGACAAACAACGGAACTCTTCAAAAATTGACAGCAAATCAACCGCGATTGCTGCGATCGTGTATGAATTGCTAACACAGTTATTATTATTATTAGTTTAATGGGGAACCACAACTAAAAGGTGAAAAATAAAAAACGTTTTTTTACAAAAAAATAGAACCGACTTCGGAAGTCGGTGATTCTGGTTTTGTGTCTTCGTTTTTTGACACCGACTTCCGAAATTAATGTTATTTTCCACTTTTTTGGAAGTCGGTTGTTTTTTTCGTAAAAAAGATTTTTGAAGTGAAACTTCTTTAGAATCGTTGTGATTTCAAACCGGATGCAACGGAAAAAACGACAGGTAAGAGACACAAATACAAAAATGTGTAGGATGAAGCCAGGAAAGAATGAGACAGAAATATACATACTATTGTTCGGGCGTCTTCGACGACCTTCGGCTGACGTCGGGCAGTGGCGTCTGGGTTCCCGTCACTTCGCTACCGATCATCAACTTTAGACAACTATTGCTCACCTTTGGCCACCTTTTGACAATCTTTTCCCACCTCTGACCACCTTTGACCACCAATTGCTCACCTTTCGCTCACCTTTGACCACCTATTGCTCACCTTTGACCACCAATTGCAAATCTTTGACCAACTTTTGCTCACCTTTGGCCACCTTTTGACCATCTTTGCCCATCTTTGCCCACATTTGCCCATCTTTGCCCACCTTTCACCACCTTTGACCACCGATTGCTCACCTTTCGCTCGCCTTTGACCACCTATTGCTCACCTTTGACCACCAATTGCAAACCTTTGACCAACTTTTGCTCACCTTTGACCACCTTTTTGCTCACCTTTGGCCACCTTTTGACCATCTTTGCCCACATGAAGTTTCACTTCTATCGTGTGTGAATCGCACACACACCTTTTCTTTTAATTGGTCAAGAAACAAAAGGTATTGTGTTGAACAAGCTAGCAAAGGTGTCAAGTAGGTACTAGCGACGACGTTTGACCAAACACAGTGCAAAGAAGATTGCAAGTGGCAAGTACTTGTATTGATTGAAACCTCGACACTTTCACTTTTGCTAAGTGTTATACGTATGTCTGCTTTCCAACAGCTGAGAGAAATACATGGTAGACCGTAAAAACTTAGATTGTAGAAATCACGAATTTTTAGGGTTCCGTACCCGTTACCGAAGGGTTCAAACGGAGCCCTATTGCTGTCACTCACGTGTCCGTCTGTCCATCGTCTGTCACAAAATTTTGTTCCGAGATTTTTTTTTAACTTGAACTTTGATAATTGCCTCATTTGATACGGAACCCTAAATGTGCGATGTCCGACACGTTCTTTGCTGGTTTTTTAAATAGTTTATTACTTTTTATTTATTTTTGATTACTTCTATATGGACTGTAAAAACTAAGGTTGTAGAAATCACTTCAGAATTTTTAGGTTTCCGTACCCGTAACCGAAGGGTTCAAACGGAGCCCTATTGCTGTCACTCACGTGTCCGTCCGACTGTTTTGTCTGTCCGTCGTCTGTCACAAAATTTTGTTCCGAAGATTTTTTTAACTTGAACTTTGATAATTCCCTCATTTGATACGGAACTCTAAATGTGTTTGTTTTTTTTTTTGAGGTGCGACATCATCCAATGACTTCTCCCGCTCTGGGTGGAGCGGTAGGGCATGTTAGACTCTTACTGACTAAAACCCACCCCTGTTCCTTCCCTGCCTGAGTGCCCTGGGGTGCGGTAACTCATTTTCAGAGGCATGCAGGCACCGGCCAGGATGGGCCCCGTTAAACCCTAACTGTGTGAGGTCCGACACGCACTTAGTCGGTTTATTAAATAATTTTTAACTTTTTATTTATTTTTGGTTACTTCTCTATTTGAGAAGAACTTTTAATAAGTTTGGCCTTATTGGCCCTTATTTGCATATGACAACAAATAAGCCTATAAAGATAGCAATCAAAGCCAGAAAATAAATTCCATGACATACTTTATCATTTTAAAATCAATTCTGTAGGTCCAGATGTCTCAAATAAACCCTATAGTTACCATTCTCAATCTTAATGCCGTATATTAAAGTTCATTTTAGCGTGTTAATTGAAACTAGACTGTGCGCTGTTCTTAGAATAGAGTTGAAGTCTTAATCTGCGCTGTGTAAGGTTTGTTTTTGGTTGTCAAATGTAAATATTTTATGGTAAGAACAATATTGTTACTTAAGTGCATCCAATAAGGTGTTATTTTGATTGAGTAAGACTAAATTTAGTCAATTCGTGTCAATATACCTTTTATGAAGGGCGCATAAATCATATTTTGGTGGTTATAAGGGTATGGTGCGACTGTAAGCGGGTAATAAAAAACCATTTCACTTAGAAAAGTTGGTACAGAATACAATTTATTTTTTAATAGAAAAAAAATAAACATGACAGTATTCGTTTGATGCAGAAGTTCGAGATTAATTAAATAGAATAAAAATGTGGAATTTAAACATTACTATTGATTAAATTAAATATTGATTAAGTTAAAGATTAATGTTGATTTGGTTAAATATCTCGAAGCAAATCAAGTATCTCGAGTTGGCACACGAGTTTTGTCGATATGTGTAATGTGGACTCGGCTGTCATTGTGCCGATAGTCGTTACCGCCAACGGCCTGATGGCCAAAAGCCTCGACGACCACCTTTTTTCTTATTTTTTTTTTCCGAAGCTGGCGTTGTGCGGTTGGATCAAGGGCCTGCTACAGAAGGCAATACTCCTCGATACGGCTTGCTTTGTGAGGAGGTTCCTGTCTCTGGAGCCGTAACCACCTCCGACCCCGACGACACGGTTGGTGCAGTGGTTGAACGTTCGGCTGCTGCGCTGCGTGTCGCGGGTTCGATTCCCGCACGGAACAATTATTTGTATGACCTACAGATAGTTGTTCCGGGTCTGGGTGTCTTGTGTATGTGAGTATACATGTTTGTGAACGCACCCACGATACAGGAGTAATTCCTAGTGTGTGGCAACGTTTTCTTAGATAAATAAAATAAAAACTGCTCCCGAAACCGGCGGACTACATTTTTAAAAAAAATATTTTTATAAGGTTGGTTTTGAAGAAATATTTAAAAATATAACAAGACAGTGGTGCCGATTCTGTTATGAACAAAATAAACTTAATTTCGGCTATTGCTATCTTTTTCTCTCTAATAAAACAAGAAAGAGACGGACGTAAATTAGAGGTGTCAAATTAAGTTGACCTAATATTTCCATACAAATTAAGGGCATACGTAAAAACATATCGACTAAAAACACGGTAAAGCGCAAGGCATAGGGTAGTCAGCTAGGAAACACCGGCCTCATCTAGCTTAAGCTGACCAAAAACATTGACGGTAAAAGTGTTCCTTGTAACCTATTTACTGAATAAATATCATTTGTCATTTATCATAAACTAGTTTGACATCTCTAACTTAGATCATAGTTATAGCCGTCCTTTTCTCGCACAGCCTTTTAGTAAAAGATAGCGATTCTCTAATTTTAGTTTAGTCATTGAACAAGAGAATCAACACCTAAGTGTATACAAAAAATAATTTAACCTCTTAAGCACCGCGGGCAACTCAATCTTTGGTGTTAGGTAAGCGGATACTTTTAGGAAAATAATTTGTATGAGAAAAGTTTATAGGTTATTTAAGTTCAAGTCGGTTATTTGTCAGACAATTCACTAGCACCATTAATTTTCATGAATTAATACTAGTCGTATTGAATTGACAACTAACAATATTATTGATGTGGAGTAGAAATTGACCTCATAACGGACGAAAAACAAAATAATCATTATCATGATGAAATATGGGTATTTTATCATTTGAAACAATTGATTCGGTTTTCTATCAACTATTCTAGAGTCAAGGCGTTAGAGTATGCTGTTTTTCAGGCGCAGTTTTACGACTTTTAATGGTTTTTAATTGAACATGACGTCTAAACGACTTGTCTTATTTCTTTAAAAAAATATAAGTTACTCTAGACAATTTCCTTTGTAATTTGATCTGAGAATATTTGAAGTTATATTTTTATAACATAGTGTAATTAATTTGTAAAGTTATTTCTAACGTGGATAAAAAAATGAGAATCACGCAAAAACTATAAAGATCATTTAAATATTTATAATTTAGTCTTAAGTATTTTAGTTTACTACCTGTTGTTTTATGTATAATAAATTAATAATGCGTCTAATTTCGGACAGCGCTCCTTGATGGGCGAGTCCTATTACTGGGTGGACGTACGACGCGTTACTTGAGCTCAGCACAGAACACGCAAGCTAACCACTCAAGGTCGTTAGCAGTTAATAGCGCCTAAAATGTAGGCGTTTGAAGACTCGTATATATATTGTAGTAACTATTATTAAACATATTCAGCCTTATTTATATTACTTACTAACCGTAGGCTCAGTTTAAATACTGATTAGCAAATTTTTATTAAAAAATCTTCATAGAAAACTTTGTAAATTATTAATAATATAGAAAATATTAAGAACGTGAGCTTTATAAATAAAGTTCAGTTTGCCTAACTTATCTTTTCTAAACTATATTGGGATCGGCGTTCAGTCTAGCCGGAACCAACTGAATACCAGTATTTTACATGGAGTGACTGCCAATCTATCCTCCGTAACCCAGTAACTGGGGAACATAACAAGAAGAAAAATGGTGTGTTTGACTGGATCAATCAAATACCCTATTGTATGTACCTTTTTTTCTAATTTCAATGTGTGAAAAAGAAAGAAAGAAGAGAGAAAATAGCATTCACAAAAGAACTAAAATAAAAAGTCACAATCATTAAAAAAAAAACAGTGGCACTCCGGGAGTGCCGACAAAAAGGAAAATTTGAACAAAAATGCCTATCGCGCCTAAAGAAGTTTTCACTTCAAAAAACAGAGTCTGCCTCACGGCTGCGCCAAAAAGATTCATTTCAGCAATGTTCTCAGACAAATGCTGTCTGACGCCTGGTCTTCCAATGAACATTGAGTGACGAGTGACGGAGCAAATGGTTTCAAATATGATCTACTATATTCAGTAAATAAATATAAATACTTCATCATCATCTTCCTGCCCTTATCCCATGTTACTTGGGGTCGGCGCAACACGATTTTTTCTTCCATGTTTTTTTAATTATTTTTTTTTTTAAATTGTGTAGTAATAAATGTGTAACTTCAGGTAAAAAATAAAATAAAAGAGAGTGTGTACCCGAGTGATGTAGCCGTGATTACGTACGAGTATACAATGGCATCTACGTATTCCCGCTTGCTATGCGACCTCGCCTTCTCAGACCGGTCGCTCTAAGCCTTCAGCATCCGGAGTGTTTAACTGAGGCAATGCATTACATTATGATAAATAGTCGTATGCTTGAAATATCCGATGTGAATGCACGATGGTGGATTGAGCATCTGTTTGGTATGAGAAATTATGTTTCTTTAATATAATAATATATAATATAATATATTATATTCCACAACTATCACACAACGCCATCTAGTCCCAAGCTAAGCAGAGCTTGTGTTATGGGTACTAGACAACTGATAAACATACTTATATATTTCTAAATACATACATATTATAGATAAATTACACCCAGACACAGAACAAATGATCGTGCTCATTACACAAACATTTGTCCTGGGTGGGAATCGAACCCACGACCTCCGGCATAGCAGTCAGGGTCACTAACCACTAGACCAACAGGCCAGTCAGCTTTAACTATGACAGAGCGATATAACTCCAGAATTTCATTAATCTCCGTAAAGTTTTTTTTTTAATAATACTTACTTAATAACTAATTGTTACAAAAAAGTTCTTAATAATACTTAATGTTAATGAGTAATTGTAACAAGTTGTGATAAACATAAAATTTAATAGTGGTCCCCGAACTAGGCGGAGCCTGTATCACGGAAACATTAATTTTAAAACACTTTCATTAGCAATGTGAATGGGTTACACTGGTCAAATTATAATTAAGAGGAAGATTATAAGTAAGTTTATTTATAATAAAAACTTTTTTACAAAATAAAACAACCGACTTCAACTTCAACTTCTTGTAAAAAAGTTTTTTATTTTTCACTTTTTAGTTGTTATACCCCAGAACTAAAAACCCCAATATAATGGAACGTGGAATTTAAACATTTGGAGAACACCAAAACGTCATCGAGGTACACGTATTTTCCGTTTTTGTTCAGTTTCTCAAAAAGCGCTGAAGCAATTTCGATAAAATTTATATGGGACCACCTCGGGAGTATATTATTTCAAATGAAAAAAGAATTTTGAAAATTGGTTCACAATTGACGGAGAAATCGGGTAACATACATACAAAAAAAAAAAAAAGAAAACATACAGACGAATTGAGAACCTCCTCTTTTTGGAAGTCGGTTAAAAAGGTTGCCCCACTCTAGGAATCACTCGTGTATTGTGAGTGCATTTACAAACAAGTAAACTAACACGATGAAATCATTTAAAAATAAACCAACCAAGTGCATGTCGAACGACGCACATTTAGGGTGCGGTACCTGAGGGAATTATCAAAGAAAAAGTCTGATTTATCAATATCGGACAGAGAGAGACACGTGAGTGACAACAATAGTGCTCCGTTTGGACCCTTTGGGTACGGAAACCTAAAAAATTAAGTGTCTGTCTGGGTTCGAACCTACGACCGACATGTACCGTTACCACTGGATCACCAGATTTATCAATATCGGATAGAGAGAGACACGTGAGTGACAACAATAGTGCTCCGTTTGGACCCTTCGGGTACGGAAACCTAAAAAATAACCGACATGTACCGTTACTACTGGATCACCACGGCTCGGCAACACGTTTTTTTTGTTTTTTTTTTTTTTTTGGGGGAGGGAAATCATCCTATGACTTCTTCCGCTCTAGGGTGGAGCGGAAGGGCGTGTCAGACTCTTACTGACTAAAACCCACCCCTGTTCCTCCCTGCCCTACGTGCCCAGGGGCGAGGTAACTCTTTCGAATTTATCCTCAACCCCCGGGCAGGCATCGGCCGTGGCAGGCCCCGTCCTTTACTGACAACTCTTTGAGGCGCGCGTGGAACACTACGCGCCGTCGACTCTCGGGCCTGTTGCTGATCGGACGGCGAGTTACCCACTACTCGCCGTCCGCAGGCCCGGGTCTACGGTGGCCGGAGATCGTCTCGCGGCGCCCGAACCCCCTGGCGTCTGATGCGGCGGCTGCGGCTGGGGGCGCTAGGGCGACTCGGCTGTTGTCGAGTCTCCCTAACGTATGCCGCCTCCCTCTTCGCGAGCATTACTGCTTCGCAGAAGGAGGAGACGGCTTCCCATTCCCTCTCGCTCCGTACCATGGCCTGAACCAGGGCACGGCGCGAGAGGTCGCTGCCGCCTGTCGCATCCACGAGGACACGGCGGTGCTCTGCCCAAGCGGGGCAAACCTCCACCGTATGCTCCACCGTGTCCTCTGGGCGATCCTCGCCCGTTTGGACCCTTCGGGTACGGAAACCCTAACGTGCTTGTCTGGGTTCGAATCTACGACCGACATGTACCGTTGCCACTGGATCACCACTGCACTGGCAACACAGTATAATAAATAATCGAATATACTTGGAATATCTGATATGTATGCAATGGTTGATGGATTGTGCCCCTCGTGCAATGGTAAGAAATATCTTTCTTAAGACGCAGTTATACGACTTCTAATGGTTTTAAATTGAATATCACGTCTAAACAACTAGTCTTATTTCTTTGAAAAAAATGTATGTTATTGTAGACAATTGCCGTCGTAATTTGATATGTGAATATTTGAAATCATATTTTTATAACATAGGGTAATTAATTTGTAAAGTTATGTCTAACGCGGATAAAAAATTGAGAATCACGCAAAAACTATAAAGCATACTTTTATGAAACCTTCACCATTTTAAAGATCATTTAATTATTTATATTTGAGTATACGTGTTTTATTATAAAAC
Organism: Polia nebulosa; assembly: GCA_951329385.1. Classification (NCBI taxonomy): domain Eukaryota; kingdom Metazoa; phylum Arthropoda; class Insecta; order Lepidoptera; family Noctuidae; genus Polia; species Polia nebulosa. The sequence goes on from OX589615.1 coordinate 17,054,971, forward strand.
TGGTTGTTTTATAATAATGCGTCTAATTTCGGACAGCGCTCCTTGATGGGCGAGTCCTATTTACTGGGTGGACGTACGACGCGTTACGTGAGCTCAGCGCAGAACACGCAAGCTAACCACTCAAGGACATTGGCAGTTAATGGCGCCTCAAGGTGAAATGTAGGTACAGGGTAGCCCGCGAAATTCAAATTTTCTCTCGTTTTTTGCAATTTGCAGGTCAGTGTCAGGTTGTATGTTGGTCAAAATATGATTCGCGGCCGTAGCAAGTATGTATTTATAGAACTATAATCATTAAAATTATCACTTCGGAGACAGACAAATACAGTGTATTTTTAACACAACTTTAATGGGGAACCACAACAAAAAAGTGAAAAGAAAAATAGAAAACTTTTTTTGGAAACAATAAATAGCATAACTTCCAAAAAAAAAGAGTGCAAAATAAAGTAGTGATATTTTTTGTAAACAAGGTTTTTTTTTTTTGAGTACGTGTTCGAATTTTTTTTTATGTTACGTTTTAAGGGTTCCGTATTTCCATTTGGACTTTCGGAATAACTAATAACAGTTCAATATCTAGCCATTATATCATCCAGTACATTTCCTCTATCCAGACGGATGTCTAGCTCAAACAGACGCTATTGATCCGCACGGGTCGATCCATCAGGTTAAGCTACGCTTGCCGGGGTTAGTCTTGGAGTCTAGGATTCTCCACACAGTGCGACATTTGGAATACTAGAATATGTCACACTGCCTGCCTTAAAAACCATTAGTTCGCTCTTTGTGACATTATATTTGAGGCCATGACTCTCCGCGTAAGATTCGCATATAGCGATCAGTCGCCTCAGAGCACCGATCGATGGGCTCAGCAACACCATATCATCAGCATAACTAATGTTATTAATACACACCCCGTCAACATGACATCCGATATTGATGCTGCTGAGCTCAACGATCAGTTGGTTCATGTATAGGTTGAAGAGTCGGGGTGAGCTAAGCCCCCCCTGCCTCACCCCGCACTCCATCCGATACACGTCCGAGTGCGAGCCAACCCATTTCACACTATTACCACAACAACAAAAAAGTGAAAAATAGAAAACTTCTAAAAAAAACAAAAAAGAATGCAAAATAACTTTAGTTTCGGAAGTCGGTGTCAAAAAACGAAGACACAAAACCAGAAACACCGACTTCCGAAATTAAAGTTATTTTACAATTTTTTTTTTTTTTTTGGAAGTCGGTGCCATTTTTAACCGACTTCGAAAAAGGAGGAGGTTCCATGTTCGACTGTATATATGTTTTTTTTTTATGTATGTCCACCGATTTCTCTGTCAATTGAGGACCGATTTTCAAAATTCTTTTTTTATCCGAAAGAATATACTCCCGAGGTGGTCCCATATAAATTTTATCGAGATTGCTTTAGCGCTTTTTGAAAAACTGAACAAAAACGATAAATACGTATACCTAGATGACGTGTTGGTGTTCTCCAATTACGACTGTTCCATGTTATTGGGGTTTTTAGGTCTGGGTTATAACAACTTAAAAGTGAAAAATAATAAAGTTTTACAAAAAAAACAAACGACTTAAAAAAAAAAAAAATAGGTACCTACACTAAAAATTGAAAAAATAATTTTAATTTCGGAAGTCGGTGTTTGTATTTTATTTCTTCGTTATTTGACACCGACTTCCGAATTTAAAGTTATTTTTTAATTTTATGTGTATTTTCTTTTTTGGAACTCGGTTGTTTTTTTTGTAAAAATGTTTTTTGTGGGAACATAAATAGGCTGTATGTATCTAGCCATTATATCATCCAGTACATTTCCTCTATACAAACGGATGTCTATCTCAAACAGACACTATTGATCGTCTTTGATCAACAGTGACATCACTGTCATCGCTATATTGATCTTTGATCAAGCTGATTGAAAGTTATTAGCTATCACTTTACGAGAACAAATTGTTTGTCCTTGTCACCCGATTTCTGGTCTTTGGACCGGGATCTGTCGGTAAGTAATATACAAGGACTAGCTGTCCCTGCAGTTTTACCCACGTTTATGATTACTGTGTCGTAGCGTGATGTTATAAATGATAAATGATTTCATTTTTAACCGACTTTCGAAAAAGGAGGAGGTTCTGTGTTCGACTGTATGTATGTTTTATGTATGTCCGCCGATTTCTGCGTCAGTTGTGGACCGATTTTCAAAATTCTTTTTTTATCCGAAGGAATATACTCCTGAGGTGGTCCCATATAAATTTTATCCAAATTGCTTAAGTGCTTTTTGAGAAACTGAACAAAAATGAAAAATACGTTTACCTCGATGACATTTTGGTGTACTCCGAATGTTTAAATTCCACGTTCCATTATATTGGGGTTTTTGTTTGTGGGGTATAACAACTAAAAAGTGAAAAATAAAAAACTGTTTTACAAAAAAAACAACCGACTTTAAAAAAAATACACTAAAAATTATTACCTACTAAATACACTAAGAATTGAGAACCTCCTCCTTTTTTCGTCGGTTAAAAATAATTTTTATTTCGGAAGTCGGTGTCAAATAACGAAGAAGTAAATTACAAACACCGACTTCCGAAATAAAAGTTATTTTTTAATTTTTGGTGTATTTTTTTTGAAAGTCGGTTGTTTTTTTTGTAAGTAGGTTTTATCAACACTTTTACAAGTAATTTTTTTTTTTATCTAGATGAGGCCGGTGTTTCCTAGCTGACTACCCTGAGAAGAAACACCGAAACAAACTCAGAGGTCAAAGTCGCTTTTAAAGTGTTCAAATCCATATAATATGTACTGCATGGTTAAATAATATGAGAACCATGTACGTTTATGTCTGTGATGAGCTTTTTGAAGAAAGCAACACACAAATTCGAGTGGGCCTGTCCAGACAGTGCAAGCATTTGTCAGTCAGTTATAAAGTCTATAACCTTCCTCAATAAATAGGTTATACTGTGCAAAATGGTACCTCTTAGAGCTACCGGCTGCGGTCGGCCAGCGCATGCGCACTCCACATCCCTCATTTTTTTTTTGAGCCCGCCTTGCTCATCATGAATGTGCGCGTGGCAGGTACTTGATTAAAACTTTGATATCTCCTAAAATATTCGTTGAAATCAAATGATGTCAAGGTAATTGTTAGGGCAAAAACTTCCGTTTTTGGTACTTTTGCTTACTACTTTGGATACGAAACATTTTGAGTCCTGTTTTAACAACGTAAAAATACTTTATCCTCTTTGTAACAAACGTGACGTAGGATTCTTTAATATTTATTTTCTATGCTAAGCTACGATTTTTTATTCAATGAGGGCGCCACTTGGTCGGTACAGCGACAAAACTATCGGAACTAAACACTCGAAACTCGCTGGTCGCCAACTCGTGTTTAGTTTGAAGCTCTACTCGCTCAACGTTGGCGAGTACCCGGGCCTGCGGACGGCGAGCAGTGGGTAGCTCGCTGTCCGATCAGCACCAGGCCCGTGAGTCGACGGCGCGTAGTATTCCACGCGCGCCTCAAAGAGATGTTGCCAGCCACCACTGACGGGGCCCATCGTGGCCGGTGCCTGCATGCCTAGGGGTAGCGGATAAATTCTGAAAATGAGTTACCGCACCCCTGGACACTCAGGCAGCGAAGGAACAGGGGTGGGTTTTAGTCAGTAAGAGTCTGACACGCCCTCCCGTTTCACCCAGAGCGGGAGAAGTCATTGGATGATTTCCCACCCCCAAAAAAAAAAAAACGTTGGCGGGTGGGACAAGTGCCTAATTAATGGTATGTCACGTTTTCTAGAACCCAGTTATCCAACTCAGGCTATCAATTAAAAATTGGATTACAACCCAGTGATCCCGCGACCCTATGTTATTTTCCTACACCAGAAATCCACGTGGGTCACGTAGGAAGCTTATCAATTCTTTAATTAGTGATCATTAAAATTTTGGCTAAAACGAACACGTTATAGGCACATGAGTACTTAAAGCTGCAATATGACTGGACACGTGAATTATATCAGGATAGTTGCACGAGTTAGTGGACAAGTGATAACCCTGTCCCGCTTTGCCTGGGTTGTCAACAACCGAAAATAGAGTATTATCTATGTACATAGATAAGAATCTTTTGAGATGTGTCTGGATCATGGTTTTCCTAGATTCATTACGTTTGTGACAATTAGGAGGACGCTGCAGAGAATCTTTTAACCAGGACCGCAATAGAGGGTTTAGAACTCGGGGTATTTAAAAAAAAATACCCCTACCCTTAATCCTTAGGTGGTGGAAAAGATATCGTGGTGGTATAGAAATATAATATCGACTGTTAAGACAGTTTCCGAAGCCGAAAGTCACATATTCTACCCATTAATTGGATTTTTTTTTCCACTAGACCATACCTGGGAAACCATTGGCTCTGGAGATATTGAAGGTTAAAGTCACAATTTTTTTTTTCTTTTTTCCGAAAATTAATTCCAAGTGATGCTAATATTAAACTTTATTCTAAACAAACGGTACCTGAATTTTCGATTTTTTTTTTTTTACGAAATTTCGAAATTACGCAATGAATATCAAACGTATCCGACAAGTACCTACGCGGTTTAGAGCGAAGGGGCGTGGCTTAACTCCACTTGCCTGGGTTCGCGTCGTTGCGCGCATTAAAAAATAGTTTTGTTTTTCAAACCTAAAAATAAAAGTCGTTTCCCAGCAATAATTTTTGCGCAAAGCTACTTTGTTATGTACAGTATGCGTAGTTGACGGCTATGTGATGTGTCTTTTTACACTCTGTACAATATTTAGATATATATACCTTTTTAGATCTTGCATAAAACACGGACGGTTCTCAAAATGGTGATCAAGCCACGTTAGACTGATTTAACCAGATTGATTCTTTGACCTTCGACCTTAGACTCATTAGCCTCATTGGTGACGTAAAACAGGTGGATGCCAAGCTTCATAGCTTGGCTCATCGCTGCAAGCTTGCCTGCTTGTCGGTCTTCTACAGAATGTACTTCGGAGAGTGTGCCTAAGAATCCCACCGGCCCTTTTCTACCATCGGACTTCTAGACGCAGCAAGTTACCATCCCTACCTTTTTTATTCTTGAAAGGCACGCGTTTGACCACTATCTCACCAGCAGGCGTAGCATGACCCATTCTATCTCTATTCTACCGAGAATAGACAAAGTTCTTTTTATCTAACTTGACATCTTTTCTGCCCAAGCATCATGTTTTACATTATAGACTTTTGTCGACTGAAGAATAGAAATATTTCTTCTCTTCAGTTTTAACATCGCTTGCTTGGAACGGTAGAAATCTTTCTACAATCTGATATTTTGTCTATTCTTCCGTCGATAAAACCCGTATCTATGGTGGTCATGCTACGCGTGCTGATGGTAAGCGATGATGTGGTCGAAGACGGAGCACGCTTCCCTAGTAACCTATTCACTCTTGACTAAAAGGCTCCCAGGTTGTAGCTATAAGGAAACAGACTCCGGCAGGGAATTCCACTCCCTAGCTGTACCCACAATGAATGTGTTCCTAAAACGTTTTGTGCGTGTGGATGTGCAACTTGTTGTTAGTCTACGCTTAAGCGTTTCCAAACGTCTTTCATAATGCGCTCGGCTAAGGAGTGGAACTCTCTACCTGCGTCTGTGTTTCCGAACGCATACAATCCTAATGTCTTTAAAGTTAGGGAGAACGGGAAGAGGGAGGGCTCGCGAAGAGGGAGGCGGCACACGTTAGGGAGACTCAACAGAGGCAGAGTCGCCCTAGCGCCCTCAGCAGCAGCCGTCGCAGGAGACGCCAGGGGCTGCGAGACGATCTCCGGCCACCGTAGACCCGGGCCTGCGGACGGCGAGTAGTGGGTAACTCGCCGTCCGATCAGCACCAGGCCCGAGAGTCGGCGGCGCGTAGTGTTCCACGCGCGCCTCAAAGAGTTGTCAGCAAAGGACGGGGCCTGCCACGGCCAGTGCCTGCCCGGGGGTGGAGGATAAATTCGAAAGAGTTACCTCGCCCCCGGGCGCGTAGGGCAGGGAGGAACAGGGGTGGGTTTTAGTCAGTAAGAGTCTGACACGCCCTTCCGCTCCACCCTAGAGCGGAAGAAGTCATAAGATGATTTCCCACCCCCCCAAAAAAAAAAAAAAACGGGCTTCTTCTGGGTAAGCTCGCTCCTTCGTCGACTCTGTCACCTCTAACCAAAGACCAAACCCATCTCTAATAAAAAAGCCCCTTAAGAAAGATCACACTTTCTGTTTTAAAAAACATCTCGTGCAGGATTTTACTGTTTAGATCAGCGTATTGATTTCCTCGTATACGGCTTCAAGTAATGCATCTAATCGAATTATATCTAACTCGTTTTGTTTGCTGGTCTATCTGTGATTCCTGGTTGCAGGACTTTTCACATACGACATAAGCAGAATTTAAAAAAAAAAGAGGGGTGGTGGTGGTCCATTGGTTACGGCCGCGATTTCCAAGTTGGGGGTCGTGGGCTCGAATCCACGGGAGGTTCCTGTGACGTATAATAATAATAATAATAACCTGTACTTCTGGACACAGCTCGCATTATTAGGCGGTTTCTATCTCTGGAGCCCTGACCGCCGCGGCCGGTAGCTTGGGCCCTGTTCCCGATACTGGTGGGCTACTATTTTTTTTTCATTTTTAAATGTTTTTTTTATTTTTATTGAAGTAAGTATTTAAAAATATAATTTTATATGTATACAAATAAATAAACGACATAATAAATAATAATAATAAATTATTGAGTGTGGTGTAATAATAATAATAAATTATTGGTGAGGAGCTCGTGGCTAAAGTACGAGTAATAACAGCCGCACGGGTCGATCCATTAGGTTAAACTACGCTTGCCGAGGTTGGTCCGTGGATGGGTGACCATCTTTACATACCGAGACTCCTCCGTGCCTCGGAAAGCACGTTAAGCCGTTGGTCCCGGCTGTCAATTGTGGATCTTTGACAGTCGTTACAGGTTGTCAGAAGCCCGAAAGTCTGACAACCAGTCTTACCAAGGGGTATCGTATTACCCAGTTACTGGGTTGTGGAGGTCAGATAGGCAGTCGCTCCATGTAAAATACTGGTATTCAGCTGCATCCGGTTAGACTGGAAGCCGACCCCAAGATAGTTGGGAAAAGGCGCGGGAAGAACAGAATAAATTAATGAGTGTGCAAGTCACCCCTGCCTTTTTTACCGATGTAATGACATTGTACAGACAGGGGCCATAGTCTACATAGTTCTTGGTAACCAGTTCACTTTAGCCTTCTAAAACCATAGCCCGATATCTTTGTTTTCCTTATCTCGCAATAGTTTCACACCAACCAGGGGTTGTCCTTGAGTGCACTTGTATAGCGCGTTCAAGGATAATCGTAGGTTGGTGCCTCATTTCATAAAAAGCGTCCAAAGGGGCCTCTGCGAGTTGGTTACGGCTCCTCGTACGCTATCCAAAGGTCCGGGACCTCAGGCTCCCGAGAAATCTAAACGAATATAAATAATAACAATAAATAATAACTAATAATAATATTACATAAGTACATTCATACCGTTACTATTTTGAGCAAAGTACTGGGGGACATAGTATTTGTTACTAGTTAGCAGGGAATCCGAACCTCCTTTCCTCCTCCGGGAGCAAGGAAAATCACCGGAACTCGTCCCGAGTAGAGAACACTTTTCAAATAAATAATAATAATAAATAATAATAATAAAAACTTTATTGTTCAAGTAAGCAATGCAAATTCAAAATAGCACTAGCATCCACAATACCGTACCGTACTTATAAGGCGGGAGGAAACGCCCGGGTGTCACAACTGTGTGAATCGCCCAGATGACACGATGGAGCATACGGTGGAGGTTCGCCCAACTTGGGCAGAGCAACGCCGTGTCCTCGTGGAGGCGATCGGCAGCAGCGACCTCGCGCCCGGCCCTGGTCCAGGCTGGTACGGAGCGAGAGGGAATGGGAAGCGGTCTCCTCCGTCTGCAAAGCAGTAATGCTCGCGAAGGAGGAGGCGGAACGCGTGAGGGAGACTCAACAGAGACCTCACGCTCTTAGCAGCCGCCGCAGGCGCAAGCCGACTCCCGGCTAGAGACGCGGAGGCAGTAGACGCGGGCTCGCGGACGGCGTGTAATGGGTAGCCGAAGGCCCGAGTCGATGGCAAGTAGTGATTCACCCGGAGAAGTCATTGGATGGTTTCGCCACAACACCCTGTCCTCCGCCTTCCGCATCCAGTCTATCTCAGCCACTCGGTCCATCTAGCTATCCAGCTATCTGATAAATATTTATAATAATTTTCATCTAATACATACTATATAACAAATAAAAATTATATCAAACGAAATTATACCATTGTATGTTAACAGAATCTCATCACAATCTTTTTTTTTTTTAATTTTGGTTTCGCACGGTTACTACATTAGGCAGTGTCAAGTAAGAAAGTACTTATTTAATTTTATGTACAGAATACTGTCATTTTTTTCGATAAGAATGCAGATGTCTAGGTATCACATTGTAATGTTTTTCAGTATTTGGTAGCAAATGAGTCGAGTTAATCTTCTCGGCAAGCTTCGCTGAGGTAGGTAGTCAATACTACAACAAAATCCTCAGCTTTATTTTACCGAAATCAGTTCAGTTTCAATAATTCCACATAATGTCCAGTTGCGTATACACTTGAGACACAAAATAACAACAAATTCAATAGGAATCAATTTGCGTATAATTAAAACAGCCACTGAACATCATTTGAAAAAATCCAGCCATAAATTACCTACATCACAATATAAATAGTTTATCAAAGCTAAGAATAAAACCTCTCTCCCCCCGCCATCTATCGCCCATTTCCACGAACTACGTTCATTATCAACTTGTTAATATAGATGGCGCCAGTTGTCTGCGGTCGGACGTCCCTGAGCCGTACGTTTTGTATGTAATATCATAACTTTGCAGGAAGACTATCAGATGGCCTGTGGTTTCTGTGTTTGTGTGTCAGATCACCTGACTACTGTTTTGTTGCTAGAGTGGAAGGATTCCTGGTTTTAAATAATTAGGTCAATCTGTAGAGATAGGTAGGTACCTACCTATTGTATCTTGTAGGTTAAGGCAAATGTCATAACATTAATCAAACAATCATTAATTGATTAAAACGATTGCTGACGAATTCAAGGAGTTAAGGCCTTGGTATGGGATGTATCTTTAGAAGTTAGAATGTCAGTGGTGGCGCGACAAAACGCGCTGCCGAAAAACCCAGCTGACGCCAGCACCCCAATTGCGTAACTCGTTAAATCACAAATTATTCACAATCAAAAGGAATTCCTGGTACATTGCTACAGATTGCTACATAATATGTCATAATAATAATAATAATAATAGCCTTTATTAACAATCTAAAGAATTACATTACATCTTGATTTTGTTCAGTTCTACAAAATGGTTTATGCAGGTGAATGTAAATCCTAATCTGCATCATCAGACACCGGTTTCTAGATTGTCTTGCTTGCCAGCATAGGCCTCCCCAAGTGTTCTCCACAACGATCTGTCTCTCGCCTTCCTCATCCAAGTAGTTCCTGCCACCTTTTTAATATCATCTTCCCATCTACGATACTGTCTACCTTTACTCCTCTTTTTATATCTAGGGCACCATTCCGTCACTTCTTTTGCCCACTTTTCTGTCTTACTTCTTATTAAATGTCCCGACCATTTCCATTTGAGTTGTTTGATTCGGTATTTTATATCAGTAATCCTGGTTTGTTTCCTTATTGTTTTTAGTCGAACTTTGTCTCTTAATTTTATGTTGAGTATACTTCTTTCCATTCTGTGTTGACAAACTTCAAGTGATTTAATATTTTTCTTTGTACAACTCCATGTCTGACATCCGTAGGTCATGCTTGGTAGAATACATGTGTTATATATTTTCTTTTTGTCACAACAAAGGAAGTAAAAATAGGATAACCATAGGATGGAAGAGATACTGGGCTCTAAAAGACGTCATGAAAAAACTCGCTTATATCAATCGAAGGTAAAAAGAAAATACATAATATGTCATACAGGGTGTAAAAAGACACATCACAAAGCCGTCAACTACGCATACTGTGCATCTAACCAAGTAGCTTTGCGCAAAAATTATTGCTGGAAAACGACTTTTATTTATAAGTATGGAAAAAAAAAACTATTTTTTATTGCGCGCAATGTAACCCTTCGCTATAAGCCACGTAGGTACTTGTCGGATACGTTTGATCTTCACTGCGTTTTTGTAATTTCGAAAAAAACACGAAAATTCGGGTAATGTTTGTTTGGAAAAAAAAATGGAATTTAACACTGGGAATTAATTTTCATAAAAAAGTAAAAAAAATATTGCTAATTTGACCTTCAATATCTCCAGAACCAGTGGATTCCCAGGTATGGTCTTGTAGAAAAAAAAGATCCAAGTAATGGGTAGAATATGTGGCTTTCGGCTTCGGAAACTGTCTTTTTACACCCGTTGTAGTTTATTTGCTCGACAGCGTAAAACACAGTTTTTTTTTGTCAAGAATGAATAGGTTACTTGTCTTTTAGGCAAGCGTGCTCTAACGACTACCATATCATTGCTTAGCATCACGTGAAATAGTGGTCAAACGCGAGCCTATAAATGGTAAAAAAAATCTTCTGCCTGTATCTAGGACAAGACATCATTGGTTACATCAAAAGTGTCAGCTTTAGGTAGATACATGCCACCAATTGCGGCGTTATGGCCCCTCTTTGAGGAGTGGCTGGAGAGGCGCCATGGCGTCCTCACCTTCCATTCCATGTGACGTAGGTCCTGGACACGGCTGTTTCGGGAGGTTCCTGTGTCGTATAAGGCGGATGGAAACGCCCGGGTGTCACCACTGTGTGGATCGCGCAGAGCACCGCCGTGTCCTCGTGAAGTCCAGGCCATGGTACAGAGCGAGAGGGAATGGGAAGCTGTCATCTCCTTCAGCAGAGCAGTAATGCTCGCGAAGGAGAAAGCGGAACGCGTGAGGGAGACTCAACCGAGACTCGCTCACGCCTCTAGCAGCAGCCGCGGACGACGCCCCGGGCGTCGGGAGACGTAATGTACCTGCCTGGGGACGCGAATAAATTTGAAAAAGAATAACCACGGCCCTTGGCACACACAACTGAAGGAACAAGGGTGGGTTTTTGTTAGTAAAAGTCTAACACGCCCTTCCGCTCCACCCAGAGTGGGAGAAGTCATTGGATGATTTCCTACCATCCAAAAAAAAAATAAAGGTAGGTACTCTGTCATCTGAGGTGGTCGCGAGTGAATCTGAACACAAACCTTATTAGCATACAGGCAGGTCGGTTTAATATACTTTTAAAGTGTGATGCAAATTTAGAATTGAAATTTTGGAATACCGCTGCCGAGCTACATACGCCCCCATTTCAACAAACATTCAGACTATGATGAAAACGTACATTCGCGCTACCCACGAAACGGCAGATATAACCTATATTTATCCTCAAATATTACGCATTAACAATAACAAACAGAAAAACAGTTGAGAATCTAATGTAATGACGTAGACATCTAATGGCGTCTGGCAGCCATTTTGATGACGACATTTTGGCGGGAACCCACATACAAGCGTCATATATTTTATTTTTGTAGCTCCTTTAAATAAAACTCGTGAGTCTTTTTATAGAAAATTTTGGGGAAAACGTGATTAATCATAATATACGGTGCTGAAAACCCAAGTTGTATTTAAATAGCCTGCACTTGGAGCAAAATTCCTAGGAGCAGTAGTTAGCAGTCCTTGCCAGGGTCGCGGCAGTGTTTGAAAGAGTGACTGCGCCCCTGGCAGGCAACTAAAGGAACACTGGTGGGTTTTAGTCAGTAATAGTCAGTCACGCCCTCCCGCTCCACCCAGAGTGGGAGAAGTTATTTGATAATTTCTCATCCTATAAAGCCTCTAGATATTGTAAGGATCGGAGAAAATAATAAAAACCCGACTGACTAAAAATAACTAAAAAATTCCAAACAAGTTATTTTTCAAGCTGTCACGCAAACGCAAAATGAAGTTCTAATCTCGATTAAACGCATAAACTGAGTGATTAGTTTCGTTGCTGAAATCGGCCCTTAATCTTTTATTCCCACCTTGATACTCTGCATAATGCACTCACGACAAACCACCCACTTACCTCTGTCACAGATCAGGTCATCCTCAATAGTCTTATCAACCAGATAAGAAGCAAAACAATATTTATTTTAACATTACGTTATCGCCAATCGGGGTCAAAGAAATTGATGGATTGACTCGAGTGTATTGTGTTAATTACAAGCAGTTAGTGTTATAATTAACTTGGTCGTTTAAGTGAGAATGGGTCCCTGTTCTGATATTTGCGTGTGGTAAAGCCTTGGGCCGCACACGTTTCTAGATATCATGTTTTGAAACAAGGCCTTTTTGCTGTAACAAATATTGTACAGGCCACTTACAAAATTCAAACAAAAAATACTGGAAGACAAGTTTATGGATTGAGATCGACTGAGTTAGGACCCTTAGCTTCCAGGCTTGCGGGATTGAGAGCAATTGAAGGAGCGCGGGTGGGTTTCAGTCAGTGAGAGTCTTTCACTCACTCCCACTCCACCCAGAGCATCTGGAGTCATTCCATATGCCTAAAGGTAGCGGATAAATTCGTAACAGAGTTACCGCTCCCCTGGGCACTCAGGCAAGGAAGGAACAGGGGTGGTGTTGACGATGCTTTTCGCGATAGGCGCGAGGGTTGAGGATTTGTGTGTCGGTCGGCAGTATTGGAGTCTTGCGACACGTTCGTGAGATGAGGACGAGCAAGTGGGTTAATAATTGATGACACAGTTCTTCATAAAAGTTGTATATTATTAAAATGTAAATGGTAAAAATCACAAAAGGCACAGATTTAAAAGTCAGTAGATGCACACAGAATTAAAACAGTTAAATAAGCAGAATTACTGGCCCAATAGTGGACAACAAGAACAGTCTGTACAAGACAAGACACAGTTTGTACAAGGGTACAAGACAATAGAGCGAAGCCAGAGGACTTTAGAGCTCACTGAGTCACTGACGCTGAGTAACTAACTTTGACTTTTATTTTTTTTTTTGTGTCTGAAACTCGCAGTTCAACCATAGTGGTTGTCGACTGCTTAAGCGGACGTGCCCGTGGTGGTTTTAATTATTATTAAAGCCTCCAGCCAGGACTTATACTTAAATTACTCGCGACTACGCTGAGGGCACCCCCTTTGGGGTACGGACCTCGGCTCAGGGCGTCGCGGGGGGAGGGCCTCAAGGGACAGCTGAATCATGATGTGATTATTTAGGGACGAATTTTTTAAAGCTACAGCTCAGCGGTGCGTGCTGGCTTAAGCAAAGGGACTGGGGGGATTTCTGTGTCTTAAGTCCCCTGCCGTGTTCGGACATGCCGCGCACGACAGAGGGTGTCTGTACGTCAGGTTGCTTCACGACGTGCCTATATTAACTTAGGACACGCCACGTCGCGGTGTGAGTCGGTGTCGTGTGAATATGTCATGCGGGCGGACTTGAAACTATCGGCACAGCGGCGCGGGCTGGCTCTGTCAAGGGACTGGTTGCATGGCTCTGCGTGGGGACTCGCGAAGGTCCTCGGCGGCGAGGACGGAAGGACGGTGGCCTGCGTCTTTTCAACGTGCTAGTTTCCCTACGGCTCTCTTGGAGCAGGGTCGTAGCGTCGTCGGGTGTGATTAAAGTGTGCCGGGGTCGGCGAATTTTACTGACTTGGGAGGGAACGTATCGGCCGGCCGATACGATTAGGGGGTTCCTATGTTTAGCAGCCTTCTCGAAGAAACGCTTGGTGAGGCGTTTCATGAACTGCTGGACGGTGGGGAGTCTGAGATCCACATGCGGCTCCTCATTCCGAACAAAGTAGGGGGCTCCCACTGCTCTGCGGATGAAGCGGTTCTGCAGGGTCTGCATCTTGTGGAGGAGATGTGACTTTGCGTGCGCGAAGACCGCACAGGCGTACGTCATGATGGGACGGATCACTGTGGTGAACAGCCGCAGCTTGCACTTGAGTGACAGTTTACTGCGGCTGGACACCAAATTATGGAGTCTCCCTTGCGCGAAGTAGGCCCGCGCGCGGACGCTACTTATGTGCTTGGCAAAGGTTAGATGTTCATCTAATATGACTCCCAAGTATTTGGCTTGCTTCTCCCAGGAGATCGGCTTGCCATACATGGTGATCGGGCGGGGGGCAGAGATAAAGTGATTCGGCCTCGAGTAGAGGACCGCCTGACTCTTGTCGGGGTTCACTTCAATCCTCCATTTCCTGAACCATTTCCCCAAATTGGTTACCGCGGATTGGAGGTATCGGGCTATTGCGACTGGACTTCTCCCGGTGGAGTAAATAGCCGTGTCGTCAGCAAACAGTGCCAACCCGGTCTTTTTACTCTTTGGGATATCGCTTGTAAATAGTGTGAACAGCAGGGGTGATAGCGGGGAGCCCTGAGGGACTCCAGCCCGGATGGGGCGGGGGGAGGAGAGTTCTCCTTCTATGCGATAGCGGAAAGTGCGATTTGACAAAAAGTCTTGTAGGATGAGCACGAGCCTATCTGGCACTCCGATTTGGTACAGCTTATAGATTAAGCCGTTGTGCCAGACTTTGTCAAACGCCTTCGCTATGTCAAAGAACAAGATGCCCGTTATATATTTGTTCATGAAGCCGGCGCTTACATGCTCAACAATACGGTGGACTTGGTGGACGCACGAGTGTTCAGTTCTAAATCCAAACTGCTCGTTGGGTATCAGGCTTTTGGCTTCGGCATAATCCTTGAGCCGCTTATAAATAAGCCTTTCGTAGATTTTACCGAGCGCATTAAGTAAGCTAATGGGACGGTAACTGGAGGGATTAGACTTGGGCTTGCCTACCTTGGGTATTCCAATTACCGTGGCCTGTTTCCATTTCTGGGGGAAGACGTTATTAGTTAATGCGCCATTGAAGATGGCGGTCATTAAGACAATAATTTGGGCGGGGAGGAGTTTGATTACTCTGTTGGTTATGCCATCAGAGCCTGGGGCTTTCCTGGGTTGAAGTCTTTTGATAACCTCCTCCACCTCATCCGGGGTGATGGGTGGAAGGGGGTTATCTGGGTCTTCAACAGGTGGGATAGAAGCTCTCCTTTCGACTTCGGCATCCACCTCTTCGAGGTGGGCCTGGTCTACTGGTTGAGAGCTGGGGGAACACTGGGCTTCCAGGCAGTCAGCGAGACATTCCGCTCTCTCCTGGTTGTCGAACGCCACACTATTGTCGGGACGAATGAGAGGAGGCATGACTTCCTCCGTGGACCTAAGTTTCCTCTGGAGATGCCAGAAGGCTTGGTGGGTGGGCTCCAGTTCGCCTAGCATCTTCTCCCAGCTTGCCGAGCGCTGCTCCGCAATGCGTTTCCTCACAGCTCGCTGCAAGTAGCGCATGTGGGCTTTGTTCGCGTCACAGGGGAAGTTACTATACGCACGGATGGCCGCGTTCTTCTCGGTTATGAGATTCCGTACATCCTCCGGGAGTTTCCAGCGGTGGTCTTCCACTACTGGTACCTCCCTTGAACAATCGTTCAGGATGGATTGTACGTGATCCGTAAGCGAGTCGATCGCTGCCCTCGTGTCAGCGACTGAGGTTATGTGGTCGGGGATGGAGTCCAAGTGGGTCGACGTGGTGGATTTCAGCCTGTCGCTTACTTTCCTCCAGTCGGTAACCACTCGGCTAGGGGGGGGCCGGCTGGGATCGTCCTGCCCCGAGCGGGAGCCTAGGTGCATGATCACCGGGCGGTGGTCTGAGTTAAGCTCATGAACTACTTCTATCAATTGTAACCTAAGGTTTACATTTTTTAGAAGCGCTATGTCCAGGACATTGGGCCTTTTTCGGGGGTCGTGTGGGAAGGAAGTTGGACTCATCGGGGCGATGATGTCAAAGTTGAGGGATGCGCCTAGGTTGAACAACAACCTGCCTCTAGCTTTGGTTGTGTTGCTGTTCCATGCGAGATGTTTGGCGTTGAGATCTCCCGCTATAATAACGGAGTCGCTCATGCCGAAGAGGGCTGTGATATCGCTGGTCAGGGCGATTGGGTCGTCAGGCTCGTCGCGCCCGCCTCTTGTCGGCGGCATATAGGCGGATATGATGGTTATCGGCTGATGACCAGTCATGCCCAGCCTACAGGCCGAATACTCCAGGTGAGTGCGCGGGGCGGGGGGGTCCAGAGGGACACAATACAGATCATTTCTGTAATAGATTAGTGTCCCTCCCTTGTGACAGCGAGTCCTATCGTTGCGAACTATGCGGTAGTTGGCAATTCTAGGGCTTCTGTGGTGGGGTTTTAAACATGTCTCCTGTATGAGGAAAACATCTAGCTGATGCTCTCGCAGGAACTTGGCGATCTCATCCCTCTGGTCTAAGATTTTACCGTCGATGTTGAAGAACCCTATTTTTAGGTTTCTTGGCTTAAGGCTTTTTGCATTTTTTTGCGTTAACATAATGAACCTAATCCAGTTGATCCAGTACCTTAGCGATACTGTCGAACCTCGCCCATATTTCATGGGCTGCCTCAGGGGTGTACTGCCCTGCCTTCTTAGTCTGCTTGATGATTGCAGCTAAGGCGCGGGCTTCAGGAGTTCTGAACATCTGGTAGGCCTCCAAAATGGTGAGGCCTACGCTTTTATCGCTGTCTCCAGCGGGGGAGTGGGTTGCTGGCATTGCTGCCGGGGCCGCAATGCGGCGCGCTCCAGTCGGGGGAACTACCGGGGCTACTGGCGCGGAAGCGGGGGCCGTCACTGGTGTAGCTTTGGCCACAGGCGCTGGGACGGGGGCGGGGCGGGGGGGCACCAGTGCGGGGAACGCTCGCTGGTGATTGAGCTTGCTCCAAGGCGAAGCTCTTTGAGGTGCGAGGCGCTCGGGAATCAGGGCGGCGGGGGCGGGGGCCCTCACAGATGGGCTCTCCCTCAGCTGACGGGCATTGGCCCGCTTGATGACTTTAGGAGCCATCTTAGGAGCTTTGGGGCATCCGCGGTAGTTTGCCGGGTGTCCCGTTTGACCGCACAGCACGCAGCTCGGCGGTTCTGTGCATTCTTTGGGGTCTTTCGGGCGGGGGCAGTCCGCCGTCCCGTGTTCACCCAGGCACTTGACGCACCTGGGTGTCGCAAAGCAATTGCTCTGCGCGTGGCCGTACATCTGACAGCGGTGACACTGTCCTAGTACGGAGGGCTTGTTTGGCTTCTCTATTGAGATGCCCGACAAAGAGCAAACCGACTTGATCTTAAAGATCGGGTTGTGCTCTTCAGTAGGTTCGCAAACGACGAGTACCATGTCGTACTCGTCGCCACCTCTAGCCCTGCGAAGGCGGTGTACCGCCGTAACGGGGACATTTTGGGATAAGAGATCCTCTTTGATCTCGTTCGTCGGGATTTCCTTTGGGACACGCCTTATGACCACTCTGGTCGGCGTCTCCTCCGGAAGGGCATAGGTGTGGAAGCACACCTTTCGGTCTTTCAGTGTCTTAGTCAAGGCACGGTAGTCGTCGGACGACCTTAACGTGACCTTCACTCCCTGAGTAACGGACTTGGCATTTGTGTATTGGATCCTTCGATCCACACACATTTTGGACACCTCTGTCCATTTCCCCTTGTCCCGGATGATGACGGGGGGGATGCGCTGCCTCTTAGGGAGGTCAGCGGCTTGGGGGCGAGCAGACGACGTGCTCGGGGCGGATTGCCTGGGGGTCGGTGGGGCTGGGGTGACCGAATCGTCGGTGGTCTTTTTGGCCTTGGTGGCCTGGGCCGCCTTGGCGGGCGCGGACTTCTTCCGCTTACCACCGACGGTTTGGTACTCTTCTTCCTCCGAGGAAGAGGAGGAGGCGTCTGAGTCAGATGACTCTGACTCAGCGCTGGGGCTGGGGTTTTCGGCCGGGACTGTAGTGTCCATGGCCTCTTCGGCAGGGGGGTTCGGCCTCTCCGATGCGGATGGCTTCGGCTTGGGCGAGGGCGCGGCTACCGGGGTAACCTGGGGCTTTGAGCCGGCTTGGACTGCCGGCGAGGATGGGCGCGGCGGGGCGCGGATGCTGGCGCGAGGGGGGGGGGGGGTGATCCTCGATCATTCCCTACCGGGGAGCGGGGGGAGTCCTCCGATGGCTGGCCGGCCACCGGAGGGTTTAGGAAGTGATGGCCATATTTGGCCAGAAAATCTTGGTCCTTTAAAAGGACTTTCTTAAAGAACGCTACGATTGTAGCGTCCGTCATGGTGGGGGGGGGGACCGTGGTGCTAGCCCCAGCTAGCACCCTTAGGTTAAATGACTAAAATCCTACCATACGACGAAGGAGGTTTGTTGCAACGCGTCGTCCTACGGCAACAAACGGAATATGGGAAGGAAAAAAGGTTATTAGGAATGGGATTTTCCTACTGCCAATCCCGCAGACTCACAGGACTGTCACTGGCTAAAGGAGTCTTGGCCGCAGTAGGAGGATTTGGTCCACTTCACTGCCTCGCCCTGAAGGGGGTCGGCGGGTGTATCGGGTCGACACCCCTTGACTCGTTGTCACCGTTAGGTATCCGTCAAGGACCACTAATGTGGTTACTTACACTGACTCTACTGGGGGCCGCGGCGCGACGCGAGAATTGTCCGTAGACGCAGACGCAGCTAACCGGGGCGGCGATGCGAGAGCGCACGATCGGGTCTGGCGGGCGTTGGCGGCTTGTGACGGGCAAGGCGACACGAAGCGTAGCGATGACGTCCCGCTGCTGTAGTTGCTTGTAGTTGAAGTAGTTGAAGTTCACTGCGGGCACCAATCCTTGAGCGCACGATCACTGCAGACAGGAGCGCACGAACAGTGGAGCGGTGGCACAGTGGAGATCGGAGAGCACAGAACACGACCGTCGCTGGCGGCGGTCGACTGCGAATGACTAACTTTGACTGCCAGGGGTGCCTATATATATTACCCAAACTCTATGGGGCACGTAGTGCGGCAAATGCAAACCCGGACAGCCAATACAATTTGCTTATTTTACAAATTAACTTGGACATTTCGACTTTCTAACAGTCGACCAATCACAGGCATTACAAATTTTTGTCGTTACCCAATCAGAATGGTTTCACTAATCGCTTAGGTAATGAACACCTGCATATTTACTTAGACATATTTACTTGTTTTTCCAACAACAAAACTAACATATATACATACTAAAAAGTATGTATCACATGGACAAACTGAATCTACGTTATATTAGACATTTAGATTCTAATTTTACATTTTCATTAATCTGTAATCTACAATAAAAACAAACCAACTTCACATATGTATTACGATATGTACATAATTTTACATGGTGGACCTCAAAAACTTTCCACTGTCTGTAGCCAATCCATGAGAAGCATGAAATTGAGCAGCCAATCGCTGACTAGCCAGAATTCCCAACTACGGGCTTTATTTCAATTGGACAGCTTTAACGCTGTGACATACACTACTTGCGCTGTAGAGAAAAGTTACCTCAGTAAACATTTAACATTAAACATGACTTTACCCTTATTTTTAGGACATTACTAAAGATAATAAAACATGATAAAACAAACCAAGCTAACTATAGTTTGCTGTGGCCCAGAGTGATGGCGCTTTCTTAACACTGGGGTGATGGCGCTTCCTCTACAGGTGGGTTTAAGTCAGTAACGCTCCTAGCTCCACCCAGAGCGGGAGATGTCATTGGGTGATTTCCCTCCCCACAAAAAAAGAATCCCACCTTAAAAAAACAAAACTAAAAAAAGGGCCCAGCTTCCCTTTTTTGACGTTAATTTTAAGAGCGATGAATATAAATGGGGATGCGTGGAAAGAAAGAGGGAAGCCAAAGCAAAGATAGCTGATCTAATTTCTTCAGATGTTGATGTGTGGATCCATGAACGATAAAATGCAAGGGTAGTGGAAACAAGGGAGAGAAGAGGAAACAGTCGAACCTCAGGAGTTAGCTGGAGTCAACAAAAGCTTCAGTGAAAATCTTGAAAAAAAACAAAATTGAGCAGACCGAGACAGAGCTACTTAGCTCATAGACAACGTATGAAAAATCTTTATCATCATCGTCATCCACTGGCTGACTTCACCCACTGTTTTCTTCTTTCGAACCGATGGTTCCCTTACTTTCAAATATTTTACGCCCAGAAGCTGGCCACATCAATTGCAGCGTCATTCGCGTTCATCAATACCTCCATAGTGCAGGTGTATGGGAACTTGGGGCACTACAGTATGTGGGTCATGTTCTGGACGGAGGCACCACACTCACATTGGATATCAGATGAGTCTATAAAGCAGGGCTCAGAACCGTTATTTAAAATAATGTTTTTAAAACGGTTAGATCAGTTCTTTGCACAACATTTTCAACATTTTGTTCGGAACGAAAACGAAATAGAACGCTTTCTAGATTTTTTTGATGCATTAAAGTCTGTTAAATCTTGTTTTGAGTTCTATCACTGTATGCAAATAGGACTTGAAAATATCACATTTTTTTATTTGTCAAAATTATTTACGGTAGAGATACACAGCTTTAAAAAAAATCTTTTTTACAAAAAAAAAACAACCGACTTCCAAAAAAAAAATACGCTAAAAATTTAAAAATCACTTTAATTTCGGAAGTCGGTGTTTGTATTTTACTTCTTCGTTATTTGACACCGACTGCCGAAATTAAAGTTATTTTATAATTTTTAGTGTATTTTCTTTTTTGGAAGTCGGTTGTTTTTTTTGAAGAAACGTTTTTTATTTTTCACTTTTTAATTGTTATACACCAGCACTAAAAACCCCAATAACATGGAACTTGGAATTTAAACATACTCGTAATTGGAGAAAAGCAAAACGTCACCTTGGTACACGTATTTTTCGTTTTTGTTCAGTTTCTCAAAAAGTGATTTCGATGAAATTTATATGGGACTACCTCGGGAGTATATTCTTTCGGATAAAAAAAGATTTTTGAAAATCGGTCCACAACTGACGGAGAAATCGGCAAACATACATAAAAAAAAATCATACAGTCGAACATAGAACCTGCTCCTTTTTCGAAAGACGGTTAAAAATATGTTAAATTTGGTTATGAGTTCCATCACTGTATGCAAATAGGACTTGAAAATATCATATTTTTTTGTCAAAATTATTTACGGTTTAAAAGATACACTGCTTTAAAAACCATATTTTTCCTTAATCCTTACTGAAAAATCTTAGACACTAGTTATTGTAATGGAACGAGAGACAAACGATAATTTTATATGCAGAGGGCATTCCACTGACTCCACATTCATCCCGGTCTGGCAATGACCCAAATTGACTGTGACATCACTTTATTTATTTTGATAACAGATAAAATTACAAAAGTGGGTTCTAGCCCTGACATACTTTGAGAAACTTACTTTAATTACTCATCTTTTAGGTGCAGTCGTGCTCCAGTGGTAATGGCTACGACGTACAAGTTGTAGGTCGTAGGTTCGAACCCCGTCAAGCGCTTTAATAATAATAATCTCATTTATTTCAGGCTTTATGCCCATAAAATTCAAATACATACATACATTCAAAACTTTAAAATTACATTCGTATGCCAAACATATTTAAATATGTCAACAAATTAAATTAAAAATGTCAATAAACTAAATTAAAAATGTCAAAATATTAAATTAAAAATGTCAAAAATTTAAATTAAAAATGTCCATAAATAAAATTAAAAATGTCCATAAATAAAATTTAAAAACCATAATTTCATAGACATGTTACATCCGCAAACCCGCATTTTGCCCACGGGGTGGATTACGGCCTACTCCCTCTCACAGAGGTGTTTCTGGTGTTGTTTCATTCGTTTTTTGACACCAACTTCCGAAATTAAAGTTATTTTGCACTTTTTTGTTTTTTTTTTGGAAGTCGGTTCTATTTTTGTAAAAAAAGGTTTTTATTTTTTACTTTTTAGTTGTGGTTTTCCATTAAATTGTGTTAACAATACATAGACAAACGATCGCAGTAATCGCGAGTCATTTGCTGTTAGTTATTGAAGACTTCCACTGTTTATCTCCGAAGATCTTCATCAGATCCTAATGTATTATAATTATACTAAAACCTTTCTCGTAAAAATATGCATTCGAATAACGACAACCCCATCCAAATCGGATCAGTAGTTTTCGAGAAAATCCCGGACAAACAAGTAACCAATTTAACCGACTTCGTCGTCCTTCTCCGTCAATTGAGGACCGATTTTCAAAATAATTTTTTTATCCGATAGAATATAAAATCAACCGACTTCCAAAAAAAAATACACTAAAAATTAAAAAATAACATTAATTTCGGAAGTCGGTGTCAAATAACGAAGAATTAAAATACAAACACCGACTTTATTTTAATTCTTCGTTATTTGACACCGACTTCCGAAATTAATGTTATTTTTTAATTTTTAGTGTATTTTTTTTTGAAGTCGGTTGATTTTTTTGTAAAAAAGGTTTTTTTTTGAAGTCTGTTAAATAAATCACCAGGTTTCTAATAGTTTATTTCTTTTGTTACAGATATTTTAGGACGAATAAGAAAGGAGCTGAAGATTTGCTTCAGAGACTACAAAGCTAAGGTAAAGATCACAACTATTACTTTGATACAGTATTCACAATGACTCTTATCCTCCTCATTCAAAAACATTAGGGGTATCATGGGTGTGTGTAAAAATGAATGACATAAACAAAATATTATAGGTAGGTACACAAAAATATGAGTATAATACACTATAGGGAGCGTGCAGGAACTATAGAGGGCGCCACATAAATGTCAATGTCAAGTATTTCTACAGTACAAGTTGCGGATTTCACTCAATAGATGGCAGTCTACGTTACGCGTGCTGCATTTGTGTGCATGATGCGTGTGTGTATACATATATGACACGGAAATGACAATGACAAGTTTTTATAGGGTAAAAGTTTCGAATTTACTCCACTAGATACAGACTACGCCGTGCACGTTCCGTATTGGACATACACAGACTGGGGCGCAAAAAGTCCGGGTCGCTAATAAAAAGTGTGATGGTTTCTTAGTTAAATACTAACATCAGATTAATTCGTGATTCGTGTATGTTGTGTAAAAAACTATTATACAAAAAAAAAAAAATTTTTTTTTCAAGAAACGAGGACAAAATCAGAAACACAGAATTCCGAAATTAAAGTTATTTTGAATTTTTTTTTTGTGGAAGTCGGTTCTGTTTTTTGTAAGAACGTCTTATATTTTTGACTTTTTAGTTGTGATTCCCCCATTAAATTGTGTTAACAATACATTACATAGACATACTCGTACTATCGCAGCAATCGCGAGTCATTTGCTGTTAGATATTGTAGAGATTGTCCACTGTCTATCTCCGAATATCTTCATCGGATCCTAATTTATTATATACTAAAACCTTCCTTGCAAAATATGCATTTGAATAAAGAAAACCCCATCCAAATCTGATCAGTAGTTTTCGAGAAAATCGCGGACAAACAAGATACACACATACATACATACATACAGGTCGAATACAGCACCACTTTTTATGAAGCCGGTTAGTGAAAGAAAAATTCATAACACGTTTTGTACACTATTTAATATGACAACAAATACACGTCGCAGTTTACCTTTAAGGTGAAAGCTCCAGGGTAGCCCGTGAAATTCAAATTTTCTTACGTGTTTGCAATTTGCAGGTCAGTATCAGGTTGTATGTTGGTCAAAATGTGATTCGCGGCCGTAGCAAGTACGTATTTACAGAACTGTAATCATTAAAATCTACAACTCTCTCAGTTAGAATTGATGCCAAATTTCATGATTTCATGAAATACTTACTCGTACATTTGACATCAACTCTAACTGAAAGAGGTGTGTTGATGATTTTAATGATTATAATTCTATAAATACATACTTGCTACGGCCGCGAATCAAATTTTGACAAAGATACAACGTGACACTGACCTGCAAATTGCAAAAAACGTAAGAAAATTTGAATTTCGTGGGCTACTCTGGCGCGCCACCACTTTCACCTTAAAAAAGAACACTGTTTTGGTCGTTTTTAAATGAAAGTCAACCATTATTTGTGAGAGTGCAAAACACACTCTTTAGTTTTTCAAAATTGATTTAAACGTTAGCAAGAAAAAATAAAGGCCTATGGACCAAACTAGCAAGGGAACGTCCATTAAATGCGTGAGGTGATTTTAGGCGATTTTTTGACCCCGCCCCCTCTCCCTCGGTGAGATCTTGTGAGTTTTGACTCGACACTCTCCCCTCACTAATCTTACGTGAGATTGTTAAAAATGAATAAATTTTAACGTTAATCTAAGCTTGATTGCGTTGGATTTATTAAAAAAAGACATAATTTGCTTAATTATTTTTATTTTGGTCTAGTTAACTGATCTTACACTGTTTCTTGTGGAAAAAGAAATTTCGTAATAATTGACGAGACCTCCCGTCTCCTCTACGTGAGATTGTGTGAGATTCATCTCGAACCGATCCCACCCTAAACGCCTCACGTAATTAATGGATGCCCCCCAAGTATGTGTACGATCAAAGTACATATTATACATACTAACACTGTCCTACACATTTTGTTAGTCACAAAATAAGTAATGTCTGGCGGCTCTAGGATCTTGCTCTATCAATCTGCCTTGTCTTTTCCCAACTATCTTGGGGTCGGCTTCCAGTCTAATCGGATGCAGCTGAATACCAGTATTTTACATGGAGCGACTGCTTATCTGACCTCCACAACCCAGTTACTGGGTAATACGGTACCCCTTGGTAAGACTGGTTGTCAGACTTTCGGGCTTCTGACCCGTAACGACTGTCAAAGATCCACGATTGACAGCCGGAACCAACGGCTTAACGTGCTTCCGAGGCACGGAGGAGTCTCGGTATGTAAAAATGGACACACATCCATGGAACAACCCCGGAAAGCGTAGCTTAACCTGATGGATTGACCCGTGCGACTGTTATTACTTTAGCCGCTCTCTGTTCTATAGATCTGCTCTGCTCTATAACTACCTTTTATCAAACAAACGTACAAACTAGACCAGTCTAGACCTTTTCAAGTAAATACACTTCTATTTTGAGCAGGCATCCTTATCAGACCTTACGATTATGCCAGGCCATTATCATCCTTAACTCATAGCAATAGAAACATTATTTTATAAACAAAGTCACGTGTGTAAGCATGCGACTCTCTGGTTAGCTTGAGATTGTTTATGGATTTGTGATAAGGGAGTTGTGATTGTTGGGGACAGTTCTTTAAGCGCTGAGAATATTCTAGAGCCCCTGTGAATATATCGGATGTAAAAGACAGTTTCCGAAGGCGAAAACCACATATTCTATATTTTTTTTCCACTAGACCATACCTGGGAATCCGCTGGTTCTGAAGGTTGAAAAAAAAAAATTTGCAATTTTTTTTTTACGAAAATGGATAAGTGTTATTATTAGACTTTTTTCAAACAAACATACCTCAATTTTCGATTTTCTTATCAAATTACGCACTTGAAGTTACAAAAACGCAATGAATGTCAAACGTATCCGACAAGTACCTACGCGGCTTAGAGCGAAAGGGCGGGGCTTAACTCCGCTTGCCTGGGTTCGCGTTACATTGCGCGCAGTAAAAATAAGCTCTTTTTCCATACCTAAAAATAAAAAGTCGTTTCCCAGCAAATAATTTTTGTGCAAAAGTTCTTTGTTAGATGTACAGTACATAAGCGTAGTTGACGGCTTTATGATGTGTCATTTTCTACAATATGGAGACGATAATGCAACAATAAATGAAAAATATGGCGTTGGCTCATAATTATGAACAATTTTTTACTATACAACCAACACAAGCACGAAAAAAAAATTCTATACGTAATTTAAAAAAACTAAAAAAAAACACTTTATTTTTTATTTTTCATGTTCCACTTAGCAAACCCTTTCATTAGATACCCATATCATGGGAATGAATACAAAAAAACTTGTCCGCCATCTTTGGAAGACCGCCATATTGGATTAAGAATGACGTCACTTAGATAAGTAATCGGAAAACGGGAAGTGGTGAACTTCTAAGTTTTTTTTACATAATTACAGTTAAAGCTAATAAATAATTTGTGCTAATAAGTAAAGTAAGTGTGTTAAAATCAATTGCCGTCGTCGTCTAACATAGGTAGGTACCTTGTTCCACGACGCTACATTCCGCCTTGTTACTTCCTTAAGTCTAGGCGCTCCTTGTTGTTACTTCCTTAATTCTAGGCGCTCCTTGTTGTTACTTCCTTAAGTCTAGGCGCTCCTTGTTGTTACTTCTTTAAGTCTAAGCGCTCCTTGTTGTTACTTCCTTAAGTCTAGGCGCTCCCTGTTGTTACTTCCTTAAGTCTAGGCGCTCCTTGTTGTTACTTCCTTAATTCTAGGCGCTCCTTGTTGTTACTTCCTTAAGTCTAGGCGCTCCTTGTTGTTCTCATCGCTACCACTGTTGCGAAGTTATCAACAGCCTCTCATTCACTCATACCATCGAACTGATCTGATGATGGCGCCAGGATGTAGGGACTCTCTGATAGAAAATTATACGACAGTTGAATTTGGGCTAATATGTTTTGTTATCAAGAGTACTTTTTATTACATATTATGATGACGAGGTCACGAGGGTCTAAAACTTGATTTAGAAAAAAAATACTTTTAATTTATTGTATACTATAATCTATCCCTGTGCCAAATTTCATCCAGATTCGTTCAGCCGTTCTGGCGTTATTGAGTAACAAACATCAATCCAACAAAACATTTATAATAATAGTAGCTGTGCCCGCGGTTTCACCCGCGGTTATGGTTAATGTGTCGTAGCGTGATTATATATAAAGTCTATAACCTTCCTCAATAAATAGGCTATACAGTGCAAAATGGTACCTCACTCTCTACATCCCTCATAATCGCCCGCCTTGCACATCATAAATGTGCGCGTAGTACTTGATTAACACTATGATATCTCCTAAGATATTCGTTGAAATCAAATGATGTTAAGGGTAATTTTGTTCAAAATTAAATACTTATGATAAATAACGTATTTATTTGGATAAGGATTAGTGTCATGTTTATAAAAACACCTTCGCAAATAATGCATTATTTTAGAACGAATTTGATTACCATAAAAAAGATTATAGTGAGTTAACTTTAAAAGATGGAAAAATGTTGTCGCGGACTTTTTTTAGACGTTTTAAAGGGGAACATTTACGTCATACATAACTTTTGCGTAACTTTAATCGTTTACGTAGCGCACGCAACGGAAGCTCTCAAAAGGAATATTTTTTTCCCCCGTTTTTACCACATTTTTCATTGATGCTCAGCTCCTATTGATCACAGCATGATGTTATATAACCTATAACCTTCCTCGATAACCTATTCAAAACAAAAAGAATTTTTCAATTCGATCCAGTAGTTCCTGAGATTAGCGCGTTCAAACAAACAAACGAACTCTTCAGCTTTATAATATTAGTATAGATTAGTAGGATTGACAGATTACATATTATTATGTCAACAAGGGACATCGCGCTGTCCAGATGACACGAGTAGCGAGACTTTAGATCGCCTCGTAAAAATGAGGTTGAAACAAAGAACAACATAGATTATCAACATTAAAACATTTGCCAAGATTACATTTGCCAGATAACGTCTTAAAAAAGAAAGTACTGTTGTCCTCTTAAATTGTGTAACCTCTATCTGACAGATAGATAGTAGGTATCTGAATGTCACACTTTTTTCTTATAAAATAACTACGTTTGATAATATGAGGTAAATAAACTTTTATTTGTGGCTTTTCTCACGTAGGCAAGTCCAAGTGCTGATTAAAATAATCTATCCGGCGCACCCTGATCTGTCAGCCTCGCTATAAACGAGAAGCCAAAAGGAGGGTTATGATTTTGACCAGTATGTATGAATGTTAATCTGTTCCCAGTGTGTTTCCCTCATAACTTCTAAACTACCTACTTATCATAATTTGACAAATGAGGTATCGTTGAGGCTATGTTACGTCACACTACACTTAAGGGGGCGTCCTTTAATTACGTGAGGCATTTATGGGCGGGGGGAGAGGGTCGAGTCGAATCTCACCCAATCTCACGTGGGGGAGAGTGTAAATTGAGTAGAAGCAGTTCTAAATATATATATTTTTAAATAAATCCAACGCAATCATGAATCAAGCATAGGTTAATCCTGTTGAGACAAAAAATATGCAGTTTTAACAATCTCACTAAGGGGAGGGGGTTGAGTCACATCTCACGACATCTCAATGAGGGGGAGGGGTAAAAAAATCGTCAAATCACCTGACGTAATTAATGCACGCCCTCTAGAGGACATAAGTCGGTAAATTGGCTGTCCCCAAACTGTTGCAAACGTTCAAAGTAAATTAAAACTAAGTACCACTACCTAATCCCTCAAATGTTAATCAGAAAATAAGTTATGTTTGGAGGCTCTGGGATCTTACTCTAACAGCAACGCTGCTTGGCGTCGAAAATAAGTAGCAGCATTTCCCCGTACAAGCTTGTCCTCAAAGAACTCTACCTACTACTATAAAAACAAATAGGTACTTCTGGTTGTGTCCACAAGCATAGATAAATGAGAACAAGACTAGCGAAGCAAAGCAAAAATGAGAACAGGAATAGCGAAGCAAAAAAAAAAAAATGAGAACAGTCCCCCTGACTGTTCTCATTTTTTTTTTGCTTCGCTTAGCCATATTACTTTTCTATTATCGTTTACACTAACGCTTCGCTATCGCTTAGTACAAAATGTATGGCAATGACATAAGTCACGTGACACTTATCTACGCAGGGCCTGCAGTCTCGACAATGATAGCAATCGCTACGTCCTAACGATCTGTCACTACGTCGGAAAAATAATTGATTTTCTTGAAACATGTAGAGACCAGCAGATCAATTGATCAGTTTTCATGAAAAATAGTGCTTGCAAGTTAAAAATTACACCGTCTCTGTACATATTTCAAGAAAATCAATTATTTTTCTGACGTAGCGACCAATCGTTAGGACGTAGCGATCGCTACCAATGTCGAGACTGTAGGGCCAGGTAATGTCATTGCCATACATTTTGTACTAAGCGATAGCGAAGCGTTAGCGTAAACGATAATAAAAAAAACTTTTATCCAAAAAAAAAACAACCGACTTCCAAAAAAGAAAATACAGTATTAAAATTTTTAAAAATAACTTTAATTTCGGAAGTTGGTGTTTGTATTTTATTTCTTCGTTATTTGACACCGAATTCCGAAATTAAAGTTATTTTTTAAATTTTTATTACTGTAGTCACTGTTAATGGTGTGGATCCAGGAAAAACAAAGCGTATTCAGCAAAGGATTATATTAAAAAATTTGTAGGGTTGGACAACAAAACTTTTAGCTTAGGAAGCGCGCGCTGTCTCAAGCGTTAGTAATGGCACTGTCTTTTCGCAAATCAAAATGGCGGTTTGAAACGCCCTCCCCCCCTTGTGCCGCTCTGACCCCGCGCACTCCCTTTACAATTTTTTTTATTTTCTTTTTGTTGCGTCGCTTACAGTCACCCTCTTTTTACCCATATCCTCTTTCACACAGTCCAACCATCGTTTCTTTGGCCTTCCCCTACTCTTATAGCCATCCACATCCATACACAAGACTTTCCTCACGACATTTTCTTCATTCCTCCGCATCACATGCCCATACCACGACAACCGATTACCGACTAAGACGCCCCCACTCATCCTAATACCAATATTTAAAATCGTAATTCCTGCTTCATTTAATAACCAATGTTGTTGCTGTTTTCAGACAAAGATTTAATTTTCTTTTTAGTGTTATTTGTTGTTTAGTCTAAGATCATCATCTTCCTGCCCTTTTCCCATGTTACTTGGGGTCGGCGCAACACGTTTTTTTCTTCCATTCTGTCCTGTCAGCCGTCACGCTATCACTAACTCCGTTTTCTTTCAAATCACTCCTCACACAATCCATCCATCTTTTCTTTGGCCTCCCTCTCTCCCTCCATCCTTATTTATAATCATAACTCTTTTAGTTACATGTGTTTCATCCCACCTCTTCACATGACCATACCAAGATAAGCGGTTCCCTTTCAACTTTTCTGGGACTGGCGCCACTTTTAAACTATCTCTAATGTACTCATTTCTCACTTTATCCATTCTCGTTACTCCACACATCCGTCTCAACATTCTCATCTCCGCTACATGCAATCTTTTTTCATCCGTCTTTTTCACAGCCCAACATTCTGATCCATACAGTACGACAGGTCTAATCATGGACTTAAAGATTTTTCCCTTTAACTTGAAGGGGGTGGGTCGCAAGTTGTTCCAGTGACCTCTGTCGCCATTTCATTCATCCTGAGTTGATCCTTTGCGTTACGTCTCGGTCTATATCGCCACCCCTCTGAATCGTTTTTTTAGTCATGTTTGTTTAGTCTAAGATATTGTACAAAAATAAAAAGAGGAAAATACCCAATAGCGTGATGTAATTGCCGACAATCTTAGCGTTTATCACCTGTTTGTTCACCACAATGTTATTAATAACTCTCTTGACCTGCTGAACTGTTTCCTTGATGAACTACATAGATTTGTGTTCGCAACTGATCGGGGCGTGGGCACGTCGTGGCGCTTGATTATGCGTGCGCGCATGTTTCAACTGTAGGTATACAAGGTTAGGGTCAGATTTGTAATAGTAAAGGTAGATGAGTATACGCAACTAATTTTGGGATTTATATGAAGTCTTTAGAGGGTCTTTAAAACTGAATTTTTCGTGGTGATTTTACCTGTGTTAAGAGAGCAGGCGAAAAATTTATTCCGCCGTGTTTCTGTCACAATGTAACTTCTTTTTTAACCTCCTCCTCACTATTCTGCGCCAGGTTATTCTATCCTGGCTTTTCGGCTCTGGCAATTGGGCTCACTTGCGGTCCTTCTCAATTTTGGACCACCAGGTCAATGGCGGGTGGCCTCTGCCTTTATTATGTTCTGGCAGATTTGCGCTATTTTTACAACATGGTCCTCGCTTCTCCTAAAACGTTTCCATACCATCTGACGATATTTTCGGTAAGTTTATCGGTGATTGGCGCGACTGTACAGCTCTGACCCTCGTACATATTGCGCATTACGTTTTAATAGTTCAAGATCCCAGAGCCGCCAAACATAATTATTTTCTGATTATCAAAATTTTAGTTAGAAAATGAAATTCAAACTAATACTTGCTAGCTTTTTTTTCTGCGTGGAAAATCATCATAATATAACATCTCCCGCTCTGGGTGGAGTTGGGCTTGTCTGACTCTTACTGACTAAAAGCCATCGGTGTTCCGATGCCTGTGCCGCGGTGACTCTTTTAAACACGCCCGCGAGTGTTAGTATGTATTTCGAACGCATATCTGCTAGCTTGGGCAGGTTAACACTACTCAATCTCATCATCATCATCATCAGCCTTTTAATGTCCCCACTGCTGGGGCACAGGGCTCCTCTCTGTGAGAGGGTGTGGGCCGTAATCCACCACGCGAGCCCAATGCAAGGTTCTAGGACATCCCGGTTTCCTCACGATGTTTTCCTTCACCGTTTTCAGAGCAGTGGTGATGAAATAATTTACACAAAGTAAAGCGCCTACCTGGGTTTGCACTCACGACCACATCCCATACATTTTGTTATTAAGAAAAATAAGTTATAATAATAATGATTTATTATCAGGCAACTAAGGCCCATAAATCAAATACAAAAAATAATCTTAAAAAATTAATACATATTGAAAAACATAAAATCTACTGCACACGAAGTGACTGCGTCGTGTTGCGCTGCGAGGTGTCGCGTAGCTGGCCGCGGAAACGCCGATACAGCACACCTTTCGGCCAAAACTCTTCCTTGAGGAAGGTCATCAAATTGCATGTACTCTACGATGTCCTCAGTCTTCGTAGAGTGATGCAAACGGGACACGTACAGCTGCGTAATGTCTGGCGACTCTGGGATCTCACTCTATTTCTTCTACTATCGCTACGTCACTTCCTGTTTCTATAAGTAGCTACTATGATCACGTAAGATAACCTTTTCCTTAGTAAATACTTTGTGTTTATGATAACTATTTGACTTCAAAACACTCTGTTTTCTAATGCTTTCGTGATAAGATTAGCGTGTGTCTAATACATTCTGTTTTGCAGTGTTAAAGTGATTAGATTAACAACTATTAGGTTTACATAACATAATGTAATGATAAAGGGTGAAATCACACATTAACGGATAAGCATTTCTTTCTATCAGACTAAAATTTTCATTATTTACTCCTTAAATATACAAATTTCTGCCCTGTGAATAGGTACTCTCGAGGTAGTGACTAGCCCTTAAGGCCTACCTCCCCGTAAGTGGCGCCCTCATTGAATAATAATTCTTATCTTAGCATAGAAAATAAAGATTAAAGAATCCTGTTTTAGCAGTAAGCAAAAGTGTCAAAAACGGCCGTTTTTGACACTTTTGCTTACTACTTTGGATACGAAACACTTTGAGTCCTGTTTCAACAACGTAAAAATACCTGAAGCTCTTTGTAACAAACGCAACATAGGATTTTTTAATCTTTATTTTCTACGCTTTGCTACGATTTTTTATTCAATGAGGTCGCCACTTGGCGGATATATACAACTTAAACTATGTTTGTGTAATGAGCACGATCATTTGTTCTGTGTCTGGGTGTAATTTATCTCTAATATTTATGTATTTAGAAATATATAAGTATGTTTATCAGTTGTCTAGTACCCATAACACAATCTCTGCTTAGCTTGGGACTAGATGGCGTTGTGTGATAAGTAGTTGTGGAATATTATTATTAAACTATTGAAATTACTTATGAGGCGTTAAAATATTAATTAATTACTAACCGACTTCGAAAAAGGAGGAGGTTCTATGTTCGACTGTATGTGTGTTTTTTAATTCTTTTTTTTTATGTTAACCACCGATTTCTCGGTCAGTTATGGACCGATTTTCAATTTTTTTTATCTTAAAAATATACTCCTGAGGTGGTCCCAGTAGTAGAAGTATGTAGTAGTATAGGGACTCCGTTGTCCGCACTTAGACTCCCATTTGGTCCGTTGTGCGTGGGAGGTGGTTCCATATAAATTTTATCGAAATTGCTTCAGCGCTTTTTGAAAAACTGAACCAAAACGAAAAATACGTATACATACTCGTAGATAACGTTTTAATTACGAGTATGTTTAAATTCCTCGTTCCATGTTATTGGGGTTTTTAGTTCTGGCGCATAACAACTAAAAAGTGAAAAATAGAAAAAAAAAACTTAAAAAAAAACAACTGACTTCAAAAAAAAAACAATACACAAAAAATTAAAAAATAACTTTGATTTCGGAAGTCGTTCTAAAATAACGAAGAAATAAAATGCTAACACCGACTTCCGAAATGAAAGTTATTTTTAAATTTTTTCATTCATCCGATAGTCCCGGTGACCTGACACCATTTCATCCATCCAGAGTTAATTCTGTGCTTAACAATCCGATCTATTTCACCATCGCTTTGCACGAGTGAACCGAGATACCGAAAATCGGGGCAGACTGAGCTAAGCGCATATAATAAATACATACATAATAATATATGTATGACATATTATATATACCTATATGAGTAGTATACGTTACTGATAATGGACGTGGAAGTAATGAACAAGCCCAATTCTTCGAGGAGAACAGGCGCGATATTATGGTCACGTTTTAGACTGCACTACTAAGCTTGTCTACCCAAAACCTGCAATCTCTCACACGCACCGGGTTATCACTTATCACCCACAGTTAATAAGTTTAGCCACAGTTAACTGCACTAATTAATCTTTGACTGACACGCTAATCTTGGTGACAAGTAAACAACAAGATTTTATCTTGATGTCAAAGAGGTCTACAGTTAATGTAATTGTCAGATTAATTAATTGGTATGCACGCATCGCCTCGTGGTATGAGTTTTAAGAGAATGGCTCGGGTTGTGATCGAAAAACCCCCTTTCTGGGACAGTCGGGGAATAATAGCCAGTCATCAAGTTTGTCCAAGCCCTTAAAATTGTATACCTGACTACACACTCTATTGTGATCTCTATCACTCAAAGATTTGTTGGGCGAAAACTCAACTTTGAGTTATGCTCGCCTAAGTTTGATTCAAAGTTTATGACGTGTGTGAAGTTAGCGTTTCGCTGCGCAGTACCCCGCCCTTTAAGAGGGAACAGGGGCTGCAATTCTCCATACAAACGTATTCCCCTTTTTTCTTCCTGAATACTTTTTTCCTCTAGAGCAATATTTTTTTTTCATTAAGTCAAAGTCTGCTGTAGACACGTCCCTGTCATTTCCTTTTTTTCAGCAAATAATAGGTAAATAAAATACGACCCTACAAAAATGACAAAAAATGGCTCTATTTTTAACTTCGAATTTGTCTGGTAGTCCTCTAATAACGGGGGTTATTAGAGGACTACCAGACAAATTCGAAAAGTTTTAATATAAAACATTTAATAGAGACCTAGACATACTCTTTCTTAAACTTTTGGTGCCAAAAATAATTGAATCGGCTCGGTTTTCGAGGAGAAAAATGGGAAATTCAAAACGTCGATTTCGTCAAAAATTTTGTGATAAAATCGTTCTGAGCTGTAGTTGTCCCTCCCTATTGCACTCTACGGGGGCAAGTTTGAGGCAGTACGACGGCAATAGTTTCTTCAAAAACACCTATTTTATAAATTCCTTGCAGGCCCTGTTCCCTCTTAAGGGCGCTGTCACTTGAATTTGCTACTGCGCAGCGACCTGCACTGCGTTCCGATCCGCCATTAGCTTTAATTCTATCTGTATCCGAACTCTATTTTCACTGTTTGACCTGTTTTAGTATACAATAAAGAATTAAGGTGTATGTAAAACTGGTAAATAAATAATAGCCATATCCGTGTAGGTATATGACTACCAACACTGATAATTTGGAAGCAGCCCCCTTTTAAGGGTCTACTACCGGCCAAGTGGCGCCCCCATTGAATAAAAAATCGTAGCATAGCATAGAAAATAAATATTAAAAAATCCAACGTCACTTTTGTACATACAAAGAGGATAAAGTATTTTTACGTTGTTAAAAAAAGTACCGAAAACGGCCGTTTTGACACTTTTGCCTACTACTTTGGATACGAAACATTTGTATTCCTGTTTTACAACGTAAAAATACTTTATCCTCTATGTAACAAACGTGATGTTGGATTCTTTAATATTTATTTTCTATGCTATGCTACGATTTTTTATTCAATGAGTGCGCCACTTGGCCGGTAGTAGGGCCTTAACACGCTTCTAAAAAATCTAAGAAGTTAAACTGACCCACTTCCCGGTTTCCGATTGAGCTGAAATTTTGCATACTTATATGTTTAGTTTAGATGACAATGCATGGTTAGCTAAGTGACGTCATTCTTAACTCAATATGGCGGTCTTTCAAAGATGTCGGACTATACAAAATATCGTCGTCTATAATAGTTGGGTGGTCTATTTGTAAACAAGAGACTAGAGTCTATTGTAAAAAGGTTTTTAGCGGACCGTAAGCTATTGACTTTTTTAATATTTCGGCAGCTTCGAAAGCGTTCAAGATGATTTTGTAAGCCACAGATTTGGGGCTTATGACACGTTCCGTTTCGCTTATAATAATCAATCCACTTACCCTATTGTGGTCCTCTGTTGGACGTAGGCCGAGCTATGCGTCGTTTATACTACACAAAATGTCATCGCCCATTATAATAGTTGGGTGGTCTATTTGTCAAAAATAGACTAGTCTATTTGTAAACAGGTTTTTAGCGGACCGTAAAGTATTGACGTTTTGGGTATTTAATCAAAGCGTTCAAAAAGGTTTTGTTAGCCACAGATTTGGGGCTTATGACACGTACCGTTTCGCTTATATACAGCATGCAATAGAAACCCTGTCTGATCCTGAAAGGTATTATTTGGTATTGTACTGCATACACATATACGTAATCATTTAATGGATATGAGATTATTATTTTTCCCCAATAGAAATCACTAATTAAAAAAAAAAAAAAAAACACTTATCAAAGGCAAAACTGCACTCGACAAAGTTCACCTACAGTTTGTGTCAAAGAAGCCGCCTGAGCGAGATGGTCTTTTTGATCCTTTCCTATAGAGTGCCTACAGCACGGCTAGTAAAGGGCGGTATCGTTTGAAATAGAAATAGGTAAAAATGATATGATTTCGCCGGCCGGTGGAGTGTTGTCAAGTTAAATGATAGTAAATCTATAACTTTTGGTTTTATGAGTTCCATTTTTTTTACCATTTTTTTTTTAGTGCGTATGTTAAGACCAGGAATACGCCTTTATTGGATCGGACAGGGTTTCTTTTACATGCTGTATAATCAATCCACTCTACTTAGTCTATTGTGGTCCTCTGTTGGACGTAGGCCGAGCTATGCGCCTATTAAGTTTCGTTTGTATACGACGTGATTTTTCTTCAATGTTATAAATGTTACCCCAATAAAGCAAACTCTGTATATTATATTATAGTATGATTTTAATAAATATTATGGAACTCTCAATATTATTTTGAATAGATCATTTCGACAAGTGGAAGCGCCAGGGTAGCCCGCGAAATTCAAATTTTCTTACGTTTTTTGCAATTTCCAGGTCAGTGTCAGGTTGTATCTTGGTCAAAATTTGATTCGCGGCCTCATCATCTATACAACTCTTTCAGTTAGAATTAATGTCAAATGTAGTATTTCATGAAATCATGACATTTGGCATCAATTCTAATTGTGAGAGTTGTATTGATGATTTTAATGATTACAGTTCTATAAATACGTACTTGCTACGGCCGCGAATCAAATGTTGACCAAGATACAACCTGACACTGACCTGCAAATTGCAAAAAACGTAAGAAAATTTAAATTACCCTGGAGCTTTTTTACTTATATTATAATCTATCAGTGTATTTCTTTTTATAATCTACCGAGAAGAAAGATCGTTTATGTCATAGTTTTGAATATGTTTTATTTTTGGCTAATTGTGTTTGTTTAGGGTTCCGTACCCGTAGTGTTCAAACGGAGCCCTATTGCTGTCACTCACGTGTCCGTCTGTCCGTCGTCTGTAATTTTCTTCCAAAGAATTTTTTAACTTCCCACTAGGGTTGCCAACCCCAACTGAAGTCATCGGCAAAATATAGTATTTTTCAAATAAGCTTTAAAAAATATACTACACTTCAAAAATATAGTAGGTATTATAAAGAAAAATAAAATTGGTTGTCTGTAAAGTTGGTTTACGGACGATAGTTTAACGTGACAACGTCATAACAAAACGTTGATGAAATATAGATGCGGCGTATGCGTAATGAGCGTAACGGGACACATTTTCTTGCATGCAGCCGGCGTTCATCGATTTATTAGACGTTGTCACGTCAAAAACTAAACAAAGATAGATTTTAGTAATAGGGTCCCGTTGGTTACCCTTCGGGTACGGAAACCTAAAAATGAATCCTGGGTTGGTTGAAAAACGGGTGAATATATAACCTCCTCCTTTTTAAAGTTGGTTAAAAATGAGTGCCGATTCAATACTAAGTAGGTATATGTATATTGAGGACGTGCAGCCAATAGTTTTCACGTGGCATCTCATGTGTTTCAGAGATAAATAAAGTAGTAAAATGTTCACGTATATAATCAAGTATTGCCGGTAAATATGTGCTTACATAGTGATTGCGTTCAAATGTCAAAAACGTAAACGTGACGTATAAAATTCAAAGTCCTGACTGACGGATCATCTATAGGCACACGCGTGACGTATAAAATTCAAAGTCCAGACTGACGGATCATCTATAGGCACACGCGTGACGTATAAAATTCAAAGTCCAGACTGACGGATCATCTATAGGCACACGCTTGACCGCTATCTCACCTGATGGTAAGCGATGATGTGTGGTCGAAGATGGAGCTATTCACCCTTGACTTAAAGACCCCCAGGTTGTAGCTAACGGGAAACACAGACTCCGGCAGGGAATTCCACTCAATTTGACTGACTAATATATCAACGCACAGCCTAAACCGCTGGTCCTAGAGACATGAAATTGGGCGTGTTCTTTGTAAAGAGAAGGTATCCACTAAGAAAGGGTTTTCCGAAATTTAACCCTTAAGGGGGTGAAAAAGGGGTTGATATTTTATAACGGGAGTACTAATTCCACACGAGCGAAACCGCTGGCAGAAGCTAGTAGCTTATAAATGACACGCCTTTTTATAAATGACACACATTTTTATAAATGACACGCCTTTTTTATAAATGACACGCCTTTTTATAAATGACACGCCTTTGTTATAAATGACACGCCTTTTTATAAATGACACGCCTTTTTATAAATGAAACGCCTTTTTATAAATGACACGCCTTTTTATAATTGACACGCCTTTTTTAAATGACACGCCTTTTTATAAATGACACCCCTTTTTATAAATGACACGCCTTTTTATAAATGACACGCCTTTTTATAAATGACACGCCTTTTTATAAATGACACGCCTTTTTACGAATGACACGCCTTTTTATTAATGACGAGCCTTTTTATAATTGACACGCCTTTATAAATGCCTTTATAAATGACACGCCTTTTTATAAATGACACGCCTTTTTATAAATAACACGCCTTTATAAATGACACGCCTTTATAAATGACACGCCTTTTTATAAACGACACGCCTTTTTATAAATGACACGCCTTTTTATAAATGACACGGCTTTATAAATGACACGCCTTTTTATAAATGACACGCCTTTTTATGAAAAACACGCCTTTTTAAAAATGACGAGTCTTTTTATAAATGACACCCCTTTATAAATGACACCCCTTTATAAATGACACTCCTTTTTATAAATGACCACGCCTTTATAAATACACGCCTTTTTGTAAATGACACACCTTTTTATAAATGACACGCCTTTTTATAAATGACACGCCTTTTTATAAATGACACGCCTTTTTATAAATGACACGCTTTATTATGAAAAACACGCCTTTTTAAAAATGACGTCCCTTTTTATAAATGACACGCCTTTTTATAAATGACACGCCTTTTTACCCGACTGCCACAGAAGGAGAGTAATGTTTCCAGAGTTTGTATGTACATATTTATTTATGTTTGTATGTCAATTTCCTTGGCCCGTGTAGTCTAAACGGCTGGGAGGATTTCAACAAATGAGGTATGCTTCGATTTGGTTATGTTTTTATTTGGTTATGTTTTTTTTGGTTATGTTTTGGTTATGTTTTTATAAATGACACGCCTTTTTATAAATGACACTCCTTTTTATAAATGACACGCCTTTATAAGTGACGCCTTTTTATAAATGACACGCCTTTTTGTAAATGACACACCTTTTTATAAATGACACGCCTTTTTATAAATGACACGCCTTTTTATAAATGTCACGCCTTTTTACCCGACTGCCACAGAAGGAGAGTAATGTTTCCAGAGTTTGTATGTACATATTTATTTATGTTTGTATGTCAATTTCCTTGGCCCGTGTATCCTAAACGGCTGGATGGATTTCAACAAATGAGGTATGCTTCGATTTGGTTTGACCGCCGAAGTGACAGAGGTTAGGTATTATAAATTTTGAAAAAAAAAAAAATTAAAAATGTCGACGGGCACTTGGGTAGTGAGGTTGTATTATTTTGTTATATGATCATGTGAGGTATTTAAATAAAGGGTTATTTCAAAAATATAAGTCACAAAAATGTGGAAAATGAGAATAACATGAATATTTTCAAAAACTCGACTAAAAACTAAAAATAACAACCGAAAACTTTCAAATAAATTACTTTTCAAGCAGTCTGATGCAGTTAGCGGCATGCAATCTATGATTGAACTAGAATAACTGCAACAGACTGCTTGAAAAAGGACTAAGTAGTTTGGATCTTTTAGATTTTTAACCGACTTCGAAAAAGGAGGAGGTTATCAATTCGGATGTTTGTATTTTTTTTTTTTTTTTTTATGTATGTTCGGGCATAACTCCGTCATATATTGACGGATTTGCAAAATTCTTTTTTTGTTCGAAAGGGATTTATTCCGAAATGGTCCCATTTAAATTTAAAAAAGATCTGATGATGGGTTTCGGAGACCTTTATAAATGACACGCCTTTTTATAAATGACACGCCTTTATAAATGACACGCCTTTATAAATGACACGCCTTTATAAATGACACGCCTTTTTATAAATGACACGCCTTTATAAATGACACGCCTTTTTATAAATGACACGCCTTTATAAATGACACGCCTTTATAAATGACACGCCTTTTTATAAATGACACGCCTTTATAAATGACACGCCTTTTTATAAATGACACGCCTTTATAAATGACACGCCTTTATAAATGACACGCCTTTATAAATGACACGCCTTTATAAATGACACGCCTTTATAAATGACACGCCTTTTTATAAATGACACGCCTTTATAAATGACACGCCTTTTTATAAATGACACGCCTTTATAAATGACACGCCTTTATAAATGACACGCCTTTATAAATGACACGTCGTTTTGTAAATGACACGCCTTTTTGCCCGACTGCCACAGAAGGAGGGTAATGTTTCCAGAGTTTGTATGTACATATTTATTTATGTTTGTATGTCAATTTCCTTGGCCCGTGTATCCTAAACGGCTGGATGGATTTCAACAAATGAGGTATGCTTCGATTTGGTTTGACCGCCGAAGTGACAGAGGTTAGGTATTATAAATTTTGAAAAAAATAAAAATAAAAATGTCGACGGGCACTTGGGTAGTGAGGTTGTATTATTTTGTTATATGATCATGTGAGGTATTTAAATAAAGGGTTATTTCAAAAATATAAGTCACAAAAATGTGGCAAATGAGAAAAACATGAATATTTTCAAAAACTCGACTAAAAACTAAAAATAACAACCGAAAACTTTCAAATAAATTACTTTTCAAGCAGTCTGATGCAGTTAGCGGCATGCAATCTATGATTGAACTAGAATAACTGCAACAGACTGCTTGAAAAAGGACTAGTTTGGATCTTTTAGATTTTTTCTTTGCAGCTGGGTTTTTTGGGTTTCGCATCCGAAGAGTCCAAACGGGGCCCTATTGCTGTCACTCACGTGTCCGTCTATCTGTGCGTCGTCTGTCACAAAATTTTGTTCCGAAGAATTTTTTAACTTCCCATTAACCTATTTTTTGGGGGGAGGGGGGGGGAAAACATCCACTCTAGGGTGGAGGAAGGAAGGAGGGAAGGGCGTGTCAGACCCTTACTGACTAAAACCCACCCCTGTTCCTCCCTGCCCTGAATGCCCAGGGGCGAGGTAACTTTTTCGAATTTATCCTCAACCCCCGGGCAGTCCCATTAACCTATGAACTTGAAAGGATAGTGGGCAAATATGTATGGACGGGACACCCAAGTCCGCCACAGCTCAGACTACTTTTGTTTGGAAGGTAACACAGCCATGTTTCTCTGTGCCAATACGCATCAAATTCTGTCACTGGGTATTTTTTTTTTTATTTCGTATATTTTACTAACAAAATATATTGATATGAATCAGAATTTTTCTTTGAAATTCTCTCATTTGGTACGGAAGCCTAAATGTGTGAAGTCCGACACACACTTGGCCAGTTTTTTAAGCAAATCTTTATACGACGGGATGTTCTAGTTAACAATGGTATTGTACAGATCTTATGGCGCAGTTGTACGACTTTTAATGGTTTTAAATTGAACATCACGTCTAAACGACTAGTCTTATTTCTTTGAAAAAAATATATGTTACTCTAGACTATTTCCGTCGTAATTTGATCTGAGAATATTTTAAATATTTTTTTTTTAACACTGTGTAATTAATTTGTAAAGTTATGTCTAACGCGGATAAAAAGTTGAGAATCACGGAAAAATTATAAAGCGTATTTTTATGAAACCTTCACCATTTTAAAGATCATTTAATTATTCATAATTTTGTCTCAGAGTTTTAGTTTAATACTTGTTGTTTTATGTGTAATAAATTAATAATGCGTCTTATTTCGGACAGCGCTCCTTGATGGGTGGACACACGACGCGTTACGTGAGCTCAGCGCAGAACACGCAAGTTAACCACTCAAGGTCGTTGGCAGCTAATAGCGCGTTAAGAATTTATGTTAAAACTTTCTCTAAGCTCTTTCGTGTAATACAAGCGTATGAAATTCGCCTTAAGGGCGTGACATGACTTAAAGTGCCGTCACTCTCGGACTGCATATAAAGAATGAGAGGCGCGACGACACAATACTTGTAATCTATTGCAAAGTATGAATAATTTTATTGATTTACTCAAAGCTGAGTTGAGCTTTTAGAAGTCTTAAACAACAAAGGTATGCATTAAGGTTCGATTAATTATTTTTTATAAATTTTACCGACTTACGTTGGCTAGTAATACGAGAATTAAAAAAAAAAGAAACAAAATTAGAGGTAACTTTGACGATTTCGATCGAATTTCTACCGAGGATTTTATTTTTAAAAATATTTCGGTAACAACAGAAGTCAAAATTAAAATTGATATATTTTTTCTGCTACTAAACAGATTTGACAATTTTTTTTTTAGAAAATCAGTTGTTTTTGAGTTTTTAACCGATTTCGAAAAAGGAGGAGGTTCTATGTTCAACTGTGTTTTTATTTTTTTTTGTTTATGTATATTCACCGATTTCTCTGTCAGTTGTGGACCGATTTTCAAAATTCTGTTTTCATCCGAAAAAATATACTCTCGAGGTGGTCCCATATAAATTCTATCGAAATTGCTTCAGCGCTTTTTGTAAAACTGAACAAAAACGAAAAATACGTATACCTCGATGACGTTTTGGTTTTCTCCAATTACGAGTATGTTTAAATTCCACGTTCCATGTTATTGGGGTTTTGAGTTCTGGGGTATAACAACTAAAAAGTGAAAAATAAAAAACTTTTTTACAAAAAAACAACCGACTTTCAAAAAAGAAAATATACAAAAAAATAAAAAAATAACTTTAATTTCGGAAGTCGGTGTCAAATAACAAAGAAATAAAATACAAACACCGACTGCCGAAATTTATTTTTAAATTTTTAGTTTATTTTCTTTTTTTGCGAATGTCATCGTCTTAATACC
The DNA here is from genome assembly GCA_951329385.1 of Polia nebulosa. NCBI lineage: Eukaryota > Metazoa > Arthropoda > Insecta > Lepidoptera > Noctuidae > Polia > Polia nebulosa. The sequence goes on from OX589615.1 coordinate 17,098,016, forward strand.
GAATAATACCGATGCGCTGTCACATTTATTTCACAATACTGATTCTACGAAGATATGAATATCGATGACTGTTCTATTTCGCTGGAACTTCGCGCCAACTGAACCTACCGGTAATCTGAAGTTATGTCATGGTTTATCGCTTCAGTAGAATCGTTACTGTAATTACTAGCTATTAACTTTTATAATTGAATCGGTGTTAATTTTAGAAAGTTTCTGCTACATACCTGTGTAATAACTTCATTTGAATTGAAGAAGTAATGTGAAATCATTTGTGAAATATAGTTCATTGTAAATAGTTTTTCCTACCTTTAGCGATGCACCACTGTGGACATCCCACATGGCAACTCTTACATTATGCGTACAGAGGGAGTGGAATTCCCTGCAAGAGTCTGTTTCCTGATAGCTACAACCTGAGGGTCTTTAAGACAAGAGTGAATTGGTTACCTCTAGGCAAGTGTGCTCCATCTTCGACCACATCGTCACGTCACATCAGGTGTGACCGTGTTCAAACGCAAACTTTTCAATAATAAATTTTAATAATATCTGACCCTTTCCCCTATTCTGCTTTTAGTCTAGTCGGATGCAGCTGAATACCAGCATTTTACATGGACGGACTGTCTATCTGACTCCCACAACCCAGTAACTGAGTAACGCGGTACTCCTTGGCAAGACTTGTGTGATTTTTTGTGACTTCTGATCCGTAACGACTGTCAAAGATCAGAGTGTGAGTACATGCCCCTATTTTGACATCGCAACAGTCTGCTAAAAAAATTAGGCCACAGTTTTTACTTGATCATAGATAAAGAAAAACAACAATTAACCACAAATAAAAAAGATAATTTTTTAAATAATTATTCGTAATAAAAAGGCCTTGACATTCGAATTTTAAATGTGTAATCCCGATAGCGAGTTCGTTCACACCGCCTATCGTATCACGTTCTTATTTTGAATTTTAAATGTTGATAATGTCATATTCGTATGTTCCATAGATAGTAGGTTGGGTTTATTTGTAGATTGTAAAAAAAAAACATAAATTATCAGAGGTTTATCATTCAGCTGTTGAATGTTTATGGTTGCAGACTCAATATTGATAATTCTTTGTCTTATCGGCACGAACTATCTGAGAATTGCGTAGTAATTAGGTATGTTAGCCAGTTTATACAAGGGTCGGGCTGACTGTCCAAGGTGCGCCAAAACTTTTTTTTGTCAAAAGGCGTCTGGACTTTTGGGGAATAAAAATGACAAGGGAGTGTGGGATTTATACCTCACTAAAACCAACCACTCCGCTTGTTTCAATTTCGCTGAAACAAGCGGAGAACTCGAAAAAATGATAAATTCTTTAGGTGTGGAAAGTGAAAAAGTCGTACTCAAAATGAACCAAGATAAAACCAAAGTAATGACAAACAGCAATACTAATATAATCAGCTTGTATGGCAAACCGTTGGAGTATGTAAACAACTACATATATCTCGACAAACAAATATCATTTAGAGACAACAACGAAGGAGAGGAACAGTGGCGTAACTATAGGGTGGCAGGACTGGCAAAACGCCACGGGCCCCTGGCTCGAGAGGCTGCGAGCTCGACAAAATAGGCTATCTAACTTGGCTATTCTGTCTATTGAAAATTCTTTGGCCCGATCTTTAAACTTTGATGATGTTATCGATACTTTTACTGAACAGAAAGCTCGGAGAAAAGAATTTTATTAATAAATATCTTGTTAACATTAATTATTATTTTATTATTAACTTAACTGTTATTTTATTATAAATTTGGAACACCTATGCTTTTGAAAATTAGATATTTAACTAAAATGGACACAATGTTACTATTGGGTAACTATCTCAGTGATTTATTAAAACTAAATTAAAATGGGACGACTTTTCTTGGGGCCCCATGCAATGGATTTGCCAAGGGCCTTAGATGCTATAGTTACGCCACTGGAGAGGAAGTCGAACGCCGGGTGAATATGAGCTGGAAAAAATTATAGAGCTTAAAATAAATTTTAAAAGGGTCTTTCCCTCTTCACCTAAAAAAGACTGTTATGGACACCTGTGTCCTACCGACTCTCACATACGGCTGCCAAACATAGCTGTACAGCACCAAAATAAAAGCTAAACTAGCGACCTGTCAGAAAGCGATGGAAAGAAGTATAATGAAAATAAGAAAAGTTCAAAAGATAAGAAGCGAACAGATTAGAAAAAAGACTGTTATGGACACCTGTGTCCTACCGACTCTCACATACGGCTGCCAAACATAGCTGTACAGCACCAAAATAAAAGCTAAACTAGCGACCTGTCAGAAAGCGATGGAAAGAAGTATAATGAAAATAAGAAAAGTTCAAAAGATAAGAAGCGAACAGATTAGAAAAAAGACTGTTATGGACACCTGTGTCCTACCGACTCTCACATACGGCTGCCAAACATAGCTGTACAGCACCAAAATAAAAGCTAAACTAGCGACCTGTCAGAAAGCGATGGAAAGAAGTATAATGAAAATAAGAAAAGTTCAAAAGATAAGAAGCGAACAGATTAGAAAAAAGACTGTTATGGACACCTGTGTCCTACCGACTCTCACATACGGCTGCCAAACATAGCTGTACAGCACCAAAATAAAAGCTAAACTAGCGACCTGTCAGAAAGCGATGGAAAGAAGTATAATGAAAATAAGAAAAGTTCAAAAGATAAGAAGCGAACAGATTAGAAAAAAGACTGTTATGGACACCTGTGTCCTACCGACTCTCACATACGGCTGCCAAACATAGCTGTACAGCACCAAAATAAAAGCTAAACTAGCGACCTGTCAGAAAGCGATGGAAAGAAGTATAATGAAAATAAGAAAAGTTCTAAAGATAAGAAGCGAAGATTAGAAAAAAGACAAAGTTAATAGATGCTCTCAAGTATGCTCTAACACAAAAGTGGCGTTGGGCGGGACATCTAGCCAGATTCACGGACAAGAGATGGAAACTTAAAACAACAACATGGGAAGGACCAGTGGGCAAAAGAAGAAGAGGCCGTCCAAGGAACAGATGGAGCGACAAAAAATAATAGTAACAGCAGGAAAAGAATGCGGCAAGCTGGAGGAGGCCTATACCCAGAATGGGGTACCAATAACTTTATGGAATATATATATAATAGTTTTAAGAAAAACAGATTTTGTAAGTTGTTGGTAATAAAAAATGGTTCATTATTTGTTATTAAAACCAACCCAGTGATCACTATCGGCACATGGAAGAGGTCCCGCGTGACCTTTTAAAAAACCTCCCCGGAACCGACTCCGTACAACGAACGCCTGTTAGGGCATATCCCTGGGGAGTTTTTAAAGGAGTTTTCCCTGAGCCTCGCTATGCACGGCAGCAAGTGAGCACTGGGCGACCGTCTTTCCTGGGATCACTTGGTGGTCGGACAGAGCACACTGAACGCCAGCGACCCCGGAGTCCCGCCTTTTGTATTTAATTTTTGATTTCAAGTCTGGCAACACAGCACAAGTAGAGGAAAAATTCGTTATTATCAAATTCCTTGCGATTACAGACCATTTGCGGACCGTGACGTATATCGATACTAGGCAGAACATTTTTTCAACTACAAAGCAAAAAACTTTTCGTTAGAAAATAAAATAAAATAGCGATGGTACGGAACCTTTCGTGTGCGAGTTTGAATCTCATTTAACCGGTTTTTTATCAATCACAACTCAAAGGCTGGCAGAAATTTGGAATTACTGGAACTTACAGGTATACTGTAGTTTTGGATGGATTAAAACATTGGGGTACCTTTAGATCGTTGTCTTGGGATCACTTTCGACATTCACGCGGGCGATTCCGCTGGCCAAAGTGTACCAACTTCTGCAAAATTTGACGAATAGTGCTGTTAAGGTGCTATTAACTGCAAACGACCTTGAGTGGTTAGCTTGCGTGTTCTGTGCTGAGCTCACGTAACGCGACGTACATCCACCCAGTAATAGGGCTCGCCCACTAAGGAGCGATGTCCGAAATTAGACGCATTTTAATTTATTATACATAAAACAACAGGTATTATACTAAAATACGTATACTAAAATACAAATATTTAAAATAATGATCTTTGAAATGGTGATGGCTTCATAAAAATACGCTTTATAGTTTTAGCGTGATTCTTAATTTTTATCCGCGTTAGACATAACTTTATAAATTAATTACACTATGTTACAAAAATATAATTTCAAATATTCACATATCAAATTACGAAAGAAATTGTCTTAAGTAACACATATTTTTTTCAAAGAAATAAAACTAGTCGTTTAGACGTGATGTTCAATTAAAAACCATTAAAAGTCGTATAACTGCGCCTTAAGTGGGGTATCAAAATAAAGGGTTCGAGGAGGCGATTCCATAATTATAACTCACTATAATGTAGAAAGTAAAAAAAAAAATTAAAAAAAAACCTGACTGTAAAAAACAACTAAAAAGATCCAAACAAGTCACTATCCAAGCAGTCTAATGCAGTTAGTGGCATGAAATCGATAATTGAACTAAAATAATTGCCACCAACTGCATCAGACTCTAAAACAAATGTTTATCAACTCTAAATATAGCAGCATAAGGCAGCCTAAATAATTTATTGTGCATAATAGTATAAATAAATTCAACTGTCGTGCAAATATCAGGGTCAATCGGAAGTCCGGAAGTATGCAGTGGATCTAACCTTAGAAAACCGGTATCCCAACTTGATTTAGTTGTAACAACACTGTGGCACATAAATATATTAACATTTCCTTATTGTATATATTTATGTATTTTAGAGGAGCTCGTGGCTAAAGTAATAACAGCCGCACGGGTCGATCCATCAGATTAAGCTACGCTTGCCGGGGTTGGTTCATGGATGGGTGACCATCTTTGCAAACCGAGACTCCTCCGTGCCTCGGAAAGCACGTTAAGCTGTTAGTCCCGTCTCTCAATCGTGGATCTTTGGCAGTCGTTACGGGTCTTCAGAACCCCCAAAGTCTGACAACCAGTCTTAACCAAGGGATATTGTATTACTCAGTAACTGGGTTGTGGAGGTCAGATAGGCAGTCGCTCCATGTAAAATACTGGTATTCGGCTGCATTCGGTTAGACCGTTAGTTAGGTAGTTTTATTATATTTTTGTTATTATCTCAGCGAGCCCTTTATTTCGATACCCCACATGACTATTTGACAAATAAAAAAAATACGGTCGAATTGAGAACATCCTCCTTTTTTTGAAGTCTGTTAAAAAAATACGGCGTCACCTGACGCCGGCCGCCATCTTGTTTCTTTTTCTAAATTTATATAGCGTAATATGTAACTTCGGAACTCAAAAAATCGAATGATACTTTATTTGTTGAAATCCAAGCAGCCGTTTAGGCTACAGCAGGAAGAATAGACAAAATGACAGATTGTAGAAAGATTTCTGCCGTCCTAAGCATGGCGATGTTAAAAATATAGAGAAGAAATATTTCTATTCTTCAGTCTACATGCTCCGGCAGAAAAGTTAGATAAAAAGAACTTCGTCTATTCTTGGTAGAATAGAGATAGAATTGGTCATGCTACACCTGCACGTGTAGCATGACCCATTCTTTTAACCAAATCTTTCTGCCCGAGCATCATGCTTTACATTGTGAAATTTTGTCGGCTGAAAAATAGAAACATTTCTTCTCTTCAGTTTTAACATCGCCATGCACGGTAGAAATCTTTCTACAATCTGTCATTTCGTCTATTCTTCCGTCGACAAAACCCGTTTCTATGGTGGTCTTGCTACGCGTGCAGGGCGTGCCAAAGAAATAGATATACATACATACGTACTATGTATGTATGTCTATTTATTATACTCGCACAGCTGAAGTAATTTTCCAGATACATACACTCACTCACGTGTCCGTCTGTCCGGCGTCCGTCACAAAATTTTATGCCGAAGATTTTTTAAACTTTCCATTGACCTATGAACTTGAAATTTGGTAATAATGTATTACGTATATTTTACTAACAAATACAAATACATTGCCTCATTTGGTACGGAAACTTAAACATGCGAAGTCCGACACGCACTTGTCCAGTTTTTTCATATTACATTATTTCAGAAGTCAAGCATAAATCTCCCTAAGCCAGCAACTTAAGGCTCTACCACCGGCCAAGTGGCCCCGTTGAATAAAAAATCGTAGCATAGCATAGAAAATAAATATTAAAGAATCCTGCGTTGCGTTTGTTACAAAGAGGATAAAGTATTTTTACGTTGTTAGAACAGGATTCAAAATGTTTCGTATCCAAAGTAGTAAGCAGAAGTACCAAAACTATGTGAATGAGTACGTTAGAGGTATTTTAAAATAGGCGCCAGTAACAGAAAAGTTGAAAAGGAGCCGCTTATCTTGGTATGGTCATGTGAAGAGGAGGGATGAAACACATGTAACTAAAAGAGTAATGAATATAAATGTAAAAAGATGGATGGGTTGTGTGAGGAGTGATATGAAAGAAAAGGGAGATCGTGATAGCGTGACGTGAAAAAAAAGTGTTGCGCCGACCCCAAGTAACATGGGATAAGGGCAGGAGATGGTGATTCAATGAGGGCGCCACTTGGCCGGTAGTAGACCCTTAACAAAAAAAAATCCCGACAACTAAAACCTAGATAAGACAACACAGTCGCACCCTTTTTGCGACGTAAACAATCATATCTCGCAAAACGATGTTATCAAACTGCCAAGCCGTCTCCTCCACCTACACTGCAAGACATGTTTACGTACAATACTTTCTTTTGCGACCATCTCATCTGCACCTAAAAAACATGCCCCGTACTCATTGTTAAAAAATAATAGTTTATCTGATTAATTTCGTTGCGGGTGCCAAGACAGTTTAATCGTTTTTCCAGGACTCGACGAGCTGCATTGCCTCGGGGTTTTTCTGGTGGTCGCCACTGTTGGTTCTGGCTTTCAGGAGTTGCAATGGTTGGGAATAGTGTAGCGGTGTTGTCCCAAAAAAAAACCGGTCAAGTGCGTATCGAATGTCGTATAGGGTTCCGGACCACCAACGTAGTCGCGGGCCTGCGGACGGTGAGTAATGGGCAGCTCGCCGTCCGGTCAGCACCAGGCCCGAGAGTCGACCGCGACGGCGCGTAGTATTACACGCGCGCCTCAAAGAGATGTCAGCCACCACTGACGGAGCCCATCATGGCCGATGCCTGCATGGCAAAGGGTCGCGAATAAATTCGTAACAGAGTTACGGCGCCCCTGGGCACTCAGGCAAGGAAGGAACAGGGGTGGGTTTTAGTCAGTAAAAGTCTGACACGCCCTCCCGCTCCACTCAGAGCGAGAGAAGTCATAGGATGATATCCCACCCCAAAAAAAAAAATTGGTATTTGTTAATAACGTAATAATAAATATTCTCACCAAACTAGTTCATAGGTCAATGGGAAAGTTAAAAAATTCTTCGGAATAAAATTTTGTGAAAGACGACGGACAGACAGATAAACGGACAGACGGATTCGTGAGTGACAGGCTCCGTTTGGACCCTCCGGGTACGGAACCCTAAAAACGACGAAGCACTTTGAGAAAAATAAGTAATTTCGGAAGTCGGTGTTTGCTTCTTTTTTTTTTATTTAAACCATGAGCAAACACAACGTAAAAACAAAAAGCTATCACGGAATCACCTGATCCAAAACTTATGATAAGGGGCTTATGTTCCTAAATCATTCGTGAACCACGACTCGACCTGTCCTTATCACCACGTGAACAATACGTGCTATCACTATGCCAGACACTGCTATCTTATCTGTGGCGGGAAACATATGATTCGACAGACAGTTTTTGTCTCATTGTCTGTATTTTGTTTCGTTTTTTCTATGGTGTTGGTTCAAGGTTATTTTGTTAGGGCATAGAAAAATAACTATTTCAACCGCTACACTATTACTTCGTTTTCCCTTAGCGTTTTTTCTTTTTGCTCGGCTCTCAGACTTGGGCTATCAAAAGAGACTTTTTAACACACGGCAGAAGACATTGTTGCTATCGCGTATAGAATCATTCTTGTAAGTGAGCGTCGGAGTTGCATAGTTTAATTTCGCAAAGCCCGTTCCATCAACGGACCACAAGACGTACGGCGACCGTACACGGTGAACATCCTATCCACACGCACAAAACGTTTTGAGAACACATTCATTGTGTGACAATCGTGACGTTGTATTCTTTAATATTTATTTTCTATGCTATGCTACGATTTTTTATTAAATGAGGGCGCCACTTGGCGGGTAGTAGCCCCTTAAGGCGCAGTTATTTGGCAACGACCTTGAGTAGTTAGCTTGCGTGTTCTGTGCTGAGCTCACGCAAAGCGTCGTACGTCCACCCAGTAATATGACTCGCACCCATCAAGGAGCGCTTTCTCAAATTAGAAGCATAATTAATTTATTATACATAAAACAACAAGTATTATACTAAATCCCGTATACTAAAAGATAAATATTTAAATTATCTTTAAAACAATGAAAGTTTCATGAAAATACGCTTAATAGATTTTTCGTGATCTTTAATTTTTTATCCGCGATAGACATAACTTTACAAATTAATTACACTATGTTATGAATTAATAATTCCAAATATTCACATATCGAATTACAAAGAAAATTGTCTAGAGTAAAAGATATTTTTTTTAAAAGAAATATACGTAGTCGTGTAGACGTGATGTTCAATTTAAAATCATTAAAAGTTGTATAATTGCACCTTAAGAGGAAAAATACTATCCTAGCCTGCGGACGGCGAGTAATGGGTAGCTCGCCGTCCGATCAGCACCAGGCCCGAGTCGACGGCGCGTAGTGTTCCACGCGCGCCTCAAAGAGTTGTCAGCAAAAAAGAGACGGGGCCCATCATGGCCGATGCCTGAGGATTAATTCGAAATAGAGTTACCTCGCCCGTGGGCACTCAGGGCAGGAAGGAACAGGGGTGGGTTTTAGTCAGTAAGAGTCTGACACGCCCTCCCGCTCCACCCAGAGCGGGAGAAGTCATTGGATGATTTCCCACCTCAGAAAGAGGAAAAATACTAAATTCTGCAACACTGAAATCTGGAACAGATAACCCAAATCCCACAGCTTGACACTTGACCTCGTTCAAAGATAAACTTCCATTGAGACACGATACCTATAAATAATAGAAATAAAACAAAAATAACTGAGAATCGTTTCATGTGTGAATTGAATGATTTGTTTTATCTGCTGTGTTGTCAAAGGTTATCGACAAAACTGTATTTAGTTATATTTCTAGTTTAAATATTCGCGTGTGGGTGTTTGCCTGTCACAGATACCTAGTAGTCAGAGCTTTCAGAGCCACGTTTTGATTTCCAGTACTTTGCTAGCTCACACTGGCTTTGACAGAAGGTTTCAAATCACCTAAAGGGCAACGGAGAGGGCTATGGTCAGAGTTTCTTTGCGTGATCGAATCAAAGATGAAGATATCCCCAGGAGAACCAAGGTTACCGACATAGCCCGAAGAATCGACAAACTTAAGTGGCGGTGGGCAGGGTACATTGCTCACAGAACAGTTAATCGATGGGGCCGAAAAGTTCTGAAGTGGTGACCGCGTACTACAAAACGCAGCGCCGGAAGGCCCACAAGGTGGACCGATGATATGGTGAGGGTCGCGAGTATGCAATGGATGCGAGACGCACATGACCGGACATTGTGGCGACATTTAGAGGAGGCCTATATCCAGCAGTGGGCGTCTTTCGACTAGAATGATGATAACTTTGCCAGCGACTTTGCTTCGAGATCCCTCCGTGCCTTAAAAAAGCTCATCAAGCCAAAACCAACGTCCGTGGTCGAAGGATCAACGCCCTGGCGCTCCTTTGTAGATCTTTGACAGTCGTTACAAAGAGTCTGAAGCCTGAAGGTCTGACAACCAGTCTTACCTAAGGGTTTTGTGTTACGCAATAACTGGGATGTGGCTGTGGAGGTCAAATAGGCCAGCGGTTTCCAATTTCTTTACAACCCTACCGTAGGATTCTGCGGACCACCATTAGAGAACCGCTGAGATAGGCAGGCGCGTCATGGAAACTACTGGTATTCAACTGCATCCGTTTAAACTGGAAGAAAACCCCGAAAAGAAAAAGGCAGATTGATTTGACTTTGCCAGCTTTCTGGTCCTCTCTTGATAACCCTCATCTAATAATACTATTTACAGGCACGCGTTTGACCGCTATCTCACCTGAAGGTGAGCGAAGATGAAGCACGCTTGCCTAGAAGTATCCTCATAGTTAAGTAGGTTATAGCTATCAGGAAATACAGACTCCAGCAGGGAATTCCACTCCCTAGCTGTATAACGCACAATGAATGTGTTCTCAAAACGTTTTGTGCATGTCCACCATGTACGCATCGCCGTATGTCTTGTAGTCCGATGATGGAACGGACTTGGCGGAGTAAAATTATGCAATTCTGTCGCTCACTCCTCAAAATGCAACCGATAGAAAACCGATAGGCTAGCAACTCGGCGTCGATGCTCAAGACTGAAGCTTCGACTCGACGAGCCTATCATTGCCGATGATCCTCTTCGCACTTTTCTCAATAGACTCAAGGGTATCAAGCTGGTACCTGGCAGATCCGTCTCAAAGATGAGAGCAGTACTCCATACACGATCAAACTTACGCTTGGTAAAGTTTGAGCAGCTGTTCCGTTGTGAAGTATATATTTGTTCTGCGAGCAATGTGCGCTGCCCACTGCCACTTCAGTTTGGCGATTCTCCGGGCTATGTCGGTAACCTTGGTTCTCTTGCGGATATCACAATCTCCTCATGAACATCAGCATTTATATAATTTATCTGCGAGTTTCCATATCCCTACGGAAGCAATTTTAAGGGCAGAAGTTACAGTTACAATGAATACGGTTAGATAAGTAATCATATCAGCCCGGTAACATCCTGCTAGCCTGCTAGAGCTATCATACTCGTAGACCGAGTCCGGATATGGGTCCAAGCCCCGAATCTCTACATAGTATAAAACAAACTTGTTCTCCGCATCTGTCTAGTTCTCTGCTAACTCCTAAACCACGCAACGAATTTTAATGCGGTTTTCATTAACAGAGAGAGAGGCTAACGAGAAAGGTTTTTGTGTTTCATTTGTATCCGAGCCGGGATGTGTCGCTAGTATTTAACACGAAAATATTAACATTAGACCGCTTTTTGTGGCTAGTAGCTACTTATATGTCAAAGATATCTGTGTCTGTTTTGCTGCTAATTTTTGTGTATAATTTGTACCCGTGCAGAGCTGAGGCGAGTCGCTAGTATGTAACAAGAAAATATTAACATTCTAGACCGATTTTTGTGGCTAGTTTCTACGTATATGTCAAAGATATCTGTGTCCGCTTTGCTGCTAATTTTTGTGTATAATTTGTACCCGTGCAGAGCCGAGGCGAGTCGCTAGTATATAACAAGAAAATATTAACATTCTAGACCGATTTTTGTGGCTAGTTTCTACTTAGATGTCAAAGATATCTGTGTCCGCTTTGCTGCTAATTTTTGTGTATAATTTGTACCCGTGCAGAGCCGAGGCGAGTCGCTAGTATATAACAAGAAAATATTAACATTCTAGACCGATTTTTGTGGCTAGTTTCTACTTAGATGTCAAAGATATCTGTGTCCGCTTTGCTGCTAATTTTTGTGTATAATTTGTACCCGTGCAGAGCCGAGGCGAGTCGCTAGTATATAACAAGAAAATATTAACATTCTAGACCGATTTTTGTGGCTAGTTTCTACTTAGATGTCAAAGATATCTGTGTTCTTCTTGCTGCTAATTCTACTTATAACGATCACAGTATGGAAGCTTTTATTTAAGGCGTTATGAACTGCCAATGACCTTGAGTGGTTAGCAAGCGTGTTCTGTGCTGAGCTCACGTAACGCGTCGTACGTCCACCCAGTAATAGGACTCGTCCATCAAAGAGCGCTGTCCGAAATTTGACGCATTATTAATTTATTACACATGAAAGAACAGGTATTAAACTAAAACACTTAGACTAAATTATAAATAATTAAATGATCTTTAAAATGGTGAATGTTTCATAAAATACGCATTATAGTTTTAGCGTGATTCTCAATTTTTTATTCGCGTTAGACATAACTTTACAAATTAATTACATTATGTTGTAAAAGTATAATTTCAAATATTCTGAGAAAAAATTACGACGGAAATTGTCTAGAGTAACAAATTATATATTTTTTTAAAGAAATGAGGCTAGTCGTTTAGACGTGATGTTCAATTAAAAACCATTATACAACAAAAGTCGTAAAACTGCGCCTTAACTTGCAATATTCGTATGTAAGTTGTCCTCTTCAAAATTTGCGAACCAATTTTCGACCTTGTTGGTTTCGGATAGAGCTGAAATTTGACCTACCTACTTATCGACGGTGAAGTGCCAATACCTTCTAACTGACATTTTTCGGAATAATTAGTTTTTAATCACTTTGAAGTTAAGTGCGTTTTTCGCATGTATTAGTGAAATCTCCTAAGTGTATTTCTAGTTGAAACTGAACTAAATTAAATTGAGGAAATACCTCCTAAATAAACCAACGTGTCTGTTTTATGGCATTACCACTCCATAATACAACATAATAATTAAAGCGTATGTTATTATTTTTCTTGATAAAGAAATAAGTAATTAATTTTCAGCTTCTCAAGAGATTAATCGTTTTTTTCGAATCTCGTTAATTCTTGATTTCGTCAGTTAGGAGTTATTGGCACTTCGCCGTCGTTATGTAAGTCCGGCCAATGCAATATTATGTCGAGGATGATTGCGCTGGGATGTAGGGACTGGAATTCCCTGATAGCAAATGGTAGGACTGATGAATGTGTTGTTATTGTGATTACTTTCCTTAGCACTATGAAAAAATAAATAAAAATAAAAGTATCTTGTTCTTTCTGAATTTTTGCGGTCGGGTTTTTTGACACAAGTAATTTTATTTTTCTTACCTTTTAGTGAGTTACATTTTTGGAATCATTTCCTCGAGCTCTTTATTTTGATATCCCACGTGACTTAATCTAAAAAAAATACGCCGTCACTTACGTTACGGTGGCTGCCATCTTGTTGTTTATATAGCCTATGTCATTCGGCAATCAAGACGATTCTTATGATACCTCATTTCTTAAAATCCATCCAACCATTTAGTCTACAGGGCGTTCCAAAAAATAGACATACAAACATACATACTCTCGGAAAATCATCATCCTATTTCTGGAGCATCATCATCATCAACCTTTTAATGTCCCCACTGCTGGGGCACAGGCCTCCTCTCTGTGAGAGGGTGTGAGCCGTAGTCCTCCACGCGGGCCCAATGCGGGTTGGTGGATGTCACATGTCTTCGGATTTTTAGTTCTAAGGACATGCCGGTTTCCTCACGATGTTTTTTTTCACCGTTTTTGAGTATTCATTAATTTTATCAGACTTCTGGGGCTGTTTGGTAAAAAGAACATGTACAGTCACGAGCGAAAATATGTACAAAAGCAAACTTTATTTGTAAGCTCGAGTATCTTAAAACCGTCCATTTAAGGTAGAGGCACCAGGGTAGCCCGCGAAATTGAAATTTTCTTACGTTTTTTGCAATTTGCAAGTCAGTGTCAGGATTTATGTTGGTCAAAATTTGATTCGCGGCCGTAGCAAGTACGTATTTACACAACTGTAATCATTACAATCATCAATACAACTCTCTCATTTAGAATTGATGCCAAATGTAAGAATTTCATGAAATCATGACATTTGGCATCAGTTCTAACTGAATGAGTTGTATTGATGATTTTAACCATTATAGTCCCGATGACAACCCGGGTTGTCATCGGGCTTCTTCGACAACCCGGGTTTGTCCGCGAATCTTAAGAGGTAGGAGGCTGGTTTTTTTTTTGTTTTTAAACTCAGTTGAGTTTCGGATCCTAAGAGGTTAAATTTTTTTCCAAGCAAACGTTAACCTTGGGTTGTCGAAGAAGCCCGGTGACAGCCCGGGTTGTCATCGGGACTATAAAGGTTAATGATTACAGTTGTGTAAATACGTACTTGCTACCGCCGCGAATCAAATTTTGACCAACATAAACCTGACACTGACTTGCAAATTGCAAAAAACGTAAGAAAATTTCAATTTCGCGGGCTATCCTGGTGCCTCCACCTTAAATGGACGGTTTTAAGATACTTGAGCTTACAAATAAAGTTTGCTTGTGTACATACTTTGGGCTCGAGACTGTACCTGCAGGTTATCACGCAATAAGATAAATGTAACACATAGGTTGATAACTCGATAACTAAAAAAAAATGTGTGACTGAATTTCACAGACAGATTATGACGTCCTTATCATTATATCGATAAGTTTGTTATTAAAATACATGTGCGAAAAACGTAGCCAAGATACGTCAAATGACGATAGCGTTTTGTCAATAATACGTATGTAGTCGGTACTGACCATTACCAAACCCACAGACGTGACGTGGGTGATGCTGAACATGGGTACACGCTAAATATGTTAAAAATAATTTATAATCTGTTGTGAAATGGGGCGTGCTATAAAAATATGTGTCACTGTTTTGTCGTTTTCAGAAATATAGATTGTGAATCATGTTTTTATCAGTTGACACAGAAAAGATGGATGAATAGTGTGGGAAAATGAGAGGATGTGAATGATACCGTTGAGGTAGACAGGAGAGAAAGGAAAAAGACGACGAAGGGGAGTATGCTGATGATGAGAGTCTAAATAATCAACCAGTCACACCATAAATTCGAAAGTGAGTTACCGCGCCCCTGGGCATTTAGGACAGGGAAGGAACAGGGGTGGGTTTTAGCCAGTAAGAGTCCGACACGCCCTTCCACTCCACCCTAGAGTGGGAGATGTTATTAGATGATTTCCCACCCCACAAAAAAAAAAAAAATAGGAGTATAACCTTAACAACTTTTTTACAAAAAATAGAACCGACTTCCAAAAAAGTGCAAAATAACTTTAATTTCGGAAGGCGGTGTTTCTGGTTTTGTGTCTTCGTTTTTGACACCGACAATTTTGCACGTTTTTTGGAAGTCGGTTCTATTTTTTGTAAAAAAGTTTTTTTTTTCGCTTTTTTTGTTGTGGTTCCCCATTAAATTGTGTTAACACTACATACGAGTAGAATACGATCGCAGCAATTGCAGTTGATATGCTGTCATTTTTTGAAGAGTTCCGTTGTCTGTCTCCGAAACTCATCCAGCCCTTTCGAACAAAAAAGAATTTTGCAAATCCGTCTAAATATGACGGAGTTCTGACCAAACATACGTAAAAAAAAATACAAACAAATTTGGAAGTCGATTAAAAAGTGTCCAACTGAAGGTTTGGTTTTGTCCAGTATCGGCCCAAAAATATGATTACGGGCTGGAGTTTCAGTTTCAGGAAAAGAGTGGTATTCGGCTCCACCAAAACTAGCGTCTTTGAGCTCAAGGTTGTGATAGAGAACTGAAAACTGACTGTCTAGTTCATCTATGTGTGTAATCAACGTTTCACAAATTTACTTAAGACCTACCAAAAACGGCCGTTTTTGACACTTTTGCTTACTACTTTGGATACATTATGAGTCCTGTTTTAACAACGTAAAAATATTTTATCCTCTTTGTAACAAACGTGACGTTGGATTCTTTAATATTTATTTTCTATACTATGCTACGATTTTATACTCAATGAGGGCGCCACTTGGCCGGTACGGGCCTTGTTAGGGTAAATTTTTCAATGGACTAATATTTATGTGTTAGACATTTTTGTTTAAGTTTTTTCTCTCTTATACACCAAACATTATGGAGAAAAATGGAAATTCCATTATAAATACATAGATAATACCATAATAAAATAACAAAAATAATTAAAAATAATTTATGAATAAGAAGAATATTTTAATAATAATATAAGAATTTCATAATAATTACTTACAATTATTATACATATATACACAATATTATACATACACCCAATTAAACACAACTAGATAATAATTTATATTGCTTATATAACTACTTAACTCTCCTTTTTATGTATGTTATAAAGTATTGAGTATCTATATATTTTTTTTAATTTGGCTTTTTGCCTGTTACCACGTAAGTTTAGATTTTGGCTAAAAACTGTGTTTCAATCGGACTCTAGTTATCAAGCAACACTGAGATGTCGATGTAAAATAGGCAGTCGCTCCATGTTAAATACTGGAACCTATTCAGCTGCATATGGTGAGACTGGAAGACGACCCCAACATAGTTGGTCTCCTGCATCTTTTCGTGTAGACACTTATTTAATCAAATTAAAGAGGAGCTCATGGTTAGAGTAAGCCGCACGGGTCGATCTATCAGGCTAAGCTACGTCGTCAGAAACCCAAAAGTCTGACAACCAGTCTTACCAAGGTGTATGGTATTACCCAGTAACTGGGTTGTGGAGGTCAAATAGGCAGTCGCTCCATGTAAAATACTGGTATTCAGCTGCATCCGGTTAGACTGTAAGCCGACCCCAAGATAATTGTGAAAAGGCGCGGGTAGATTGAATCTATATCTCTGCCAAATTTCATCCAAATTCATTCAGCCGTTCTGGCGTGACATAGTAACAAACATCCATCCATCCAAATTATTGCATTTTTAATATTAGTAGGAAATAGGATAGGATACGATGTCATTTTGAAAACATTTAAAACTTTCCACTCATTGGCTGCTTATCTAAACGCCTGTTTCTGCATCCATCTATTAAAAAAAAAAACCGGCCAAGTGCGAGTCGGACTCGCGCACGAAGGGTTCCGTACCATTATCTATAAAAACGGAAAAAAAATCACGTTTGTTGAATGAGAGCCCCCTAAAATATTTATTGGAACGAAGTTCCTTATCGCGCGTTGTGAAAGGGGGCTAGACGGAAAAAATTCTTAGGAAAAGTTGTCACGACACTTTTTGCTATAGTAAAAAAAATAAAATTTTATTACAATTACTTTTGTTATAGTTGTTGTTATTGCTAAAGAGTTGAGTTGAGTTGAGTTGAGCTGAGCTGAGCTGAGCTGAGCTGAGCTGAGCTGAGCTGAGCTTAGCTGATCTGAGCTGAGCTGCGATGAGATGAGATGAGATGAGATGATGAAGTATAACTTCTTACGTGCGTGCGTGCGTTGTTAATAATAAAAAAAAAAATATTATAAATTAAAAAAAATAAAATTATATTACAATTCCTTCACTAATTAATCGAAAGGAACTTCGTTCCATCCGGGTGTCCCTTGACACCTCTCAAGTTTTTTATTTTATTCTGTTTTTTTAGTATTTGTTCTTATAACGGCAACAGAAATACATCATTTGTGAAAATTTCATCTGTCTAACTATCACGTTTCATGAGATACAGCCTGGTGACAGGCGGACGGACAGCGGAGTCTTAGTAATAGGGTCCCGTTTTACCCTTTGGGTACAGAACCCTTAAAACGATTACTTACTATCCACTTCTATCCGGTATTTTGATAGCAACTTGATAAGAAGACTACTTGGAAACAACTCGTCACCAAACTTTTTGATAATACGGCGAAAGATAAGCCGTTATCGCCTTAGAAATCGTTTTAAGGTGACTATAACAGCCTATAGTTGCCTTTTTGGTGATATCAATGTTATGTCAATATAATAAATGAATGAATGTGCCGATGGAGTGAAGCTTGACTGAATCACCATTCAAGCTAAGGTTGGGCTTACTCGTGAAGGCGATCAGCGGTGGCGACCTCTCACGTCCGGTCCTGGTCCAGTCCATGGTACGGAGCGAGAGGGTATGGGAAGCGGTCACCTCCTTCTGCGAATCAGTAATGCAAGCAAATGAGGAGGCACGCCCCCGGCCGCCGCAGCAGAAGCCCTGGGCGTCGCAGGGTCAATGGGAAGTTCATGGTCAATGGAAGTTAAAAAAATTCATTTTATATTATTTTTGTGACAGACAGACGTACACGTGAGTGACAGCAATAGGGCTCCATTTGGACCCTTCGGGTACGGAACCCTAAAAAAATTGAGTCAAATACCCTCATCATCAGCCTTATATTGTCCCCACTGCTGGGGCACAGGCCTCCTCTCTGTGAGAGGGTGTGGGCCATAATCCACCACGCGGGTCCAATGCGGATTGGTGGATGTCACATGTCTTCGATTTTTTTTTTGGTTCTAGGACATGCCGGTTTCCTCACGATGTTTTCCTTCACCGTTTTGAGAGCAGTGGCGATGAAATAACTTACACAAAGTAAAGCGCCTGCCTGGGTTTGAACTCACGACCTACAACTTCTGAGTCGCGGCCGATACCACTGGGCCACCACTGCTCCTCTGGGCCACCACTGCTCCTACTGGGCCACCACTGCTCCTCTGGGCCACCACTGCTCCTACTGGGCCACCACTGCTCCTACTGGGCCACCACTGCTCCTCCTGGGCCACCACTGCTCCTCTGGGCCACCACTCCTCCTGCTGGGCCACCACTGCTCCTATTGGGCCACCACAGCTCCCACTGGGCCACCACTGCTCCTGCTGGGCCACCACAGCTCCCACTGGGCCACCACTGCTCCTGCTGGGCCACCACTGCTCCTACTGGGCCACCACTGCTCAAATGTTCTGCTGTGTATTTTCAAATACCCTATTGGCACAGAAACACCCATTTGTACACTAAGTGCACAAAAAAACTGCCAACAGACAACATATTTGGCAACCAGCAAAATCTTGTAAGAGGATGTGACAATATTATTTACATAACTCTACCAGTCTACACGAGGCATTGTACGACTTGGCATAAACATTACCTACTCATTTTAAAAATACTTAAGGAAACATAGTAACTTTGAAAGGGTGTGTCGCATTTTTTGCAGTCTAAAAGAAAGATTAAGGAATCTATATTTAGACGCCCCTATTATTTACGTGAGGCATTTAGAGGGGGGGGGGAAGAACTGCATCTCACACAATCTCTCGCGGACGAGAGGGGGCGGTCAAAATACAATAAAATTTAACAAATATGTAACCCACACCGTTATCCACAAATTAACAAATGAATAAAAAGAAGGTTAAAAACAGACGCAGATCATTAAAATTAAATCTTAATAAACAGTTTGAACCCAAGAAAACTGTGTTAAATTGAGTAAAACTGAATTAGTCCTAAATAAAAATAGGTTGTAAAATTTCTATTTGGGCGAAGCTGAGCCGAGTCGCTAGTCATAACTAAAGAGACGTGAATCAAATATCTGTCTACAATAGTCCAATGTTAAATTCTCACCATTCTTGGCGCCAAATTTGTCAATAGATTAGGTGGCATTTTGTCCTAGTGCCAAAGTCATGAGTTGAGTGCACATGTTCTGTAACATTGACGTAAGTTAATACCACAGAGCATGGAGCCGCCTCAGTGGCAATTGCTTCCGAACGAATTTCGATCACCGTGGCCAATAGCGGAGATTAGCCAAGTAGGTAGGAGACATCATGCCTAGGGGTAGCGGATAAATTCTTAACAGAGTTACCGCACCCCTGGGCACTCAGGCAGGGAAGGAACAGGGGTGGGTTTTAGCCAGTAAGAGTCTGACACGCCCTCCCGCTCCACCCAGAGCGGGAGATGTCATTGGATGATTTTCCACGCCACCATAAAAAAAAACACCACCATTCCTAAAGGGAAAATCCAATAGCACTAAAGAGTGCTATTGGGTTTTTTATGGGGGCGTATGGTGGCCCGTCGGTCGGACAAAGGTCCGACCGACGGGCATCGAACCCAGGATCCCACGCTCAGCAGTCTCGCTTGCAACCACTAGATCAACGAGACAACTAACTTCTCATATACAAACCAAGCGAGTCAGTGACTGTCAGTCTGTCACTGTTTCCTCATAGTAATTACGACCCATAAAAATTCTGACTTTAGGTATGACAGCCGAAACTGGTGCTCAGCAAATAAAGCGGTGCGTGGTAGACATCCCACCCACACGTACACACGTACGTATTTTGGGAACACATTCAGTAGTGCACAGCTAAGGAGTGGAATTTCCTGCCGGGGTCTGTGTTTCCTGATATTAGCAACCTTTACATTCCGTCAATGTATAGGTTATTTCTAGGCAAACGTGCTCCATTGTCGACATTATCGCTTAATATCAGGTGAGATAGTGGACAAGCGCAAGCCTAACAATATAAAAAAAGAGTGGCACTCCGGGAGTGCCGACAGAAGTGAAAATTTGAACAAAAAATACCGAACGCGCCTAAAGAAGTTTTCACTTCAATCCGCTACGCGATTCGCTACGAGTGCTACGAGTTCAATGGTTTTTTCCAATCTCAAAAATGCCCAATGCGCCTACAGAAGTGTACACTTCAAAACAAAATTTAGTTGCGTCCCAAGTCGTTGCCGATGCAGTGATTCTGTGCTCTGTGGCTGATACGTAGATGTCAATATAATTCATTCATAAATTGTCTTACAAAAGCTTGACGTGGCTTGGACGTAATAAAAACATTAGTTTATTTTTGTAAGCTGAAACTCGTGGTGGTATTTTGACTTTATGAAGAACGTGCATCCTTCTAATATTAGATATTGGGATATATAAATTCTAAAGTGTGGCTGCCTGGCTGGATGTTTGTTACTCAATCACGCCAGAACGGCTGAAGGGATCTGAATGAAATATGGCACAGATATAGAGACATTATTGGTCGTCTCAGGTGCCCTCCGACAAAAAATATATGCTGTCATAACTGAGAAAAAATGTCAAACTGACATTTGAATCCGGTTTGTCGTATGCGGGCGGGGCTTGACGGATGGTACGTTTGACGAATGGCGAGCTTCAGAGGTTAAAGTAGAAAAATGACCATTCCCCCTCCCCCCCCCCATTATTTCTGAAACCACTGTGCCTAAAATTTTGAAAAAAATACAGAAAGTAGTTCTTTCCTTATAGATTACAGGAAAACTATAAGGTGGAGGCAGTTTAAAAAAACCTGAAAAAGATATGCGCGCGAGTCCGACTCGCTCCTGAGCCTTTAGACAAAATACTTTTCTGTTAAAGTTAACGCTAACGCTTCGTGCAAAATGTATGGCAAAGACATTACTGGGCGTGAGTCACGTGACAGTTCTCTGTCTAACGCTTCGTGCAAAACGTCGTTGCCATACATTTTGCACGAAGCGTTAGCGTTAACGTTAACAGAATAGTATTTTGGCTAAGGGAGCTGGCCAGTTTTTTTTTTAAGCACCCGTCATCACATGGCGTTGCGTGTTTCCTCTGACGTGGGTTTTCAGAGACCTTTTTTAACTTTTTATTAGGCCAGCCGTTTTAGATCTCTCTCTTTGAAGAGGAGCATATAACATAAGTACTATAGAGGTTTATTATAAGTAAAATCAACCTTATAACGTTCTCACTGTTGGGACTCAGGCCTCCAGAGTGGAACTCTCTACCTGCGGCCATGTTTCCGAACGCATACAACCCTAATCTCTTCAAAGTTAGAGTGAACAGGCTTCTTCTGGGTAAGCTCGCTCCATCGTCGACTCTGTCTCGGTCGCATCTGAACTAGACTAGAGTCAAGACCTAACCCATCTCTAATAAAAAAAAAATACAAAGTAAAGCGCCTGCCTGGGTTTGAACCCACGACATAGGTACACCGTTATCACTAGGCCGAAGAAAAGGTCATCTTGTTTTAAAAGCTCAAATCAAAAATGCATTCCGTCATATCTATGCTCTGTAGCGCACAGATATGACGGAAGGCATAGATAGGGCTTTATAGGTATATATAGCGCATTAGTACCAACCAGCAGCCATCTGTCCGTCGTCTGTCAAACAGGTTTTACAGCCAAACGGTTTTCACATTATAAGCATTTTGTTGACCCAAAGCCATACAAATACTCAAAAATACATTTGGTACGGAACCTTAAATGTGCAAAGTTCGACACGCACTTGTCCGGTTTCTTTAACACGCTTTTATTAAATTCACCTGTAACTAATTTTGAAAAAAAAAACTTAAAATTTTTGACGCAATTCCCAGTTTCCGATTGAGCTGAAATTTTGTACACGTTTCAGTTTGGATGACAATGCATGGTTAGCTAAGTGACGTCATTGTAAATCCAATATGGCGGACAATTTTTTATGCATTCGCATTATATGGGTTCATAAATCAAAGGGATTGTTGGAAAAAAAAAAAAACAAAAAATAAAAGACGTCACAGTAATCGTGTTTTTATTAGTTTTTTAAACTATAATATTATTTTATTCCCTTAACAAATTCAAAGTTTATTTTCGAGTCTCATAACCAAATAATGTTATGAAATAAATATAAAAAAGCCTTATATTTTCCAAGTTTTACCATAAGTATTAATAATTATTAATTAAAATCGTTTAAGTTATTTGAGAGAACCCCTGAGGTGAAGGCCTTCTCCCGAGGGGGCCATCTTTCTCGGTCTTTCGCTATCTCTCACAACCAAATATGTACTGGTAAATCTTCGCACGCGTAACAGTTATTTACTAACGTGATCATCCCTTTGGAAAGGTATTAAATTTAGACCAGATTAAATAGATATAATACGTGCGTGTGATAAAAATGTCTACCACGAGTTGTGCGCGTGATCAGGTCGTGGTGCTTGCCTGTATTTGTTTGCATACGTATGTGAATCGCAAAGTTTGGCCTAAAAATGTCGGACGAGGAAATCTGGTTTCAAGAAATCTCAAACATTGACTCTATTCTATATTGAATATATTTGAAAAGCGTTGTTTTATATTAGGTTAAAATAAATATTTACTGATTCGTTCTTTGACCCGTATTTGCAGAAGAAAATATTATTTATATCCCAGCGAGGCTAACTTACTATTCAGCTGAATTTATCACGGATTCCGCAAGCTTTAAAGCTGGTCAAATTCAAGAAGCAAAATATCCTGTTTTTTTTTCTGAGTAATTATTTGCTTTGGAGTTTAATAACTCCCTGAGGTGTAGAGCTTCAAGAAAGCCTACCTCTATTCTGACTCTATTCTTCGTTTGATATAGATACATGAAGAGAGCAGGAGAGGGAGGAGATCAGTGGTGGTCGTGAGTTCAAACCCAGGCAGGCGCTTTACTTTGTGTAAATAAAATTATTTCATCACCACTGCTCTCAAAAACGGCGAAGGAAAACATTGTGAGGAAACCGACATGTCATAGAACTAAATAAACTTAAAACAACCGACTTCCAAAAAACAAAATACAATAAAAATTCGGAAGTCGGTGTTTGTATTTTATTTCTTCGTTATTTGACACCGACTTCCGAAACTAAAGTTATTTTTAAATTTTTAGTGAAGTCGGTTGTTTTTTTTTTTTAGTTGTTATACATCAGAACTACACACTCCAATAACATGGAACGTGAAATTTAAACATACTCTTGTAATTGGAAAAAACCAAAACGTCATCTATGTATAAGTATTTTTCGTTTTTGTTCAGTTTTTCAAAAAGCGCTGAAGCAATTTTGATAAATTTATATGGGACCACCTAGGGAGTATATTCTTTATGATAAAAAAGAATTTTGAAAATCGGCCCATAACTGACAGAGAAAACGGTCGACATACATAAAATAAAAAACTTTTTTACAACAAAAACAACCGACTTCCAAAAAAAAAATACACTAAAAATTAATAAATAACTTTAATTTCGGAAGTCGGTGTTTGTATTTTACTTCTTCGTTATTTGACACCGACTTCCGAAATTAAAGTTATTTATTACTTTTTAGTGTATTTTTTTTTTTGGAAGTGGGTTGTTTTTTTTGTAAAAAAGTTTTTTTATTTTTCACTTTTTAGTTGTTTTACCTCAGAACTAAAAACCCCAATAACATGGAACGTGAAATTTAAACATACTCTTGTAATTGGAGAAAACCAAAACGTCATCTATGTATAAGTATTTTTTGTTTTTGTTCAGTTTTTCAAGAAGCGATGAAGCAATTTTGATACAATTTATATGGGGCCACCTAGGGAGTATATTCTTTCGAATAAAAAAAGAATTTTGAAAATCGGCCCATAACTGACAGAGAAAACGGTCGAAATACATAAAAAAAAACGTACATATAGTCGAGCTCCTTTTTCGAAGTCTGTTAAAAAATTGAGTCATCAACTTTCGAAATCAAGTAGGGAATCCGACTATACATATTTATAGTGCGGAAAGTAGTATAGCCACGCAGATAAAGTTGCCGACAGAAGCTATTATTTTATATCTGCAGTCATCGTTGCTTCAGGCTTCTCGTTAGCTGTTAGCCACAAGACAGTTTTTAAACTCAAAATTCAGAGGAAGTTCCGTATCGATATCCCAAATCCACGAATAGTGATATCCAACACTGATATTCCGGTCTCAGAATAGCTTGCAGCTTACGCAATTATGTATATATACGCAGTTTCTTACTGCTGAGCTGCTGTAAGCCACTTTTAGGATTACATCAGACATATCGGAACACTAGATTACATCATGTGAACACGTCGTGTTCACGGATTCAATAGTTTACATTGCTCGTAAAAAAGCGCCATTTTGTGATTTTTTATTGCGACTAAAATAGTTAATGATTTTCCTGTTAAAATCAGTTTGTGATATAGAAATTGTTACAGTACCTACATTATACTTGACTAACAATAACAATTTTTTTTACAAAAAAATACAATCGACTTCTAAAAATTGCAAAATAACTTTAGTTTCGGAAGTCGGTGTTTGTATTTTGTTGTTTTTCGTTATTTGTCACCGAATTCCGAAATTAAAGCTATTGTGCAATTTTTAGAAGTCTGTTGTATTTTTTGTGAAAAAGCTTTTTATTTAAGTGTAGCGAAATGTGTAGAGAAATCCTCATGGATACTCTTCGTCTTGGGAGAACGTAGAGTTATGTCGGACTCCTACAGACTAAAACCCCACAGTTCCTGTTGCTACCATGAGTCAGGTATTAGCACGCCATTGCTAGTGGGCCCCATCACCCAGTGAGGCCGATCCAACGACCACACACATACACATCCATAAAAGCGCGCATGGAAACCTGTCCACCGCCTCGTCTTGGCCTGACTGCTCAGATTCAGACTCAGACCCAAATTCACCACCCGCAGGCCCGTCTTTATGGTGGCCGGAGATTTTTGAGCGCCCTTCGACTCTCAGCTGCTCTTCTGGTGCGGTCAGAGTGAGAGGTATGCTCCAATCTCCACCGCCTCCTTTGCTTGTTTGATCCTCCTCGCAAATACACCTCTGCCTACGCCTTCTAGTAATACATTCGTGAATATTCGTGATATAATGTTATGTAAGAATATTACGATAAGGACGCGGCACCTGCCATTTTCATACCTTAATAAAAGAGTACATATAAACAGAGATTGTAATAATAATGTCGGTTCTTAAAATAAGTGCGCTCGGGCTTTGCTTTGTGTATCAAGCAGACGTCATTAGTAGTTTATTTAGTAAATAATAAGCGTCAGTCATATTGTATTCTGATGCATATTTGGTTGCTGGCACTAAGTCTATATCAGCTTAGTTAAAAATAGAACATTTGCAGCATTTGCGTCGTTGGTTTAGTGGTCGGTTGAGCAGGAAGTTTTGGGTTTGATTCCTGGGTAAGGTAAAGTGTGATTGGGTTTTCCCATCTAGAGTTTTCCTCACGTAGTCTGGATTTGTGCACCGTTGAAAAGCTCGCCCCCTTTTAAGGCGCTATTAACTGCCAATGACCTTGAGTGGTTAGCTTTTTTTTTTTGTGGGGGGGAAATCATCCAATGACTTCTCCCGCTCTGGGTGGAGCGGGAGGGCGTGTCAGACTCTTACTGACTAATTTCCACCCCTGTTCTTTCCTGCCCTAAGTGCCCAGGGGCGAGATAACTCTGTTTCGAATTCATCCTCAACCCCCGGGCAGGCATCGGCCATGACGGGCCCCGTCCTTATTGCTGACAACTCTTTGAGGCGCGCGTGGAACACTACGCGCCGTCGACTCTCGGGCCTGGTGCTGATCGGACGGCGAGCTACCCATTACTCGCCGTCCGCAGATCCGGGTCTACGGTGGCCGGATATCGTCCGCTGGCGCCGGAAGTCCCAGGCGTCTCCTGAGGCGGCTGCTGCTGAGGGCGTGAGGGCGACTCTGTTGTTGAGTCTCCCTCACGCATGCTGCCTCCGCCTTCGCGAGCATTACTGCAGAATGTGAGTGGTTAGCTTGCGTGTTCTGTGCTGAGCTCACGTAACGCATCGTATTCTATGACCACCCAGTAATAGGACTCGCCCATCAAGGAGAGCGCTGTCCGAAATTAGACGCATTATTAATTTATTATACGTAAAACAACAGGTATTATACTAAATCACGTATACTAAAAGATAAATAATTAAATTATCTATAAAATTATGAAGGTTTCATAAAAATACACTTAATAGTTTTTGCGTGATTCTCAATTTTTTATCCGCGTTAAATATAAATACAAATTACACTTAATTTCAAATATTCACATACCAAACTAAGAAGAAAGTTGTCTAGAGTAACATTATATTTTTTTCAAATATATAAAACTAGTAGTTTAGTCGTGATGTTCAATTTAAAACCATTAGAAGTTGTAAGTATATCTGCGCCTTAAGTGTGATTAGGTTTTTCCATCTAGAATTTTCCTCACGTAGTCTGTAAAAGATTTGTGCCCAGTAAAAGGCTCGCCCCCTTTTTAAATTGAACATTACTCACGCTGTCTGGGTGCATTTACACGTCTGCTTCATCCTACGAGGAACACAGGCATGACGTTATTTTATATATTTGTGTGTGTTACGCTCAAAGACTGAAATCGCTCAATGAGAGACAAAATTGCTAACAACGTGTTGTGGGTTCTTATAAATAGCCACATCGCGAATAACGCATCATGGCATTAAAAAACTTTTTTACAAAAAAATAGAACCGACTTCCAAAAAAAGAGCAAAATAAATTTTATTTCGGAAGTCGGTGTCAAAAAACGAAGACACAAAAAACTTTTTTGCAAAAAAATAGAACCGACCTCCAAAAAAACAAAAAGTGCAAAATAACTTTAATTTCGGAAGTCGGTGTTTCTGGTTTTGTTTCTTCGTTTTTTGACACCGACTTCCGAAATTAAAGTTATTTTGCACTTTTTGTTTTTTTGGAAGTCGGTTCTATTTTTTTGTAAAAAAGTTTTTATTTTTCACTTTTTAGTTGTGTTTCTCCATTAAATTGTGTTAACAATGGATATCTAGGCGATAGCAGCAATCGCGGTTGATTTGCTGTCATTTTTTGAAGACTTCCGTTTTCTGTCTCCGAAACGCATCATCAGATCTTTATGAAATTTAATTGGGACCATTTCGGAACACACTCCTATCGAACAAAAAAAATATTTTGGAAATCCGTCCTTATATGACGGAGTTATGCCCGAACATACATAAAAAAAAAAAAAAATACAAACATCCGAATTGATAACCTCCTCCTTTTGGAAGTCGGTTAAAAAAAACCGGCCAAGTGTGTGTCGGACTTCGAACATTTATGGTTCCTTACCAAATGAGGGATCAGGGTTTGGTATTTGTTAGTAAAATATACGAATAATAAACATTATCACCAAATTTCAAGTTCATAAGTCAATGGGAAGTTACACAATTCTTCGGAACAAAATTGTGTGACAGACGGTTACGTGAGTGACAGCAATAGGGCTCCGGTTGGACCCTTCGTGTACGGAACCCTTTTTTTTTGGAGGGGGGGGTGTGGGAAATCATCCAGTGACTTCTCCCGCTCTGGGTGGAGCGCCACCCCTGTTCCTTCCCTGCCTGAGTGCCCAGGGGTGCGGTAACTCAGTTTCGGAATTTATCCGATACCCCTAGGAATGCAGGCACCGGCCACGATGGGCCCCGTCAGTGGTGGCTGACACGAATCTCTTTGAGGCGCGCGTGGAACACTACGCGCCGTCGACTCACGGGCCTGGTGCTGATCGGACGGCGAGCTACCCACTGCTCGCCGTCCGCAGGCCCGGGTCTACGGTGGCCGGAGATCGTCTCGCGACGTCCTACGCCCAGTACGCCCAAAACCTCTCCTGCGGTGGTAGCGGCCGGGGCCGTGAGGGCCACTTCGTTGAGCTTCGCTCACGTGTCCCGCCTCCGCCTTCGCGAGCATTACTGCTTCGCAGAAGGCGGAGACTGCTTCCCATACCCTCTCACTCCGTACCATGGCCTGAACCAGGGCCGGGCGCGAGTTTTCGCCGTCACCTATCGCATCCACGAGGACATGGCGGTGCTCCGCCCAAGCGGGGCAGACCTCCACCGTATGCTCCACCGTGTCCTCTGGGCGAGTACGGAACTTTAAAAAGGTAATTTTCGAGAAATGATTGCATCAGTTAGAGTAGGGTTCGATGGAACGAGTCATAGCTTTTCTCCATTGCCAACGCGTAATTCGTGATAGCTTTTAAAAAGAAGTCATAATGCGTTGTGAGTAATCAGTCTTAATGGGTAACTTTCGGGCCATAAACATGTTTCTTAATTGCAATCAGATTCTCAAGACCTGTTTCATAACTGCGGTACCGTGCAGCTAAATTGACCTTTCATAAGTACTTGTAGAAGTATATTTTGTAATAAAACTATTAAAACATGTGGTTAAATAAATACATTACAAGAATGTATTTTTGGCTTGGTACTTTCTAATGTTACGAATTACGATTGTGAAACTCAGTATGTCTGTCTGGGCAGTTTCAATGGCTTAATTACAATATCAACAATATAACATTACGCTTCTACTCTTCGAAGGGATAGACGGTTTTAAATTATGAATATTACATTCACATTTTGCCTGTGATAGAGTACGAGCCTATTGTCGTCATCATCATCATCATCAGCCTTTTAAGGCGCACTCATATGACTTCTAATGGTTTTTAATTGAACATCACGTCTAAACGACTAGAATATAATAGAATAAAACTCTAATTCTCGTCTTATTTCTTTGAAAAAAATATATATTACTCTAGACAATTTCCGTCGTAATTTGATATGTGAACATTTGAAATTATATTTTTATAACTTATTGTAATTAATTTGTAAAGTTATGTCTAACGCGGATAAGAAATTGAGAATTACGCAAAAACTATAAAGCGTATTTTCATGAAACCTTCACCATTTTAAAGATCATTTAATTATTTATATTTAAGTATACGTCGTATAATACCTTTTGTTTTTATGTATAATAAATTAATAATGCGTCTAATTTCGGATTGCGCTACTTGATGGGCGAGTCCTATTACTGGGTGGACGTACGACGCGTTACGTGAGCTCAGCACAGAACACGCAAGCTAACCACTCAAGTTGCAGTTTATAGCATCTTTATCCTCACTGCTGAGGCACAGGCCTCCTCTCTGTGAGAGGGTGTGGGCCGTAATCCACCACGCGGGCACAATGCGGGTTGGTGGATGTCACATGTCTTCGAATTTTTGGTTCTAGGACATACCGGTTTCCTCACGGATGATTATTGGTTTCCTAATGTCATCAATCGAGCTCAATTCAAAACAATGGACCATAGAGCCTCGCTATGCACGGTAGCATGTGCTCACTGTGCCCTCGTCTTGCCTGGGATCACTCGGTTGGCGGACAGAGTCTTCACTCTGAACGCCCGCGATACCGGAGTTCCGCTTACTGGTGGGCTTTGCCAAAAAGCACGCTGACTCACCTGGCATCATGTCCAACAGAGAAAATATAAGTGATGAGCAGTTAGATGCGATGTACATGTACTATGTCTAGTTTGCACGCACACAAACACTGCTGCACCACACTGCAAAAAATTACGAAAGTCCTTTAGAATATTGAGTTTTATGAAAAAACCACTGCATAAATCAATTACAAATAAAGTTTATTGAACTCTTCTATAATTGAGTTTTGTTGGTGCCGACTTTGTTTTGCAGATTTGGCACATCTTTTATTACTAATTTACGCCCAAAATTGCGTTAAAATTAGCAAGAAAAACGAATATTTGTGGGCTTATAACTTTTTAATGGCTTTTTATTTTACTATTCTGGCTATATTTTTAACCGACTTTCGAAAAAGGAGGAGGTTCTATGTTCGACTGTATGTATGTTTTTTTTTTTTTTTTATGTATGTCCGCGCATTTCTCCGTCAGTTGTGGACCGATTTTCAAAATTATTTTTTTATCCGAAAGAATATACTCCCGAGGTGGTCCCATATAAATTTTATTGAAATTGCTTTAGCGCTTTTTGAGAAACTGAACAAAAACGAAAAATACGCATATCTTGTTGACGTTTTTGTGTTCTCCAAATGTTTAAATTCCACGTTCCATGTTATTGGGGTTTTTAGTTCTGGGGTATAACAACTAAAAAGCGAAAAATAAAAAACTTTTTACTAAAAAAACAACCGACTTCCAAAAAAAAAATACACTAAAAATTTAAAAATAACTTTAATTTCGGAAGTCGGTGTCAAATATCGAAGAAATAAAATACAAACACCGGCTTCCGAAATTAAAGTTATTTTTAAATTTTTAGTGTATTTTTTTTTTGGAAGTCGGTTGTTTATTTTGTAAAAAAGTTTTTTTTAATGGTGCATTTGGGGTTTCGGCGTTTTAGGCGACGAACCGCCTTCTTCTCTGAGCGGGATCAGCTCTCTCACGGGCACACAGCACACCCTTTTTTATCTGTTCTGTGCACGGTCAGCTCGGCGGCCTCCTTCTGAAACATCACTGTCTTACAAACTGCCATTGGTGCGGATTCTGTTGTGCACAAACTAAACTTAATGTAGGCTGTCTTTTTCTCTCTAATAAAACAAGAAAGAGAGGGACGTAAATTAGAACTGTTAAATTTAGTTGAACTAATATTTCCATACAAATTAAGGGTACACGTAAAAACGATGAAGTGCAAGGCGTAAACTGGTTTGACATCTCTAATTTAGTTCGTAGCTATAACCGTCCTTTTCTCGCACTGCCTTTTAGTAAAAGATAGCGATTCCCATATTTTAGTTTAGTTATTGAACAAGTGAATCGGCATCATTACCTACCTAAATAATTATCTGCCTTGTCCCCCTCTTCTGAGAATGCGTGCGTGATAATACGTCACAGACTATCAACCTAGGAAAGAAGTGCAAACTATATCTGACGCATATAACTTTGTTGCTCTCCCCATGGCTTCGTTGCCAGCAAATACCCGAATTCGTCATTGTATTTTTTCCTCTTAGTTACAATAGTGTTTACCCTTTATACTTACGCAATGTTATTCAAGTGTCAACGGAGTGTAGTTTGTATTGGCAAGCTTTTGTTTGGATGGCCATATGTGTGCGTCATGTCTGGCCACTGTCAGGCCATCGCAGTTTATGCCCCAATGAAATAATTAATTTAAAAAAAAAGAAAAACTTATCAAAGACAACACTGATCGCTCGACAAAGTTCACCTACAGTTTCGTGTCAAAGAAGCCACCTGAGCGAGACGGTATTTGTGATCGTTTTGTTATGCGTCCTTTGTCGCGTGCCGCCAAAGCGAAAAGATGTACCTACAGCCCGGCTAGTGCAGGGCGGGTATCTTTTGAATTAAAAATAGGAAATCAAGATCGAACAAAAAAAGCATAACAAACACGGTTCTAGTAGGGCTTAAAATTAAAATGAAAGGGGGCTCCTTTAATTTTAATTTTTTGTTGTTATAGCAGCCACAGAAATACACATTCTGTGAATATTTCAACTGTCTACCTGTTACGGTTCATCAGATACGGCCTACTTACAGACAGACGGATGGATGGACATCATCATCATCTTCCTGCCCTTATCCCATGTTACTTGGGGTCGGCGCAACACGTTCTTTTCTTCCACTCTGTCTTATCAGCCGGCACGCTATCACTAACTCCCTTTTCTTTCATATCACTCCTCACACACACAATCCCATCCATACTTTCTTTGGTCTCCCTCTCCCTCTCCATCCATCCACATTTATATTCATAACCCTTTTAGTTACATGTGTTTCATCCCTCCTCTTTACATGACCATACCAAGATAAGCGGTTCCCTTTCAACTTTTCTGTGACTGGCGCCACTTTTAAACTACCTCTAATGTACTCATTTCTCACTTTATCCATTCTTGTTACTCCACACATCCATCTCAACATTCTCATCTCCGCCAGATGCAATCTTTTTTCATCCGTCTTTTTCACAGCCCAACATTCTAACCCATACAGTACAACAGGAATAATTACGGACTTATTGATTTTCCCCTTTAACTTAAGGGGCATCCGTCGGTCGCAAGTTGTTCCACGGACGGACGGACGGACAGCGGAGACTTATATTAGTAATGGGGTCCCATTGGTTACCCTTCGGGTACGGAAGCCTAAAAAGAGTACCATCATGCTTTATCAAGATGGGAGAAGAGAAAGATAGATACCTACACTTTATTGTACAGCAAAACAGTTAAACGACACTATGGGTACAATGGCGGTCTGCCCAAAAGCCAGGGAGCCTAGACAATCATTGTTATTAATAGAATTTCACTTTCTGTATGCCACAGAGTGCGCCAGATGTATGGACATTGTTGACTAGATATCCGTGTGGTTTTAGTCAGTAAGAGTCAGACAAACCCCTGCGCCCACCCGGGACGGAGGAACTCCATGAGGATTTCCACACGTTAAAAAAAAAAAAATATTTTCCAAAAACCCGACTGTAAAAAGTTCAAAACAAGTCACTTTTCAAGCAGTCTGATGCAGTTGGTGGCTGTTATTTTACTTCAATTATTGATTTCATGCCACCAACTGCATCAGACTGCTTGAAAAGTGACGTGAGAATTATCAAAATCGGCCCACCGCGTTTGGTCTCTATAGTACCACAAAGGAACAGACATAAATACATACATGCATAGGCTGATAAACACATTACCCTCCCTTGCGTCGCGCAGTCGGGTATAAAATAGAGATATCATGTAGGTATAAAATAAGAAGACATATATAGTCACTCGTAAAGATCCTGCAACAATCAACACATGTACTGGGCGGACACGGTAAATAATAAATGTCACTGCAAGGTTACCTGCGCCCGCGCATCTGAATGGATTAATTCATGCTACATACGAGTATACACGAGCTGTGGCTGTGACATTCTGTAGTATTATTATGTAGTTCGTCGTATGTTAGTCACGCTGGGAAAATTGATTTCTAGATTATTCACTTACATAGTGTGTAGGATGCTCTACTACAAAGTAAGGCATGGTTTGTGATTACTTTGCCTTGATTCTTCAGTTCATAACACCTTTTTATTCTCATATGTGATCTTGGATATTACTAAACTGAGACGACTACAGACAGGCATCTCAGTGCTCTGCGAGTACAATATAATAACGCGTTCAGAGTGCTGTTCGGGCTGCCGCGCCATTGCAGCGCTTCAGCAATGTTTGTGATGAAAAGCGTGGATGGTTTTCATGCTATCATGCGGAAGCGCTGTGCGTCCCTTATGAGGCGCATGCGGGCCAGCTCGAACAGCCTTCTGAGTGTGTTCGTGGACCGCTGGGACTCGCCGATGTGGCGGCACTGGATGAGACTTCACACTGAGGGTGGTCGCGTCCAAGGCCTGGCATAAACTGGCATTCCTGTGCGGTGCCACTTTGTGATTTCTGTGTCTTTTTATTGTATGTACTAACAATATCTTATAAGGTTTTTTGTGTTACTAACAGTATATGGACTACGTCCGAAATAAATGTCTTATTATTATTATTATCTTCTGGCATCGTAGACCTGATGCTAGCGAGACCGAGGTCTATAGAGCCAAGTAATAGTCGAATAAAAAGGTCAACAAAAACACCAATATTAATGCGCGTTCCTTCTCTGTCGTTGGGGTTGGTTTCTAGTATAACAGGACGTTACTGGATACCAGTACCTAACTATTTTGGATGAAGCAACTGCCCATCTGTCCTCTACTAGTGGACAACACGATACTCCTTGGCAAGACTTGGTGTTTCGGGTTTCTGAGTCCACGTAACGAGATAATGATAGCAGGGACCATCGACTTAACGTGATTTCTAAATCACAATTCTGTCACTATCATCTTCAAGTGATACACTGAAACAGAACGATATTTGAAGTTAGTTTAAATCTGTTTTTATTTTACAACTAGAGACCCGCCCCGGCTACGCACGGGTACAAATTATACACAGAAACCTTCCTCGTTTATCGCTCTTTCTATTAGTGAAAACCGCATCAAAATCCATTGCGTAGTTTAGGAGGAGTTAGCAGAAAAACAGATACACGCAGAGAACGACTTTATTCTGTACTGTTTAGAGATCAGGCAAACAAAGTCCAGCTTAATTTAGGTAGCCCCACGTATAATTTTATCCTGTTGTATGTCCCAAGAAGCAAGTCCACAGTTCCACTTTGACAAATCACCTGATTTCCTTCCCAACCTAAAGTTTCATTCAAACGACGCCACATATTTTCCCCACTACGCGTTTATGACGTCCTAGTACCGTAAAATACGACTTTTATGCCCATGGATGGATGTTTCGTGCGTAATATAGGTATTTCATAATATTTATTGTGTTTATTATTTACCTCGTTGTGGTTAAATTACTAGATACATACGCGATTTGGTGGTATGGAACTTATTTTTGACAGAAACGGAATTTGGTAGCAAGAATACTTTTTGTACCAACATTAGCATTGAAATGGGCTTCATCCGAAGGCTTTTTTTTGTGGGGTGGGAAATCATCCAACGACATCTCCTGCTCTGGGTGGAGCGGGAGGGCGTGTCAGACTCTTACTGACTAAAACCGACCCCTGTTCCTTACCTGCCTGAGTGCCCAGGGGTGCGGTGACTCATGTTAAGAATTTATGCTCAACCCCTGGGCAGACCCGGGCCTGCGGATGGCGAGTAGTGGGTAACTCGCCGTCCGATCAGCACCAGGCCCGAGAGTCGAAGGCGCGTAGTGTTCCACGCGCGCCTCAAAGAGTTGTCAGCAAAGGGAAGGGGCCTGCCACGGCCGATGCCTGCCCGGGGGTGGAGGATAAATTCGAAAGAGTTACCTCGCCCCTGGGCACTCGAGGCAGGGAGGAACAGGGGTGGGTTTTAGTCAGTAAGAGTCTGACACGCCCTTCCGCTCCACCCTAGAGCGGAAGAAGTCATAGGATGATTTCCCACCCCCCAAAAAAAAAAAAACCCCTGGGCAGAGCACAACCCTCTCCATTGCTCTTTGGGTGACTTTAAGCCTTCTGATGACCACTGTATGGATCGCCCAGAGGACACGGAGCATACGATGGATGACTTCTCCCGCTCCACCCAGAGCGGGAGAAGTCATTGGATGATTTCCAACCCCACAAAAATGGAATGAAATTTCCTTGCGTGATCGAATCAGGAATGAAGTTACCCTCTAGGGTTACCGAAATAGCCCAAAGTGGTAGGCTTTCCTCGCGGAACAGATGGTTAATGGGGCTGAAATGTTCCGGAGTGGTGACCGCGTACCGGAAGACGCAGCGTTGGATGGCCTCCCCACAAGGTGGACCCATGACCTGGTGAGGGTCTCGGGAATCCGATGGGTGAGACACACAAGCCCGGTTGTTGTGGCAATACTTGAGAGAGGCCTAGATAGAGGGTACACTCGGAATTTCCTGGCGTGATTGAATCAGGAATGAAGATACCCTCTGAAGAACTAAGGTTACCGATATAGCCAAAAGTGGTAGTGGGCAGGGCACTTTGCTCCCAGAATAGAGTGGCGACCGCGTACCGGAAGACGCAGCGTTGAATGGCCTCCCCACAAGGTGGATCGATGACCTGGTGAGTGTCACGGAAATCCGATGGGTGAGAGACACAGGTCATTGTGGCGACACTTGAGAGAGGCCTAGATCTTTTCGGCTGAAAGGCAACAAACACGCTTGTCCCTACTCTAACTCATTGTGTGTTGACGATACTAGGCCATATTAGTTTATTTTTCCTTATATTTATGTGCCTAGCTCTGTGTTTTGGCTGTCCAAGTGAAGTAGTAATTTTTTCCCGTAATTGTTTTGATCTGAGTAATACACATTCCTTCATCAGCACATTCTTTTTATGACGTATGGGTAATAGGCAACCGCAAAAAAATGTGTACAACACACTTTTCCTAGTTGTAGGAAAAATCATACGTTTTCTTAGCAAACCTTTGTCATGTGTTTTTTAGGGTCTACGTTCTTCCTGTTTCGGGCAATCCCAACTATTTTTAACTACAATTGAATCGTCTGAAATCAGACTATACATTAGATATGGCGAAAATGAGAGGCAATTAATAATAATAATAATAATAAATTTATTGCATAAAGAAGGAGATTGTAGTACATAGGGCATACACAATGTTATACGAGTACATATAAGTTTGTACCTACCATGTCAATCACAATCTGGTGGGTGAAGTTCTGCTTTCCTAGCTAGGTTATGGAATAACCTGTATTAAGGAATAACAGTCCCTGTCCCTTACATAGAGTTACAATAGAGTAGTACAATTTTTATTACCTAAAATTGTTTTTTTATTTTATTTTTTATTAAGCTGGAAGAGTTTTTTTTTTCATTGATAGACTCGCATTTGACCACTATCTCACCTGATGGTAAGCGATGATGTGGTCGACGATGGAGCACGCTTGCCTAGAAGTAACCTATTCACTCTTGACTTAATAATTAATACTAATAATTCTTTATTTCACATACACAGTTACACATTAGTTCACATTTAATGGGATGGATTAACACTAACAATGTCCTTATCAAATTATCAACGGGTCCTAAACCAGTAGGTCGCAGTATCGCTAACTCAGTGGATATCAATTTGATAGGCACTATGCAGTACATTGCTTGGTGGACATCGATTATAATAGGCACTACGGTTATCCTATACGTCAAAGCAGCAATGTAAGGCAAAGAGCCTATCAAATTGATGTCAACTGAGTTAGCGAATACGCCTGCAGGTGCAGCCTGTGTCTGTTTATTTATTTATTTAGGGAAAACAAACAATTGTACAATGAGTTTTACAGTGAATATTACAACAAATTAAAAGTGGGCGAATGTACAATCCACGACGTTTCCACAGATTACTTAGGTTAAGGGTGCAGTGTAGACACAAAAATTTAAATTACAATAATATGAATACGAAGACAATAATAATAAAACAGCGACAGGAAGAGACAAGAAGCCAATTAATGATCGTAAATTACTTAATTTATGGCTAATGGTATCTGCTTTATACAAAACAAACACAAGAAGGCAACACAAACATTATGAGTTACACAAATGCAGACTATCCACTAACAGTTTCTTAAATTTTAGGCGGTCAAAAGCAAAAATGTCCATGTTAACAAAGTGTTCGTTATAGGTTTTGACCATTCTATGGAGAGGCGCCCGTTCACCCGCATGTGTACGACAAGGTGTCGTAGCAAAGAGCGGGTAGACGCGCGCCTCTCGCCGTATTACTGTTCTGGGTACAACATAAAATAAATTATTGACTATATCGGAACAATCAATTCTATTGTGCAACAGATCATGAAGCATCATGGTACGAAGCAAGAGGCGCCTTGATTCCAACGTGAGAAGATTAAACCTATTCAGGGACTCAATGTATGAGCTACGTTCCAAATGGCATCTAAACTGCATTGATCTTAAAAACTTGCGCTGTACTTTTTCTAAGGCGAGATTATATTTATCATAATAAGGGTCCCATATAATACAGGCATACTCAATTTGTGGTCGGATTATAGAATTAAATAGATACAGGAAAGTGGCTGGTCGCTTGAAATCTAGCGATGATCTCAATACAAGATGATACATTTGAAATGCCTTGGCAATAATATTATCAATGTGTAGATTAAGGTGTAGTTTACAGTCCAATAAGATACCCAGGTCACCGATCTGAGTCTCTCTAAGAAGTAGTTCGTTGCAAAGCGAATAATTAAAACTAACAATTTTTTTTTCTTAGTGAAATTCATGTACCTACACTTAGCTACACTCAATTTTAGCTTATTAATTTTACAATAGTCAGATAACCTATTGAGTGTCTTGGTGACCCAAACAATTCCAACAAAATTCAAAGTTGGACGTGGCCTGCTAGCGCTACGTGGAAATTTATTACAATGACATAAACAAATAAATAAAAAAAAACGGAGATCTAACAGAGCTAATTAAAACAATCAAAAAACTACAGTTAGTTTGAGTAAGTGGGAAGTGTAGACTTAAAGACTCTCAGGTTGTAGCTAACAGGAAACACAGATTCCGGCAGGGCATTCCACTCCTTAGCTGTACGCACAATCAATGTGATCCCAAAACGTTTTGTGGGTGTGGGTGGGATGTCCACCATGGAGTCATAGGTGAATCACCTGCTTTGGTTGAAACCGCCACAAAATTGTTTAAAAAGGTTCTTGGATATTTCTTATTATCGACTAGTATTTCTTGATGTCCTAGTAATGAGGTCACGTCAATAGTATCGAAATAATAAAACATTCCCACTGCTAAAGCATAGTCCTCTCTGTAACAGTTTGTTGGTCACTGAGGATATCGTTAACTTCTAGGTATGCCAGGAGCTTACCATTCAGTAGGTACACGTTCCATTCTCTTACAGAGTATGGAAGCAACCGAGATGGGTACGTAATTGGTTGGGTCAGCTCGACTACCCTTCTTCAGCTTGCATCCAAGCCATCGGCACTTTTCCAGTCTCAAACGAATGGCGAAATAGGCGTTTCAAGGTCGGAGACAACTCAGCAAATTTATTTGTTTAAGACATGTCGATTTTCTTATGATGTTTCTATCGCCGTATTGTCAATAGTAAAACGTTACGTTACAACCAACCAGACTTTTGTCGCCACGCCTTGTGGTCGCTTCAACCTTGACATTGTGTAATATTATAAATAGTAAACTATATTCAGCCCTTGGCATAACCATTGCATACCTTTGCCAAGCACGTGGTCATAGTAAAAGCAACAGTTCAGTGGTCCGCCATCTTGGCAGCCATGTTTGATACGGAGTTGACAATCAGATGACTGGGGGTCCGCCATACTGGCAGCCATCTTGGCAGCCATCTTTGATACGACATTGACAATCAGTTGACTGAGCTCTCATCAGCTGATGTTGTTGTTGATCAAAACAAAGGTGATGACGGTCGTACGTTATAATAAACAATTTAACCACTCCTTTCTGGTCTAGGAGGCAAGCAAAGAAAGAAAAAAAAAGTAAGTAGCATTAGCATTACAAAACTGGCCAAGTACGTATCGGATTTTGCACATTAAGGGTTCTGTACCATATATTGATATTTGTTGGTAAAGTACACGTAATAATAAACATTATCACCTTTCAAGTTTATAGGTCAATAAGAAGTTAAAAAATTCTTCGTAACAAAATTTTGTGACAGACGAGGAACGGACAGACAGACGGACACGTGAGTGACAACAATAGGGCTCCGTTTGGACTGTAAGAGTTTGACAGCCCCTCAGTTCAACGCAGACTGAGAGAAGTTTTCTGATGATTTCTCAGCCTCAAAAAATAAAAACAAAAAGTTAAACGAATTGATGTGTCAAAAGAATTAGCATCATAAAAATATAGATAAGACAAGTAATCACAACGAAATGGCTCGTTTCCAATGACATAATAAAATACAGAAAACATAATCAGGCAAAATGGGTGTGTACTAATCGGTCATAATTACTCTGCGGGATGGCAAGTATGTGATGCAATATTTAATACAAAATTTTAGATACTTAAAACAAAAGTTATTTTAAAGTTTTCACTCTCTCAATATGCACCACACAATCAATCTGCCTAGCCTTTTCCCAACTATCTTGGGGTCGGCTTCCAGTCTAACCGGATGCAGCTGAATACCAGTATTTTACATGGAGCGACTGCCTATCTGACCTCCACAACCCAGTTACTGGATAATACGATACCTCTTGGTAAGACTGGTTGTCAGACTTTCGGGCTTCTGCCGACCCGTAACGACTGTCAAAGATCCACGATTGACAGCCGGAACCAACAGCTTAACGTGCTTTCCGAGGCACGGAGGAGTCTCGGTATGTAAATATGGTCACCCATCTATGGACCAACCCCGGCAAGCGTAGCTTAATCTGATTTTTTTTCCTGTGGGAAATTATCCAATGACATCACCCGCTCTGGGTGGAGCGGGAGGGCGTGTCAGACTCTTACTGACTAAAAGCCGTCCCTGTTCCTTCCCTGCCCTGAGTGCCCAGGGGTGCGGTAACTCTGTTTCGAATTTATCAACAACCCCTGGGCAGGCATCGGCCATGACGCGCCCCGTCATGGTTTGCTGAAAACTCTTTAAGGCGCGCGTGGAACACTACGCGCCGTCGACTCTCGGGCCTGATGCTGATCGGACGGCGAGCTACCCACTACTCGCCGTCCGCAGGCCCGGCTGTTATTACTTTAGCCACGAGCTCCTCTCAATATGCACCTCACATTACTGTGCATATTACATCATCATATCACCTTATCACTTATCACACTGCATAACCTTTACTCTTGTTGTTTAAATGTTGATCAAAGTATCAAGAGTGCATTTTACGTTTCTGGGGAGTGTCGCCGTGATTGTAAAGAGGTGAAGCTGTGCTGTTGACATCACTATCAGTAGCATAGTATGATGGTATCAGCTGATTTACACGATGTTACGAGTTCGATCTATCTGGTATTATGGTCTCTGTCTCTGAGGTCGTGGATAAATTCGGAACAGAGTAACCGCGTCCCTGGGCACTCAGGCACTTGAAGGAACAGGGGTGGGATTTTGTCAGTAAAAGTCTGACACGCCCGCTCCAGCAATGGTCTCCGCACTCAGTCCATGGTGGACCATTCTGCCAGGGTCGCAAGTGAATGAAGGTTGGCAGGGTCGCGGAGTGGTCAAAAGTGTCACCGCGATCCTGGCACAAGCAACTGAAGGAACACGGGTGGCTTTTAGTCAGTAAGAGTCTAACAAACAGGGGCCCAATTCTGTAAAATAACTAACTTGTCAATAGTGTGTCGGTAGTGTGTCAGTGGTGTCTCAATAGAATAGTCATTGACATTTGGTATTCTATACATTATTTATGGTCATTGACTTGCCACTGTAGTGCCATTGAAACGCCATACTAGGACTATTGTAATAATTGGTAGTCTGGTCTACTATAATATGTCACTATCATTTTGAAGTTTTTGCAGAATACCAAATTTGCAACAGTGGCAAAATAATGTCTGTTGTGTGCCGATAGAGTCAGACACCATCGACGGTGTGATGCTTAACTCAAAGTTACAGAATTGGACCCCAGAGCGGGAGAAGTTATTTGGTTTCCCACCCAGTAAAATAAAAAATAAAAAAATGGTAGACCATTGTGCGTGTGCCTGACCTCCACAACCCAGTAATTGGTTTATACGCAAACCCTTTTGGCAAGACAGGTGTAAATCATGGCTTCTGGCTACCCGTCTATACCCGTGAAGATCTACTGCAAATGACAGTCGTGACCAACAGCTTAACTTGCTGGGGAGTTTGCTGCGCCACTTTTTCTTCCTAATTAAAACCAACTAGGAAAACAAGTGGTGACGGCCGATTTTAAGAGACCGTCTTTATGTAGAGCTTTGACTTACAAAAAGTGCTGGCTCTCAGCGTAGTTTGAAAAAATGACTTTTGATTTTTGAACAGCCGAGGCATGGAGGGAGTTTCGTAATATAATGGATGGTCACCCATTCACGCTCTGACCTCAGGTATCTATGCTTAAGGTGAATGCTCCAGGGTAGCCCGCGAAATTCAAATTTTCTTACATTTTTTACAATTTGCAGGTCAGTGTCAGGTTATATCTTGGCCAACATGTGATTCGCGGCCGTAGCAATATTTACAGAATTATAATCATTCAAATCAT
Organism: Polia nebulosa; assembly: GCA_951329385.1. Taxonomy (NCBI): domain Eukaryota; kingdom Metazoa; phylum Arthropoda; class Insecta; order Lepidoptera; family Noctuidae; genus Polia; species Polia nebulosa. The sequence continues at coordinate 17,139,677 of OX589615.1, forward strand.
CAATACGTCTCTTTCAGTTACAATTGATGCCAAATGTCATGATTTCATGAAATACTAACATTTGACATCAATTCTAACTGAGAGAGTTGTATTGATGATTTTAATGATTATAATTCTATAAATACATACCTGCTACGGCCGCGAATCAAATTTTGACTAAGACACAACCTAACCCTGACCTGAAAATTCCAAAAAACGTAAGAAAATTTGAATTTCGCGGTTGGGCTTGGAAAATCATCCTGACTTCTCCCGCTCTGGGTGGAGCGGAAGGGCGTGTCAGACTCTACTGACTAAAACCCACCCCTGTTCCTTCCTTGCCTGAGTGCCCAGGTGCGCGGTAACTCTGTTATGAATTTATGGAGATCAATACGTGCAGCTGTTATTATTAGCAACGAGCTCGTCGTCGTGATAGTAGTGTGTGATAGGTGAAGTTTGATAGTAAATAGGTGATGCTGCAATGCTGATATGATTATCATATAGTGATTTTATCAGGTGACTTTCACGGTGTTACGACTCTAGCAAAAGTTGCATACGTAGTTTGTTGTCATTCATGATTGTAAACAAGTCAATAAAGTGCAAGTTTACTAACCGATTTCGAAAATAGAGGAGGTTCTATGTTCTACTGTATGTGTGTGTTTCTTTTTTTGTATGTCCGCCTATTTCTCTGTCAGTTGTGGACCGATTTTCGAAATTCTTTTTTTTATCCAAAATAATGTACTCACGAGGTGGTAGAAAAACTAAACAAAAACGAATAATACGTATACATAGATGACGTTTTGGTTTTCTCCAATTACGAGTTTGTTTAAATTCCACGTTCCATGTTATTGGGGTTTTTAGATCTTTTTATTTCTGGGATATTACAACTAGAAAGTGAAAAATAAAAAAAACTTTTTTACAAAAAAAAAAACAACCGACTTCCAAAAAAGAAAATACACCAAAAATTAAAAAAATAACTTTAATTTCGGGAGTCGGTGTCAAATAACGAAGAAGTAAAATACAAATACCGACTTCCGAAATTAAAGTTATTTTTTTAATTTTTAGTGTAGGTATTTTCTTTTTTGGAAGTCGGTTGTTTATTTTTTGTAAATTTTTTTTTTACCTTTTTCCGATTTCGCTGATTTAAGTTAGTTTAAATGCACAAAATTAAAGAACATTTCAATTATGATCTAATGTATGAGTTAGTTTTTTTTATTTTTATTATAATTACGATTCAAATCTGCTTAGCCTCTTCCCAACTATCTTGGGGTCGGCTTCCAGTCTAACCGGATGCAGCTGTATACCAGTATTTTACATGGAGCGACTGCCTATCTGACCTCCACAACCCAGTTACTGGGTAATACGATACCCCTTGGTAAGACTGGTTGTCAGAGTTTCGGGTTTCTGACGACCCGTAACGACTGTCAAAGATCCACGAATGACAGCCGGAACCACGGAGGAGTCTCGGTATGTAACGATGGTCACCCATCCATAAATATATCTTAACCTGATGGATCGACCCATGCGGCTGTTATTACTTAAGCCACGAGCTCCTATTTTCAATTATAATTACGATTAATCGATCACAAACCGGTTTTTATAATATCACATAATTACTAATCGTTTTGAAATTTCTTCGTTTGAAAATCGTTTGCGAAAGTCGTAAGAATATAAAACCACGAGCTTCTCTTTTCAATTATAATATAATTCAATTATAATTACGATTAATCGATCAAACACCGGTTTTTATAATATCACATAATTACTAATCTTTTTGAAATTCGTCGTTTGAAAATCGTTTGCGAAAGTCGTAAGTATATACAATGTATCCATCATTTTTACCACTTTTAAATAAAATAAAAAATTGAGTAAAAAAATGCTTATCTTAGTAAATTTAAATTTTAGAGAAAATAGGCAAAGAATTCCTTTTGGTTTTGGGTATTTAAAACTCTCGTTCATAAAATTAAAACAGTAAAAAATAAACTTCAGTTCAAAATCAAACCATTTCTTGAGAAAAAAAATTAAAAATTACAAAAGTTTGGCAGTAAAAAATCTTTTAAAACAACCCAAATCTCGACTTATAATACGCAACGCAAGCTTTGAGTCTAGCTCATTCATTAGATCATAATTGAAATGATCTTTCATGTTGTGCATTAAAACATAAAGAAATACATTATTTTCGGAACCCTAAAAATGAATGTTTGTATGTTTGTCCTCTATACGTTCCTAAACTATTGATCAGATTATGATGAAACTTTGGTAGGGTCTTCTGAGGATGCCCACGAGGGTTTGTGGTCCAAAAAATCTACACAAATAAAAAAAACGTGGCACAGCAATGCATGCGGCGAACAACTAGTCGTTTAAAAATATCTTACAATACGTTTTCATACGTGTTGAGTTTACAAATATATCCATTAAGTAGGTAGGTACCACGCGGTTAAGTAATGTACCTAACCAGTTGGTGAGCGTGCAAGCGCGCTAGCTAGCATAAAATTGTATGTCGTTTTTCAGTTAGAGACGGCTCATGTCGCAGTTAAATTACTGAAGTTTTAACTGAAGTTTCAGGAACATTGAAAAGAAAGTAAATTAGCATGTTGATTAGTTAAACTAGAATTTATGTTTTTAGTGGTTGGTTTTCATAATTTTCAGTGAAATCTGCTTTATTGAAAACTAGCTGACCGAACTTCCTATCGCCTCAGAATCAATGAATGTTAAGTCGAAATCAGTCAATCCGATCTCGAGATATCATCAAAAGAGTCATTCCATACAAATGAGAAAATGAATATTCACATTTTTTTTGAAAAATATAAATGAATAACCGGTTATTCTGTTCTTACACCAATCACATGTGTATTTTTGTTATAAACAAGACCCTCTATGAGTAATGAAACCTCAAACATTTTAGCTAACAGAGAATAAATATAGAGGCACTTTCTTTGTTCATTGTGGTTAATTAGTACCGTAAAATCCAAGTTCAACCATGTCATTCTCATTACTGAATTGAATGAAAATATAATTTACATAAAATAAGGAATACAATTATTAACTCGAAGTCAAGGGCAGTTTGACTCATCCTCAATGTAACTTTAGCCTTTCAGTGTTGTGGCCATGTCTCTTGTCATGTGTGTATAGGCACATGAGACATTTCAACCTTGACCTTCGATAGCCGTTCCGTTTTTACATTCGGACCTTCGGAACTTTAAAACTGGATACTGAAGAGCATAGTGTGTATAAAATAAAAATATAACCCTCCTCCTAGGGCATTTGGGTAGTACTAACCTAACCTAAGCCTGCAAATATAGAAGTCATTGTAGAAAAAAAATTTTTTTTTGTAGATTTTCATATAAGTTTAAATAAAGTATTGACTTTACCTATAAAATACCTACATAAACGCAAAGCAGAAGCTTTCTTGAAACCCCTGAATGTATTAATTCGAGCCTTCATACTAATTTGATAACCTTTACCAAATTAATTAGCTCTGTTTAAAGATTTCTCGCGCGATCACAGCTTTACAAGCCAAAACATGGGAAAACCCGTTCTGTTTCACGCGGTCACCCATCCGACACCTGACAGCGGGATTGCTTAACCTCGCATGCGCCTGCGGCGTTGTCAAGTCGTATTTAATAATAATATCGATCACGCAGAGGCGCCAGCGATGTGTGTGAGCGATACGTGTTATGTACTGTGGCCATTTTTTGTGTTGATTTGTGGATAGTCCTGAAATGGTGATGTTATGATTTTTATCTGTCATATTTTAGTCACTTTTTCATATTTTCTGTATTAGATTTTTTTGTAAAATAGCTGACTAGATTTGCTTTTTTTAATATATATATTTTTTAATAAATATATAGAATCAGTTAAAAAAAATGAATTAACGGAATATCTCACTCTCTATAAACGTTTAATTATATGCACACACATTAATCTTTGTAGTACCTACGCATCGGTCAGTCAAAGTCAACAAGACTGTCTGATGTTTTTGAGACGAGCGATCTTGCGATCGATGACAATATATACTTGTCTAATCTAAAAGCGATTCAATCAAATCACACCTTTAAATGGAAATGTATATGCCACTGGGCTGTCTGTCAGAAAGACAAACACCTGTGTACTTGCTAGTATCAATTTATTGATACTTAGAAAGTTTTGTAATTCTAGAAAATATAAGATTTGGTCATACAAACAGAAAATAATATTAATAATATGTACAAACGCGTATGAACACCACGCATTGGGCGTTAAGGAATTCATCTCCATCTTCGACTCTATCATCGCTTACCATCAGGTGAGATAGCGGTCAAACGCGTGCCTATAAGCAATAATAAAAAAACTACATCGCTGTCAATTGGAAAAGTGCCCAGAACGCTGGCAACATTGCCACGTTGAATAGCAATGCTGATGCGTTCGCCAAAGAACTACTACTAGCTAAACTAAAAGACTATCTGTTTGTAGTATCAATTAGAATAACGTTATAAAATACATCAAGTCTGCCTTTATTCCTTTTGTGATGTATATAATTTAAATAATTGAAGTAATAAAATTAACGATTACCTAAGTGCTATTTCATGTACATCCTCTAATTTATTTTCCGTAAAAGGTTTAATCACTCTCATCAACACTAATAGGTATATACATAAGTACTCAGCTAAATGGTTCTCATTTGTGGTAAAAACAATTAAAACTAATCAGATTTACGACCGCTCATAATTTGTGTTTAAAAAGATCACTTAACGTTGGAAACTGAGTCATATGAGATCATAAAGTTGCAAATATATGGCAAATAAAATGTCCGGGTCAGATATATTTGTTCCGTGGAAAATTTTTGGTATTCAGCTGCATTCGTCTGCCAATTTGTATTTTTAGATGTACCGAACTTGGGTCACGCGAGTGTTCGGAAGAATCACTGCGCCCCTGGAAAGCAAAGGGCAAATGAAGGAATACGAGTGGGATTTAGTCAGTAAGAGTCTGACACGCTCTCCCACTCCACCCAAAGCGGGAGAAGTAATATGATGATTTCCCACACTCGAGAAAAAAGGGGTACTCAACTTTTAGCTTAGGGTAGGCGAATAAACTCATTAGGAGAAGAACTGAGAATTTTGTTTTGTTCAACAGCGTAGGGGTTTATGTGACAAAAAGTAATTATGGGTGGTCCAGTCTATGCTCTTAGGACCAGCCTTAGTTTGAACACCGATAAATAATAGTCAATATCCTGTTCACTAGTACAATACGACATCATAATGAATGGCTAAATATTATGGCAATGTTGAGTTTTCAACTCTCTGCACTGAGCTGACAGATGAAACTCCAACAATGCGCACTTACAAAACGGGCAAATATGTTGCAATACTGGGCACCATTAGCTGAGTCACTAGGTCGAGGGCTTATAAATTTGGCCTTTGCATTTTGTAAATCCCCCAAAAAAAGGTTACATTTATCTTATCAACATTTTGCATTACCATTACACCCATTTTTTTCCTCTTTACTGCAGTGGTATTTTAGATTACCTATCTGATTACGTGATTTTATCTATTTTCCTTCCGACATTTCTGTTAAACTGTTTTCGTTGGTCACAGTCACAGAATATTGATAAAAAGCCAAATTGTTAAATTCCTGTAACCATAATGGTTGTACTATTTGGTCTATCTTGGCGAGATATTATATACAAAAGTTTCTTTTAATTCATACACAAAGAAGTTGTTGTCTTACCGAAAAAAGTGCTTAATCTCTAAAGACACTTGCAATTGTTGTAAGGTATAATTTTCGGTCAAAAACCGAATTTAATGCCACTTCAAAATCTTTGCACTGACTTTTATTAATAATAATAAAAGCCTTTATTAACAAAAAAATACAATTTAAAAAAAATATATTTTAAAAGATATGCACAGATTGTTTTGCTTTCGCACAGGCCTGCCCCAGGCTCTTTAATGATCACGGTCTTGACACAATCTACTCCACAGTAGGTAGTACCACTGCGTTGTTTTTTCGCTCCACCTTCGACATGACCTATATCCGTCTTTTTCCATCTCTAGGATACAACTTTGTTACTGTTTTTGCCCATTTTTCTTTTTTGTTTCGTATCATATGGCCTGGCTGACTTTTATTATCACCAAAATAATTAAAACAACAATAATATTTTGCACACCCAAAAGATCACACACCCTGACCCAATAACAGAAATAGTCTCACCAAAATATTCCACTACAAACATTGTCACCCTAACCCATTGGTATCGTTCGCGTGGCCTGCGCATGCTCAAAACCGGCTGAACGCGATAAATGCCTTTCAGTTTGCGACGGACGCTCGCTTAGTACAGACGTGTGTTGTTACAGAAATGTGCGCGGCAATCGACATGTTGGCATCGGAGTCGTTCTACGGGCACAGTCCGCCTGCAGGTTTCTTGTCTGACTACAGCATACAAGCCCCAAGAAGACCAACAAAACTGACTACTAGAGGATTCTCAGCACCGTGCCTAACGCCTTTGAAACCAGTGCAGCTAACTTTAAAATCAGCACCCAGATCGTGCATAAGGATACCAAATGAGAAGAAGAAGAAAAGAGTGGTGTTTGCAGATGATAGAGGGTTCCAATTAGAACAGATTAAGTTTATGACAGAGCCTTCGCATCTGCCACCGCATTGGACACTGAAGTTCGAGACCAGTCCACCACCAGAGAGAAAACAACCACCAAAATCATTAGTAGACTTATGGGAAACAAGATTCGTGCAACCAGCATCAAACTACTTGGAGTTCCGGCGACGAGTGACCCAAGATTGTGTATCGTTAGAAAACGTTATTGTTAAACAGAATGAGTGCGCGGTGGATGGTACTGTGAAAGTGAAAAATCTGGACTTTACAAAAGAAGTTTTAGTTCGGACGTCGTCAGACGGTTGGCTGACGAGTGAGGACACTTTCTGCGCGTTCGTCGAACCTGGACCCCTGAACCAAAATGGAGTTTCGACCTATGATACTTTCGGGTTCAGACTACAGCTACCGATCCATTCAAGGAAGCTGGAGTTTTGCGTCTGCTTCAGATGTAAAGGAGACGAATTCTGGGACAACAACGGAGGCCTAAACTACTGTATAGAAAAGGCCTCAGTCCGAAACATCCCTGCAATATCATGTGCCAGAATAAAATCCGGAAACTCGTGGACTGCTAGGTCAAAAGGAGACGGAAATGTGCCATACTGGTGATATGTTAACGGACCTTAAATGAATTAGTGTCGAAAGCCTGAGGGCTGGTGATATGTGCCATATTTGGTTCCTCTAGTGATTTCGAAGGTCTGTATATTATTTGTTATTGCTGTCTAAGGCAGACGAAGCTATTAAAGCTTAATTCCGCCCTTATGGCTGTAGAGGGTGAATAAGAAAATATTGTAGTTTTTCCTGTAAGCAAATGCCAATTTTAGAGTATTGGTGGCCATGCCATTAGCTTATATTTCCGCCCTTAAGTCTAGAGAGTAGACATGCTGATGTTTTGAGCATTTCTGTACCCAAATGCCAATGTTAGTCTTATGGGTCAAGAAGAATACCTCCCCTAAGTTAAGAGATCATGGTGATATTTCAGCTACTAGCCATCTATAGTGTATATGCGTGGTTAAATGCATCATGTGAATGATTTAGACTTAGTTTTATAAAGACTTTATACATGACTGTCTCGATGAAAAGTTGTCTCATTGTCTTTCTCTTTCTCAATGATATAGTAAAAAAGAGAGGCAAGTCGTGTGAGAATAAAACTCTAAATAACAGTTTTTCATTTCGATTAAGATATAATGCGAACCGCCACCTATATAAAAACCCTTTGGGTGAAACTAGAAAGGAGGTTCTGGGGCCGAAAGCCCTAAATTAATATCCAATCGTATTGTGAGACAAAAAAAACGAAAAAAGGTTTGAGATTGAAAACAACCATGGATTTTAACAACTAAAGTAAAGGAACAACTTTTAACCCAAGAAAAAGACTGCTATTTCATATTTTTTTTTAGGAATTTGATGTTGTTGCTATGGAAATATGTAGATGTTTTTATCCTCGGTTTGTTTTCAACCCCCAAAAGATAATCCATTTTTCAGTCACCTTTTTAGCAGTCACTAAAATCTATAATAATTTAAGTATACTAAAGATTCCACTACCAAAATAATTATAATAGCGTCAAAAGCTATTAGCATATTTAATTAGTGAAACAGCTGGCTCTGTCACTATGCAAGTTCGTGATTTCTGACTTGTTTTTCCGGCTCTCGAGCTTACCTAGAATATATATACGTTTTGGCAAACAAACTACCATGAATATAAACGAGTGTTGATAGGCTATGATAGAAGATTTCTCATGAAAGGTTTTAATTAATGTGTTGTCTTTAAATGTTGTTCAAAGAAACCTTTGCTCTTTTATTCTTCATTCTTATTTTCTTTTATTTTCAATACTGTTATATCTGGGGTGAATGAAAAGTACTAAGGGACGAATTGCGGTAAAACATTGAGAGATATTTCAATATCGAATTAATGGAGCTTAATTGCCAATAATGGGTCTGTTATTTTAATTTACGTAATGGTTATAAACTAAATTAATTCAATCTAGAATTAAAACTTTTGTACCGATTCCCCCTTGCATACTTGTGCATCATAGTTTTCTAATACGTTTTCATTTGCTTAACGAATTGTCATGGTTTAAGATAGTTAGTAGTCAACTTATTTCTGGTGGCATTTATGTATATTTCGTGTCATAGATTTTAGTGGCTGTAAATTCATATTGCTATAAGAATGTCCACAGTTTTTATTATAAAATGTGGTCAAAGTGATAGTGTCACATCGGTGACATCTGTCAAAATATACTCGGACTCGACTTTGAAGTTTGATTGCAAATATTATTGTTATTAAAACGCATCGATAGCCATCCTTGTTATTTCAAACAAAATGTAATTAAGTAATTATATTAATTTAATAACACAAAACAGTTTAAGTTTACAAACACATTCTGTAATCTTGTTTTGTCTACATTTTTCCGCCATCTTAAATTCCAGTTTGATAAATACAGTCATACTTTGTTTATTAATAAAAACCTATCTAATCGGTTCATTATTTTTGTATAATAATAAATAATATTATAAGGGCAGGAGAATGATGATGAATAAATAATATTAATAATACTTAATGATAAAACGCAATCAAACTTTCATTTTAAACTTTCTCGAAAAGTCACTTTGAAGTCAAATGGCATCTGTCATTCTTGACGGATAAAATGGCGGCTTTGTTGATAAGTCATTTTACAAATATTTTAGTGGTCTAGTCATAAGTTTGTTAGCAGAACTGTCTCATCACGCTTTTCCGTTCGGGATAACCAAACTGCTGGTGATTTGAACGAATGGATAGGAGTATTAGTTCTTAATGGTACTTTTTGGTACCTAGTGAAGTTAGTAAACGGTTTAAGGATGTCAGATACCAGTGGTTATCAATATGTGATGTGGTATGTCAGACATTTTCAGTTTGTATATTTTTTATGATTCCAAAATATTAATTAAAATTGGTGAAAGGAACGTATTTTTGTAGATATTTATCTACTAACACTAAAGAAATATACTCCAATAGATTTTCAAAAAATATTGATTATATCGAGCACCAAGTTTTCATTAAAACTTGAGGCTCCATAATCAACCTCTGCTTTCTCCGTAAGGGACAGAAGCGTGATGGTTTATTGTTTTTATTTTTGTATTAAATTTATTTTATTGTAAGCAACTGGTGTACTGCTATTTTTTAATTCATAGTTTGGCAGAAGACTGAATTTCATTGCCATCTTCGAATGATAAAAAGACTAGAATATCAGTTGTTTTAACCGGCGCAAGAAAGTCAAATGGAGAAATTTTCTTTAGTGTTTTTTGATCTCGAAAAGTTGTAAAATGGTGTCATGCTACTTTGACAATTTTATTTTGGTTTCTTTGAAATATGTTTCGACATTACGTTTTTTATTTGGTAAGAGAATAAAAAAAAAACGTCAAATTGGGATGCAGCTTTATCATAGTGTGATTGATTGAAAGTTATTTTTATGAGTAGTTGTCACTATAATGGGACTGAAAGGCTGATTTCTGCAGAATCAGCCGTCTCAAAGTGACGGGAAAAATACTATGATCCACAAAAATTCGTCATGCCACAAATATTGAGAGCCTCTGTTTTGCATCAAGTAAAATACACTTTTAATTTGCAAAAAACAATGAAGTCACTTACTTGTTGATTAGTTTTTTAATGAACACGATAGACGCGTGAAAATAATGTTTTGTCTCATTACAAAATATGATAAACTATTATATTTGTAAAATGACTTTTTAGCTCAAGATTGAGAATATTTGCTCAATAAATGTCTGAATGAATTTGTATGAAGTTTAAAAACCCCGGTTTTGTTGGGCAGAAGTAAATAACAAAGTTATCGTGTATTATAGGCGGTTTTAACCGCTAATAACGATTGGTTTTTAGAGGGAAACCGTGTTTTTAAACTACTGTTTTATACTAGATTTTTAGAGAGAAATAAAAGATTGTGTTTCAAACACTGAAATGAAAATGGTGTCCAAAGGTAGCTAGAAGGTTATCTAAAGCCGATTAAAAGTTTATTTCGATATAAAGTACATTATTATAATAATAACATAGTAAGTACATTTATAACAGCATACTGCGATTTTTGAGTTTATTTTGTTTTAAACAAAAATCGTAAGTTTGTATTAAAATAATCTCGACAGCCATGTCAGATTATGCTGGTGACAGAAATATAAAAAAATATTAAATATTTTTTTAGATTTTTTTAAAATTTCTATGTGCTGTTTTAAAGGGTCTGGTGTTAATTGTAAATACATTTTTAATAATAAATATTATACATGATTATGATTTATTTTTAAGAAATTATTTTAGAGATTTCCGCATTGGAATTTTATTATGGTCACCAGCATATCTGTAAAACACATCACACGGCATTTTTATTTGTAATTGTTCAGAATTATTATTAGTTTAAGTTAGAAATGATGAATGTGAGTAATTTATTTTGAATGATAAATAAATAGATGTATAATAAATAATATTTTTCTATTTTTTATAATCAAATAGTTACTAAATAGGGTTGTACGATTTTTTTTGTGAAAGAACTGATTATGATGTAATAAATGTTTAAAATAAAGAGTTTATCGAATTTTATTGTTTTTGTATAAAATTATATAAAACTCAGAATGAAGCATGGATGACAGAATATATTTTTTCATAATATAATAATATTGATTTATTATATTTTTGTTTTATTTTATTTCTCCTTTTCCAAATAACTAAAATACTAGTACCTACTCAGATGCATCCGGTTAGACTGGAAGCCGAACTCAAAATGTTGGAACTAGAATAAATTTTGAAAATTTGTAAACGTATGTAGGTATGATGACTGAAATTAAATGTATACCGTTAATTTAGTAGTTAAATTGGTCAACGCAAAATGAATATTGTAGTTAGATGATGATATTCAACAGTATTATAAACAGAGATTCAGTTCTTCGATAAGTAGCGTTCCGGAGTTTGAATTTGTGCCCAGCTGATACTAATAGGCTGGTCCCGTTTTTCATGGGACTTTAATCTCCTAAAAAGCCACTTATCCCAAATTATTGTGGCCAGAAAACGTTACCTCACATTTTAACCTACCACTGATAGAATTTTCTATGTGAGTAAAATTACGAGTTGACACACTTATAAAAATAGCTGGCTAATCAGCGCCATCTATGTTAGCATGGGAATACTATCAAAGTTCAGTTATTCATTGGTAGATGGCGCTGATGGAAATATCAAGCTTTAAATTGCCAAGTTGGTTTGCTCAGTTTATTATGGTACAGTGGGTATGTATCGTAGTTCTAAAATCAATAATAGCTTGAGAGATAAGCGTAACTGCAGACCAAAGGCGTTTCAAGACAGGCAAAGTTTTAGCACAACATAAGCATGAAGTTCAGGGTTCGATTCCCCTTTGTAAGTTTAACTTCACCTCACCTCATCAGTGAGCAACCGGCTGAGAAAGAGAATGAGGAGGCCTATGCAGCTAATTGGTAATCATATCATCCCTTCAAAATGTAAAATACTGGTATTCAGCTGCATCCGGTTAGACTGCAAGCCGACCCCAAGATAGTTGGGAAAAGGCTAGGCAGGCAGGCAAGCAGCATCCCTTTAAAACTCTGTGAAAATAATTTCAAAGAAATACACAACGCAATAGTGTTACCAACATCCATTTCCTTCGCGTACATTATGTATGTGGTTTTAGTCAGTAAAAGTCTGATACTCCCTCTCGCTCGGCTCAGAGGAGAAGTCATTGGATGATTTCCCACCCCCACAAAAAAAAGACGTTCTTCGTCGCCCTATCGACGCACGCGAACATTTTTGCCGCAGCTGGAGCCTAGACTCCTGTCAAGGATGAAATGAAAGTGCTCTTTTTCTCCGGTTAAGGCGTAGTTAGTATAAAGGAGAATCGGCGTGTGATTTTAGTAGGTTATAACTTAGCATGAACTGAGTTTTACCAGTGAGTGGGGACTCTAACTGCCCACCGAGTGATTCCAGTGAATACGGCGGCACTGTAAAAACGTGGTGCCGTGCACAGCGAGGACCAGGGGAGAGCTCTGTACCTACAGTCTCCTGAGGGATGTGCCCTAACAGGCGTTGACAGAGAACCCCACAGAGGGGATCTGGAGTGGTGTTTTAAAAGGACACAGGCCCCTTCATGTGCTGATGATGGTCACCGGTGTGGTTTCCTCTTCCTCCTCCCTGATATTTTCCCCGAAAATTCAGGCGCCTTTTGTTTCCCGGGGCTTTCGGGTAGACTGCCGATGTAGCTTAAAAAGCTGTAAGAATAAAGTGGGACTGGGCAGGTCATGTCTGTCGGATGCCACTAAAGCTGTGGATCCGTATATCGCCCTGAAACCAGCTAGACGAGCAGCTTCCTGTCTAATTGGCGTGAAGAAGCACAGTTAAGAGAAATATGGAAGGAATGAGTGGAGGCCTATGCCCAGGAGTGGGATGGTTAAGGATAAAATAGTAGCGATGGCAACTTAGCTACTTTATAGTTAGATCTTGCTTTTTTACATCCTTATCAGTAAACAATTTGAAAAATAGCTACTTAAGACGCAGTTATTCGACTTCTAATGGTTTTAATTAAACATCACGTCTAAACGACTAGTCTTATTTCTTTGAATAAAATATATGTTACTCTAGACAATTTTCGTCGTAATTTAATATATGAATATTTGAAATTATATTTTAATAACACAGTGTAATTAATTTGTAAAGTTATGTCTAACGCGAATAAAAAATTGAGAATCACGCAAAAACTATAAAGTGTATTTTTATGAAACCTTCACCATATTATAGGTCATTTAATTATTTATAGTTTAGTATAAGTGTTTTAGTATAATATTTGTTGTTTTATGTATAATAAATTAATAATGGCTCTATTTGGGACAGCGCTTCTTGATGGGCGAGTCCAATTACTGGGTGGACGTACGCCGCGTTGTTGCGTTGTGTTGTGTTGTGTTGTTGCGTGTTCTGTGCTGAGCTTCTGTAGAAGCTCAGCACAGAACACGCAAGCTAACCACTCAAGGTCGTTGGCAGTTAATAGCGCCTTAATCTAGCTGCATTCATGTGAACTGGACCTATTTGGCGCAGACGTTCGGCATACTATCTCTCGCGTTATTTTATTTTATTAATTGATCTTCTTTGTTTCTACTCGTTTGTCCTTAAAAACTTTGTATCGTCACAATAGTAGTACCTATCAATATTTACTTAGGTACATTAATACAATATAAATAAATAAAAAACATTTATTTCAGGTAGACCATTAAACCCATATTCAATATAAAACAAACAAAACAAGAACAAGAACATAAAGTAACAATTTGTCAACAATTTACTCTAATTTATTACATTCAGATTATATTAAGTTTAAATTAAATTCAAATTAAATTATTACATTCAGATTAAATTACTAAAAACTCAAAATTGAAAGTCAATTTAACATAAAAAACAAAAGAAAAATACTAGTAAATGTCAGAATAAAATATCAAATGTCAATTACAATTAAATAATTAGGTAATGAAATGCCAAAAACACAGAATTGAAATAATGTCTATAGAGTTGAACTTAAAACTCATGACATGATGATGATGATGTGATGTCATGTTTATATTATTATTGTAGTTATGTAACTAACAGTGACGATACAACTTGTTGTGTGCCTTTGTGTTTGTGTCAAATAAACGTATTTTCTTTCTTTCTTTGACTTTCCAACGTTTGGACAGTTTGCTAATCGACAGTCACTCAATCTTAAAATTAAAAAATAAATAAAAGTTAATATATTTTACTTAAATACATTGACTAAACCGATTGATCTAGAAACTTTTTACCAAATTTCTAGCTGCAAACGTAATGGTATAGTTGGCAACACTGGAGTGTATAGCTCAGTCCAGTATGAGTGTATAATCTATGGCTCAGTCTGTCTATGGGTCGGTCGGCTGCTGGCAACACCGATGAGTTCAGTGTGGCTGTAGGCTTGCACCAAGGGTCTGCTTTAAGTCCTTACCTCTTCCATTTGATTATGGACGCTCTTACGTCGGAAATACAGGAGGAGGCACTCTGGTACATGCTGTTTGCCGACGACATTATTCTGGTTGACAAGATGGACCAGAGATCCAGAGCAGATTGGAGAAATGGCAACAGAAGCTGGAGAAAGTTGGCTTGAAAATCAGCAGAACCAAAACTGAATACATGTTCTACGATTTCGGCGGTCTCTCCAGTTCTGAAGCTATAGTGCTAGATGGCGCGCTTCTCCCAGTCAATTAACACTGCATGGATGAAATGGCGGCAGGTCATCGGGGATATCTGCGGCTCCCGCATTCCCCTTAAACTTAAAGGAAAGCTTTATAAAACAATGGTCAGACCTGCTGTCTTGTATGGTTCAGAATTTTGAGCCACAAAAGGGATGAATGAAAAGCAATTGCATGCAGCTGAGATGAGAATGCTAAGAGCGATGTGTGGTGTTACGCACATGGATAGAATAAAGAATTAGAAGTGAGTATATAAGAGGAAGTCTGAAAGTGGCACCGCTGACTGATAAGTTGTGTGGAAATCGGTTGTCGTGGTATGGGCATGTGATGCGGAGGAATAAAGAAAATGTCGTGAGGAAAGTCTTGTGTATGGATGTGGATGGCTATAAGAGTAGAGGAAGGCCAAAGAAACGATGGTTGGACTGTGTGAAAAAGAATATGGGTAAAAAGGGGTGACTACAGAGATGACGACTAATAGAGGAGTATGGAAGAAAAAGACATGTTGCGTCGACCCCAAATAAATTGGGATAATGGCAGGAGAATGGTGATGAGTCTATCTTTGGGTAACCCATACCTTCCACAGATTCTCAAGGGTTAGTGTACAAATAAAACAAAAGCAATACGCATAAATAAACCTGTATTTGTTTTAGTAAAATATAAACATTGCATAAAAACATTCTGTCCAACTAAATCTAAAATATACATCGTTTTTATAATAATATTGTGAGTCTTAAATTAATATGTATAACCAGTTTAAAACACTTTAAAACAACATTTAGGATGGTATAGTAGAATTTTATCAAAATGTCCCAAGGATGTAAACAATTAACACTTGGTCTGTCTTACTATTGAAAAATCGAATAAAAACATTTATGCAAGGTGAAGACGACAATGTAACAATTATAAATGAAAACAATGGCAATACTTATCTATGGGACAAACCCTGAAATCACGAAGAAAAATCAACTGTTCAGTACATTTTCTCGAGTTAAGCTAACATAACTGTATGAGGCAGATGATATTTTATCGTGATTTGTGTGTTAATGTAAAACAAATAAGTAAACAAGGTCTTCGTCTATGCTAAATTCGTGCTAAATTAAGAATCTGTTTAGCAAACAACCATCGGTGCTTTATTAAGTTGGCACCATAGACACTGATTCTCATTAGTTAATAGGGAAGATGACTTAAAAAAAAAGTGTGTGTACTTATGTACGCACGTAAGAAGTTATACTTCTTTAGCGTAACAAGGTAATTATTATTATTATCATCATTATCATTATCATAATCATAATCATTATCACTATCATAATCATTATCATTATTATATTCTTTTTTTTTTCGCATTCACTCTCGCTCTGTCTCTATTCCCCCTCCCCGGGAGCGTTAAACGTTTAACGCAAACTTGTTGGAAGTCGCATAAGAAGTATAACTTCAATATATTTAGTCCGTCAGTTAGATTACCAAAACCAATAGACACGTATTTTGTCACGTTAACAAGAAATTAGGAAAATACACTATATCTACGAAAAAAATACCACTTTATACTTACAAGTGACGTAAGGATCGACTCAACTAAGTGACCAATATTTTGAAGTAAAACTTCTTTACTCATGTTTGACTTGGGGAGTAAGCTGGTGGTTACGAAAAGTGTGATCGATCGAGGCGAACGGAAGTTGAGAGAGCGCACGCTTGACTTGGGGAGTATGCTAGTGAATGCCTGACGAGAGCGTTACGAAAAGTGTGATCGGGCGAGGCGAACGGAAGAGATGGAGCTAAAGAAGTTTTACTTCAGTCGTGTAGTCCAAAAGACACTCGTTTTTTTTTATAATCTAACTTACGGACTAATTAGAATTTTATACCCAGGAATCGTGTGGGTCAGAATTACGGGTGTATTGTTGCAGTATATAAAAGGAATGTACCAGCAATTCAACTCTATTATGATCACTACCACGGGATCTCGTCTCGAACAAAGAAAATTTAGTTCAAATAAATCTCAATAGATGGCGTAATATGCATCGATTTCTTATAGCAGTTTAAGTAATATTATTATTTTGAAAATAAATATGGTAAAAACTGTATTTTCTTATTTAATAAACTGCCATAAGCATAAAATTGTGGAATAATTAGCTTGTAATTAATATTTAGACGATTATTGGACCGAATCATTAGATATCTACATTTCTTGCACCAATAGATGGCGCTGTTTCAAGTTTTAGAGTTTATCCATACGCCTCTTTAAAGTTTTACTGTATCAAAATGTGTCACTACATTTTGATACAGTAAAACTGCTATGAAATGCCAAAAATACTATAAAATAATTCCTCAATGTGCGAGAAAATATTGGTAAGACCAAGTAAATTCATTCAGCTTGCAAGCCGTCGCTGCTAACACCATCTAGCGAGGTGTAGAGGACGGGCCCGAACGAAGAACAAAAGTTACTTGTGCCAGACGAAAACCCGTAGTTACCGCGGTACCGTTTCTTTGTAAGGGATGAGGCATCTGTACGCTAGTATTATATTATCTGTGTCACTACTCATTTTGAAATCGCTATGAATTTTGTACGTCAGTCAATATGATTACCACCGTTGATTGTTTACTAAAACGGAACTCTAATTTTTGCACATACTTTAATATAGTTTAGACAAGCACGTAAAATTATTAGATGGGTATCTAGGTACAACAATTAAGTATTTAAGTGGGCTTCGTAAACTTCTTTATTCGCTAGTTAAATCTATTGAATGTGTATTTTATGTAAAACTTATTAAAATTTCAAGTTCAACAGTTACTGGTATTATAGGGTCACAGTTTGAAATAGACAGTACTGCAATGAGGAATATGAAAAATAGGTCAACATTGTCAGTTTACAGTTGCTGGAATGCTGTGATTTTTGATTATCGGCTACTCTCATACACTCTCATCGAGTGGCGACTGCGTACCGCACAGCGTTGGAAAACCACCCACAAGGTGGACCGATGACCTGGGGTGGGCCACGGGACACCGATGGACGGGATTCGCACAGGACCGGTTATTGTGGTGACATTATTGTGGGGAGGCGTATGTCCGGCAGTGGACATCTTTCGGTAGAAATGACGATGATGAACTCTCATCTAGCTGCTACCAGTCAACCTGCAAAGACCTTCACTTCACCTGACTTGAGAGCGTCCTTCCTTAAATTTGCCGATTCGCAGACTCCAATCAAGAACACGACACATCATTAGCATTTATAGGCTGACTTCTACTTAACAAAAGAAGAAAAGAACAAGTCTAAGAACGGTTGCGCACTACGTCCGATACTTATCCGTGAAAATACGGTCCGGCGTGGTCGTACAACAATTTGTATGGTAGGTTACGCACTACCGATCCGAGTTCAATCCGAGTTTTCTATAGATCTGTATTTTACGAATAAGTATCGGACGTAGTGCGCAACCGCTCTAACCCAATGATTTTCGTTTCTACAGCTACTGTGGCCGGCCCATTGATGCTACAGTAAAACATACTTATTATAAGAGTTTGTTTACTGCGAATTAAAGTAAATACAGCGCAGCTGTGTTTTATAATTGATAAAGCTTTACTTATAGAAGACACTAAAGCGTATCAGAAAGCCCTGGGCCAGATAGGCACAATTAACAGAAGAATGGGTACTGAGCTGCATTCGGTTAGACTTGAACCTGAACCCAACATAGTCGGGAAGGCAGATAAAACGGTTGTTATTTGGTTCCCTTATTTCCACAGCAGAATTATCAATTTTGGTTACTATTTCTTCAGATTCTGTTTGATTCTAACTCCCTTCAGCAGTTACATCTAGTCTGTATTGTTCTCTAATATCTTTTATTTCTTCAGGCGATGACCTGAAAGGCGGAAGATGGCATAAACGAGGAAGCCAATCCGTTGCTTTAAGTGGTTTAAATAAAATTTCATTGTAAACAGATGTGTTGACCCATTCCTAGTTGCAATACTCTCTCTAGACACTGCAGCTTCACAAGGTATTTAAATAACGTATGCTTATGTTATTCGTATTAAAAATAAGTTAGATCATACTTTTATACATCAAGGGTTTAAATCTCTCTTTTGATCATAAGTTAGACTGCATACAAAACTAGTTCTTGAAAGACAGAAGTGACTATTGTAACGAGGAAAATATTATAGAAGACGAAGAAGTCACGCTGCGTCAATCCCAAATAAATTGGGTTTGGGATTATTATGGAGTATGACTGATAATGATGGTTGATTGATAGACAACTCAAAGCCTGAAGACTTAGTTTCTGATCTGTTAGCTATAGTCTTGTGAGCAAGAGTCTGAGCTTGTTAGTCAGATAATTAGGGCATGAGATTAGGCTTATGGCTGTTATTCACTAGGTTACTTTAGTCTTTCTGAAACCGGATAGGAAGAACCAAATGAAGTTTAAAAGAAGAGAAGTTCCTTATAAGATGTAGAGTTGCAATAAGCAAAGATTTTTCGAAACTTGATCTCTGGTTAAATGATGGATTGAAGTTCCTAATGCAGTCAGAGAGAGATGGAAGTCAGTTAGTAGTGTAGTCATAGGTGGTCAATTTATTGCAGTCAAGAGAAGTTCTAAATGTAGATCGAAATACAGTCCAACGTATGACACAAAACAATAAGTACAGTGGTATAAAACTCTATAATATTTATTTTTTATAATATAAATTCAACTTTTGATATACACAGTAATTTTAATGTAACACTTTATAGTAATTAGAGCTGTTTTAGAAATCCTACAGACGTTACAATTATATAACCAATCCGATCTTGTCAACTGACAGATTTTACAAGATCTACCGACATTGTTAGATGCAGAATTCCTGAAATCCTTCTGTGATGGAAATATTGCTTATTTAACTGCCTAAATAAGCCATTTGTTTGCTTAATTAAAGATTTACAAATATTTAGAAATTCATACGCTTCCAGATACCAGGTTTGATTCTCACGCAAATGGATGTTATGTTGTTGTTATTATTGCGTTGTATTCGTCTTTCAGATGGAATGTAACATTGAGACGTCTGTAGAAACATTATTTTGAATAAAGTGATAAAAGGTTTAGGTAAAATGACTAAAAGTATTATAATTCTGGTTTTCTACAAGTAAGTTGCAGGTTGCTTAAACATTGCTTTTCACTAATTTAAACGGTTTAATTGGTTCTAAGAACACAGGGGACGATGTACACTTTGGATGTTTAACGTGGGCAAGGCTTTCGAGACTGTACTGCATTCAAATATGAAACAGTATTCATTGGGAAGTTATAGAAATCGAGGCCTTTGCCAATAGGAGTTATTATGAGTACATCCTCTTCTATGTAACTTCACTTTCTTATTAATTTATTTTAAAGAATACGAAAGTCATATAGTACGGGGTCACGGGATACCACAAGGTAGAATCTTAGGGCCAATACTTTCTTCTCCATAAATAAAACTCTTCTACCACTTTCTCCAAAATTAATCCTTGGCAATTTATTCTTCTGTTCATTTATATTTTAACTGGAGTAAAGTTTCATACATCTTATGATATTTTTGTGGATATGTAACAAGTTTTATTTGAGAATAGTATGTATATGATCCAAAAAACAGTATGGAGCTAAAAAACTAGTTTTCCATAGATTGTTATCGTTTTAACAATCGTTGCTATTAAAGAAATCTCTAAGTCAAGATATGACGGAAATGTATGTAATTATCAACTGACTTTGGAAACTAACGTCTAAATCTACTTCAAAATTGGTAAGTGAAGGTGATATTTTTGTCTTGTGAATTAAAAAGTCCAGTCAAATTATAAACAAGCAGAATATAATAATTACAACTATTAAAACCTATCAATATTATAATATTTTATAATAAAATTTATTATTTTTTTTATAAAATCTCACTATTTGGTTGCGTATCACTAAAAAGTGACAGATAATCTAAAGATTAATATGTGTTGTGCTTTAAATAACACTTTTAAGTACTAATGTGTCAGATAAAGTGACATTTTTGAAAGATATTTCTTCATTTCTGACAATTCAGAGCCCGAAAGGTTTTTCCAAGTATAATTTTTTTGTATATTTTTATTTTACGATATGAGCAGATGATGATTGCTCGTGCCTTTTTTTGTTTTAGAAGAGACTTTTGCCCTGCGGTGAGATGATTAAAATGGGCATATTTTTTTTTTCCGATATTTTGCGATATTCTGCTAAAATATTCTTTGAATTTCCTTAGATTTCACACCACCACCACCGAATCACCATATGTTTTTTCAAAGGATGGATTATTTCAAGACACAAAACTTTTCAATGAATTTCGTTTATCTTGTTTTCTTTTGAATTGCGTATATTTTTTCCTTTTAAACCGAAGTATGTCTTACTTTCCCTGTAATAGCCACTACTGCTTCTTCCACTGTTAAATCAACTTGAGATAAAACGGTTGATAATTGGTTCCCTTGAATTTCCAGAATAGAATTATCAATTTTAGTGACTATTTCTTCAGATTCTGTTTGATTCTTACTAGCTTCAGCACTTACAGCTAGTCTGTATTGTTCTCTAATATCTTTCATTTCTTCAGGCGATGGACTCCATTTCTTCATATCCCTATCACTGTCAATAACTTGACTATCGTCATCGTCACTTATATCTTGTATTTCATCAAGGCTTTTGCACATTTTACCAACTTCTTTGACACTCTCTGATCTTTCTTCGCTACTTTTGGCTATTTTAACATCTCTGCCTGTTGATTTGTCAATGGTTCCCTCACCGCAGCCGACATTGGCTCGTTCGTCGTCCTGTATGTCTTCAACATCATCTAAGCTTGCTTGTCCTGCCTTATAGTCATGTCCGTTACTATCACTTTCAGAAGTCTTAGGCCTTTGATTTTTATTATTTTTATCAGCCTGCTCTTCATTTTCGTCAATAATCTCTAAACGAGACCGCGAAAAGAATTTATGTAAAGACTCCAATTTATCCAAAGCTCTTGCACTTTTTTCCGAACTTGAAGACAACGTTGTATCTTCCGTCATGCACGCTGAATCAATTCTCTTTGACATGTCAGATATAGAATCGGATATTTCAGTTGTTGAAGTCGATTTATCGACTTTCACGACTTTAGGTTTTATTATCATGCTAGGTGGTAAATCAGGGATGTTCCTCAAGTCGATTAAACTAATTGATGATCGTTTCAAACTGTTACTTATATCAAACTCATCATCAGAGTCTTCATCGAAATGTTTAGCTACTTTATCTTCTATGTAACAAACCAAATCTTCTGCGGCTGCCCTTATTTGAGAATTCCGATCATCTGAGTACTTTCTATCAAGATCTCGAGAAGATGGTTCATCTTCTTCTAAAATATCTGATAGTTCAACACTGTATGGTAGATATTGTATATACGGTAACATTGGAGGTTTCGTATACGACTCGTAATTCTCAGAGTCTTCTGCTTCAGTCATTGTATCTTCTTCTAGCCTCTTAATCTCACAAACTCTTTCTATAGCTTCATCGAATATTATTTCTAGATCATGTTTTATATTGCTAAGATCTATGACAGTTTCAGAGATCCGTCGGTCAGTAGAATAATCCTCACCTCTATCTATAACAGTATCTTGAGTATGTGTTAAAGTAGAATCAGATTTCGTCTTACTGATATCACTGAAAGTTTCAAGTTTACTAATAGTAATATCCGATTTAGACTTCTCTGACAACGATGGTGTCAAAGACTTAGAATGGAATTTCTCTTTCGTCGTATAACTCTCCATGTATTTTATTAGCATTTCAACTAGAGTTTCTGCCTCTTCTTCAGGCGTATCGTCAATATAAGTAAGGTCTGTAACATTAATATTAGCTTCACTAAGACCCGTGTCAGTTTCTATAATTTCTATACTAGGTTTCGGGTCTTCCGGACCAAATAGGAACTCCATCAGAGTAATTTTATTGTCACCAACTTCATTTTCCTTCTCCATACACCCAGTAGTAGCTAAGAAGTCCATTAAAGTCTCCATTTTGGCTTCAAGCTCAGTATTCATCCTACTCGGAACGAACTGCTTGGCACTTTCCTCAGGAGTGACTTCACTTTTGAAACAGCTACCCGTACTGTTTTTCCTTTCACCTCTTTGACTTTTAACAATGGTGAAAAAGAAATCAATAAGATTAGCAATTCTTCTTTCAGTACCTTCTTCTCCGTCGGAACTTAAATCCGATTCTTCCTTAACCAAAGGACATCTTCTGGGAGATTCTTCGTACTTTTTAGAGAAGACTGTTTCTTGTATGACTTGGAGTAAGTCTCTTGCTAGTCGTACTGGTGAGCGTGTGTCGGTGTGTATGGCTTCATAAGTGGAGGCCGAGGGGGCGGAGCGCCGCCGATCTCGGTCGATTCTGATGAAATCCCACAGGGAGCCTAGCTCGGAAGAGAGCGAGGCTCGGTGGTTGGCTAAGCGGTTGCCTAGCCGCCGGAAGACCTGGAACGAAGATAGAGGCTGATGACAATATAAGAATTGTTGCATGCAGATTATTATGGACTCCATAGGTTGGTTAATTGAGGAAAATGTATGCCATTATAAAAGGATTCTCCACCTAGGGCAGGTTGGTAGGGAATATTGTTAGCAGGGCTGATAGTCGAAAGTGAGTGTTCGCTTGACATATAAAGTTGTAAGTCAGTCTTGTCATTTCGACACCCCCACCAAATAAAATGGTAACCCGAAATGTTTAAAAATTAAAAACTTGAAGATCTTGAATGGTGTAACTAACCCGAATTCGTTTTATATATGTACTTATATGGATATAATTACAAGTTATGAATGCACATTTGTACAGGAGAGTGGGGTAGCGCGGTGGCAGGAATATACTTTAAGAAAGCGTGCTCCATCTTCGACCACATCATCGCTTACCATCAGGTGAGGTAGTGGTCAAACGCGTGCCTATCAACAATAAAAAAAAGAAAGAATGCCAAGTACAGTCAAATATTTACCTGCCACACTCAGGAGCGCCATGCCCTGAGCTTCCTTAAAGAGAGTCTCTTGAATCTGGCCACCTGCGCCGCCAGCGCCTCCGCCCCGGCTGACATGCCTGCTCCTCCTGTCTCACCCTCAGAGTGGACCTGGTGGGAGAAGATGAAGGTTTGAGCTAGTTCTACTAAAGATCTAAATTAGTTAAGAAAGATGTTTTTAATGTACTCAATGGAATTGCTCTTCATGGTAAATTTATCTGATAAGAAGCGATACCGATGGTTCAACGAGCGCACCCAGAACGTTCGTTTAAGGCGCGGACTGACTACGATTTGAGATAGCTTCAAATAAGGTTAAGAATTGAACATAACAGTTGTGTTGACGATGCGAATAAGCATTTATTTTACAGGTTTTCTTTAGATTATCCAGAATAGTTTTAATAAAATGCTAATTCTATTAAATAAAAAAAGAACATTTTTTATCGCTGAAAATACAGAGATGTTCGACGCCAAACTATATTTTTGTGGAACAATTTCCAAATTTTTTATTGGAAATATCAAACAATTTTTTACTATTCTATTCAGTTAAATTTTTTCTTCATACTTTCTCTGTCCACTGTATTTTGCAAAGGATATTTTCATTGCATTACGTCATACTCGACTATCCAAGAAACCATTTTTTTTTGACTATTGAGGTAATACCGCGCCTTAAGTGGAATGGAAGTCTAAACTTACATAGGTACATAATTACATATGTAACGGGAAACGAACCAAGGACCTCACGCTCAGCAGTCGTGCTTGTGACTGCGAGAGTAACGAGGCAGTCCCAAGTAAAAAATAATCATAATATGAGCCTTGGAAATTTTGAGAACATTGACAAACTTTTATTTTTAGTATAGGCCATCATGAAAGAAAAGAGAAGAAATTCTCCCGCAGTGGGTGGAGCGGAGGGCGTGTCAGACTCTTGCTGACTAATTCAAATTTCAAATTAAAAATCTTTATTTCGAGCGAAGACTTATAGGGTTAGTAACAATGTCCTTAAAAACTAAGTGTTACGACAACACGATACGGTGACACATGCAACTGACAGCTGCAAACGATATGCGGACAGTCCACTCTGTCAGCAATCATTTTCAGAACCCTGTTTGCGCTTGCGCATAATTGTGTAAAAACAATCTACACGCGCTGTGGCTAGAGCAGTGGTGGCCCAGTGGTATTAGCCGCGACTTTACAAGTTGTAGGTGGTGAGTTCAAACCCAGGCAGGCGCTTTGCTTTGGTTAATTATTTCATCACCACTGCTCTCAAAACGGTGAAGGAAAACATCGTGAGGAAACCGGCATGTCCTAGAACCAAAAATTCGAAGACTTCTGACATCCACCAACCCGCATTGGAGGCCTGTGCCCCAGCAGTGGGGACATTAAAAGGCTGATGATGATGTTATTATATTGGACACGAAGAGCTCCATACGCCACCCGCGAATACTTCTCCCACAGGCTGCAAGTGTAGAAGGTGGTACAGAATTCTCTAAAGAGCGTCACCTTTACTTCTGCAGTACAACGTGCAAACCTGCGGGCTATCATATTCGCACGCACGGAAAGATCCCTCCGTTTTCCCTTTCAATGTCAGTATTGTCCCTAAGGTCAGTGGTGACCAAGTGATCTAGGTATTTAAATTTTTCCACTCGCTCTAAAACCCACCCATGTACCTTCAGTTGCATGTGCCAAGGCCACGGTCACTCTTTCTAACACTCCCGTTAGGATAATAGTTACCCCTCGCCACACACGGACAATGGTTACCTCTCGGGTACTCGTTCGTTTCTGCATGTAGCTCTTCATGTCTTTGTCTGAGTGTCCCTTCGCTCGGCCTATACCCTTGCCGAGAGGTGCTCCTGTTGAAACTCTCCTGAAAAAAAAAAGCAACGAGTGGTGTTGATAACTTCTTTAACATGTGCTCTACACCTGATCGTGAATATGAACGGATTGTTCACATCATATATCTTACGTGTCAATGCTCACACTTGATCGTGAATACGAACAATCTGCACATCATTTCATATAGGGGTGTACATATCAATGCTCTACAGACTATAGCAGTCCACTGCTGGAAATAGGCCTCTCCAATTGCACGCCATTCAGCTCGGTTCTCGGCAACTCTCATCCAGGTGCTACCAGCCACCTTGCGAAGGTCATCGCTCCACCTAACCTGAAGGCCTTAGACCTTACGTTTGCCGATTCGCGGTCTCCACTAACGATCATCGGTTCTACGGCTAATATGGCCGGCCCATTGCCACTTCAGCTTGCTTATTCTGTGAGCTATGTCAATAACGTTGGTTCTCTGCTGGATTACCTTGTTCCGTAATAGATTGGTATTGGATTTACCGCAAGAAAACCTTTGTCTCTAAAATTGGCAATGCATTGATTTTATTTGGTGTTACTACTGTTATTATACTTTCCAAAAAAACTGCATTACTGTTCCTGACTGTCTGTGACAAGCTTGGTAGTTGCCGTTTAAAACACAAAGCTGCTGGCTTGTTAAACAGCAATAAGAAAAGAGAGGATCATAGGCAATGATGCAGTCGTCGAGTCAAAGCTCCTAAGTCTTGAGCATCGACGGTGAGTTGCTAGCCTGTCGGTTTTCTATCGGTTACATTTCGGGGATTGTGCGTCGGGATTGCATAGTTTAATTCCGTCAAGTCCGTTCCATCATCGGACCACTAGACGTACGGCGATGCGCCACCGGTACATGGTGGACATCCCATCCACACGCACAAAACGTTTTGGGAACACATTCATCGTGCGTATTAGCTAAGGAGTGGAATTCCATGCCGGAGTCTGTGTTTCCTGTGTTTCAAGAGCGAATAGGTTACTTCGAATAGGTTACATCAGGTGAGATAGTGGTCAAACGGGAGCCTATTAATAGTCTTTGAAATACCGAACAGCTGGTCGGATCTGCCGCCACTTCAACTCTACGGCACTGCGCTGTTAAAGGTCGACAGCGTGTAATATATAGGTCATGTAATAACAGCCGACCTGTCCGATCACGCTGACATAGATAGGCAGAGACGAGCCATCTCAGTGCGTGGCAACATGCTAGCGAGGTGGTTTAGCCGCTGTAGCGACGCCGTGAAATCGCAGCTCTTTATTAGTTACTGCACAAGCGTATATACAGTCGAGTTTTGGGCTAACTACACCAAAGCTGCACTGAGTGACATGCGAGTGCAGTACAACGACACGTGGCGCGCCATTTTCCGACAGCCTCGGTGGTGCAGCGCGAGACTGGGACAACAGCCCGTCAGACAGACATCAAATTCTACCATAGTACCAGTTCTACCATACGCCGATTACAAAATTCGTATTATGTATCTAATCTATTTGGCTTCGTTGCAACTCATCCCTGTTCCCAACTCGCCCGGTCCGTATATATCTACCTACATGTATAGCTAGAAGGCGCAAAAGTACTGATAGTAAGAAAAGTGCTTGTATGGTTTGTATTTATTTTTATTCAGTCATCCATCACAAATCACGGTTTTTACAATAATTTAACCTCTCTGCTAAAAAAACACAATCTGTATACAAATAATTTAAACTTAAGAAATTACAGTTTGCACAATAATTAAAACTCTCTACTAAAATCACAGTCTGTATGTAAAGTAATGTAAACTATCGTCTAAGAAATCACAGTTTGTACAATAATTAAAACTCTGCTAAATAATCAGTATGTATATAAAATAATTAAACCTATCGCCTAAGAAAAAATATCATGAGCAAAATTTATACGTGATAAATAAGTATCTATTCTCTACATCGTAGCACTTTACCGACAAACTGTACCCTTGCGGCTAATAGGCATATATAAAGCGGGCGAGTTGGGACTAGGGATGAGTTGCAAGTAAGCCATCTATTTTATGTAGTATTGTACCATTATTTTTTGTTATCTATGTGTGTTTATGTATCTATTTGGATGTTAATCTGGCAAATAAACAATTTTAATAGTAAAAGAAAAGACAGTGAACTAGGAAAGTTTCTTATGATATTTAAAAGATCTCACCTGCAATGTGTAGGATCGCTGTAAGCTGTTTGTACGGGTGCCTTCCCTTCCGAAATAGTGTCTGTAGCACCGAAGCCTCCAAGCGGAAATCCGGTCGTACCTGTTTATAAGTAAAAAGTGAAATTGTAAGTATTCCCTAAATGAATGATAAATGATTTTATTTATGTAAATAGGTTTTAACAACACTTTTACACGGCGCAATTTTTATTTGTAAGTTTTAGCTAGATGAGGCCGGTGTTTCCTAGCTGACTACCCTGAGAAGAAACACCGAAACAAACTCAGAGTTCAAAGTCTCTTTTATAGTGTTCAATTCCATACAATATGTACTGGTCAAATCATATGAGAACCATGTACGTCTGGGATGAGCTTTTGAAGAAAGCAACACGCAGATTTGAGTGGACCTGTCCCGACAGTGCAAGCATTTGTCAGTTATCGTGTAGCTCAACTCAGAACTTTGAGGAGCTCAACGAACCGACGAACAATGCCAAAGTAAAGACATTTGGGTAGGCCGCAAAAGTACCAGTAGTTATTTTAGTTCGATTACTGATTTCATGCCAGCAACTGCATCAGACAGCTTGAAAAGTGACTTCTTTAAAACTTTTTAGCTGTTTTTTACAGTCGTGTTTTTTGGAAATATTTTTTATTTTATTTTCTGCATTTTAGTGAGTTATATTTTTGGAATCGCATCGTCGAATGCTTTATTTTGATACCCCACTTAAAATAGTTCGTTTACTTTAATTTTTGTATTTTTCACAATATGGCTTATGGTGTCGCCATATACCTAGTATTTTGATTACTGTCATGTCTATAATAGCACTCGCAAGATTAAGACGAATCAATTGACGTAAGAATTATCAAAATTGGCCCACGCGTTTGGTCTCTAAAACGCCACAAAGGAACAAACATAAACACATATTACATACATACATAGGCTGATAAGCACATTACCCTCCTTTGCGTCGTGCAGTCGGGTAAAAGGGTTTATTGACGGGGTGTATAGAGATCGTAAAACTATATGGACGATGTTAATTTCATTTTTTAATTTTTCACATTATGGTGTATGGTTGTCGCCATATTGAATTTTGATTAATGTCATA
Source organism: Polia nebulosa (assembly GCA_951329385.1). Classification (NCBI taxonomy): domain Eukaryota; kingdom Metazoa; phylum Arthropoda; class Insecta; order Lepidoptera; family Noctuidae; genus Polia; species Polia nebulosa. The sequence continues at coordinate 17,168,523 of OX589615.1, forward strand.
TCTTTAGTAACACTCGCAAGATTAAGACGAATCAATTGACGTATGAATTATCTAAATCGGCCCACGCGTTTGGTCTCTAAAACGCCACAAAGGTACAAACAAACATGCATACATAGGCTGATAAACACATTCCCTCCCTTGCGACGCGCAGTCAGGTAAAATGGTAAGTGTTTATTGACGTGGTGTATAGAGATCGTAAAACTATGTGGACGATATTAATGGTGAATCTACTTAAAAACATGCGTACTTAATCTTTTCAAAAGCATTAGGTACCTGCAATAGCCCCTCTCGTCATGCTGAGTCCTCGTTGTATTCTGGCGATAGCAGCTCTGTGACGCGGCAGGGGGGCTGTACTGCCTTTCTCTTGTAGCACAAACCGGCCTAAGGTTTTCCAGCCAGCCTGGAAAAGCGAGAAGGAGAAATTTTTTAAAGATTTTTTTTAATACAAATTGATTCACTGTTTTGGTGTGCAATAAAAGTGTTATGTATTATTTATTTATTATTATTTTGCGTGCTTTTGACACACATTGTTTCCACTGTGGAAATCACGTTTATAAATATGGCGATATTAAATAAAAACCACTCGAAAGTCTGGACCGATTACCACTGGGCCACCACTGCTCTAGTAAAATTTTTATTTGCTGTATCTATTTTAAATGTCCGCAATCACAGTACGTTTTCCTATCCGGATTCAACCAATTTACGTCTGATCACAATATTTTTTTTTTCTAAATTTGTCACCTGAGCAGCATACACCACTTCATCATCAGCTAACGCCCTCTGCTGCGGCCCCGTACCAGCTCGGCCGCCCCACTCCAACTCCTCCACCAGCACGAACCTCTTGGGGTCGTCATGACACCGGGCTTTTGTTAGTGCCTGGTAGACCACGTACGAGGCTGAGGCACTTAGGGGTACCTGAAAAATGTGTGTCATGTTTTAAATTCCTCTAAGTGATGGTTTTCTGAATTTTTTAAAAATCTGCTATTGGTAGAATGGGATCGGATGGAAGTCAAAAATAGAAAGTAAAAATAAGAAGACGTCTCGGGCGAATTTTGAAGTTTACAACCAGCCAGGCATTAGGGTACTGACGGGCACACATTTTTTTTATTTTTTCTCAAAAAGTAACTTAAACCATAATCGGAAATAGAAATAATTTTTCAAATCCGTTCAAAATTAAGTAAATTTGAAACTTTTCAAATCTGGTGGAAGGCGAAACTGTCAAGTAAGGTTCGATCACAAGTAACAGAAACAGGGTGAACACAGTGATGTGTGACGTCCCCTTCATTAGGTTACGCGCGTTTAAAAGAGATAGCGAGATGTCCCCACTGACTGGACAGCTCCACTCAAATATGTGTGGTTCTTTCTTCAAAGACCATTACAGACACTAATCTGCATGGTCCTCAGCATATGGTAAATGTGAGAACTATGTAAGTCGTTATATTCACGTAGATTCTATAATTGTCTGGCAGTTTGAGTACTTTTGCGGCCTACCCAAATGTCCTTACTTTGGTATTGTTCGTCGGTTCGTTGAGCTTCTTAAAGTAAAGTGTTGAGCTACACGATAACTGGCAAATGCTTGCACTGTCTGGACAGGTCCATTCAAACCTGCGTGGTGCTTTCCTCAAAAGCTCATCTTAGACATTAACGTAAATGGTTCTCATATGATTTGACCAGTACATATTGTATGGATTAGAACACTTCAAAAGAGACTTTGACCTCTGAGTTTGTTTCGGTGTTTCTTCTCAGGGTAGTCAGCTAGGAAACACCGGCCTCATCTAGCTTAAACTGACAAAAAACATTGACGTGTAAAATTGTTCCTTGTCCTACCTAACCTATTTACAAAATAAACACCATTTATCAGTTTTATCACGTTCCCACTCTTCCTCATACCAATATTTTGACTGGCCTGTTGGTCTAGTGGGTAGTGATCCTGACTGCTATGCCGGAGGTCGTGGGTTCGATTCCCACCCAGGACAAATGTTTGTGTAATGAGCACGATCATTTGTTCTGTGTCTGGGTGTAATTTATCTATAATATGTATGTATTTAGAAATATATAAGTATGTTTATCAGTTGTCTAGTACCCATTACACAAGCTCTGCTTAGCTTGGGACTAGATGGCGTTGTGTGATAGTTGTGGAATATTATTATTAAAATGCTAATTACTACTTCATTTAATAACCAATTTTGATGCATTTTTTAGATTGATTTATTTTTATTATTAACACTAAAAATAAATCTTTCTGAAAAAAGCATCTAGACAGAGACTACAATCTATCTTTGTGCCAAATAGCATTCAGATTTATTCAGCCGTTCTGGCATGATTGAGTACCTAACAAACCCATCCATGCATCCAAATTTTCGCAATTATAATATTAGTACGAAGTAGGATAATAGGATACGAAGTAGAATTATAGGATACGAAGTAGGATAATAGGGTACGAAGTAGGATAATAAAATACGAAGTAGAATAATAGGATACGAAGTAGGATAATAGGATACGAAGTAGGATAGTTTGTCTGTCCATCTGTCACGGCCATGTCTTACCGAATCTACTGGACCGATTGAGTTGTATTATACACACATAATGAATATCTGTTAACCAAACACGGACGTGTAACGTAAATAAATGAATTTGAAATATGGGGGTCAGTTTTAGGGAGAAAATAGGAAAATAACAAAAAAAAAACAAAATGTAATACCTTGCGTTGCGACACATCAAATGAAAGGTTATTAGAAACGATTAATTTATACTATTTACCTACGTACTTATATAATACTTAATTAACTAACTATTGTTTAATTAATTAACTAATTAGATAACTAAGCCCCTTATTAGCAGACACAATTAATAACCTATTGTTGTGTATCCTTATGGATACGCTAGGGGCCTGACGCGTTATTATTAAAACAAAAACTCCTAACTAAATTAAACTTAAAATATAACGTCAAAAAATCCTCAACATCGCTGTCGACTGGAAGTGTGCCCAAAAGACTGGAGGCAATGCCACATCATCATCAGCCTTTAAATGTCCCCACTGCTGGGGCACAGGCCTCCTGTCTGTGAGAGAGTGTGGGCCGTAATCCCCCACGCCGGCCCAATGCGGGTTGGTGGATGTCGCATGTCTTCAAATTTTTGGTTGTAGGACATGCCGGTTTCCTCACGATGTTTTCCTTCACCGTTTTGAGAGCAGTGGTGATGAAATAATTTACACAAAGTAAAGCGCCTGCCTGGGTTTGAACTCACGACCTACAACTAGTAAGTCGCGGCTGTTACCACTGGGCCACTACTGCTGTCTCACAACATGGCATTGCCACGTTGTATGGCAATGCTTAACCTCTGGTCGAGGTAAAAGCCAGCCAGCTCACGAGAAGTGTCAACAAGGATTTTAGATAGGATAGTAGGATTTGGGTATCTTCACTTTAAAATGCACCATAGAAATAGTGATAGGCTTACCTTCAGTATAGCGTAAGGTATCTCATGAGAAACATTATGCACACAGACGAGGAAGCTGTCTGGAGGCTTCCGGGGCTCCTCATCCTGCGTGCTGGACTCCTCATCAGAAGGAACAGACCTGTCTCTGTGGCGGTCTGATGATGATGCTGATCTGTAAGAGGAGATTAGTTGTAGATATTTGTATTTTATGAGAATGCCCAGATTGGTTTTGTTCTGGAACTTGATGGAGCCACTTGAACACACGAATAAATGGGGGCTCTGAGTTCGATCCTCGGGTGGAGATTTTTTACAAGGATTCACTTAGAATTACCTATTCGTATTATTACCACTTTACGTTTCTGAATTATGTCTAGTCCCATAAAGGCAGGGCTACGTGATAACTGCTCAGATTTACGTGTCGTAGGTTCAAACCCGGGCCAGGACTTTAATTTGTGTAAATTATTTCATCATCACTGCTCTCGAAACTCGTCGAGGAGCTCGTGGCTGAAGTAATAACAGCCGCACGGGTCGATCCATCAGGTTAAGCTATGCTTGCCGGAGTTGGTCCATGAATGGGTGACCATCTTAACATACCGAGACTCCCCCGTGCCTCGGAAAGCACGTTAAGCCTGTTGGTCTTGGCTCTCAATCGTGGATCTTTGACAGTCGTTACGCGTTAAACCCGAAAGTCTGACAACTAGTCTTACCAAGGGGTATCGTATTACCCAGTAACTGGGTTGTGGAGGTCAGATAGGCAGTCGTTCCATGTAATATACTGGTATTCAGCTGCATCCGCTTAGACTGGAAGCCGACCCCTAGGTAGTTGGGGAAAAGCTAGGGAGATTGATTTTATCACTCCTCTCGAAACGGGGAAGGAAAACATGAGGAAACAGGCATGTCCTAGAAACGAAAATTCGATGATATGTGACATCCACTAACACGCACCGGGAACGCGCTCATCACAGGGAGAGGTCTGTTTCCCAGCGGTGGGATCTTTAAAGGCTGATTATGAGGCTAACTTTAATCACCTCAAACTCATAACATAAAAAACTTTTTGACAAAAAAAAAAAACAACCGACTTCCAAAAAAGAAAATACACTAAAAATTAAAAAATTACTTTAATTTCGGAAGTCGGTGTCAAAAACGAAGAAATAAAATGCAAAAACCGACTTCCGAAATTAAAGTTATTTTTTCAAGTCAAGTCGGTTGTTTTTTTTTTGTAATTTTTTTTTTTATTTTTCACTTTTTAGTTGTTATACCCCAGAACTAAAAACCCCAGTAAAATGGAACGTGGAATTTTATAAGGCAATTTGTGAGAAGACTTATACCCTAGTGTTTCGTTTAATTGATAGGTGGTCTTCTCATTAATTCGTCTTTAGTTAAATTACTAACAATAGTGTTTAAGTGCAAACCTGTTACTAACAATTTATGGATCTCTTAGTTGTCCGAAATAAAATGATTTATTATTATTTATTATTATTATTAAACATACTCGTAATTGGAGAAAACCAAAACGTCACTAACCTAAAACCAGAACTGACGGAGAAATCGGTAAACATACATAAGTTCAGGTAAACTTATATAATATGTAAAACATCATACTTTGTGTTAAACTCCCATGGTTGCTTAGGAGGCGAGCCTACAGCTCATCATCATCATTTCAGCCGAAACACGTCCACTGCTGGACATAGGCCTCCCCCCAAGTGTCGCCACAACAACCGGTCCTATGCGTCTCGCATCCATCGGATTCCCGCAACCTTTACTAAGTCATCGGTCCACCTTAGTGGAGGTCTTCCTTCCTAAACTGCATTTTCTGGTACATACGAGTTCGCCGCTCGAGAACTGTTCGGCCCCATTGACAAATCATTCAGCAAGCAATATACTGCCGCTAAAGTTTTGAGATTCTTTGGGTTATGTCGTTATCCTTGGTTCTCCTGCAGATATCTTACCTGATGCTAGTCAACCAAGCCCTGCTACTGGGATCATCGCCCACCCGCTTCAGCAGCAGCCTGGCGCCAGGTCTCGCGGAGGCAGCTCGCAGTACCCTCTCGTGAGGAGCCAGCACTCTCTGCGTGGGGGCGCGGGAAGGCACCTCCTCCACCATGACGTAAGAACCGCGGGCGGAGCGACAGACACCGGCTTTCGTTAGGCATTGGGCAATGGCCTGTGGAGGAAGAGTTATATTAGCATGATCGAAGAGAAAGAGAAGATGGAAGATGAAATAGTGAGAAAGTTGATTCAATATCGCACTTTGGGAGGAGCTCTTGGCTAAAGTAATAACAACTGCACGGGTCGATCCATCAGGTTAAGCTACGCTTGCTGTTGGTGGCCATCTTTACATACCGAGACTCCTCCGTGCCTCGGAAAGCATTAGCAATTGTATTACCCAGTAACTGGGTTGTGGAGATCAGATAGGCAGTCACTCATTGTAAAATACTGGTATTCAGCTGCATCCGGTTAGACTGGCAGCCGACCCCAAGATAGTTGGGAAAAGGCGCGGGCAGATTGCGTATTTTGGGAACACATTCATTGTGCGTACAGCTAAAGAGTGGATTTCCCAGCTGGAGTCTGTTTCCGTAGCTACATCCTGGGGGTCTATAAGTAAAGAGTGAATAGGTTGCTTCTAGGCAAGCGTGCTCCATCTTCGACCACATCATTGCGTTCCATCAGGTGAGATAGTGGTCTAACACGAGCCTATCATAAGTAAATAAAAAGTTTATTCAATATCGCTACATGAAGTGAACTAGAAAATACTAAAAAGTTTATTGAACATCGCTACATGAAGTGAACTACAAAATAATAAAAAGTTTATTCAACATCGGTACATGAAGTGAACTAGAAAATAAAAAAAAGTTTATTCAATGTCGCTACATGAAGTGAACTAGAAAATAATAAAAGGTTTATTCAATATCGCTACATGAAGTGAACTAGAAAAGAATAAAAAGTTTATTCAATATCGCTCATGAAGTGAACTAGAAAAGAATAAAAAGTTTATTCAATATTGCTACATGAAGTGAACTAGAAAAGAATAAAAAGTTTTTTCAATATTGCTACATGAAGTGAACTAGAAAAGAATAAAAAGTTTAGTCAATATTGCTACATGAAGTGAACTAGAAAAGAAAAAAAGTTTATTAAATATCGCTACATGAAGTGAACTAGAAAAGACGTTATTACGTCAATCCCAAACAAATTGGGATACAGGCAGGAGTATTATGATAATCTGCTAATGTTTGATAGTCTTATACAGGGTGTCAAATTTTAGATCAACTAACTACAAGTCCACAAAAATATCAGTTTCTGCGTTCTGGAGTTCAAATAGCAGGTTTTGTCAGAAATTAGCTTTAAGCTCACCTAATATACAAAGCTAGTTTTGCCAAGGCCAAACGGCACTCACCTCATTCGCCGTGGTATCCTGCGTCACCTTCAATATAGAATACGCCTCGTGCCTCGCCACCGCATACACGACTAAGAAGTGAATCTTCCTCCTATCGTGAGGAGAGGAGGGTTCTATGTCTTCTCGGCAGCTCTCCCCGGCTAACTCCTCGCAGCAGCGGGAGAAGATCAAGAGGGAGGCCATGTTGAGAGGCTGGTTTGTTGGTGATCTGTAAAATTATAGCTTGGATAAGAAGTAATTTATTGAGGCTTGGGAGAAATCTGAGCAGAAGAATTTATTAAATTCGTTCAAAATTTTGTAAGTTTTCATAAAAATAAAATCTGGCGGCAGGAGAAACAATCAAATAACAGAAAAAGGATGCACACACTGAGGTATGACGTCACCGCCATTAGGTATAGGTTACGCGCGTACAAAAGAGATAGCGAGATGTCCCCCACCACGCTCTCACTCTTCCCTATACCAATATTTGAAATGCTAATTACTGCTTCATTTTATAACCAATTTTGATGATTTATTCAGAAAAAGATTTATTTCTACTGTTATTTATTGATTATGAAGAGAGATAGAGATGTCCCTGTTATAGGGCTGTTCAATGCTTGCTCACCTGAGTCTGACATGCCTGTATCCAGGTCTAAGACACTGCAGCGGTATGACTCGTTGTGAAAGCATGTAGTTGGTGTCCGCGTCGAATATGTCGAACCTTAGGAACGCTAGCTCGGGGAAGTTGATCTGAAAATATTTAAAGTAGTCGTCAATAAGACGACAGTATACCTACTCTGAATAGTTGGTCACCCACTCATCTACTCATCTCACAGAGAGGAGGCCTGTGCCCCAGCAGTGAGGACATTAAAAGGCTGATGATGATGATGATGAGTTGGTCAGGGGTGTTCTGTACAAAATTTAGCTGGTTCAGTTTTAGTCCCAAAGACTTTAAATCTCAACATAAAATTTAAATTAAAAATTATGTTTTTCTCTACTCCTTCGCTGTTCTTTTCTGATTAATTTCGTTGCGGGACCCAAGACAGTTTAATCGTTTCTCTGGGACTCGTCGAGCTTCATTGCCTCGGCGTTTTTCTAGTGGTCGCCAGTGTTGATTCTGGCTTTCAGGAGTTGCACTGATTGAGAATAGTGTGGCAGGCTTTTTGACCTTGACATAGTTGTAAAAAGGCTAGGCAGATGACGTGTGAGTCTCTTACCTTAAAATTAAATGTCTCGTTCCAAATAGGATTCAAGGCATTCTTCCTCGCAACTTTAGTCCTAATCTTCTTGCAGTCAGCAGGGACTCCTAATATCTCCACTTCAACGAACGCGTTGTAGAACGAGTACACGTTCTCGGCTACATACTGCCCTGATATCACGGCTAGGGTCAGGTGGGCTGCGTGGATACCGTCGAATTCTTTGTCCATTGGATTGAATCTGAAATAAAAACACGATTAAATGAAATTAATCAAATCATGTCAATCATAGTTTAATTCCGCCAAGCTGTTCCATCATCGGACCACTAGACGTACGGCAATGCGCCACCGGTATATGGGGGGCATCCCACCCAGACGCACAAAACGTTTTGGGAACACATTCATTGTGCGTATACAGCACAGTGGAATTCCCTGTCGGAGTCTGTGTTTCCTGATAGCTATAACCTGAGTCTTTAAGTCAGTGGCACTCCGGGAGTGCCGACAGGAGTGAAAACTTGAAAAAAAATGCCCAACGCGCCTAAAGAAGTTTTCACTTCAATCCAAATAGCGGTGTCGGTGGTGAGTTCAATTGTTTTTCCCATCTCAAAAATACCCAACGCGCCCAAAGAAGTTTACTTCAATGAAAAGAATATTGAGTATTTTTCCAGAACAATACTATCTGTATTGCAGAGAGTACCCACTGGATCCGATACGAATCTCGAGAATCCAAGATTCGGATCGATCCAAAATAGCCATCCCCGGACAGTAACCATTTTCGAATACCTTTTAGGCTAAGTAGACTCCAAATAATGTCGAAATAATTAAGATAACATAATGTTAACTCCTCTTCGGTCAAAAGTGCTATAGTTACCAATGGACAATTACTTCAAGCTTCAAAAATAATGTATTTGCAAATATGTGTACATATGAGTTAATACTAGGGCATACAAATAACAGGATACGTAGAGAAAAAACTAAAATTTAAACGGAACCCAAGCGCTTAGGACTCAAATTGTGTGCAGTTTGCTAACGCCAAAAGTTTTTTTTATCACAAAAAAGGAGAAAACGGACACTACGTCAGAAGTTTTTGCGTATACGTCAGAAATTTTTACGTATCTCACCTTCTATAAGCAATATGCGCCGGATCCCACATCACGCTAGGCTTCCTCACGTACCCAGCAGAACCGTTGCTCTCGTACATCGCCGCATTAACAGCCATCGCCGCGTCCTCTGTCTGATAGTTCAACGCCACCAGTTGCACGCCGCAAGACCAGAACGTCACGGGGTCAAAGTTTGATGAGTCTATTCTTAGGCTGTGAAAGAGAGAGAGATGAGTGGTGTTGGCGAGTGCATGAGAAGGTAAATGATCATCATATAGTTGTTTCATATATTTTCTTTCTAACATTACTCACCCGGCGGGATAAGTTCTAACAAGCTGTGTCTCCGTATGTGCTATCAGTGCCATGGGGTGTTTCCTGCAGATCTTCTTGCCAATGGCTTCGTTGACCGACGAGCAGCGGTAGCAGGGGTGGTGCACGGCAGGCGCGTTGAGGCAGCGGGGGCGGGGTTGTTGGGCTATCTGCTGAAAATAGAGTGATGGAAAAAAATGCCTTAAACAGCTTTAAGGCATTTTTTTCCTGGCGTGATATTTTGGACGCGTGGCTTGGCTGCTTCATAGAACTACGCAGTGATTTTATCCTATCTCCATTCTTCTTCTCTTACCGTACTAGTGCTTGTCACTGCTCTCTGAAGATTCGAAGCTGCGGCCCGGTGTTGTGTCCTTGGACGCATGGCTTCGCTGCTTCATATAACACGCAGAGGCTCTACTCTATCTCCATTCTTCTTCTCTTACCGTACTAGTAGATACTACTGCTCTCAGAAGATTCGAAGCTGCTGCCCGGTGCTCTCTCCTTGGATGCGTGGCTGGGCTACTTCATTGAACTACGCAGACATTCTACCCTATCTCCATTGTTCTACTCTTACCGTGCTAGTGCTGTCGGTGCTTTCTGAAGATTTAAAGCTGCTGCCCGGTGCTGTCTCCTTGGGCGCGTTGCTTGGCTGCTTCATAGCACTACGCAGAGATTCTTCCCTATCTCCATTCTTCTTCTTTTACCGTACTAGTAGGTACTACTGCTCTCAGAAGATTCGAAGCTGCTGCCCGGTGCTCTCTCCTTGGATGCGTGGCTTGGCTGCTTCATTGATCTATGCAGAGAATCTACCCTGTCTCCATTGTTCTTCTCTTACCGTGCTAGTGCTGTCGTTGCTTTCTGAAGGAAAAAATCTGCTGTCCGGTGCTGTCTCCTTGGGCGCGTTCCTTGGCTGCTTTATAGCACTACGCAGAGATTCTTCCCTATCTCCATTCTTCTTCTCTTACCATGCTAGTGCTGTCGCTGCTCTCAGAAGATCCGAAACTGCGGCCCGGTGCTGTCTCCTTGAGCGCGTTGTTTGGCTGCTTCTTAGATCTATGCAGTGATTCTACCCTATCTCTATTCTTCTTGTCTTACCGTGCTAGTGCTGTCGCTGCTCTCTGAAGATTCGAAGCTGCTGCCCGGTGCTGTCTCCTTGGGTAAGTTGCTTGGCTGCTTCATTGAACTGCGTGGAGATAGTGGGTTGAGGCCGCGGAATTTGATTGCCTGTGGAAAGAAAATTGTTTTATTGCGATTTTTGAAAACATGTGATATTATTGATAAGGACTAGCTGGCAAAACTAATTAGCTGTTTTATTTGTAAACCCAAAAAAAAGAGTGGCACTCCGGAAGTGCCGACTAAAGTGAAAACTTGAACAAAAATGCACAACGCGCCTAAAGAAGTTTTCACTTCAATCCACTTCGATGCGTAGCATCGTAGCACTCGTAATGGATCGCGTAGCGGTGTCGGTGTCGGTGTCGGCGTTGGTGTCAGTGTCGGTGACGGTGGCGAGTTCAATTCTTTTTTCCCGTCTCAAAAATGCCCAACGCGCTTAAAGAAGCTTTTACTTCAATCCGCTACGCGATGATCTACGAGTGCTACGACGCTACGGGTCGTAGCACTCGTAGCGTGTCAGGGTCGCACAAGTTCAATAATTTTTTCCCATCTCAAAAATGCCCAACGCGCCTAAAGAAGTTTTTCACTTCAATAAATGTTTTGCTAAAAAGTTCTGTTTTGCTTTTTCTGTCTTTCTCTAAACATGGAAAAAGTTAGTGATCAAGTCACAACCATAGAAAATATTCTTAGTTTATATGTTAGGTACATATAAACTAGCTACGAGTAACTAAGTAGTAAAGCGTATGAGAGGACGGTAAGATTATGAACCTAAATAATTTGCAAACTCATTGCCAGTGGAGCGTGCATGAGTCTGTGTTTCCTGATAGCTACAACTTGGGGGTCTTTAAGACAAGAGTGAATAGGTTACATCTAGGCAAGCGTGTTCCATCGTTGACCACATCATCACTTACCGTCAGGTGAGATAGTGGTCAAGCACGAGCCTGTCAAGGTTTAAAGAAAAAGAAGACGCGAACTCACCTGAACATAAGTAACCATATCACTCAGCTCCCTCGCAATCTGGTTGCTTCTCTTCCTCGTAGGAGCGTGCTTGACGCTGCCAGAAGTAGTCTCGGTGTCTCCCTCACTCCTCCTAAAGCTCTGATAGAGCGACAGAGAGGTCCGACCGCACTTGTCTTCCATCGAGTTCAGGATCTTGTGGAGTTCTTTTTCTGAAAGGTAGAAGTATGTTCTTTACGACAACAATGGGAAGTTGTTATCTTTACAATTGTTTTTGTATACAAAAGTTTAAAGAAGTAATTAAAACAACAACGACACCAACAACAACAACAATAATAATAATAATTGATACAGAAAGCGGTACTCCTGGACGCAACGGCGTGTATTGTTAGGAGATTCCTTTCTCAGGAGCCCTGACCACCGGTAGCTTGGACCCTGTTCCCGGTGGGCAACTATTTTTTTTATATTTTTAAATGTTTTATTTTATTTAAAAATTAAAATTATGATTATTCAGTCCAATCCTCACCATCTAGCTCCTCATCATCCTCATCATAGTCCTCGTCGGAGAAGTACTCGGTGAGCGAACTGCCCGCCGACTGGTTGGACATGATGGAGCTGGTGCGGTTGCTCTGCTCTGGTAACGAGGAGCTGGTGTGGCGGATGCCGTTTGATCTGGGGGATAGAACGAACTTGTTAGAAAAATCTATTATAAAGTGCGTTGTTTGATATTGTGCTGGTGAAATGACTGGAACATTACAAACCTCCCGACCGAATTTCGATCACTGTGGTCAAGAAAGAAAGAAAGAAAGAATAATGCCTTTATTGGCATTACAGCAAAAAAATGGTAATAATTACACCTTAAAACAATAAAAAAACTGAAAGATTAATAATGCCAAAAGGGCCTCAGCTCAGCATAATGTCAGATGAAAACACAGGATGCCATCTGACGCTGATTTTCAGCAGCAACCCACGAGTGCCATAGGGAACGTGCACGGCGTAGTCTGTGTCATCTAGTGGAGTAAATTCGAAACTTTTACCCTATAAAAACTTGTCATTGACATTTCCGTGTCATATATGTATACACACAAGCATCATGCATACATGCAGCACGCGTAACGTAGACTGCCATCTATTGAGTGAAATCCGCAACTTGTACTGTAGAAATACTTGACATTGACATTTATGTGGCGCCCTCTATAGTTCCTGCACGCTCCCTATACGCTAGATATCAAACATAGAGAAGTATGTGTCCGTTTAATTAACATAAAGGGGGATAATTATAAAACCAAGATTAGCCAAGTACGCAGAGATATTATAGTGCACAGGCGTGTGCGTAGACACAGGAGCACTCTCTGTTCCTTTACTCTCATAGTCCTCAGGGACGGCTACCTGATACGACCGGATCTAGATCAGACGCAGGACTAACGGTTTCATGTGCTTTCCGGTAGTGATGTGCCGGATGTCATTACGGGAATTCGGCTTTTCTTTCACAAATTTTACACTTTGCACATTCATTTATTTATTTAATCATTTATGTACACACAGAGATACAGTAACAATAAACATAATTATAAATATAGTACAAAGGAACTGCTTATTTCTTAAGAAATTTCTACCAGCAGACCTGCGATAGGAGAAGTGAGAAGGAAATGTAGACCAAAGTGTGTAAAAACAGAAAAAAGAATACAAGATGTCCTATACTAAGGTATCAAATAAACCTACACATATATTGTAAAAATATATATACTTACATAAATATATACCTAATACTGTAAATAGATACATGACATACAAATATATAAAAATTATTATAATAGAGAGGAAAGGTAGTGCTCTTTAACACGATTTTTGAAGAGAGAAATTGACTTCAAGTCTCGAATGCTAAGCGGAAGCGAGTTCCACAATCTTACTGCATGGACAGAGAAAGAGTAGGAATAGTAACTGGATTTATGAGGATGGGGGGTTCCGAAATTAGTTTAGCTAAAAGATTTAATTATTTAAGTAAAAAATGTCTACAAAGAAGTTTAATAGTGATAAATGGAGATATTTTCCAAAAATAGTGCAAAATAACTCTAATTTCGGTAGTCGGTGTTTCTGGTTTTGTGTCTTCGTTTTTTGGCAGCGACTTCCGAAATTAAAGTTATTTTGCACTTTTTTTTGGAAGTCTGTTATGTTTTATGTAAAAAAGTTTTATTTTTCACTTTTTAGTTGTGGTTCCCCATTTAATTGTGCTCAAACTACATATATATACGAAAATAAAGTTCCGTTGTCTGTCTCCGAAACTCATCATCAGATCTACATTAATTGGGAGGACCATTTCGAAATAAAGCCCTTTCGAATAAAAAAAGAATTTTGCAAATCCGTCTATTTATAACGGAGTTATGCCCGACCATACCTTAAAAAAAAACAAAAAAAAAATTTAATTAATAAATTAATTTGTCGAACAACTACAGCTCTGACTCTCAAAACTGTTGGTAAAAGTCCAAAAATCTATCACTTCGTCATGTCGATCAGATTTCGGAGGAGTTGATTGATATTCAACCCCACTAATTATGTCAAAATTCACGCGAACCCTCAACCGGTATTGGCCGCCATTGCTAGCAGGTCCATGACCTAGTGAGCGATCCGAAGACCGCACATACTCCCATAAGGTGCGCATGGAACAACTGCGCACCGCCTCTAGATGTAGGTCTGACTGGTCAGAAGACGACTCACCCCATGTTCGCCACCCTAAAGAGGGCTTTATGGTGGTGTATATCGTTGAGCGCCCTTCGACGCTTGACTGCTCTTCTGGTTTTTTAGGCACGCGCTTGACCGCTACCTCACCTGATAGTAAGCAATGATAAGGTCGAAGATGGAGCACGCTGACCTAGAAGTAACCTATTCACTCTTGAATTAAAGACCCCCAGGTTGTAGCTATCAGGAAACACAGACTCTGGCAGGGAATTCCACTCCTTAGTGTACGCACAATGAATGTGTTCGCAAAACCTTTTTGTGTGTGTGAGTGGGATGTCCACCACGTACCGGAGGCGCATCGCCGTACTTCTAGTGGTCCGATGATTGAACGGGCTTGGCGGAATTAAACTATGCAATTCCGTCGCACACTCTCCAAAATGCAACCGATAGAAAACCGACAGGCTAGCAACTCGGCGTCGATGCTTAAGACTCTGGAGCCTCGACTCGACGAGCCTATCATTGCCTATGATCCTCTTGGCTCGTTTCTCAATGGACTCAAGCGCATCCAACCCAAAGATGAGAGCAGTACTCCATACACGAACGAACTTGCGCTTGATAAAGTTTGAGCAGCTGTTCCGGCGTGAAGTACCGTCTCACTCTTGCTAGGATTCCCAAGTTATTGGTATCCAGTTGGGCCTTTACCTCGATATACGGCATGAGAGGCTCGATATCTGGTGCGGGTGGAGTGAGAGATACGTTCTCTCTGTATGCATCACCTCCCCGCAAAAAGAGGCAACGGCATACACGTTCTCGCTTCCGACCATAGACTACCAATACATATTATAATACTATTGTAGTGTTCTGGTTTTAGGTTTATTGGACACACTTTTTTATTTTTTCTTCTTGTGTCTATTTTCAATTTCAATTTAATTTAATTTAATCATTTTAATTCAGAACATTACATTCCTTAAAGTTGTTAGTAAAATAATACTTATAACTATGTTAGTAACATTATGAATATTTAATTTTATAATTTACAAATTGCTCTATTTAATATTATAAAGGACACCTCTTGAGCCGTGAACAGTGTTCCAGTGCCTTACAACCGGGCAGTCAAACCTTCCCAATATGGTATTCAGAAGGCTGCTGGTGCTGCCCCGCACGCGGCGCATCAGGGAAGCCACCCTTTTGCGTACTATTGCCCTAAAGCAGTCCTTTCTGGCCTTAGCAAACATACCTGATGCACTGAAAAAGCGCGGCAACCCGCGGCGGTTATTAGTAGTAGTAGCCATTATTGTACAGGACCCGTAGGGCATTGAAAGATATACGCGTATAACGGACCCACAGGCTGCAGGTATGAAATGTCTGTCAGTATGCCTTAAGAAGAGCAATTTTGACCTCCTTCGTGCACCGTGCAAACCTGCGCGCCAGCATATTGCATCTCACTGCCAACGCCCTACGTTCCCGCTCAATATCCAAATCATCTGAGAGGTCCTCGCTGACCCAGTGCCCCAGGTACTTGAATTTGGTGACCCTGCTTATAGGCATCAATCATCATCATCATCATTGTCATGCATACCTGTTATTTGCATGGTTACTGAAATGCCGATTTTAGGTGATAAGTTATTTGAATTGTAAGACAGTGCTGTTGGTGTGCTTATTATTATACAAATCAAATGCTGGACAAAATAGATTACCTAAAGGCAGTTGATAAGACTCCACTGTATCCTTGCGCTGAGCTTGCTCCAGTTAGGCCCATGGTTGGACTAGCCTCGATCGGAAGCAACTTCTTATTTTTGACCAGGACCTGTAATAAAAAGTATCTAGAGTTATAAACGACATTAGCTAAGCGTAAGTTTCTAAAAGGGGTTTCGTACCCGAAGGGTCCAAACGGAGCTATTGTTGTCACTCACGTGTCCGTCTGTCCGTCCGTCGTCTGTCACAAATTTTTGTTACGAAGAATTTTTTAACTTCTCATTGACCTCATCATTCTCCTGCCCTGATCCCAATTTATTTGGGGTCGACGCAACATGTCCTTTTCTTCCGTACTCCTCTATTAGTCGTCATCTCTGTAGTCACCCCCTTTTTACCGATATCCTCTTTCACACAGTCTAACCATCGTTTCTTTGGCCTTCCCGTACTCTTATAGCCATCCACATCCATACACAAGACTTTCCTCACGACATTTTCTTCATTCCTCCGTATCACATGCCCTTCGTCACTTCTCATTGACCTATGAACTTGAAATTTGGTGATAATGTTTATTATTACGTATACCTACTTTACTAACAAATACCAATAATTAACAAGACACGTACTTGGCCAGTTTTTATTAGCATCACCTGTAATTATGTAAAAAATTTAAAGACCCACTTCCCCGAATTGAGCTGAAATTTTGAATATAATGTTTAGTTTGGATGACAATGCATGGTTAGCTAGGTGACGTCATTCTAAATCCAATATGGCGGACTTTCAAAGATGGCGGACTACCATAGTTATTTTTATGCATTGCCATGATATTGATACCAAACGAAAGGGTTTGCTGGATTTTATTTGTGTTCTTACCTTATATTTCAGCTGCTCAGGACTCGGTAACCGCGGCTCGTCCGTGTAGTCTACTTCGAAAAGGAACGATGTCACCAGTTTGTCTCCGAACACTGCCTGGATGAAGACAACATCAATAGAGGACCAGCATGATGTTACGTTTGTAATTTTACTGTGTTGTTTGTATTATTTTAATTTGTCTGAATTGTAATTTAATAACATAATATTTAAAAAAACTTTTTTACAAAAAAAAACAACCGACTTTCAAAAAAGAACATACACTAAAAATTAAAAAATAACTTTAATTTCGGAAGTCGGTGTTTGTATTTTATTTCTTCGTTTTTTGACACCGACTTCCGAAATTAAAGTATTTTTTTTAAATTTTAGTGTATTTTCTTGTTAGGAAATCGGTTGTTTTTTTGTATTTTTTTATTTTTATTTTTCACTTTTTAGTTGTTATACTTCAGAACTAAAAACCCCAATAAAATGGAACGTGGAATTCAAACATACCTACTCCTCTAAAACGTCATCTATGTATACGTATTTTTCGTTTTTGTTCACGTTTGCAAAAAGCGCTGAAGCAATTTAGATAAAATGTATGTGGTACCACCTCTGGAGTATATACTTTTGGATAAAAAAAGAATTTTGAAAATCGGTCCACAACTGACAGAGAAATCGGTGGAATACATACAGTCGAATATAGAACCTCCTCCTTATTCGAAGTCGGTTAGTCAGTCTGCCATACCAGCAATTTCTGAATTAATAATTTGAAGTAGGTAAGTTAAGTATTTGTGAAACAACGCAAGCACGCACGCACACAATTTTTCTAAAAAAAAAACTATTTTGGCCTAAACGTGAACATTGTCGAACATTGGTGTTAAAGTTTGAATTGACACGTTCATAACTCCAAATTCTCTATTCAGCAACCAGGTGAATTCTGGTTAAAAATTCCGGGGTCTCCACAAAAAGTTGAAAAAGGTTAAAGTGACGACAGCAGTGGCGTTGCGTAGTGGGGGTAAGTTGGGTGTGGAATTATTCTTAAACTTTACTGAACACAGAAAATATAGTACAGTATTCATGAGTAAATTTTCATTCGATTAAAAAAGTTTATCTATCCGAATTACAACTGCAATCCTCCACCTATTCTGTAACTTTTATTTTTTCTGTACGAATGTCTAGAAAATGATTCGAGACGGAGTTAAAAAAAAAGCGGTGCAATATAAACTTCTCGCTTGTTTCACTTGCTCATGCTTCCTATACTTACTATCTCCCTTTTCTGCACAAGTCGAGACTAAAAGTATTTTGACTAATATTGAAAAAAGAGGGGGCGCCGAGTCTTCAGTCCGCCCCGGGAGGCAATAACCCACGCTACGCCACTGGATGACGGTATCCTCCATCAAGAAGCTCCACTCATAGACACATTCATATATCCCTGTAACTCTCAAAAAAGTATGCAAGTTCCTGCATGCCAGTGGTGTACGTCACGATAGCATGCAAGCTACTTGCATAGTTCTGTGCAAGTTATAGGCATGTGTATAACAACTGACCTCAAACGTGCTGGCCATGACCTGCTGCTGCGACAGGCTGCAGTGGTTTTCGATGCTCAGGATCAGGGGGTACGGAGACGCCACGAATGCACTCCTGTTGAAAGAAAGGTGAATCGCAAGTTAAGTACTTAGGTTTTAGTTTTTAGAAGTAGAGGATCGGTTACAATAAGAAACTTTTTTAAACAAAAAAAACAACTGACTTTCAAAAAGAAAATACATAAAATATTAAAATATTACTTTAATTTAGGAAGTCAGTGTTTGTGTTTTATTTCTGCGTTTTATGACACCGACTTCCGAAATTAATCTTATTTTTTAATGTTTAGTGTATTTTCTTTTTTGGAAGTCGGTTGTATTTTTTGTAAGATTTTTTTTTTTATTTTTCACTTTTTAGTTTTTATACTTACCCCAGAACTAAAAATCCCAATAAAATGGAACGTGGAATTTAAACACTCGTAATTGGAGAAAACCAAAACGTCATAAACGTATACGTACTTTTCGTTTTTGTTCAGTTTGCCAAAAAGCACTAAAGCAATTTTGATAAAGTTTATATTGGATCACTTCGGGAGTATATGCTTTCGGATAAAAAAAGAATTTTGAAAATCGGTCCACAACTGACAGAGAAACCGGTGGACATACCTAAAAAAAAAAAATACATACAGTCGAACATAGAACCTCCTCCTTTTTCGAAGTTGGTTAAAAACTGACTTAGTATTATGTCAAGTTGACGTCAATGAGACCACCTAGATAAATTTCATCAAAACTGCTTCAGCACTTTTTGAAAAAATGAAAAAAAAACGAAAAATACGTATACATAGATGACGTTTTGGTTTTCTCCAATTACGAGTATGTTTAAATTCCACGTTCTATTTTATTGGGGTTTGTTGCTCTGGGGTTTATCAACTAAAAAGTAAAAAACTTTTTTACAATAAAAAAAAAACAACCGACTTCTAAAAAAGAAAATACACTAGAAATTAAAAAATAAATTTAATTTCGGAAGTCAGTGTCAAAAAACGAAGAAATAAAACACAAACACCGACTTCCGAAATTAAAGTTACTTTTTTAATTTCTAATGTATTTTCTTTTTTGGAAGTCGGTTGTTTTTTTTATTTTGTAAAAAAGTTTTTTTTAACATTATTGTGGTGTTTCGGTGTACCTAAGGCAGAACAAGTCCTCGATTGCATTCTACTTCTCTTTTATCGAAGTAAGTGAAAGAGATAGTTGGATAGATATTCTATTTATTCTACACCATAATAACAAAGTAGAAGAAGAAGACAAGAAGAATAGAAAAAAGAAGAAAAAAGAAAAAGGAACACAAAAAAAGAAAGGAGAAAAAGAAGTTACATTGACTACACACCTAGCAATAGTCTCAACCACCCTTCTGAAGGGTATCTTAGTCGTGAAGGTATGTCCGTGGTAGATGACGGGACTACCATCGTCTCCGTCCCAGCAATCCAGCTCTACGCAGCGGCAGCCAGTTAGCAGGACCTGGAGACAAATAAAAATACTTATTTATTGGACAGGTTGGGGGATAGGGCACGAATATATTTAATGCTCGTGACGCGGCATGTCCGTCTTTAACCTATTGGAGGTCCTATGCACATTAGGATATTTTGATAAAGGCCTAAAGATTATCATAAAAATATTGCACTAGTTCACTGATGGTTCTTTTTAAGGTTCTTTATCCGAAGGGTAACCAACGGGACCCTTTACTAAGACTCTGCTGTCCGTCCGTCCGTCTGTCTGTCAGCGGCTTTATCTCATGATCCGTAATAGGTAGATTTCTGTTGCCGCTCTATCAACAAATAATAAAATTGTCGCGAGTCCAACTCACGCTTGGCCGGTTTTTTAAAACATTCGTAGGTAGTACATTTTGAGTAGGTAAATTACCACAGCCAGCAGCAGGTCAGTGCGTTCTATTCTATTCTATTCTATTCTATTCAGTGGCAGGTTGTATGTTGGTCAAAACATAATTCGCGGCCATAGCAAGTATGTATTTATAGAATTATAATTACCGGGTTACCCTGACGCTTTCTCCTTATTTTTAAATAAAAAGATTAGAGCATCTCAGCGCTTCGTGCTTAACGGTTGCACAACCTACTAAGCAAGTAAGTACCTACCTATTGCAGTCAGTAATTTAAACGTTTGAATTACTCAATGAATATCGGTTATCGGTTGGTGATTTGGCAAGCACTAGGGGGCCTCTATCGATCGCGGGAATCGCGGGGCCGTGGGCACTTGCCCAGATTGCTCAGAGGGACAGAGGGGCAAGCATTTGCTAAATATTTACGTTTATGACTCAAAGCTTTAGCCCCTTTTCACAGGTTCCTACTGCTGGGACTGTGAAAGCCGGGCAAGTAACTGGCGAATTACGCGTTCAAACTATTCAGCAACATCCAGTGACAACAACATGTGAACAGGGGCTTATCGCTACTGAATACCTATCTACTACTCTACCTATCATATCATGGTAACAAGCCTGAAATATGTAGGTACTGAAGTTAAGTACTGATACTGCCTATTGATTACTGTCAGCCTGCATCATTCCACGGCCGGGCAATGGCCTCTAACCATGATTTCCAGCTCTTTCATTTAAAATATCTATCGATGTTAAAATAGTGTTCCACAGATCGATAGTTTAAAATAATACTTAGTCAATGTTTCCAAAGTCGACAAATTCTAGTAAACATCAAACGCATCCAGTCCACTTAAAAGGTCTGCAATTATGTCTCTTTCTGAGCATATTCCGTTTTATTACATTTCACTGCCTCCTGTGCCTACCCCGCAAGTGTTCCGTCATGTAGATAATGGTTTAAGTCTTTGAAGTTTATTGAAACTACCGCGCTTGCGCGCCATTATTGATTAGTGCTCCCCTTCCATTGAAAACCTAAGTACATTCACCCTAGCGAGCCAGCGAGCTTACCAAGCCTAGTCTTTCAAAGCTCTCGCTACGTTTTAGTCGATTATTCATCAACAAAATTATTCCTTCCATTATTACGCACGTTTTAACCATAGACTAAGGAGAACTGTCAAGTAATCAAGTTGTCAAGTTGTTTTCAAACTGCTCAAACATAACCTAAGCGTTTGTTGTTTTGCCGGTTTTCTAATCGAATTTTACTCTAAAATCTTCCAAAATTGACGAAATGAAGGAAACCACTGCTGAAGTCGATACAAGGAATGTCGTTAAAAACCGGGAGTTGCTTTATCGCATGATTATAAGGTATGTTATGTGTATTTTCTATCGTGCATCTTTACGTACGTAATTTGTTAAAATTCTTCGTAATGTGAGTAAATAACCTCAATTTCTATATCAAATTACAACAATAAACGCCTATTCTTTGAATTTAAACTTCTTCACATGGAATATTTCACGGTGAAACACGAAAAAACTTGTATTATCTCAAGTCTTGTCTTGTCTCTCTCTTGTTAATTTCTCAACTAACATATTTTTTTTTCAGTCAATTGTTTTACGATGGCTTCCAACCCATAGCTGCGACGCTAGCATCGGCTGTTCATGCCGACCCGCCATGTCCACCGAGCGACAGGTCAGTAAAATATCACCACACTGCACAAAACCTTGATATCAATGTGTTGTGTTCAATTGTTGGGAATATGTTGATTGTGGAAATTTTACTTCGAAAACAGATCCATGCTCAATAGGATTATGTTTGTGACAACTATGATGTGCAAATGCTTCATCACACTTTTATCTACTTTTTCACAGTTAAGACATTTTACATGGAAATCAAAGGAACACTTTTGTATCCAATAAAACACTTAAAACTTAGACATCCTATTTCATGTCACTACAGTAGATTTCGCTTATAACGACGATGAAGGGACTGCTATAATTCCATCGCTATTTCCGGGAGTAGCTAAATACGAAGGTAGAAAGGAAGCAATAAATTCTTTTTTCGTTCTTTTCACAGATTAGAATTGCTCTAACCATTTTCAGTCTTGAAATAATAACCACTTTTTCTTTAACGGTGAATGTATGCCTGACGGGTGCCATGATAAGCACAAGTTAACACAGCGAAAATTACTGAGTAACTATGTAATTCTTAAATTTAACTTTACCTATCTGACTATTCATAAACTGCTGAACATCTGTGGATGTAAACAAAAGATAACAAAGCTTAATGTTGCTATGTATTTTATGAATGAATCTTTGTGTATTGCTGTCACAAAATGTGCATTGTATTTCTAGGAACGTTTGACAAATGGTTAATTAAAACTAGTCGCTATACCAAAAATTAGCGTTACATCTGAAGTCGCTTTAGCCACATTATTTTCCCCTGAAAGTATTTTTTAAATTCAAGGGAAATATAATGTCGCTATAACCAAAAAGTTGTTACAACAGAGAATGTTATGAATGAAATCCACTGTTATAGAAAGTATTCTATTTGTAAATCTGTATTTCATACAAATACATAGGTTATCATTCACTTGCCCTTTGCCCATTTAATTTGGGGTTGGGTAAAAAATATATTCAGCTTATGTGAATAACAAACATCATTACAAACTAATATGCGAATATTTTATCGAAGACGGCTATGTAGTGTTCACATAACTAAGTTTCTGTTCCACAGGCTTCTAAACCTAATGATGGTGGGTCTCCAACATGAGCCAGACCGCAAAGACCGCCTGGCTGCTTCCAGCGGTGCTGAGCATCTGCTCGGCACCACTGGGTTTGGTAAGTCAAGTTATAATTCTTGTTTCATCATCTTCTGCCTAGCCTTTTCCCAACTATCTTGGGGTCAGCTTCCAGTCTAACCGGATGCAACTGAATACCAGTATTTTAAATCGAGCGACTGCCTATCTACCTCCTACCTCTAACGACTGCCTCCACAACCCAGTTACTGGGTAATACGATACCCCTTGGTAAGACGATATCAGACTTACGTGCTTCTGACGACCCGTAATGACTGTCAAATTCTGGTTTATTGGTTGTAAACCGAGATGGGAATAGACCAGATTAAAATATGGGATTTAGAAGATGGATAAACTAGTCTTGTTCAGAGTTGCCAGCCTTAGATTTTTTCTCCTCGTACGTAAGCAGTTAAAAATCTCGTAATTTGGCTTTCGAACCTCGTACATTTCAAGAACAGACTTCCAAAAAAAGTGCAAAATAACTTTAAATTCGGAAGTCAGTGTTTCTGGTTTTGTCTTCGTTTTTTGACACCGACTATTTATATTATTATTTCGCATATTTATTTTTACACATATTATTTACATTTTTAAATATTTTTAAAAGAAAACATATAAAAAAACATTTAAAAATATAAAAATAGTAGTCCACCGGTATCGGGAGCAGGGTCCAAGCTACCGGTGGTTAGGGCTCCAGAGACAGGAACCTCCTCACAATGCGAGCCGTATCAAGGAGTACTGCCTTCTGAATCAGGCCCTTGATCCAACCGCGCAACGACAGCTTCGACAGGTGGTCGTCGAAGCTTTTAGCAATCAGGCCATTGGCGGTAACGACTATCGGCACAATGACAGCCGAGTCCACATTCCACATATCGACAACCTCGTGTGCCAAGTCAAGATATTTAATTTGTTTCTCTTTCTCAGCTTTCACGAGGTTCTCGTCATGTGGGATGGTGACATCGATTATCATTGTGCGGCGCGCCAATCGGTCTATCACCACTATATCCGGCTTATTGGCAACAATAGTCCTGTCAGTGATGATAGACCGATCCCAGTACAACGTGACATGGTCATTTTCGAGAACTGGGTCGGGCACATACTTGTAATACGGCACCTCAGAATCCACAAGTTTGTATTTTAAAGCAAGCTGCTGATGAATAATCCTGGCCACTTGGTTATGCCTGTGCAAATACTCGCTGTTAGCAAGACGAGAACAACCAGAGATAATATGTCTGATGGACTCACCCGGACGGTGGCATGCCTGACACACGTCAACCGTCCCGTCCTTCATGATATGCCTCCGGTAGTTATTCGTCAAGATGACTTCGTCCATAATCGCACAGACAAAGCCTTCAGTTTCCCCGAAGAGGTCACTGAAACGTAGCCAGGCCACGGACGCCAAGAAATCTACATCAGGCCCATGAAGGGCCCGATAAAAGCGCCCATGAAGCTCCTTGCTTTTCCATACCTCCTTGCTGTCATCAGTAGTGAGTATTACAGGTTTGCGCCAGTTCTCTTTAGCCATGGACAACGGGGTGAGTCCCTTGTCCACTGCGACCACATCGCGGTGCATACCCACGTCGGTTTCAAGAAAATATTCTCTGAGGCTGCACACCTCGCGGTTGTGGAGAGTTTTCGCATTTAAAAAACCTCGACCTCCACATTTCCGCGGGATGTACAGTCTCATCACCGATGATCGTGGGTGATGCATCCGGTTTGCGGTCATCAGCGTACGGACCCTCCTATCCAGGGCGTCTAGCTCAGTCTGAGTCCATTTGAGTATGCCGAAAGAGTACATCAAAACCGGCATGACCCAACCTTTGAAGGCGCGCACCTTATTTCCGCCTGACAAAAGGCTATTAAATAGCTTTTTCAGGCGGCCAAAGAAGCGCTCCTTCAGCGATTGCTTCATGTCAGTAACGTTAATGCCTAACGCTTCCGACATACCCAAATATTTGTACGTTTCGGTCGAGGAGAGGGATTTAAGGTTTATGGAATCCGAGAGTTGAATCCCTTCGGATTCCATAATCTCTCCTCGCTTTACATGCATGACTGCACATTTGTCCACACCAAATTCCATCCTGATGGCGCTACTGAAAGTTTCAGTTACCTTCAGTAACTCCATCAGTCGCAAATTGTTGGGGGCAAAGAGTTATATTATTATTAGATCTGTATGAAATTTAAATGGGACCATTTCGGAACAAACCTCTTTCGAACAAAAAAAGAATTTTGCAAATCCGTCAATATATGACGGAGTTAGTTCAGAAAAAAAATACAAACATCCGAATTGATAACCTCCTTCTTTTTGAAGTCGGTTCAAAACATCACTTTACATTAAAAATCACAATCTCTTTCGACGGTTCGGGCTTGAATACTTGAGATTTAGGCTACAAAATGTTACATGCAATGAAAAATCATATTATTTTCAAAATCTCGTACAAAATTGTACGAGGCTGATTGTGTCCTCATACCTCGTACGGAAGACAATAAATCTCGTATTGGTGCGGGGAACCTTGTACGGTTGGCAACATTGGTCTTGTTAAATTAGTCATCAAACTAATCATTAGCCAGGTGAAGGAGGTTTTTGGTGTTATAATGGTTGATATTTTTGGTTCTGATTAATCAACATAGATAAATAAATTTACCTGCGTAATAAAAATGGAGATTGGATAGATTTCAAATAAAAAATGTTTCAAACAGCTATAATATGACTATTGATTTTGCCCTTATTCAATAATAGCTTTTACTTCAAGAAGGAAGTTTAACATAACAATTGACAAGATACCAATTAAATTAAAAAGACCCCAATGCCCTGCTTTCAAATAAAAAAACCGCATTAAAATCAGTTCACCCGCTCTAGTGCCACAGACAGACACACACACACATAAGGGCAAACTTATATAACCCCTCTTTTTGCGTCGGGGGTAAAAAATCAACCCTAAATGCAAATGATAATGCTGCCAAGCTACAGTGGCTTTGCTGTGGGTTATCCCACATGAACTTTATTTTTCTAGGATAGTTTTCTGGCTTAGAGCCAAGTGCTGTTTCGAAGTGGTAAATAAAAACATCGTGAGGCATGTCCTAGAACCAAAAATTCGAAGACATGTGACATCCACCAACCCGCATTGGGCCCGTGTGGTGGATTACAGCCCACTCCCTCTCGCAGAGAGGAGGCCTACATCCCAACAGTGGGGAACATTAAAAGGCATTATGATATGTTAAAAGCTTTTTATAAAGATATATTCAATTAACTCTTCTCAGGTTTCATTTATTCTTCTGTTCGGTAAACAATTTCATTTGAGGAGCTCGCGCTTTCCAGGGTTGGTCCATGGACCATATTTACATACCGAGACTCCCCCGTGCCTCGGAAAGCACGTTAAACTGTTGGTCGTCAGCTGTCAATCGTGGATCTTTGACAGTCGTTACGGGTCGTCAGAAGCCCGAAAGTCTGACAACCAGTCTTACCACGGGGTATCGTATTACCCAGTTGTGGAGGTCAGATAGGCAGTCGCTTCATGTAAAATACTGATATTCAGCTGCATCCGGTTAGACTGGAAGCCGACCCCAAGATTGTTGGGCAAAGGCTAGGCAGATGAGTACAGTATAGTGACTCCGTTGTCCGCACTGTATAGTGACTCCCATTTGGTCTGTTGTGTGTGTGGGGGTCCTGGCTAACACAGCCAGCCTAACTCCGCCCAGAAGCACAGAAGCTTCCTTCGCTGTTCTGAGGATTTGTGCACCTTTACACCTCATATAACCCCATTTACACCTCATAAAACCCCATTTACACCTGATAGAACCCCATTTACACCTCATAGAACCCCATTTACACCTCATAGAACCCCATTTCTTTCCCCAACAGACTTGGAATACGAGATGGACGCCTCCTCGTTGGCCCCTGAACCGGCGACCTACGAGACAGCGTACGTCACCTCTCACAAGATGGCGTGTCGCGCGGGCGCCTTCAGTGCGTGCGGCCAGTTAGTCGCTACTGGATCCGTGGACGCTTCCATTAAGGTAAGCATAGGGACCGGGACCTCTGGCTTAAATAAAAAATACAAAAGTAACCTATCCAAGACTGGGTGCAAAAAATTCGACCTTGCTCTACATTATTTTGACCAAGTAAATCCAATTTCTAAGTAAAGGTAAACAAAACAATGCCAGCGGCGTAAAACTATCAATGTCGTCTGGTTGTCGTACTAGACGTAGTAGTAGTCTGCTTCTTTTTTTTGGGATGGAAAATCGTCTAACGATTTCTTCCGCTCTGGGTGGAGTAGGAGGGCGTGTCAGGCTTTTATTGACTAAAACCCAACCTTGTTCCTTCAGTTGCTTGTCCACGGTAACTCTTTAAAATTTATCCGCGACCCACTACGTCTTAAGTTGTACTCTTCTGTTTAGCAACGTTATCTAATTCGTTGTTTGCCTTTTTGAGCTCTTTACAATATACAGATTATAAAATGTTAGCACTTCGCCCGCGACGAAAATATTTATGGTCTATAGCATTCAGATAACGTAGCTTTCTACTGGTAAAAGAATTTTCAAAGTCGGTTCAGTACATCCAGAGATTACCACTTAGAACCTCACAAACTCACAAACTTTACATCTTTATAATATTAGTATAGACTGTATTTATTTTAGATTTTGGATGTGGAGCGTATGTTGGCTAAGTCAGCTCCTGAAGAAGTGGATCCAGGCAGAGAGCAACAGGGACATCCTGTCATCAGAACTTTGTAAGTTATCCTGAAAGTCAAGACGACTTTAACAACTTTTGGTATTTATTTTCTTTTGTTGTGTCACAGTTTTCTAGTTTTTACAAATTTTATTTTGAAACATAATATTGTAGTTATTAATATTCAGAAATACGGTAAAAGACTGAAAGGTCAAAATAGGGTACAAGAGTGAAAGGTCAAAATAGGGTACAAGAGTGAAAGGTCAAAATAGGGTACTAGAGTGAATGGTCAAAATAGGGTACTTAAAAGAAATAAACGTTGAATCAAATTTAACAAAATCTGGCTAGGGCTTCATGACACATTTTATAGCTGTTTCCAACAAAGTAAATGAAATTGTATTTAAGTAGACGTTAAATTGTATTGCACAAGTTTTTGAACATTACATATTTTATTTACAACTTTTCCAACAATGCTGACAATATTATTTTGCAAAGAGATATTTTGCAAGTAAAACATTGATATGATTTGAACACCTCAAAAACAATCTCACCACTTTTCAAAGGTACGATCACACGGATGAGATAACAGCGCTCGACTTCCACCCCCGCGAACAGATCCTAGTCTCCGCATCTCGGGACTGCTGTATCAAACTCTTTGACATAACCAAGGCCTCCGCTAAGAAAGCTTATAAGTCGATCACGGTAAGTAATTCTTAATTAAGTACTAGAATGATTTAGTGTATTTTAAAAAGTTAACTTTTATGGGTTCCTTTTATTAGGGTTCCGAACGTCCGAATGAATAAACCTTATAGGATCACACGTGTGTCTGTCTGCTCGTCTGTCTCAGCTAATTATTATTATATTAATAACCGATTTAGTTGATATTTGATACACAAGAATATCTGTGACCCAAATACGGATGTGTAACGTAAATATGCGAATTTGGAATATGGGGGTCACTTTTGGGTTGAAAATCAGAATAGAACAAAAATAAGTGAGTATCGTGCCTTATATCAAATAAAAGTGCTTATTGCGAGAGTTTGAAAAGTATCTGTTCATAATTTTAAAATTAACAATTTTATTATTGTTGAGACACATTTGAAAAAAAAACCAGGATTCTGATCTACAAGTAATTATACAATGTATACATTACAGAGTTGCACGTTTAGCGTTAAATATCTAATATTCACGTCAAGAACTGAAGCTGATGCCGACGAAAAGGTTATAGGATTTGTCTAACTAAAAACAATCTTTCATACCGTTTCTATCCAAAACAATTGCCCTTATTATAACACAATAAAAAACTTTTTTACAAAAAAAAACAACAACCGACTTCCAAAAAAGAATAACACTAAAAATTAAAAAATAACTCTAATTTCGGAAGTGGGACTTTCTTGGGACTAGATGGCGTTGTGTGATAGTTGTGGAATATTATTATTACTTAATTTTCATTTGTTATTACAAGTTGAAGGTGAAAATATAAAATATAAATTTCGGAAGTCGGTGTTTGTATTTCATTTCTTCGTTGTTTGACACTGACTTCCGAAATTAAAGTAATTTTTTAATTTTTAGTGTATTTTCTTTTTTGGAAGTCGTCTGTTTTTTTATGTAAAAAAGTTTTTTATTTTTCACTTTTTAGTTGTTATACCCCAGAACTGAAAACCCCAACAACATGGAACGTAGAATTTAAACATAGTCGTAATTGGAGAAAACCAAAACGTCATCTATGTATACGTATTTTTCGTTTTTGTTCAGATTTTCAAATTTCGATAAAATTTATATGGGATCACCTCGGGAGTATATTCTTTCGGATAAAAAAAGGATTTTGAAAAATCGGTCCACAACTGACAGAGAAATCGGTGGATATACATAAACATACATACAGTCGAACATAGAACCTCCTTTTTCGAAGTCGGTTAAAAAGGTTTTAAATCTCCACATAAAATATCAAGCTGTCATAAAAAATACCTTTTTATTAAATAGACAAATTAATATTGTTCATCCACAGGATGCTGAACAAGTTCTATGCGTAGCCTTCCACCCTCTGGGTGACCATATAATAGCGTCCAGCACTCAGCCGGTGATCCGTCTCTATGACGTCACGACCAGTGCGTGCTTCGTCTGCCCGATACCTTCGCATCACCACACCAGACAAGTCAATTCTATACAGTAAGTAAAAACAGTGTGTGTGTACTTATGTACGCACGTAAGAAGTTATACTTCTTTGGCGTAACAAGATAAAAAACCAAACTGTCACAAAGTTTACAAAAGGAAAACAATCATTCTTCATGAACCACAGACTATAGCTAACTTCAGGGTGTCGGTTCTAGTTAACTTCAGGCTGTAGGTTTTTTGTGACGGTGTGCGCGAGGATCGTAAAAAAATACTCTCATCATTTTTCCCTAACGCGTCAAAAGAAGTCATCTGCTTAGCCTTTTCCCAACTATCTTGGGGTCGGCTTCCAGTCTAACCGGATGCAGCTGAATACCAGTATTTTACATGGAGCGACTGGCTATCTGACCACCACAACCCAGTTACTGGGTAATACGATACCCCTTGTTATGACTGGTTGTCAGACTTTCGGGCTTCTGACGACCCGTAACGACTGTCAAAGATCCACGATTGACAGTCGGGACCAACGGCTTTCCGAGGCACGTAGGAGTCTCGGTATGTAAAGATGGTCACCCATCCATTGACCAACCCCGGCAAGCGTAGCTTAACTCGATGGATCGACCCGTGCGGCTGTTATTACTTTAGCCACGAGCTCCTCGCGCCAAAAGAAGTATAACCTTAAAAGTGTAGAACGGTGTGACGTCCCGCGAAATATCAACGCACAGTGCGTTGAAATTTCGTATCGTTTTTATTTTTTGTCGACATGATAAAATAGAAAATATGTGACCAATGTTTTTTAGGAAATTACCATATTTCTTTGCAGATTCTCTCCCAACGGCAAATACTTCGCCAGCGGTAGCGCAGATGGTTCAGTCAAGCTGTGGGACACGGTCTCTAACAGATGCTTTAACACCTTCATAAACGCACATGATGGCTCTGAAGTTTGCTCCGTTGCATTTACTAGGAATAGCAAGGTATGTGGTTTGAGTCTTTAAATTGAGGTTTTTAAACTGATAAAATCCCTTTGAATAACATAATAAAATTATTTTTAAGATTTCGAGTTCGTCTGCTGGGTTAACAGTTCATCATCTTCCTGCCCTTGTCCCATGTTACTTGGGGACGGTGCAACACGTTTTTTCTTCCATTCTGTCCTGTCAGCCGTCACGCTATCACTAACTCCCTTTTCTTTCGTATCACTCCTCACACAATCCATCCATCCTTTCTTTGGCCTCCCTCTCCCTCTACATCCATCCACATTTATATTCATAACTCTTTTAGTTACATGTGTTTCATCCCTCCTCTTCACATGACCATACCAAGATAAGCGGCTCCCTTTCAACTTTTCTGTGACTGGCGCCACTTTTAAACTACCTCTAATATACTCATTTCTCACTTTATCCATTCTCGTTACTCCACACATCCACCTCAACATGCTGGGTTAACAGTTAAGGCGTATATATCCGCCAAGTGGCGCCCTCATTGAATAAAAAATCCTAACAAAGCGTAAAAAATAAAGATTAAAGAATCCTATGTTGCGTTTGTTACATATAGGGTAAGGTATTTTTACGTTGTAAAACAGGACTCAACATGTTTCGTACTTTTGCTTACTACTTTGGGTACGAAACATTTTGAGTCCTGTTTTAACAACGTAAAAATACCTTATCATCTTAGTAATAAACGCAACATAGGATTCTTTAATATTTATTGTCCTTGCAAAGATAAGATTTTTTATTCAATGAGGGCACCACTTATGCGGAGGTGGCCCTTAAGACTAGGAATTTTATTTGTATTGGTTCAGTTCAAATTGACCCTTGGGTTATTTTATGACCCACATAATGGTTATAAGTGTTTGTGTTGGCATTTATGAGTAATGAGGATCATTCAAGCAGATTATAGGGTTATTTTTACTATGATTATTTGACAGTGATATTTAGGTCATATTTAGGGTAATTTTTACCTTGTTATCTTGTATTTTTTTGACTATAGCGTTTGGTTACATATAATGCATATTTTTTTTTCTAGTATCTCTTGACATCTGGATTGGACTCGTCCATTAAGCTTTGGGAGCTAGCCAGTAGCAGATGTCTCATTCAATACACTGGAGCAGGGACCACAGGTAATCTATGACAATACTTGAAAATGTAGATTCTCCTACAATTTTTGGCACGTAGAAGCTAGCATGAGTAAAGATAGCAAACTCACATTGGCAGTAACCGAACTGAACATACAACCTATTAAAAAAAATTGGTAGGTTTTACCTAACTAAGTATACATTGAAACAGTTTTATAACTTAACAATTCCCCACACAACGGCTTTCAAAATGCTAGATTATGGTGAGTTCTAAACGACTTTCATTTTTCTTGTCCATTTTATTTATTTTGACTTTTCTAAAATTAAACTTTCTCTTTGTAGGCAAGCAAGATCACCACGCCCAAGCGATATTCAACCACACCGAAGACTATGTCATGTTCCCTGATGAGGCGACCACGTCTCTCTGTACCTGGCATTCTAGGAGTGCCAGTAGATGTCAGCTGATGTCGTTGGGACATAATGGGGCTGTTAGGTAAGATATAAACCAATAAAACAAGCCTAATCACCACTTTAAACAATATTTCGAATTACTTAATCACCACTTTCAGCAAAGAGATTACTAATCACCACATATACCAAAATGTACATAAACACCACTCTAAACAATATTTAAAACCACTTAATCACCACTTTGAGAAAAGAGATTCACTAATCACCAGGTAGAGTAATATAACCATAATTACGTTAACAGCCATGTTTGACTAATCGCCATTTTGGACAATAATGTAATTGAATCACCACTATGAGCGAATTAATCTCGACTTTCGGCAGCAAAGTGCCGTAAAACTTGGGCAATGCTAGTGGAAACATCGATTGGTAATCATCACACTGAATACTACGTTATGTTCCCTGATAAGGCGACCACGTTCATTTCCATGGGCGGAACCGGGTCTTAAAATATGACCACACCTTTCCGTTGCACCCTGTTTATATATATATAAATAGGATGTAAAAAGACAGTTTCCGAAGTCGTATTCTACCCATTATTTGTATATTTTTTTTCCACTAGACCATACCTGGGAATCCACTGGTTCTGGAGATATTGAAGGTCAAAGTCGCATTTTTTTTTTGCTTTTTTGCGAAAATGAATTCAAAGTGTTATTTGTAAACTTTTTTCCAAACAAACATTACCTGAATTTTCGATTTGTTTTTCGATATTTCGAAATTACGAATTTGCAGTTGCGAAAACGCAATGAATATCAAACGTATCTGACAAGTACCTACGTGGCTTAGAGCGAAGGGGCAGGGTTTAACTCCACTTGCCTGGGTTTGCGTTACATTGCGTGCAATAAAAAATAGTTTCTTTTTTCATACCTAAAAATAAAAGTCGTTTCCCAGCAATAATTGTTGCGCAAAACTACTTTGTTAGATGTACAGTATGCGTAGTTGACGGCTTTGTGATGTGTCTTTTAACATCCTTATCTTTGCATTTAAATAAATTTTGATCGCCCTGTTTTTTGTTTTTTTATATTGCACCTACTATTTGTCTCATCACCCAAAGTTTGACTGGTAGAAAATGCCTGAGGCCTTAAGTCCGCCTCTGTACTTGTATGTGCTTAAAGTGTTAAATAAATAAATAAAAATCTCTAACAGAAAAATTCGTTTTTCCAGACACATAGTCCACTCGGGCACCGCGCCAGCCTTCCTGACGTGCAGTGACGACTACCGAGCGCGGTTCTGGTACAGACGCAACACGCATTAACAAGAACCAGTAGACTCCTTTGAAGACGAAGATGATTAGATATTCTTACCTTTATGTGATGGTAATATGGAATAGGTGTGTTTTTGAAGAGTATGGCTGTAGGCACTGAAAGCTGGACTTTCGGGACAAACCAGGGAGTCAATCTGCCTAGCCTTTTCCCAACTATCTTGGGGTTGGCTTCCAGTCAAACCTGATGCAGCTGAATACCAGTATTTTACATGGAGCGACGGCCTATCTGAACTCCACAACCCAGTCACTGGGTAATACGATACCACTTGGTAAGACTGGATGTCAGACTTTCGGGCTTCTGACGACCCGTAACGACTGTCAAAGATCAACGATTGACAGCCGGGACCAACGGCTTAACGTGTTTTCCGAGGCCCGGAGGAGTCTCGGTATGTAAAGATGGTCACCCATCCATGGACCAACCCCGGCAAGCGTAGCTTAACCTGATGGATCGACCCGTAGTGCGGCTGTTATTACTTTAGCCACTAGCTCCAAAGACCAGGGATTGTGTGATACTAAGTGTCAGACTCTTACTGACTAAAACCCACCCGTGTAAGGAACACCGGTGGGTTTTAGTCAGTAAGAGTGACACAATTGCATGGACCACAATTAATCTTACTATCACTCCCGCGACCCTGTTTCTATTCACCCTGTTTGTAGGTATGTTATAAATTGTCACCCATCAAAGGACTGCCCTCGGCAAGCGTTGCTTAACCTTCACACCACACCTATTGTAATTATATCATTACTATTGGTAATATTATCTTCGTTGAAAATGGATTCTACTTTAATGTGTCTTGTCATTTCTCATGAAATGCTTGACTATTATTGATAAGACTAAGAAATTTTAGTTTTTAAGATAAAAATAACTGTAATGTTACAGTGAAATAAACTTTGAAGATACTGGACTAAAATAGACTAAAAATATTTGGTGTCTGTAAGTATTCATGTTATAAACTTTACGCGAAAACTAATTTTGGACTAAATTTGTCTTTTTTGTAATATTTGGTGTCTGTATTCATGTTATAAACTTTACACGAAAACTAATTTTGGACTAAATTTGTCTTTTTTGTAATATTTCGTGTCTGTATTCATGTTACAAACTTTACGCAAACACTCATTTTAATGTGACTATCTTAGAGGAAGAATATTCTAATACAAATATGTTTGTCTATCAATGTTAGTTTAGAGAAAGACTCAATGATTAAATTAATGTTGTAGGTAATATGAAAATGTTTATTCTTTAAGTTAATGTTTGTAACAGTAAAGAACGTAGGCAAATATTCAATAGAAGTAATGTGTTATATCAGTGTCTATGTTATTAAAAGCCGGCGTTATTCCATAGTGAAATAATAAATGTCTTCAATAATAAAACTTGTGTTTTATTGCAAATGAAGAATGATAAATAAATCCCTACATAAGCCTACATACCTAAATACAAAACCTCCACTGAAGTGACTAAAATACCTACTTTAGGTAGGTATTGACTTAAATATGCAGTGTTTTGTCTAAAATACTTACTGCAGTGACTAAACTACCTACTATAGGTACTGACTTAAATATGCAGTGTTTTGTCTAAAATACTTACTGCAGCGACTAAAATACCTACTATAGGTATTGACTTAAATACGCAGTGTTGTGTCTAAAATACTCACTGCAGTGACTAAAATACCCACTGTAATGTAATGACTAAACTGCCTCTTCATTGACTAAAATACCTACTGAAGTGACAAAATTACCCACAGTTGTGACTAACATATCTAGTCAAGTGACTAAATGAACACTGTTATGACTAAAGTACCCACTAACCTGATTATATAGTTCCACTGAAGACTCGCCCTTCAGCTGGTGGCCAGTGAGGTAGGTGTTATGACTACTCGCGATGTAGTACTTGACTGAGGGGTCATGTCCTTGGAGACATGTTTTGTGGACTTGAACAGCCACTATCGTGACTAAAATAGTCACTGTTATGACTAAAATAGCCACTGTAATGACTAAAATAACCGCTTTTTTTACTAAAATAACCACGGCTATGACTAAAAAGCCACTGTTAAGATTTAAATAACCACTGAAATAAGTAATATACATACTAAAGTGACTAAGACACCCGCTGGAGTGACTGATACCTACTGAAGTGACTAAAGTATCCAATGCAATGACCAAAATTCTCACTGAAGTGACTATAAGGCTACTGCTAGTGACTAAACCTCCCACAGTAATGACTTTTTTATTGATAGGAACGCGTTTGATCACTATCTTACCTGATGGTAAGCGATTATGTGGTCGAAGATGGAGCACGCTTGCTTAGAAGTAACCTATTCACTCTTGACTTAAAGTCTCCTACTTTAATACCTGCTGAAGTAACTAAATGCCACGTCTGTGACTAAAATACCCTCTGTATTGACTTAAATAATAATATTCCACTACTATCACACAACGCCATCTAGTCCCAAGCTAAGCAGAGCTTGTGTTATGTAGTAGCTAGTATTAAATCTACACTATAATATTATAAAAGGAAAAGCTTGTGAGTTTGTTTGTCGGAAGTAATCTCTGGAACTACCTACTGAATCGAATTTGAAATGTCTTTCACCATTATAAAGCTACATTATTTGTGGGTGCTATAGGCTATAAATTATGTTTATTATGCGCTGTATTTTCGAAATCCACGCAGACGAAGTCGCGGGCAAAGTGCTAGTCTATACTAATATTATAAAGAGGTAAAGTTTGTGAGGTTGTAGGGGGTAATCTCTTGCGGCGGTAGTGCCTCTCTTTGAGGAGTGGCTGGAGAGGCGTCACGGTGTCCTCACCTTCCGCCCGACGCAGGTCCTCACCGGACATGGTTGTTTCGGGAGGTCCCTGTGTCGGATAAGGCGGGAGGAAACGCCCAGGTGTCACCACAGCGCGGATCGCCCAGAGGTGGTGGAGCATACCTACGGTGGAGGTCTGCCCCGTTTGGGCGGAGCACCGCCGTGTCCTCGTGGATGCGATAGGTGACAGCGACCTCTCGCGCCCGGCTCTGGTTCAGGCCATGATACGGAGCGAGAGGGAACGGGAAGCTGTCTCCTCCTTCTGCGAAGCAGTAATGCTCGCGAAGGAGGAGGCGGAACGGGTGAGGGAGCCTCAACGTAGGGGCCCTCATGCCCCCAGTCGCAGCCGCCGCAGGAGACGCCCTGGGCGTAGGACATCGCGAGACGATGTCCGGCAACCGTAGACCCGGGCCTGCGGACGGCGAGCAGTCGGTAGCTCGCCGTCCGATCAGCACCAGGCCCGTGAGTCGACGGCGCGTAGTGTTCCACGCGCACCTCAAAGAGGTGTTTGTCAGCCACCACTGACGGGGCCCATCATGGCCGGTGCCTGTATGTCAAGGGGTAGCGGATAAATTCGTAACAGAGTTACCGCTCCCCTTGGCAGTCAGGCAAGGAAGGAACAGGGGTGGGTTTTAGTCAGTAAGAGTCTGACACGCCTTCCTGCTCCACCCAGAGCGGGAGATGTCATTGGACGATTTCCCACCCCAAAAAAAGGGGGTAATCTCTGGATCTACTGCAGCAATTTTACCTATAGAAAGCCACGTTATTTGTGAGTGTCATAAGCTATACATTTTTGAAATCCACGAGAACGAAGTCGCGGGCGAAGTGCTGACGCGCTTAGCTATTTTAGTCACTTTATAAGGTCTAGTACCTTATAAAGTGACTAAAATAGCTACTGTAATGACTAAAATACCTACCTACTACAGTGACTAAAATACCCACTAACCTGACTATACAGTTCCACTGAAGACTCGCCCTTCAGCTGGTGCCCAGTGAGGTAGGTGTTGTGGCTGCTCGCGATGTAATACTGGCTGAGGGGACCCGTCATGTCCTTGGATATTGATTTGTGGACTTCTTCTTCTTCGGACGTTGAGGACTTGCTGTGGGAAAAGGGAATTTGTTAGACTATCTATTGAATGCATCTTTGGCCTAGGGAGCATAGGATCTTCGCTCGCTTCTTTCGGTTATTACTTATTTTTTTGTCATTGACAAACTCGCACTTGACCACTATCTCACCTGATGGTAAGCGACGATGTGGTCGATGACTGTGCACGCTTGCCTAGAAGTAAGCTATTCAATCTTGACTTAAAGAACCCTAGGCTGTAGCTATGAGGAAACACACTCCAGTAGGGAACTCCACTCCGTAGCTGAACGCAATGTGGGTGGGATGTCCGCCAGGGGCAGTTAATGATAATATTATGCTGTCCGCGGGAGTCTGGCTTTCTAGGCATTTAGGCTTGTCTCTTGTTACGTACTCAGGTAAGACAAAACTGGTCAAATGAGAGTAGGTACCGGTGTTATTTTTTGGGATTATACCCTGATATAAATCTATATCTATACATATAATAAATCTGTAGAAAAGTCATTTTTGTACATTGAAGAAATTGAAACAAAAAATAGCCAGCGTGTGAAAAGATAAGTAACAGAACCCATTTCCATCATTTTTGAAATTTTTGTCTGTTTGTCTGTTTGTTTGTGCGCACATCACGTAAAATCTACGAATTCAATGCTGACAATGTTTATATACAAAAATTATACGCAACTTGAGGATTAACTTAGTTTTTGTTTCATCGAAATCGGTTCACTCTATCAAAAGATATGATTAATTTAGTGAGTTCAAGAAGTAAAATATTACGTTACGCAATTAAGTATAGTACTTGCAACGACATCTTAAGACTAAAAATATCTTAAGACTAAAAATAGAACTAATGTTGATAGTTGAAATCTAAATCCGATAGATGGCGTTGTGCAAATGACGTCATTTTCTGAATCGCGGTGTTAAGATTTTCCGCGCGAGGATGACGTCCACCGTGTTTACTAGGCAAATTGGGTTTCGTTAGGTGTCTTAAAAGTTCTTGCGTGTGTCGTAAAAGTTCTTTGGTTGCTTGGTTTATCGATTTTCTAAATTGGTCGAAAAAAAAGTATTTGCTTATCTTATTGGTTTCGTTTGGTCAACTTTGGTCATTGGTTTGAAGTACGAAGTAAAGATTGTATTTGATTTACTTCGTAGTTTGAATCCAATAGTGCCAATCGTTATACAGTAAGTTAGTGTTGCCAATTCGTTGAGTCACGACCACGAACAGACGATACGTTGTCACACTAGACTGTTCGACGCACCGATCTTTTAAGTTTGTAGGCTATTCAGTCATAAGTGTTGTTAGTTTTGTTTATTGCTTTAATTTTCCTTGAAAATGCCTCAAAGAAAAAAAACTAACCTTTCGCTGCGTAGCCGAAATGCGAAAAGGATGAGACTTTGTAGGTCTCAGGAATCGGAAGAAGATCGTGAAGCACGGTTATCTGCTAACCGAGAGCACATCGCTCTTTCACGTGAATCGGAAACGTTCACCGAAAGGGAGTCACGTTTAAGTTCACAAAGAACACGGACCGCGACTTTGCGGTCTCAAGAGAGTATCCAGGAACGCGAAGACCGGCTGTCTGCTGATCGGGAGCGCCACTCTCTCTCACGTGAGTCAGAGACATTCACAGAAAGGGAGTCGCGCTTAAGTTCGCAAAGAACTCGGACCGCGACTTTGCGTTCTCAAGAGAATATCCAGGAACGCGAAGTTCGGCTGTCTGCTGATCGGGAGCGCCAGTCTCTCTCACGCGAGTCAGAGACTTTCACAGAAAGGGAGTCGCGCTTAAGTTCGCAAAGAACTCGGACCGCGACTTTGCGTTCTCAAGAGAATATCCAGGAACGCGAAGTTCGGCTGTCTGCTGATCGGGAGCGCCAGTCTCTCTCACGCGAGTCAGAGACTTTCACAGAAAGGGAGTCGCGCTTAAGTTCGCAAAGAACTCGGACCGCGACTTTGCGTTCTCAAGAGAGTAT
Organism: Polia nebulosa; assembly: GCA_951329385.1. Classification (NCBI taxonomy): domain Eukaryota; kingdom Metazoa; phylum Arthropoda; class Insecta; order Lepidoptera; family Noctuidae; genus Polia; species Polia nebulosa. The sequence continues at coordinate 17,207,851 of OX589615.1, forward strand.
CGAGGAACGCCAAGCACGTCTGTCATCTGACCGAGAGCGACACGCTCTCTCGCGCGAGTCTGAATCTCTCTCCCAAAGAGAAGAACGATTACAAATAGCTAGACATAACTATGTAGGTGTACAAAGAAACAATGAAAGTTATCTTGCATCTGAAAGGGAAAGAATAGATGAACTAAGACGAGCAGAAACAGCAGAACAACGTCAATCTCGCCTAGAAATAGAACGAGCTCGATACCATATGAATAGAGAAACAAATAGCGGAGCTGATGAGTCCATGGAAAATGACGATGCAAATATTTTATTACCTTGGGACAATAGGGAAAAATCAGGGTTCACATATTCGTCTAGAATTAATTATGCTGGCTTTACTTTCGTGGGTGACATGAGAGAAATTTGTAATTTTTGTCATGCTTTGAAATGGAGGAAAGAGACAGATGGAATGTGCTGCTCAAATGGAAAAATTGTTCTTCCAAATTTCCAAGATCCACCACACTTACTTAAAAGTCTCCTGAATGGCGATCATCCCCAGTCGAACCGTTTTTTGGATAATATTCGTTTATATAACAGTGCTTTCCAAATGACTTCCTTTGGGGCAAAACAAATAACGGAAGGACCGTTCATGCCAACCTTCAAAGTACAAGGTCAAGTTTATCACCTTATTGGATCTTTGCTGCCAGAAAATGAACCCAAATTTCTCCAAATTTATTTTGTATCCGATTACACGCAACAGCTCAATGTTAGAAATCACAATTTTCCCCAGCTCAATGCTGAGCTTTTGGGTCAACTTCAAGAATTGCTGCATCACGTTAACCAGTACGTTCGTGAATTCAAAGCTGCATTGGAGTCAATTCCACAAGGCAGCAATGATTTCAAAATTGTTATAAGTGCCGATAGACGTCCTGTGGGTGAACACCGTGGAAGACACAATGCACCCGTCGCAGATGAAGTTGCAGTTGTTTTAGTCGACCAGGAGTGTGAGAGACGTGATATCGTGTTGCGTACACGCGACGATCGCCTTCAACGCATTTTGGAAACCCACCGAGCTTACGACGCCCTGCAATATCCACTAATTTATTGTCATGGTGAAGATGGGTACAATTTTGGGCTGTACCAAGTGAACCCTACTACGAGAGTCACTAATTATCAAAAAAAAATATCTGCTCAACAATACTATTCCTACCTTTTACAAATAAGGCAAAACAGTTTCGTATATTTGCAACGATTTCGTGGTTTGTTCAGCCAATTTATTGTGGACATGTACGCAAAAATAGAAACTGAACGTTTAGTGTATATTCGCACTAACCAGCGACGGTTACGCGCTGAAGAATACGTGCACTTGCGGGACGCCATGCAATCAGATAATAACGTCGAAAACTTGGGTCGATTGGTTATTTTGCCATCCAGTTTCACAGGCGGTCCGCGGTATATGCACGAACGAACGCAAGATGCTTTTTGTTACGTCCGTAAATACGGCCGGCCGGACCTTTTTATAACATTTACAACAAATCCAAAGTGGACGGAGATTTGCCAGGCACTTCTCACAGGACAGGCGTCATACGACAGACATGACATTATTGCTAGGATTTTTCATTTAAAACTCAAAGTCTTGATTAATCTACTTACAAAGGAGAAAGTTTTCGGTTCAACTCTTTGTTTTATGTATAGCGTCGAGTGGCAAAAGCGTGGTTTACCCCACGCGCACATTCTTCTGTGGCTGGAAGAAAAAATTCGTCCCGATGCTATAGACAGTGTCATAAGTGCAGAATTTCCGGACTATAATGCAGATCCGATTTTGCATGACATAGTAAAAACACATATGGTTCACGGGCCATGTGGCCTCTTAAACAGGGAATCACCGTGCATGAAAGATGGTCAATGCTCAAAAAAATACCCCAGAGCACTGAAAGAACTAACTATGGCTGGGGAAAATGGGTATCCGCAATACCGGCGAAGATCACCGTCACAAGGTGGTTTCACAGCTACTGTCAGATTCCGTGGACAAGAAATAATTCTAAATAATAGTTGGGTGGTACCGTATTCTCCAGTTTTGTCAAACGCTTTTCAAGCACACATTAATGTTGAAATTTGTAATAGCGTCGAATCTATAAAATATATATGTAAATATGTTAATAAAGGTAGTGATCAAGCCATGATAGCACTAAGAAATAACAACCAATTTGATGAAGTGACAAGATATCAATCTGGCCGATACATAAGCTCTTCGGAGGCAGTTTGGCGCATTTTGAGTTTCCCTATTCATGAAAGGTATCCGCCAGTCATCCATCTTGACGTGCACCTGGAAGGCGGGCAGCGAGTTTACTTTCAGCCAGAAAATGTGGCAGAAAGAATGAACAACCCAAGACAAACCACCTTGCTCGCATTCTTTCGCCTTTGCGAAAGAGACAATTTCGCTAAGTCTCTGTTGTACAATGAAGTGCCACATTATTATACTTATAACAAGCAGCAAGGTGTTTTTAATCGCAGGAGACGTGGAACTGCTGTAGAAGGCGAGTCCGGCATTTTTAAAGAACACGTGATTGGAAGAGTATACACGGTGCACCCAAATAATGCAGAGTGTTATTATTTACGCCTTCTTCTTCACACAGTGCGAGGACCTACTTCTTTTGCTGAGCTCCGCAAAGTGGACGATATAGAATATCCCACATTTCAAGCTGCTTGCCGCGCACGGCATTTATTAGATGGCGATCAGCATTGGGATGATGCTTTAGCCGAAGCATGCGTCAGTGATAGTCCACATCGTTTGCGCCATTTATTTGCCATTTTGTTGACATTTTGTGGCCTATCGGACGCTGGGCAGTTGTGGCAAAAATATAAAGACGCGTTTGCCGAAGATTTTTTGAGACAGCAAAATATAAATAGTGAAACTTCTGACCAAGTACGTGAAAGCTGCCATAATAGGGCTTTGCTGGCTATACAAGATATAGTTACAAGTATAGGAGGGAACCCCCTCAGTCAATACGGCTTGCCGACACCGACAGTTGGTGGGGAACGAATTAATAGGGAGTATACATCTGAAATAAATTACAACCCCGAAGAGTTAGCAGAAATATTGCGAAATGGCTGTTCAAATTTGACGACAGAACAACGTCAAATCTTTGATAGAGTATGCTGTAGTGTAGAACATTCATTAGGAGAAATGCTGTTTTTAGATGCACCTGGTGGAACAGGTAAAACTTTCCTCACTAAAGTTATCTTGGCTCAAATAAGGAGCCAAAACAAAATTGCCCTTGCCGTCGCTTCCTCAGGAATAGCTGCCACTTTATTACCAGGAGGAAAAACTGCACATACAACATTTAAAATACCAATCGACTTGGACCGCACAGAAAACCCTGTTTGCAACGTGTCTCGCAATAGTGATAAAGCAAGGGTTTTACGCGATTGCGCCCTTATCGTTTGGGACGAGTGTACGATGGCAAATCGTAAAGCTGTGGAAGCTGTAGATAGAACGTTGCGAGATATAAGACAAAATGACCGACCGATGGGAGGCTTAACGGTGCTATTCTGTGGAGACTTCAGGCAGACACTCCCTATAATACCCAGAGGAACGAGGGCCGATGAAATAGGTGCCTGTTTAAAGAGCTCTATTTTATGGCGTAGTGTCATATTAACTAATTTGAGCTTTAATATGCGAGCATATTTGGGAGGTGACGCAAACGCGCAGGTTTTCTCAAATTTACTACTTCAAATTGGTAACGGCACATACCCGACTCAAGAAGGAGGTAAAGTAACTTTAGTCGAAAGCCTGTGTTCTTCTGTTGCCTCACAGCAGGAACTCATTTCCTCTGTATACGGAGATCCATCAGAGATCTCGAACCATGACGCTGCTTGGCTATGCCAACGAGCTATTTTGGCACCTCGCAACGACCAAGCAGCAGCAATAAATTCTCAAATATTGGTACATGTTTCTGGAGAAAGTAGGGAATATTTATCTATTAACACGGTTTTAGAAGAAGGAGATGCCACCCACTATCCAGTAGAGTTTTTAGACTCTCTAAATACACCAGGTCTTCCAGCACACAAAATTTATTTATAAGTCGGAGTACCAATCATTCTACTCAGAAATTTAAGCCCACCAAAACTATGCAATGGAACTCGGTTGAGAGTAACAAATCTCCAACGAAATGTCATCGAAGCCGAAATCTTAACAGGTTGCGGCTCCGGTGATGTTGTTTTCATTCCCAGGATACCCATTATCCCCAATAATTTTCCGTTTACTTTCAAACGTGTGCAATTTCCTGTAAGCCTCTGTTACGCTATGACTATTAATAAAGCCCAAGGCCAGACGTTATCCGTTGCGGGTGTAGACCTTACTTTTGATTGTTTTTCACACGGCCAACTCTATGTTTCTCTATCACGTGTTAGCAACCCAAACAACCTTTTTGTATATGCTCCGGGTAATTCCACCGCTAACATAGTATATAGAGAAGCATTAACGTAATCAACTATACCAAAGTCAGGACTCTTGTCTAAATCATCAAAAAGGTGATATACTCTTATCTAAACGACGTTGTTTTGTTCTCGACAACCACGCGAACGAAGTCGCGGGCACAGCTAGTTATTAATATAATTATGTTAATTACGGGTCGTCAGAAGCCCGAAAGTCTGACAACCAGTCTCACCAAGGCGTATCGTATTACCCAGTAACTGGGTTATGGAGGTCAGATAGGCAGTCGCTCCATGTAAAATACTGGTATTCAGCTGCATCCGGTTAGACTGGAAGTCGACCCCAAGATAGTTGGGCAAAGGCACGGGCAGATTGATACCCTGATAGAAATGAGGATACTTTCATCTCAAAAATATTTGATATTGTTTTTTTTTAGTAGGTAGGTATACGAAAGAGGTTCTTTTTTGTACTTTTGATATTATTTTGTTTTATATGTTATTTTGAAGTCCATTTAAACCTGAACACAATCCTTTTTTAGCTGCTTATCTAGCTGGGTAGTCTGAAGTGTCCCTAAAGCTATTATAACAATGCTAGGCTGTTCAGAATATAACTGGCTCCTCTGCTGTAAACAGGCTTGGCTACTAAAATTGCAATAAGTCTGGCTTTTAGACTATGAAAGGTTATAGACGGAGTGTTAAAATCCAACTATCTGAAGTACCAGAATGAGAAGCCGGCTTGTATCTGTACACGCGAAATAACACGCGAAATAAGCTCACATAGACAAAATGAAAACCCGATACGTCATCGTTACGTTCCTCAAGGTCACTCACACATTTTAACGATCCTGCTTCATTTAAGGGTCTATACCGGCCAAGTGACGCCCTCATTGAATAAAAAGTCGTAGCATAGCATAGAAAATAAATATTAAAGAATCCAACGTCACGTTTGTTACAAAGAGGATAAAGTATTTACGTTACGTTGCTAAAACAGGTCTCAGAATGTTTCGTATCCAAAGTAGTAGGCAAAAGGGTCAAAAACGGCCGTTTTTAGTACTTTTGCCTACTACTTTGTATACGAAACATTCTGAGACCTGTTTTAACAACGTAAAAATACTTTATCCTCTTTATAACAAACGTGACGTTGGATTCTTTAATATTTATTTTCTATGCTATACTACGATTTTTTATTCAATAAGGGCGCCACTTGGCCTTACGGCCTTAATGTCCAATGTCATTCCGTCTATAACCTTTCATAGTCTAAAGTCTGGCTATTGTTATCCCTTGCTATTTTAACCCGCTTTTATTTAGCGTCACCTGTAATTATTACGTAAAAAAAAAATACATATTGGTGCCGATTCTCTTAATAATAACTAAACTAAAATTAGAGAATCGCTGTCCTTTACTAAAAGGCAGTGCGAGAAAAGTACGGCTATAGCTATGAACTAAGTTAGAGATGTCAAACTAGTTTACACCTTGCGCATCACCGTGTTTTTAATCGACATGTTTTTACGTGTACACTTAATTTGTATGGAAATATTAGTTCAACTAAATTTGACAGCTCTAATTTACGTCCGTCTCTTTCTTGTTTTATTAGAGAGAAAAAGATAGGAATAGCTTAAATTAAGTTTAGTTCGTACAAAACAGAATCCGCACCACTGTCGAATATAGAACCTCCTCCTTTTTCGATGTCGGTTAAAAAATCTTATAAGTGAAATTGTACCCACTTCCCGGCTTTGCATACCTACATGTTTAGTTGGTAAGTTAAGTGGCGTCATTTTAAATCCAATATGGCAGACTGCCAAAGATGGCGGACTAATTATTGTGTATGCACTCCCATGTTAGGGGTATCAAATGAAAAGGTTTGTTCAGAAGAATACGGAAAATAAAATAACGTCGCGCTAAACGTGCTTGTAGTTTTTTTTAAACTCTAATATTTTGTTAAGAATTTTTCCAATAAACTTACGTGATAAAGTTGGCCCGCATTTGTTCAGGCACGAAGGCATAGTTGTCCTTATCCGTGAGGAACCTGACGAACCCCTCGAAGGAGAGGCAGTTGTCAGTGCGGAGAATTGGGTCTGGTTCGTGTCTCTAGGAAGAATGGTACAAAAATAAGTGTTTTTTTTTATATAAGGGTGGTATTACACTTATCCAATCTCTTTGTCCAATATCTTTGTCCTATATTTGATCAAATTTCTTTTCTGGTTGCCCATTATTGCAATTGTCCAATACCTTTGTCCAAGATTGAGACTGAAAATATGGAGGAACGTGGAGCGACTTTAAGTGTTGTTATTAGCATTAGATTAGATATTATTAAAAAAGAAAAAAAAGCTTTTGGTGAAGCCATTGGATAGATAGGCGAAGAGAAAAAAGCATTCAAGATAATTAAATAATTACAAGTCGAGGACTAACATTCGTTTTTTACGTGTGTATGGACTCAACATTCAATTACATTGCTAAGAAAGTATCACCGTATATTACTAGAAAGACAAAATCTTAGTTGCAGCCATTTTGATTTAAATATCATTAATCTTTAATCAAATATCGGTGTTGCTGACACATTTGATGAAATCGTCCTACTTCTTTAATCAAACTCACATTGGACAAAGACTTTGATCTCAATTCGGGGACTCTGATTGCCCACCAAATGATTCCAGGGTATACGGCGGCACGGTGGACCATATGGTGGAGGTCTGCCCCGCTTGGGCGGAGCACCGCCGTTTCCTCGTGGATGAGATAGGCGGCAGCGACCTCTCGCACCCGGCCCTGGTTCAGGGCATGGTACGGAGCGAGAGGGAATGGGAAGCAGTCTCCTCCTTCTGCGACGCAGTAATGCTCGCGAAGAAGGAGGCGGAACGGGTCAGGGAGATTTAACGTAGTGGCCCTCATGCCCCCAGCCGCAGCCGCCACAGGAGACGACCTGGGCGTAGACCCGGGCCTGCGGACGGCGAGTAGTGGGTAGCTCGCCGTCCGATCAGCGCCAGGCCCGTGAGTCGACGGCGCGTAGTGTTCCACGCGCGCCTCAAAGGGATGTTTGTCAGCCACCACTGACGGGGCCCACCATGGCCGATGTCTGCATGCCAAGGGGTAGATACCAACGGATAAATTCGTAACAGAGTTACCGCTCCCCTTGGCACTCAGGCAAGGAAGGAACAGGGGTGGGCTTTAGTCAGTAAGAGTCTGACACGCACTCACGCTCCACCCAGAGCGGGAGATGTCATTGAATGATTTCCAACCCACAAAGTAAAAAAAACGGGTATACGGCGGCCTGCAATAATGTGCTGCCATGCACAGCGAGGCTCGTTACGTGTTACGAGTTCACGTCTAAACTGCTGAACGGAATTTGATGGGACTTGGCAAAAGGATGGACTAAGACCTGAACTTTGCATGCATTTTAAAATACACCAGAAGTTGTTAGTAATATTCACCTGTATAATATCCTTTAATTGCTGCTCAGTCTTCGTTTCGATTTGTCTTTTCTCGCAGAACTTGCCAAGTGTGGACAAGGAAAGCACCCTGCCGCTGACGTCAGGGCAGGCGCCTGGCAAACGTACATAATGATAAATACAAGAGATATAGTCTTTCGTGTCAATTAATACGTAGATAGCCCTATCGTTCGGTTGATTTTAATCTTGAAGGGTGCAGGTAAGTATTTGTGCATGACAGGCAGTATAGAAACCCACCCTACTTTCTAATTAAGAGCGTTCATCGCGCGCGAGCTGGCAACGTCGCATTTCTAGAGGTATTTTTGTGATTATTTTACTAAATTTAAATGAAAGTACTACTTTTTCTCAGTCAATTAGCATCCGAAATACAGTGAGTTTGGGGCACCTTTACTCCAAACTCACTGTATTTCGGATGGGTCTACGATGGGTATAGGCTAGGGAGTTAATTTGCAGCAGCCAATTTTAGATCGTGCCTAAGAGGCAGTTGATTTGCAGGAGTGATAAGTGTGGAGAGAGTCTCTAATTTAAATATTGTAGAAACATGATATTAGTTGTCGTTTCATGAATTAAATTCAATTGAATTAAATGGAATTAAAATAAATTGTGTTGTATCAAACGGAATTAAAATAAATTTAATTGAATTAAAATGGAAATAAATTAATTTGTAATACATTAAATGTAGCTGTCACAGAAAGCTCTGTATTCTGTAAAATCTTCCACAGACTGTTATTCTTTTGGTAAGACGTGGATATTAGTGTTTTTTTTTTGTCTTTTTTTTGGGTTAGATGTTTATTTTGTATTTTACAAGAAATTTTTTGTAATTTCTTTAGCATGTTGTTTTATGTCCCCAATAAATAAAATGCAAAATAAAATCGTGACATATTACCTGGTAAGGCAGCAGCTGCCAGAAGGTCGAATGCTTTCTTCCTCCCCACCTTGTCGCTAGGAGGTTCCAGGTCTAAAGACCCATTCCTTGTCAACAATCCTGGACACAAAGACAACATCATCAAACAACTTAGAAGCGGGGTTAAAGGTCTACTTCTTTAAGGGCTACGCACACCGGGACGGAATGGTAGAGGATTTTGCCACCGGTCAGTGCACACTAGCCGCTTAGATACTGTAGCATTCCGGCGGCCTACCAAGACATCCCGCGACGTGCCGCGGCATGCCGCGTCGGGCGGAAATGTGGTTTGTATGCACTCCCACCTTGCACTGCCTCACCCCGCGGCATGTCACGGCATCCTTCGGCGTGCCGTTGCATATCACAGTGCGTTGCGCGATCCCTTAGTGCGCTCTCCAATGCCGTGTCAAGAAATCCCTTTCGATGCCACGGAATCAATTTAAAACATTGGCATTTATGTCGTATTTCTACTAGATAAGTTTGAATGCCCTTTGGCAAAAATTTAAATCCTCTGCCATTCCGTCCCGATGTGCGTAGGTTTTATACTAACTCAAATTGTCTATACTTTTATTTTTTTTATTTTGTCCTCATGATTTCTGTTCAAATAAATAAAATATGCTATGTTCGTTAACACTATCACATCATTGTATCTATAAATCAAAGTCTGTCTGTGTCTCCGCTAACATCTCCTAAACCACGTAACGCATTTTAATGTGGTTTTCAAAAAAATAGAACCGACTTCCAAAAATAAACAAAAAAGTTGCAAAATAAATTTAATTTTGGAAGTCGGTGTCAAAAAATGAAGAAACAAAACCAGAAACACCGACTTCCGAAATTAAAGTTATTTTGCACTTTTTTTGTTTTTTTTTGAAAGTCGGTACTATTTTTTTTTGTAAAAAAGTTTTTCTTTTCACTTTTTAGTTGAGATGCCCCATTATATTGTTTACAATGCATATTTATGCGATTGCAGCAATCGCAGTTGATTTGCTGTCATTTTTTGAAGCGTTCCGTTGTCTGTCTCCGAAACTCATCATCAGATCTATAAGAAATTTGAATGGGACTTAGTATGAGGGGAATGGGATTTGGTATAACCACCTTTCGAACAAAAAAGAATTTTGCGAGTCCGTTAATATCTCTTCAAACGTCGATTGCACACCAGGTGCGCCTGCTAATTGGCATGCGAAGGGATATATGACGTAATTATGCTCGAACATACATAAGAAAAAACAACAAAAAAAACATACTATTTGATAACCTCCTCCTTTTTAAAGTCGGTTAAAAATGGACGAAGATTTGTGTGTATTATTTGTACCCGTGTGGAGCCAGGGCGAGTCGATAGTGTTAAATATAATATAAGAAAGAAGAGGGCCTCTTTGTTATCAACTGAGCACATAATTATATACTACACACCCAAAACTACGGCTACATCAGAAAAAATCTAATAACCTTGCTTTGGGATTGAGCCCAGAAGTATTTATTTTTATTTATTTTATTTATTTATTTGGTTAACCAACAACTGTTTACACAATACATTTACAATATACTCTTTTGTAATATGTTCATTCGTTAGTGTAACAATTAATTAAAGGTTAACACCTCATGCACTATTTAAGGTTATACATTATTATTATTATTATTTTACATTATTATTACGATTACAACAAAAAATTTCATATGTTTGACAACAATTGATAGTAACAGCAAGAATAAAATAAAATACAATTGGAAGATTAATAAATAAAATTACATTATAACACGCAACAGGCAAAATCAAAATCATTAAAATTAAATTACAATTAAAATAGATTTAATTGGAGAGGACAATACCACAATTATATCATTATCATAAATCTAATACTTATATCTCAGCACATAAAAATTTAAATTACAATTAAAATAAATTAAATGGAGGACAAAATATCGTAATCATAAATCCAATATACATTTTAACATTAAGTGCGAAGAGCAACAGAGATCACTGAAACTGAGAATAATGCTGAACAACAATTTTTTTAAATTTATTCAGGATGTCATGGTGAATATCTATAAGATCACAGCAATTGTTGAGCATTCTAGACAGGCGTGGAGTAGTGGCGCTTGTAACAGAAACAAAAGATGCAGCCAGATAAAGTCACCCAAAGGGCAATGGAGAGGGCAATGCTCGGAGTTTCCTTGCGTGATCGAATCAGGAATAATGATATCCGCAAGAGAACTGAGGTTACCGACATAGTCCGAAGAATCGCCAAACTGAAATGGCAGTGGGCAGAACACATTGCTAGCAGAACCGATGGTCGATGGGCCGAAATGTTCTGGAGGGGCGACCGGGTACAGACTGTTGTCAACATTACCTGACCCACCCTAAAATCAAACGACTTTGGACCCTTTACATGTAACATTAAGGTTTATTTAATTTATATGAGCTTATCCGACAACTGCTCGAGGATTTGATGAACAAATACAATAATAATATAGACACGCAAATTTGATCTTTAAAACGTTAGCATTAGGATAATTTTATAACTATTTGTTATAATATGATAAGTGTAGTAACTTATTTTAATGATTGAGTTCAAGTAATTCTGGTCTCGTGGTCTGTGTGTAAGACTGAGAAAAACGAGGTTCGAGATCAAATCCTGCGACAAAGATATTGTTTTGCTTTCTATATAGAATTTATATTCCAAAACTATTTCTTGTATTATTGTAAAGAACTACAGACTATACATAAACTTTTTAAAATGGTAATATTTTCACATAACTTGTAATAAGTGGGTAGTTGAAAAATAAATTTTTGTATTCATTATAAAGAACTGTGAACTGAAGGTTTTTTAAATTACCCACCCGTTTACAAGATAAGTTATTAGGCGAAAATCATATTGGTCGTTCTTTAATATTGCAAGCAATATTGTAGAAATGAAAACAAATTAAAAAAGAAACTGATGTATAGGTGGTCTGTATTTTCGAACCCACATGCTGTTCGTCGTCAATCCAGCACCAAACCGCTAAGCCACAAGAACTTGTTGGGAATACGCGAAATTAAAGATTGGGTTGTAATTATGAAGTGTGACTTAAAAGCTTTTCAACTTTAATGTTAACGAGATAATGATTAAAATAGCTTAACAAAAACATATATCGAGGGTATAGTGCTAAAACCCAATAAGTGTGAATTTGTTACTTTCCAGATATTCAATGTTAAAGGTTTAAGGACAAAAATGCTTATTAAATTCAAATAAAATCATTAAAATGACTATTTTTCGTAAAAGCGTATACATTCAATAAATATAAAATAGTATTAGTAAGTTCCTAAAATAGTCCATTTTTTTATAAAAATAATATAAGTTACACAGGGTACCGACTTATTGGGTTATACCTCAAAAGAAATGTCATTTTATGTACTTTTATCAATTTAATTATAAGAAATTAAACAAATAAATCATAACCAATTTACTCCTCGTCACTTTCAAAACCTGGTTGTTGGCTGTACGTATTTTTTCACGTACCCACGCATGAAGTTCCTCAGGAATAATAAGTTTTTCGCACATTTTCATAAGATCTTTCTTTTTGGCAAGACTTATCGGTAACTGAGTGGAATACAAATGTTCTATTTCATTTGGTAATTGCAAATTAACCGAAGGCGGGTTTGAATTTCTTTTAGCTCTGGTTTTAGGTGTATTAATGGTGATTTTACCAACATCAATGCTTCGAAAATTATCAGACATATCATAATTAAAACATATTTTTAAGTCTCCTTTAACATATTTTATCCGTTTTATTTTAAGCCAGTTTACAGTTTCTTTCATGTCATCTTTATTCTTGTTTTTTATAATAGCAGCGCTAAGGTTTTTCTAGTCTAACATCTCATTAAACTTAAATTCTCTGACTTTATAATTATTAATCTCTTTTGTATGCCTTTCCTCATCTTTCGTAATAGTTTTCGCCCTCTTCTTTTTAGCGGCTGTAAATATGTTTTTCCACTCACTAACGCTATTAATACTTTTATTTTTAGACACTGCTTCAATAGCAGCATGCATAGAATCGACTACCATGTGAGTGTGTCCACTCTCTAAAAATTTCTGTTCAATTATAATTAAGTGATAAATTTTTTGAACAGTCCAGAGTAAAAGTGCTGAAATGCATTGATTTCTGTTTTGCCCACTGCAAGTATCAGAAAATATACTGATATCTTTAATGGATTGGGGTATTTCCTTTGACAAAAAGTAATAGAGGCACCTATCTCACAACTACCTTTTTTACCATTTAATTCATTCCAACACAGGCAGTATGCATTGTTAGGTAATTTTGCTTCATAAATAGTAAAATTATACAACACTAATTTCCTCATGTAGTATAATATACTTTCCCCTCCATTTGGTATCTGCAATACCGCTTGCAAATCCATAGTAATAGACATAAATGACTCATCAGCATTAGCGCGAACTTTGTCAGCATCTTTTTCTGCTTGACATATTTTGTACGCTGTAAATGCTCCTGGTATTCTTCTTCAAAATCTTCTTTCGACCCAGCCTTTTCGTATTTTGAACAAATATTGCATAGATCTTTTTTAGGGTGAAAAAAAAATTAAATTATACGTATTATTAAATATGTCGCGATATTTAAATGGTGAAACTGCTACCTTACCTGAGTCTTTACATAATTCTTGGTAAATCTATACATGTTATTTAAAGAGTTTACGTCAGGAGCCAAATATTTCTTTTTGCTATCTTTACGACAGTAGTGAGACTCCATCACAGGAAAAGATTCTATATGTTGCTGGACAAATGCAATGTCTTCCGGGTTGGTTTTATTAGGCGGTTCTTTTTTTCACGTTGATCAACGCTATGATAAACCCTGAATGAATCTGCTTTGTTTACAGCGTCACTAATAACATCTACACTAACACATAAGGTTGCTTTGAAAAAATTCAGGCAGACTTGAATATTTTCATGGTTCTTTCAAAAAAGTATTTTTTGCTGGTCAAAGGATCTTTTTTATTGGAAGTTTTCTGCAATTTCCTGGTCTTTACTGGCTGAATTTTTAGGCATGAAAGAAGGAAGTTTTTCTTAGAAATAAAGTTCATATTGTAAGAATTACGGCACAAATTATTTCGTTCTTCGGAAGAAAACTTTTCAGTGCATTTAGATGAGCATTTATCACATTGAATGGGCTTTGGGACTTTGGCCGATCGTGACACACCGTTTGTAGTATGCGATAACCCCTTAGCTTTCCTCAATTTACTAATATTACGCTTCCACTCTTCAGGTTCAGCTCTCTTTCGTCGCGTTAATGGTTTGACGGATAACCACACTCTATCCAAAAGGTTCTCAAGAACTAACATAACGAATTCTTTATCAGCTTCATTATCGCAATTTTCCATATTTGGAGACTCAGGAACGATTATATTATTGCAGTCAGAAACATGATTTATTGGGTTCTTCCTCAAACAAGATTTAAAGAAAGTCGGTTGTGGAAGTGAGCAGATACCAAATAACTAAATATAAACTGTTGTTTCGCAATATAATTAAACAGTAAAACCCGATAATTATTTTTATTTGTTTTTAGTTTTCTTATTTTGTATGTTTTCTTATTTACTTAAGTAAAGGTCAAACCCAATAAATATGAATAATGGTTATTGCCGTAAGCCTTGATGTAATTGTAATTGAAAACTACAAATACTAAATGCAAATAAATCCTTTTTTGCGCTTTAAGCTTAAAATAAAAAAAGGATTTAGAAAGTTAACACGCTTTATTGTGTTTTAGTTTTTCTGTTATGGCTAAACATGGGCACTTTATTGGGTTATTACCTCAAGAATTTTGCTTTACACTGTGAAATCTGTTTATTTGATTACACTACTAAAAAGAGCGCAAAAAATGCATCGAGATGGCCCAAAAAAGGATTTTTTGATTTTTTGTCACTTATTGGGTTTTAGCACTATACCCTCGATATAATGCCGGTGGCTCCGACTATGTTGGGTGGGTTTACCTTAACGTTACGTGTTAAAGATCAAATTTGCGTGTCTGTGTTATTATTGTATTTTTGTTCATCAAGTCCTCGTGCACTTGTGTGATAAGCTCATATAAATTAAATAAACCTTAATGTTACAAGCAGAGGGTCCAAAGTCGTTTGATTTTAGGGTGGGTCAGGTAATGTTGACAACAGTCTGTACCAGAAGGCACAAAGTTTTAAGGCTTCCCACAAGGTGGACCGATGATCTGGTGAGGGTCGCGGGTGGCTGTTAAATGCGAGATGCACAGAACCGGTCATTGTGGCGACACTTGGGTGAGGCCTATGCCCAGCAGTGGACGTCTTTCGGCTGAAATGATGATGGATGATGAACTGCATCGTTCATTTCCATGGTATAAAGTCAGACTGGCAAAATAGATCGTGATAAAACCATCACATCCTACCTAGAACCAAAAATTAGAAGGTATGTGACATCCACCAACCGGCACTATGTCCACGTGGTGTATTACGGCTCTCTCCCTCTCTCAGAGAGGAAACTTGTGTCCCAGCAGGGGGGACATTATACACTGATCTATACTGTACTGACCTGTCCTAAAGATAGCTCGACTTCGGAACAGTTCGGGTGAACTTCGGCTCTTCTCGGCGCCGAGTAGTGGTGATCGGTTTCTTGGTACTGCTAACTGCTCGAAAATGTCTCGTAGCTCTGATCGCATTACTAGGCTGTGAAAAAATTATGTTTATTCTGTAAATAGACTAAAAAAATTTAATGGGTGGGGGCCTGCTTCCTAAATTGATTGTAAAGCTGTCTGTTGTTACACACTGTTATTGCCCAGTCAAAAAAAAAAAGATGGATCGGAGACGCGCGGGGATGACGGATTAAGCTCCTACTGTAACTGGTTATGGTGCATAATAAAGAGTACCTATATCTATCTAACATACAATAAAAAGTGTAGATCCCACCTTAAGCATCATCTCAATTTTCCATCCCATAAAACCCATTTCTATTCCCACTCCTTCTGTGTTCATGCGGTACGATTGTGGAACTCACTTCCACCTAATATCGCGGATATTAGGTGGAAGTGTGAGTTCTAAAACGGTCTACCAATTCAAGAAGCAAGTCAAAGACCTACCTCTTCACCATTCCGTGATTATATTTATTTTTGATATTTATTTTATATTTAATTATGTACTTTGTTTTTTTTGTAAAGTTAGGTATATTTTATGTATGAATTATTCATGTATTCTAGTCTATTTTATGTTTCTATATCTATTTATACACACTGTGTCTACATTTCTCAACCAACTTTCCAGTCACAGGTCTGCTGGAAGAAATTTCTTTTGAAATAAGCAGCACCTTTGTACTCTTCTATCTGTATTTGTTCGTTTTTTCTCTGTGAGTGTTATTGTGTGTGCATAAATAAATAAATAAATACAATTTCACTATTGTTTTATTAATAAAATATTATAGTTAAAAAAATAAAAAAAAAACACTTTATATTTTTCTCAGCAAATCGTATCTTTTCAGACTTAGCTACCCTTTCATTGTCATCCAAACTAAAAATGTAGGTATGCAAAATTTCAGCTCAATCGGAAAAAAATAGTTTGCCAACATAATAACAAATTTTACTTCTCAATGATATTAGTTTAGGCGCCGTGTTTCAGGAATTTAACTGCTAGGTAGGTATTGTATAGTTACCTGAAACTCCTGAAAAGTGTGACGAAATCCATGAAGTCCAATTGCGTGTCATAGCCCACTGAGCCGGTTCTTAAATGCTTCAAGTTCTCCCAAAATCTCTCACTTGTTTCTAATCTTCTTAAACTGGGAAAAACAAATAAAAGAATAGAAAGAAAGAACGAAAATATGTTAAAATATATGTAGTTTGAAGAAGGTGAAATAAATTCATGGAGCAGGCTAAAGCATGAATTAATAATACCTCTAATTGAAGTTATCTTAACTTGATATCTATGTAGGTAATAACTTTCAATGTTTCTAATTAATACAACGTAATTTATAATGAAATAAGCAGGATGCCTTGAAATTATCTAAAGTTATTTCATAACTTGAAAGTAGAATTTTTGTAAGACACGTTAAAAAATGACGAAGTCTAGACCAAAACAACAACATTGTAGTGGTCAACCAAACATCAAAATATTTACGCATAGTTTTACAGGTCAAGGTCACCTAGGAAACTAGGTCACAAACCATTCAAAGGTCAGTATGTCAAAAGTCAAGGTCATTTGGAAAAATCTTAAAGACACTATGTCAAGAATCAAGGTCATTTATTACATGAACGGTAAATTATTAGATTCGAAAAATATAGCTTACAG
The DNA here is from genome assembly GCA_951329385.1 of Polia nebulosa. Classification (NCBI taxonomy): domain Eukaryota; kingdom Metazoa; phylum Arthropoda; class Insecta; order Lepidoptera; family Noctuidae; genus Polia; species Polia nebulosa. The sequence continues at coordinate 17,224,886 of OX589615.1, forward strand.
TATAGGAGGCTTAATGATATAGGTTTGTATGTTATAATCTAATTAGTTAATAACAAACAAAAAAAATAATTAAGAAAATCTTTAAAAAAAAATTACTTATAACCTAAGCATTTTTTTTATTTTTTTTTATTTTTATATTAAAAATTATCTAAGGAAATTTTAGTTTTTTCATCTGCAGTTCTAAGCAACTTGAGTTTTCAATATTTAACATAATCCCAAGGTCATCATCTTAAAATATCCCCCGATATTACGAGATGTTGACCTTGAGATTATTTATTTATATACAAATGTTAAGGTCATCACTTACCTACTCCTGTTCGGTGACCCAGCCATTATGCTGGTAGCCGCAGCAGTTAAACTGCTATGCCGAGGCCCGTACTGGTGGTGGTGACTCATCATCGATGATGAATAGGAACTGTGAACAAGGAGCTGTAAGTGTAAGTAAGGAGCTGTAACTGTGTGATGTATCAGAATTCACTGCTCTGTTTGTGTTGCTCAGTTTCTGTTTCCCAAAGATTTTGTTAGCGAAATGGAATCTTCGGAGAATATGTTTAATTTCTATATAATTGGAGGCAAGCTCGTTGACATTCAAGACTTCGGACTACCTATTTCTGAGTAATTTTCTGTAGGAGGAACCTAATAACAATTTGTTTGGTTAGGGGAACATCACATTCGGCAGTCGTTTTTGCGACTTTCATACTGTATGATTGGGTTGGAAGGTATCTACCTATCTCACAGTGTAATACTAACTTTATGGTTTAAAAAAAAGCCTTTGCGTAATCCTCTGGAAATACCCTTCATACGGCCAATTATTGTACCTGTCTCTGCTTATAGTAAAAGTAAATAATAATAAAAATTCTATATTTTTCAATAACACTGAGACTAATAGTATAAGTAACAATATTATAAATATGTCATTTTATACTCATAAATCGACGAAAACATAAAGAAGTGGTTACGAGTTTTTTTGGTTTATTTTAGTTAACCCGTAGCTTCTTTAACCTATGGATTTGGGCTTTACCCTTTTGGTTAGGTCAAATGCTTATCATACGTAACCAATTGGAACAAAGAAAGTTTAAATCAACTGCAGGTTTTTGGTTCATACAATCTTGGCCATCTCCATTGGATTCTTAAATTACATAATTATTTTGATAGTATCCTACCATTTTCTTTTTTAATCGTTGCCCCATACTAGGAATTAATAGTGTATCGTGTGTGCGCTCACAAACAAGTAAACTCACATGTATACAGAACACACTCAAACTTAGAACAACCATCTGTAGGCCATACAAATATTTTTTCCGTGCGGGAATTGAACTCGCGACACGCAGCGCAGCAGCCGAACGCTCGACCACTGCGCTAACCGTGTCCTCAAAATCAAATTTGTAGGTACTTAGTTTGTTAAAATCGATTTCAGGTTTTCAGTCCTCAGTAAGAATCTGACACGCCCTCCCGCTCCACCCAGAGCGGGAGATGTCATTGGATGATTTCCAACCCCAAAAAAAAAAAGTTTTCAGTCCTTTATGGATCTCGGTCATATCCTTAGGATTCTAAAATTATTTTGATTGTATCCTACCTATGTCGTGGTGATCCCTGTATGACTTCGTCTTCGCTTCTTGTCCCTGAAGTGTGAGTCGACACGAAGCTCTTCGGTGAACTCGTTTTTAACTCCGAGGTTGATTTGTTTTTCTGAAAAAAGATTAATATTTTCATTATTTTGAGTAAACGGACCTTAATAAAGAAAAACTGTAATTTTGAAAGCAGATTTGGCGATAAACTGTCTTTTTTTTGTGGGGTTGGGCGGGAGCGAGAGCCCTCCCACTCCACCCTGAGCGACCCACCCCTGTTCCTTCAGTTGCCTGAATGCCCAGGGGGCGCGATAACTCTTTTTCGAATTTATCCGCGATCCCCCAGAGATTGTTGTTTGTCAAGTCGAAATTATGCAAGAATTTGATAAACTCACTAAAAGTTATTTTGTATATCCATAGTAGTCTCTTATAACTTTCTCAGGGAAACATGGAAATGTGTCTCCTTTATCAACAACAATAACACAAATCTTACCACACAACAGTTCAGCCGAAAGACGCCCGCTGCTGGACATAGGCCTCCCCCAAGTGTCGCCACAACGACTGGTCCTGTGCGTCTCGCATCCATCGGCTACCCGCGACCCTCACCAGGTCATCGGTCCACCTTGTGGGAGGCCTTCCAACGCTGCGTCTTCCGGTACGCGGTCGCCACTCCAGAACTTTTCGGCCCCATCGACCATCTGTTCTGCGAGCAATGTGTTCTGCCCACTGCCACTTCAGTTTGGCGATTCTTAGGACTATGTCGGTAGCCTTGGTTCTCTAGCGGATATTGTGACGATTGTAGACAAAGCCTAATTTCAGCGGGTCTGCACCGGCCGTTAGCTGGCAGTTAAGAATATTGGAGAGTCGATGTAATAATTATAAGAGTAAGTGTCAATTTGGTTTTATGTGTGACAAGAGTTTTGCTCTTGCAAATGGGCACATATGTTATTCTTATGCCTAATTAATATAGTTATTTAAAGTGCCCTCAGCTCTTTTCTTATCCGCCCGTAGCGAGTTACGAGTTGCCAGCGAGTGAGAGCTCTACCCAGAAGATATTCCAGCGTCCCAGGATCCCTGCAGGCCGTACTGGCGCCTTAGGGTCCTACAATATCATCATTCCTAATTCAACAAATCTTATGCCTATGCACTGACTCCCAGATTTGTAATAACCTAAAATACAGGTCTTTAGCACTAAGAATCTTACCTTGAATTTGATACCTGAACTTCTGAGCGAGTCACAATGTGAATCCATGTATCCCTTGATTGGAGTGGAGTGTGAGGAACTGCCGCAAGTTGACTCTCTGCCTCCGAAGACCTGAAGATAGAAGAAACATGGTTTAGTGTCATTCACCTCATTTTGTGCTCAAAGTCAAGGTCGATGTCCAAAAAATCGACCTTGACTTTAACCGACTAAATCATTTTGTGCTCAAAGTCAAGGTCGATGTCCAAAAAATCGACCTTGACTTTAACCGACTAAAAATAATCTAGCAGGTTAACTACGTTTTGAGTTGGAATTTACCCATAGCTGTCGAGTTAGACTAACTTTCCAATATACTTGTATCGTGTATGGAGTACTGTTCTCATCTTTGGGACGGATCTGCCAGATACCAGCTTGATGCCCTTGAGTCAATTGAGAAACGAGCCAAGAGGATCATCGGCAATGATAGGCTCGTTGAGTCGAAGCTCCAAAGTCTTGAGTATAGACGCCGAGTTGCTAGCCTGTCGGTTTTCTATCGGTTACATTTTGGGGAGTGTGCGACAGAATTGCATAATTTGATTCCGCCAAGCCCGTTTCATCAACGGATCACAAGACGTACGGCGAAGTGCCACCGGTTCATGGTGGACATCCCATACATACGCACAAAGCGTTTTGAGAAAACATTCATTGTGCGTACAGCTAGGGAGTGGAATTCCCTACCGGATTCTGTTTCCTGATAGCTACAACCTGGGAGTCTTTAAGTCAAGAGTGAATAGGTTACTTCTAGACAAGCGTGCTCCATCTTCGACCACATCATCGCTTACCATCAGGTGAGATAGTGGTCAAACGAGTGCCTATCAACAATAAAAAAAAATACTTACTAAGATAAAAGCATACTTTTGAAGTACACAGCTGGGAAACCTCAAATAAGTATCATGATACGTCACTTGAATGTATAAGTGGTACATTTTTGACGTAAGTTGTGATATTAATATTTATAAAACGGCTAGTAAACATGGAACAATAAAACCCGTTTTTTCGTTTTTAATTTAAACGTTATTATCGTAAAACTGTGAAGTATTTATTTATTATATACAAACATAAAGCCCCCTTCTAAGTCCGTATGTTATAACGGGCAACTACGAAACCCTATACTGCGCGTAACCCGACATGCACTGTGCCGGTTTTTTTTTTGTTTACGTGACAAAAGCAGAAATAGAATAGAAAATAATAGTTTATTTATCACTCTTCATAACTTAAATTTCTCTTAAGGGCCAACCTCCCCATAAGTGGCGCCCTCTTTGAATAAATAATTCGTATCTTAGCATAGAAAATAAAAATTAAAGAATCCTATGTTGCGTTTGTTACACATAAGATAAGGTATTTTTACGTTGTTAAAACAGGACTCAGTATCTCAAGATGCCCTTTGGACTAGCGAATGCACCCGTAGTGTATCAACGTATTATTTCCGAAACCCTCAAATCGTTCATTGAGTCAGGAAAAGTGCTTGTTTATATAGATGACGTCTTGTTGTTAAGTAATACTGTTGAAGAGGGACACATGCTGCCGCCGAATATATGCTGCCATGGCATGGTGAATGGACACCCGAGTGCTGTGCTGCATTTTTTGAATGTAAGTTTTAGTATAAAATAAAAACTATTCATGTGTTGATTTAAGTAAGTTAAGTTAAGTTGACCAGACTTACAATTGTTATGAGTGTTATGAGTGACACAGCTTATAACGTGATACGATGGCGCGCGGCACTTATCGCTATGCGATAAGCGTCAAAGTGAACTTGAGTCTGAAGTATGCTGTTAATATTTCACATTTAACTAAAAAACCTCACAAGTGTGACTTGTAAAATTTTTGTTAAGAGCTTATGAGAACCGAGCTATTGATAAGCATTTTTGACCCAAGATTACGTTATTAAGTACTTTGCTTAAGTATGATGTTTGAGTTATGCTTTTGAGACATGAAAAAAAAAAAGAACACCGTAATAACGAGTTTTTATTGTAAGCTGTGTTTTAATCTACGCCTTTAGCTGTTCCTACCCAGTTGGTAACAGTCGTGGTAACACGTAAAGCTGTGTAAAGCCCGAGGACTGCTATAATCTACGCCTTTAGCTGTTCCTACCCAGTTGGTAACAGTCGTTGTAACACGTAAAGCTGTGTAAAGCCCGAGGACTGCTATAATCTACGCCTTTAGCTGTTCCTACCCAGTTGGTAACAGTCGTTGTAACACGTAAAGCTGTGTAAAGCCCGAGGACTGCTATAACCTACGCCTTTAGCTGTTCCTACCCAGTTGGTAACAGTCGTGGTAACACGTAAAGCTGTGTAAAGCCCGAGGACTGCTATAACCTACGCCTTTAGCTGTTCCTACCCAGTTGGTAACAGTCGTGGTAACACGTAAAGCTGTGTAAAGCCCGAGGACTGCTATAACCTACGCCTTTAGCTTTGCTCCTACCCAGTTGGTAACAGTCGTGACCCAGAAAGTACCCGTGTTCTTGTGGAACGGGGCGTGACTGGCAAATCACGTAAAGCTGTGTAAAGCCCGAGGACAAGCTTTGCTATTTTTACCATGTAAGCCCATTGCTGCAGCATAAGGTTTTGGTTGGTATTATGGCAAGTGTGCTCATTGATGGCCTTTTAGAGGTTTTGAGTTTGTTTGGCGTTGGTGTGGTGGCGTACAGCTCGTCGTTATCAAGGTGTATCTTAATATTTGTAACCTCACCTAAACTATTATTAAAAGCAATTCATGTCTGATTAGCACTTGATCGAGTAGACTCATTCATAAAAAAAAATAACTGAAAAACAAAAAAAAAAAAAAAAACACCATCTCTCTGGTGTCATTTCTGATTTAGTTGCTCACTCTCGGTTTTATTGTGCAGGTTCTCATGATGAGGATACACTCAGAAATGACGAGACGGAGGCAGCCCCTGTTGAAGAGGCTCCGGTGGTTGCTGAGGCCTGCGAGGGCGCCGGCACGTCAGGAGAGGCCGTGTTAGCTGCATCTCCAACCTACACCCCACCGGCGAGCCCGGAGCAGCCCATATAAGACGTCGCGCGGCGTGGCCAGGGACACATTCCCACATCCGGCGTCGCGCACTTTACTTGTTCCCCTTTCTGTTCACCTCATTAATAATTTCTCAATTTTGTACTTAGCGTTCCTAATTATTTGTATTAAAAAGACTTGGTGTAGTTACCTTTTAAGTATTCTTTCATTCAATTCCTAAAACTAGTATAAACTGTGTCACAGTCGTCAGCAGCAAATACCATGTTCAATATTTTTGGTAATAATAAAATCTGAGATATAAAAATAGTTTTTTCTAGTCATCTCCTCCATTATTAACCATTCGTTACGTTTACCATTGGTATAAAACGATCCGTTACATTTACCATTGGTAAAACAAACGATTAGTTTTATACAGAGTGGTGATGACAATACGACATTAAATTAAACCTCGCATACCTCAAGACGTTCTCAGTCTACATACAAAAAATCATTTGAATATATCCAGTAGTTTAGTAACAGGAAATTATTTTCGATTTTTAACATTTGCTACATGATGTATCTGATAATAGGTAAACACTGTCAGGTTAACGACCCACATCGGTATAAACATCAAAACATTAAAGCCACGTTGCCAACTCGCTACTTTAACACTTTCGCCAAATTAGTATTTTCATCTGATTTAGTGAAAATTATACCTTAACTCTGAGTAATAAGAGTCATAAAGCGTGTCATCAGAGTTGGATAAGAAAGTAACGAATGCGGAAATTGCAATGCACTCATAATATTAATAAAAAATTTAGTGTGTGCGAAAGAGATAAATCTAGTTTCGTTTGTTACTTCGCTTTCTTGAAGAAATTTGCTACAACAAATTTATGTTAGTGTGTCGCCGGCCGCCGCGATCCTGTGACGAGTCACGCGTCCTCAGATGCCGCTAACTTTCGTTCGCGCCGCGCGCGGGCGCCTTTGATGAGGGACTTCCCCGCCGCTCGTGTTTAAATTTGTAAATTCATTTACGACTGTATTAGTGCGAAATTGGACGCTTTATTTTAGTGACAGGACACGTAACGTTTTAGGTATTTAGTTAAACAGTGAGTGAATTGTGCGAAATTAGACGCTTAGTTTTTATTGTTTTCGTGTTTTTTTTTTTAATAATCATGCCGCGCTACAGTTACACAGCTTCGGAGTACACCGACATGATTTTAATTTATGGGGAGTGTCAAAGAAACGCCGCTTTGGCTATACGGACATACCGAGAGAGGTTTGGAAACACTCGATTTTGTCCGACCAACGGGCGCACCATTGTCCAAGCTGTCCAGAGGATGCGAGAAAATCGATCCTTAATCCCGCATGTGGATAGTGCTCCTCCACGTGTAAGAGTGACCCTTGAGGAACGAATTTTAAATTATTTTGAACGCAACCCAACGTGTAGTTCGCGAAGGGCAGGTCGACATTTTCGTGTTGACCATACAACTATTCTTAAAGTTTTAAAACGCGACAAACGGAAGCCGTATAAATACAAGAAATTGCATGCATTGTTACCTAGAGACAAACCAGTTAGGGAAAACTTCTGTCGCTGGATTGAAAACAAACATTTCGAGAATCCGGATTTCTTGTACAATGTGATGTGGACTGATGAAAGTACATTTACAAGGAACGGTAAATGCTGAAAAGTTTTTAGAACTCCTCAATGGACCTGTTTGCGAGTACACGGATGAGCTTTCGGTAACTGCGTTCAGGCAGATGTGGTACCAATTAGACGGAGCACCAGCTCATTCAGTGGTGTCTGCTAGAGAGCGTTTGTCTCAAATGTTCGGACAGCAGTGGATTGGCCGTTATGGACCAACGCGTTGGCCAGCCAGGTCCCCCGACCTTACACCACTGGATTTTTTCTTGTGGGGTCATATCAAAAATGAAGTGTACTCAACAGCTGTTGATACTGTTGATGATTTAAAAGATAGAATAGTCATATCTTTTAATAAATTAAAACACATGGCTGCGAATGGGGACCTTTTGTCAGACGTTAGAAATAACCTTTTACGTCGGTGCAATTTGTGTATTCGAATTCATGGCGGCCATATTGAAAAACGAAAAATTTAGTGACTTTCATACCTACATCCTGATCGTGATTAATAATTTGATTAATAAATAACACGCCGTTGAGAGATGCCTGATTATTTGGTTAATAATCTGTGATTCAGTGTAATTTTACTGAGCATTAATCCATAATTAAAAGCCAAAAGATCAAGTCGCTACAGGACCGCGCGTTGTTGCCGCTCTTACGACAGGTTAGTGAACTCATATTTATAAGTGGTGTTCTATTTCGTTTCTAGTTTTATGCCATTTAGTTTGTTTGAAATTTTTATTTTTTTATTTTCGATGTTAGGATTTTTTTGATAGCTTAAACTTATTCTTATGAACTAGTATTGTCTGTGTTTTCATTTATTGTCGTGTTGTCTTCTCCACCCTGTATAGGAACCGGGCAAAAACTGAATTACTCTCATACTCACTCGAATAGCATCAGAAACCAACGGCTCGCAGCAGCATCCATCTTCATAATATAAAGCTGTGTATTTATTCTTAAGCCAGGCTAAACTCCTATCGGCCAGCTTAGCTTGACTCATCAGGGCTCTGATAACGGAGTGCAGGCCTACTGCCCAGACCCTGGAAGAAGGAGATTAGAGAACAATTAGAATAGCTGTAATCCAATTCTGTGGAGCTGGGGTGATTGTTTGGGCTAATGTGGTACTTAGAACATTGCACGTAGTGACTCAGGGGTATCAAAAAAAAGGTTACACAGTCTAGTTTAATGATAAGTAGGTTTTAAAGACACAAACTACAAAATTATTGGTAAAAACATAGGTTAAACAAATTGTAACGTTTACCGCTAACGGTTACGTTAACGTTTACATTTCTTTTAAAGTACTTAGAACACGTTATCGTACTTTAGTTTTCACATATGTCGATTCTCTATAATTTCAGCTATACACACGTATATTTTTTTTGCGTGTAGCTTCAGTAGTTTCCTAGATATTAAGCTATAATTTGGAACCGGCGCGGGGCGCTTTATCGGGAAACCTTCCCGTGCGCGTGCAGGACGTGGGACTCATGTACATCCGTCCCAGATGGTCGGCTTAGTGGTTAACAAGGTTGATGGCTATTGGGTTTATGACTAAAAAAAATCCAATTAATCCGTCAGTTAGATTACCTGAAATTATTGGATATGTATTTTTTCTTTTGTCACGAAATAAAAATGAAGACGTCACACTTGAGTTAAAAATGTATTATTTTTTACTTAAAAGTGACGTAACAAGCTCCCACTCCTGAAATTTGATGTGTTTTATCTTTTAAATTTTTTATTGATTTGATAAACTACTCGAAAAGAGCGCTGGATGCTCTGCACGTACAATATAATAATGTTTTAGGATGCTGTTGCGATTGCCTCGTTTTTGCAGTGCCTCGGAAATGTTCGCGGTAACCCATACAGATGGGTTTCATGCCATCATTCGCAAGAAAACGGCCTCGCTCTTGAGCAGAATAAGGGGCAGTCACAATAGCATCCTGAAGGCCGTGGCGGCCGATACTTCCTCCACAATAGTAAGGCAATTTGTGACAAGACTTATACCCTAGTATTTCGTTTAGTTGATAGGTGGTCTTCTCATTAATTCGTTTTTAGTTAAGTTACTAAAAATAGTGTTTAAGTGCAAACCTGTTGCTAACAATTTATGCATCTCTTAGTTGTCCGAAATAAAATGATTTATTATTATTATTATTATAAAGCAAAAAACACGTGTCCAACATTTTTTGAGAATCTAACTCACGGAATATTTTTTTTTTTTTTAAGTAAGTTTTTCCCGTAGAGGTAACCAGAAATACGACATCACAAGATTTTGAATGCCCGTCTTTATTTTGACTTTATTAATTTATAAAAAAAAGAAAAGCTTATTAAAGGTAACACTGACCGCTCGACAAAGTTCACCTACTGTTTCGTTTAAAAGACGCCGCCTGAGCGAGACAGAGTGCCTACAGCGCGGCTAGTCCAGGGCGGTATCGTTTGAAATAAAAATAGGTAAAAATGAAAAGATTTCGCCGGCCGGTGGAGTGTTGTCAACTTATGAAAAGCCGGTGTTAAATTTCGCACATTTTATAAAAAAAAAAATCTATAACTATATGAGTTACATTTTTTTTACAACTTTTTCTACGTATGTTAAACCAGGAATACGCCTTTATTGGATCGGACAGGGTTTTTGTTACATGTTGTACATATAATATATATATATGTATAATAGTTTTAGTTACCGTAATTGGTTTTAAACAGTTGTAATTAAAATTCAGTAAATAAATAAATAAAATACCTAAATAACATGATAAAAGGGCAAGAGAGGAAAACTCAAAAATAATGATATATTTTATGATTCATCAAGTTTGATGAAGATGATTTTCATAATAATATAATATTTATTTAAAATAATTACAAAATATGTTTTCTAATCCTAAAATTGAAATTGAATTGAAATATGTTGTATGCATGCAATTACTGAGAAATAAAGGCTTTATTATTATTATTAAGGGCAAGACAATGAAGAAGGGTGACTCTCCAGCTTTGATTGCATTTCTCCATAGCGACATCTATGTGTATGGGAACAATGTGTATGGGACGAGGGTTGCTGCATATTTAGTACCTTACCTCCTTAACAAGCTTCCAGATGATTTGCAAAATTTATATAAAACAGGTTCGAAAAGTTGCAAGTTCAAATTTAAGCGTTTTTATAGTCATAAGGTGTTTTAGTTTTTGTCTAACAATATTCATTGAAAGTAACTCAACTAAAGTAGTATGTATTTGAGGATATAGGACTGACTCGCCAGCACACGGATAAGCCCTGAGAGGTTTGCGTGTACGGCAATACCATTGTAAAATTAGAATTAAGTGTTTTGGAAAAAAAAAAATTTAAAAAAAAATGTCGCCACATACAAACTAATCACACAAATCCTGCATCGCACAAGCTAAGTGCTCCGCGCGTATTGAATATACTCGTACATGTACAGCAGCCCAAAATTAAACCAGACACAACACCCGCCTGGTCGGAGGATCCTCCCTTAACCCGACTAATCGACGCTAGGGAGGGTAATGTGTTTATCAGCCTATATATGTATGTATGTATGTTCATTTGTGGCGCTTGAGAGACCAAATGCGTGGGCTGATTTTGATCATTCTTACGTCAATTGATTTTTCTTGATCTTTGCGAGCGCTACATGACAGTAATCAAAATACAATATGGCGACAACTAGACGCCTTAATGTGAAAAAGAAAAAAGAATAAAGTCGTCAAACTCTATTAAGTGGGGTATCAAAATAAAGGGTTCGAGGAGGCGTATCCAAAAATATAACTCACTCCAGCATATAACAAAACCCTGTCCGATCATAGAGGGTATTATTTGGTATCGTACTGTGTAGACATATACGTAACCATTTCATGGATATTAGCTTATTATTTTTCCCCAATGAAAATAATTAATTTAAAAAAAAAGAAAACTTATCAAAGGCAACACTGATCGCTCGACAAAGTTCACCTACACTTTAGTGTGCAAAAAGCCGCCTGAGCGTGACGGTATTTTTGATCTTTTGATATGCGCCCTTTGACGCGTGCCGCCAATGCGAGAAGTTGTGCCTACTGCCCGGCTAGTGAAGGGCGGTACGCTTTGAAATAAAAATAAAATAGTTAAAAACAAAATGATTTCTCCAACCGGTGGACTGTTGTCCACTTATGAAATTTTGCCTTAATTAGTGTTAAATTTCGATTTTTTTTATAAAAATAAAAAATCAATAACTTTTGGTTTTTATGAGTTACATTTTTTAATATTTTTTCTAGTGCGTATGTTAAACCAGGAATACGCCTTTATTGGATCGGACAGAGTTTTTGTTACTTGCTGTATAATGTAGAAAATAAAAAAAATAAAATATAAAAAAACCCGCCTGTATAAAACAACTAAAAAGTTCCAATCAAGTCACTTTTCAAGCAGTCTGATGCAGTTGGTGGCATGAAATCAATAATTGAGCTCAAATAACTGCCACCAACTGCATCAGACTGCTTGAAAAGTCACTTGTTTGGAACTTTTTAGTTATGTTAGACAGGCGGGTTTTAGAAAATATTCAATTTTTTAATGGAGGTTTTCGGGACTGTCCCGCATACCTCTAAAGCACAAATAAATTGGGAGACTAGGGACTTGATGATGAAGAATCCTTACCTATAAGAATAAGCCGGTAACACAAAGTGCACGGTCCTATTATCGCTCAGCGTCCGTCCATACACAAGCGATATAATGTGAGGACCATGAGCACACGTCTCCAGACCGTGTCGTCTGGCGCACGCCGTCAGCTCTGCAATGTCGCGCGGTTCGAGGAGTTTACCACCGAGACGCATATCTTTTACGCATTGCAGGTCGATGAAGCTGCAAAGAAGAGAATTTGGTGTTATTAGGAGCATTCGGGCGCTACGGACATTAGAGGTAGTTCAAAAGTGGCGCCAGTCATAGAAAAGTTGAAAGGGAATCGCTTATCTTGGTATGGTCATGTAAAGAGGAGGGATGAAACACATGTAACTAAAAGAGTAATGAATATGAATGTGGATGGATGGAGAGGGAGAGGGAAGCCAACGAAAGGATGAATGGATTGTGTTAAGATAAATAAATAATAATAAAGAAATAAGAGTGATATGAAAGAAAAGGGAGTTAGTGATAGCGTGACGGTTGACAGGACAGAATGGAAGAAAAAAACGTGTTGCGCCGACCCCAAGTGACATGGGATAAGGGCAGGAAGATGATGAGGAGCATTTGGGCGCTGAAGTCTTAGACCTAAGGATATTCCAAGGAATCTTTGCGAATACATTTTTTCATTTAACTTTATTTGACCCCGTCAGGCCCTGGAATAGCAGACACAATTAAAAACCTATTGTCGCGTCCCCGATTGAATATGCACGGGGCCTGACGGATTAAGTTCGATTTTTCAATCATTGGATAACTTACACCTGTAACATAGTAAATATATGAAAAATTTCAGCCCAATCGAAAACCGGGAAGTGGGTCAAATTTAACTCTTAAGATTGTTACATAGTCAGTTACCGTGTTAAGACGTAGTTATATGCCAACGGCCTTAAGTGGTTAGCTTGCGTGTTCTGTGCTGAGCTCACTGCGTAATAGTACTCGCCCATCAAGGAGCGGTGTCCCAAATTAGACGCATTATTAATTTATTAAACAAAAAAAAAAAACAAATATTATACTAAAAAACGTATACTAAAAGATAAATAATTAAAGTATCTTTAAATTGATGATAGTTTTATAAAAATACGCTTCATAGTTTTAGCGTGATTCTCAATTTTAATCCACGTTAGACATAACTTTACAAATAAATTAGACTATTTTATAAAAATATAATTGCAAATATTCACATATAAAATTACGACAAATATTGTCTAGAGTAACATATATTTCTTTCAAAGAAATAAAACTAGTCGTTCATACGTGATTTTTAATTTCAAATCATTAAAAGTCGTATAACTACGCCTTTAAAAGTAATTTAACCAAATCCCGAAATTTCTTGCGCATTCTGCTACAGGTAGCAGTATCTATAGGTAAATTTTATACTAACCCTTCTTCACCAACGATCCCCGCTTCGTTTTCATGTGCCAAATTTGCGGTGTACTTCAATGGGATGACTTCCTCAGGATTGTATGATAGGCTCACTTCGGGTTGAGCCACGTTTTCTGATGGGGTTTCTCCTGAAGACAGATATATTTCGTTATAGTTAGAACTACGAATAAAAGTGCGTTGTTTTTTAGGGTTCCGTAACTGAAGAGTAACCAACGGGACCCTATTGCTAAGCCTCCACTGTCCGTCCGTCTGTCTGTCAGCGGGCTGTATCTCATGATCCGCAATAGGTAGAGAAAATCGTACAGAACCCTTAGTGTGCGAGATAAACTCGCACTTAACCGGTTTTATTTTGTTTTTTTTCTGGGTTTTAATAATATCTATATGGAAAGTACTCAACCGGTTGCGTACGCAAATACAACTTGGCGAAATGGGGTTTTACAGCCGACACGGGAATCGAGCCTAGGATCTCACGATCAGCAGCCGGAATTGCGACCACTAGACCAACGAAATAGTGAAACAGTGTGGGTGAGTGAAGTATCATAGTGGTGCCCAGGGGTTGTGGATAAATTCGAAACAGAGTTACCGCGCCCCTGGGCACTCAGGACAGGGAAGGGACAGGGGTGGGTTTTAGTCAGTAAGAGTCTGACACACCCTCCCACTCCACCCAGAGCGGGAGACGTCATTGGTTGCTTCCCACCCCACAAAAAAAAGGTATCGTAGTGGTTTACTAACCATGTTGCGCATGCGGCTGATGCGCAGTCCTACACCACGCCAACAAAGCGCAAGCTCGCTCTAATCTAAGCTGAGCGAGCGTGCCGCCCCACTCCGCCTCCGTCACCACACACGCTGTACCATGGTGCATTATCTGAAGATAAAGATATATTATACTAAATTAGATATACAATAAAACAGCATGCAGATGATGTAGCGACATCTATGACGCCACATACGAACTAAACTCACAAATTCTGCATCGCGCAAGCAGAGTTGTCAGCGCGATTTAAGGCGCGGTATTATCTCAATAGTCAAAAAAATTGGTTTCTTAGATAGTCGAGTATGACGTAATGCAATGAATAAATCCTCTGCAAAAAATACAGTGGACAGAGAAGGGTTTAACGAAAAAAATTAACTGAATAGAATAGTAAAAATAGTTTGATATTATCAATAAAAATTTGGAAAATGCTCCCCAAAAATAAATTTTGGCGTCGAACATCACTGTATTTTCAGCGATAATAACATTTTTTTTTTTAAGAATTGAATAGAATTAGCATTTTATTGAAACTTTGACCGGACAATTATTTAATTTGTTGAGTATATTCTGGATAATCTAAAGAAAACCCGTAAAATAAATGCCTTTTCGTTAACACAACTATTATGTTCAATTCTCAACCTTATTTGAAGCTATCTCAAATCGTAGTCAATCCGCGCCTTAAGGCATATATAGCCGTCAAGTGGCGCCCTCATTGAATAAAAAATCTTAGCAAAGCGTAGAGCATAAATATTAAAGTATACTATGTTGCGTTTGTTACAAAGAGGACAAAGTGTTTTTACGTTGTTAAAACAGGACTCAGTGTTTCGTATCCAAAGTACTAAGCAAAACTACCAAAAGCGGCCGTTTTTGATACTTTTGCTTACTACTTTGGATACGAAACACTTTGAGTGCTGTTTTAACAGCGTAAAAATACCTTATCCTACTAGTAACAAACGAAACGTACGATTCTTTAATCTTTATTTTCTACGAATTTTTATTCAATGAGGGCGCCACTTAAGGGGAGGTAGGCCCTTAAACTTATACAAGAGTCCGAAATCAACCATTGGGCAGTTACTCAGACCAGACCCAACTTCCGTCTGGTCGGAGGATCCTCTCTTTTCAATGGAGGTTTAAGGGGCTTGACACCTTGTTCCGCTTACCTCTAAACGTTTATAACATGAATAGAGAGCAAGTTTTCTATGGAGACTATACTAATGAAAAGTGAATGAGAGTTTGCCTGACACGGTGATCGAATCCAGAGCTCTGGTTTAGCTGTGTGATATTTGCTACCGCTGAACCATGCAGGTGACAAGCCAACTATATTATGAGAGTAGAATAAATGTTGATGTTGTTGTTGTGTTGTTGTTGTTTGTATGTATGTGTATGTGTATGTTTATGAATGTATTATTTTTGATGCCCTGTTTTTTTTTTGTTTTTTTCCTTATGGCACCTACCACTATTTGTTTCTGCATCACCCTAAGGTTGACTGGTAGAAAATGCCTGAGGCATTAAGTCCGCCTCTGTACTTGTATGTGCGTAAAGTGTTAAAATAAATAAATAAATAAATATAGCTCTTACTTTGAAGCTGAATTTTGAATTAACATTCAGTTTTAATTGTATTGGGTAGTTGACTCAATTTTTTAAATTATTTGTTTCATAAAGAAACTTTATACAGAATCGAAAATAGAAAGAATTTTTCAAATCCGTTTAAAGTTAAGAATGTTAGAAACCCTTCAAATCTGGTAAAAGGGGAAACTGTCAAGTAACAGAAAAAGGATGCACATACTGACGTATGACGTCACCGCCATTTGGTTACGCGCGTACGAAAGAGACAGCGAGCAAACCACGCCCCTACTCTTCTTTATACCAATATCAAATCAAATCAAATTAAAAATCATTTATTTCTTCAGAAAAGTATTTTACACAAACAGAATTAGTGATTGGAGCCTCCCTTTAAACAAGAAATCCCTGTGTTGGGAGACTCCGCTCTTCCAACTCTATCAAATGTTATTACAATAAACATACAATATTTGTGTGAGTGTGTGAGTATAAGTTTGTGTGTAATTGTGTATGTTTGTGAATGTGTGAACAGGTTTGTGTGTGTGTATAATAAGTGTGCCAACATGTGATGAGAGGTGAGTACGAGCCACCGTACATCCACCATCCCTACAACACTTAATCTGTTGCACTCCATTGCTCGCAACCGTCCAAGTGGACAGAAACAAGCATCATGATACAAGTGTTAACAGTGTTTCTGTTTCATCACAGTTCAAAATTTTTATCCAATTAATTAAACATTTTTGCAGTCATAGTATTGTTTTGTATATATGTTTATTTCCCTATTAATCCTATTATATAAATGGGCCGAACGTTTTTGTAATTGTATTCTAGCAAACCGAGTTCGTGATTGGGGAATTTGTGCAACATCATACTTTCGTTTTTTGTTAATTTGGAGGAGTCGAACGGTAAAGTGTTGTGCATTTTCAAGATGGTCTGTATAATATGTAATTTTCTCACAGAGAGCAGGTCACTGATTTGAAATAGTTCGTCTGTGTGGAATCTGAATTTCTTAAAATACATATTTTTTATTAAAGCGGTGCACGCTCAACATCTATGAATTTTGATTTACTACTAATATTTGAAATGCTAATTGCTACTTCATTTAACAATCAATTTTGATACTGTTAGTTGTTGTTAGTGTTATTTGTTGTTTTAAACAAAATATTGTACAAAAAATAAACACAGGAGACTACCCTATTCAATTGAATGATGAGACGGCCGTATCCATACATTTAAGTTCGACTGGTTCGGGTCGGTTCGGGTTCGTTCGGAGGTTCGGTTATTAGTTCGGGTAGTTTTAGTCCGGTAGGTTATCTATTCTATTCTCACCTGTAAGATATGCCTATCCATTCTCTCCCCATTTTGCGGGCCAAGGGGGAACATAGTGACCCCATGATCATGGGGTAAAGGCTGCACAGGACAGTACCCTGTGCCTTCCAGTTCGTATAGGGCTTCGTTCTCGAACTCCCCGTTGATTTTTGAGGTCGGATGTGAGAAGACGGGCTCCTCGCATGTTAACATTGCTGCTCTGAGGGAGAAAAGAGTGATTAGTATTGAACATGGTAACAGCAAAGAATTAGCCAACCACATCTAGCTTAAACTGACAAAAAAAATTGACGTGTATAAGTGTGAGTTACAACGTATTTACAAAATAAATATCATTTATTTAAAAAAAGTCATTTACATTCAAACCTGGCTGAAAATAGGACAGATTCCTAATCATAATCTGACATTATACACATTATCACCCAATTTCAAGTTCATAGGTCAATGGGAAGTCAAAAAATTCTTCCTGAGCCACAGGCTTTGGCAGCTTGAACAGGACATAATAATTACGATATAAATAACCGTTCATTCTGCCTAGCCTTTCCCAACTATCTTGGGGTTGGCTTCCAGTATAACCGGATGCAGTTGTATACCAGTATTTTACATGGAGCTAATGCCTATCTGATCTCCACAGCCCAGTTACTGGGTAAAGCGTTACGAGCGTCACTAAGGGGTAATGGTAAGACTGGTTGTCAGACTTTCGGGCTTCTGATGACCCGTAACGACCTTCAAAGATCCACAATTGACAGCCGGGACTAACGGCTTAACGTACTTTCCGAGGCACGGAGGAGTCTCGGTATGTAAAGATCCACCCACCACCCACCATCCATGGATCAACCCCGGCAAGCGTTGCTTAACGTTTTACCAGTTGACAGGAGGTAGGTAGTTGAGTAAAAGAGTATTCAGGTCGAATGGCTTATAATTGTATGAGCTGGTATTTATATACATTTCGATTTATTATTAGGTGTTATAGGGTAGCAGACCTAAATAGCGTATATTACTTTCGTCCCAGATGAGCGGGTAGTTATGTTATATTTCCGCGCGTTGTTAAACATGAGGGTACTTCTATTTGTGCACCTGTGCGCGCGCGGCGGTGGCTCGCGGTCATTGACCCCATCTGCCACATAGTTCCTCCCCAGCGTAGCGCTCGTACAATGCGAGTACAGATTGGTTGGTGAGTTGCATATCGCACTATTGATGAAAAGTGATGTCTCGACACGGTGCCAGCGAGCGCCTAGGGCTGCGGTGACGTCGGTTTGCACGATGACGTGTGGGCGCTGTGTTCGCGCTGCGTGCCTTTCTCTTTTCTAGCTTAGTAACATGGTAGTGCGCGGCCGTACTCCGCTTGGGCCGGACGCGTAGACTACTGTATTGGTTATCGTATGTTTTACAGGGCGAAGCGTACGGTGGGTCTTGAGGTGCGGCCGGATCGAGTGACGTATGCCGGCGGTTCACTATCACGGCTCACTGTTTCTTCGGTGCTATGCAGGAATGCAGGTTTCAGTCGATCTATGCTGATATTTTTGTGGACGCCTTTGACCTCTATTGTGTACACCTTATCAGTTAGTCTCTTCAAGACACGATACGGACCTTCGTACGTGGGCGTTAGTGGCGGGCGTGTGGCATCAGTGCGAATAAATACGTGCGTACATACATGTAGATTGTCGTGGACAAACATCGCTCGGCGGTCAGTGTTGCGTTGTGCAGCTTTAATTTTTTTCATTGCGGCTGTTATGTTATCGCTGAAGTGTGTATTATTTATGCTTGCCGATGTTTCTCCGCACATTTCGCCCGGTAGTCGCAGCGCCCTTCCGTATAATGCTTCTGCTGATGATACGTCAGTGTTTTCTTTTATTGCGGCGCGTAGTCCTAATAATACGGTAGGCATTTCTCGAGTCCAGCTTGAGTTACGTAATCTTGCGGTTAATGCCGCTTTGAATGTTCGGTGCCATCTCTCAATCATGCCGTTTGCCTGTGGGTGGTAGGCAGTAGTCCTGGTTTTTTCGATGCCCATTCTATTCATTAGTGTTTTGAATAACTGTGATTCGAATTGTCTGCCTTGGTCGCTTGTGATTTTCTCTGGGCACCCGAATCGTACTATCCATCCTTCATAGACGATTGTGGCGATGGTTTCGGCTTCGATGTTGCTGACTGGGAATGCCTCTGGCCATTTGGTAGCTCTGTCAATGATGGTCACACAATACCGTTTACCTTCGGATATAGGTAGTGGTCCAACGATATCTATATGAATGTGTGACAGGCGGTCAGCAGGTGGGTAAACTTGCAGGGGCGATATTGTATGGCGCTGTACCTTGACTCGTTGACAGGTTATGCAGCACTTACTCCACTCGCTGATATCCTTATTCATACTTGGCCAGAAGAATCGCTGTGCGATGAGTTTCCTTGTTGCTCGCGTGCCGGGATGACTCAGGTCGTGCATCGCATAGAATATCTTTTGGCGTATTGGTGATGGCAAGTATGGTCGCGCTTTTCCGGTCGATGTTTCGCACAATATCGGCTTACTTGCGTTGATGGGGCGTTGGCGTTCAAATCGTAGCATTTTGTTTTTGGTGACGTCACTCAGCTGCTTGTCGTTTTGTTGATAGTGCGCCAGCTCGTCGTAGTCGATTGGTGAAGGTGAGGTTATCGCTTCGATTCTTGATAAGGCATCGGCTACTATATTGTCCTTCCCTTCAATATGGCATATTTTCGTTGTAAACTGGCTGATGTAGTACAGGTATCTTGTGCGTAGCGCTGTTTCTGTTTTGCTGTTTTGTCTCAGTAATGCATTTGTTAGTGGTTTGTGGTCCGTGTAAACCGTGATATTTCTGCCTTCGAACATACGCCGGAAGTGACGTATGGCTAAATAGATCGCTAGGAGCTCGCGGTCAAAAGTGCTGTACTTTTTCTGTGCCTCGGTCAGCTTCTTGGAAAAAAATCCAAGAGGTATCCAGTGGCCGTCGACGCGTTGTTGCAGCGCTGCTCCGACACAGGTGTTCGAGGCGTCAGTCATAAGTGATAACGGAGCTTGCACGGATGGGTGTGATAGTGTGACGGCGTCCTTGATGCTGTTCTTGCATGCTTGAAAAGCTTCTTTGTCTTCGCTGTTAAAGTTCAGCTTCGTTTTGTCGTTTTTCTTGCATGTTCGCAGATATTTATATAATTTTTCTTGCGAGTGTGCGGAGTGTGGAATGTTTTCTTTGTAGAAGTTAATTATTCCGAGAAATCGTCGCAATTCTTGAATTGTAGTTGGCTGTGGGTACTCAGTAATGATCTTCACGCGGTCTTCGGTTGGCCGTATACCTTCTTTTGTCAATGTGTATCCGAGGAACTCTAGTTCCGCTTGGCCAAAGATGCATTTCGACAGGTTAATACGGAGTCCATGCTCTTGTAGTCTTTTGAAAAGTTCTTCTAAGTGCCTCTCGTGCGTTTCTTTGTCTGTCGACGCTATAAGGAGATCGTCGACGAACGGGAAGACGTGATCCATGTCACCAACGACATAGTTGATGTGTCGTTGGAATGTTTGGCCCGCGTTGCATAGGCCGAAACACATGCGGGGAAATTCAAACAGGCCGAAGGGCGTGATGACTGCTGTCTTCTCGATGTCGTCTTCTCGTATTCTTAATTGATTGTAGGCCTTCCTGAGGTCAATTTTGGAGAAGATCTTCATTCCTTCCAGTCGATATGTGAAGTCACGGAGTCGCGGTATCGGATATCTGTCCGGTTTGGTTACGGCATTCAAACGTCGATAATCACCGCACGGTCGGTACTCGCCACTTTTCTTCTCTACTAGATGGAGTGGACTGGCCCAAGGTGATTTGGATGGTCGACATATTCCTTGCTCCATCATGATTTGGAATTCTTTTTTTGCTGCATGGTACTTGTGTGGTGGTAAAGGTCTTGCTTTGCTGTATACAGGTGGGCCGTGCGTGACGATGTGATGTTCGACGTCGCTGTTCTTCATGTCGGTGAAATTTGGTGAGGTTATTTCTTCATACTTTTGTAATAATTTGTGGAACGGGTCTGTGAGGTTGATAGTGAGCACGGTTGGAGTAGACATGCTGTTTGAAGCGCAACCGTCGATCGACAGTCCTGTTTTCTTATCCACCAGTTTCATAGCACGAAGGTCGACGAGTAGATTTTGGTGGCGTAAGAAATCTGCGCCTAGTATGGGTCGTTTCACAGCGGCCACGATGAAGTTCCACGATAAGGCTCGGCGCAGGCCGAGGTTGAGCTCCAACCTTTTCTCGCCATATGTGGGTATTGGCGTGCCGTTTGCCGCGTACAAAACTTCTCCGCAGCGTTTCATTCCTGTCTGGTATGGAATGACAGATACGTTTGCTCCGGTATCGACTAGGAATCGCAGGCGTTGTTGGTAATCGCATACATGTAGACGGTAGGGTGACATCTCGTTAACCTCGAGTTCCGTCGCAGTCGAGGTTGTGACTAGTTTTTTTCATATTTGCATGGAGATCTGCAGTTCCGTGCTTTATCACCGTATTGTGCGTGATAGAAACATATGTCACCTGACTGCTGATGGTTTGTGTTTAGTCGTCCTCGGGAATATGAGCGTGATCGTGAGCGAAAGGGCCGGTGCGATCGTTGCCTGTATCTAGACCGGTCCATCCCTGTCCTTATCGCAGCTACCTCTCTCGTCAGCTGCATGACGGCCTCTCGCAGGTCTTGATCGGTGTGATGGTTATCGGTCTGTTGACGTGAAGTTGATGCGTGTTGACACGTACACACCGAGTGTACTTCCTGAGTTTGCTCGTGCATCTTGTCGGCCATAGCTGCGAGTACATCCAACGTTGCCTTCTCATTGACAGACAAAACAGCACGCATGGGGGCAGGTAGCTGTCTCGTCCACAGTAGTTGCAGTGTTGAGTCTGGTATCTTGTCTCGCGCCGGTTCTCTCATGCACCGTAGTAGTTGGGATGGTTTTTGGTCTCCTAACTCCATTTCGTTGAGTAGTTTCTGTAGTTGCTTGGCCTCTGACTCTTCATAAACGGACAGCAATCTTTTCCTGGCTTCTTCATATCGCCCGGTACGCGACTCGCTCATAATGATGTCGCTAATTTGCTCGACGTCGGCCTTCTCTAGGTGAGCTACCAGTAGGCTGAACTTGGCTTCATCACTCGGCTTCTGCGGTTTTACCACGGTCTCGAATTGCGCAAACCAAAGTAACGGTTTGTCTCGCCAAAATGGTGGTATTCGGCTCTTCAAAGAGATAGTCGCTACTCCGTCGTCAGAAGACATCTTCGATGATGATAGTTACTGGTGGTTTTTTATAAATCACGTCGGGGTCACAAATTTACCAGTTGACAGGAGGTAGGTAGTTGAGTAAAAGAGTATTCAGGTCGAATGGCTTATAATTGTATGAGCTGGTATTTATATACATTTCGATTTATTATTAGGTGTTATAGGGTAGCAGACCTAAATAGCGTATATTACTTTCGTCCCAGATGAGCGGGTAGTTATGTTATATTTCCGCGCGTTGTTAAACATGAGGGTACTTCTATTTGTGCACCTGTGCGCGCGCGGCGGTGGCTCGCGGTCATTGACCCCATCTGCCACAACGTGATGGATCGATTCGCGCGGCTGTTATTACTTTAGCCAAAAGCTCCTCAATCAAGCTCTCCTGATTTACGCGACTTCTTCCCTGTTTAAAACACTAGAAAGTGGTGACGTGTGGCGTTTTCGGTAGACTGTCTTTATGTAAAACTTTGACGTTCAAAAAGTGCTGCCTAGTTTGAATAAACGACTTTTTTTATTTTTGATAAACTTTCTTTAAAATACCTCAGAAAACGGGCATTGATAATTTAACAGTTTAGAGAGTATTAACCCCAACCAAAAGTATCACCTCAAAAAATCTCCAAAGATAGGTGCGCTGCTCCTGGCCAACGCGTAGTGGTGTTGATGAAAGCTAGCTATGTGGTCCATGACGGCTTGTGTCCTGTACACCTTCTCCAGGTTGATCAGACCCTCGGGCCCCACCCGCCGCCAGCCGGGGGCCTGCTCTCCTTCTTCGTCAAATGAAGCTATGTACTGAAAAAAGGGTTAAAAGATTTAATTTAGTTAAAATTTTTTTTTTTTTTACATACACTTTAACTCAAAGAACATTGAAGCACGTTATTAAAAAATCAATTCAATTATGAATTAATATAAAAAAAAATAAAAAAAAAAACAGAAACATTTAAGTTTATTAAAGTGTGGTGGACTTTTTTCTACGAGCCTATGTTTTCTTCTAATATCTTTTGCTTTGAGGAATTTACCGAGGAATATGTCATTACCAGAATGATGCATAATCTTCCTAAAAGCAATAGGAAAACTTACTACTTGTTTGGCCTAGAGTCTCGCTTACAGCTGTCCCTTAGAGGGCTTTTTTTTTTTTTTTTTTTTTTTGGGGGGTGGGAAATCATCTAATGACTCTTTCCGCTCTGGGGTGGAGCGGAAGGGCGTGTCAGACTCTTACTGACTAAAACCCACCCCTGTTCCTCCCTGCCCTACGCGCCCGGGGGCGAGGTAACTCTTTCGAATTTATCCTCCACCCCCGGGCAGGCACTGGCCGTGGCAGGCCCCGTCCTTTGCTGACAACTCTTTGAGGCGCGCGTGGAACACTACGCGCCGTCGACTCTCGGGCCTGGTGCTGATCGGACGGCGAGTTACCCGCTACTCGCCGTCCGCAGGCCCGGGTCTACGGTGGCCGGAGATCGTCTCGCAGCCCCCGGCGTCTCCTGCGACGGCTGCTGCTGGGGGCGCTAGGGCGACTCGGTCTCTGTTGAGTCTCCCTCACGCGTCCCGCATCCGCCTTCGCGAGCATTACTGCTTCGCAGAAGGAGGAGACGGCTTCCCATTCCCTCTCGCTCCGTACCATGGCCTGAATCAGGGCAGGGCGCGAGAGGTCGCTGCCGCCTATCGCATCCACGAGGACACGGCGGGGTTCCGCCCAAGCGGGGCAGACCTCCACCGTATGCTCCACCGTGTCCTCGGGACGATCCGCGCAATGGAAACACCCGGGGGACACCTCCCGCTTGATCCGAAACAGGAACCTCCTGAAACAGCCGTGTCCGGTGAGGATCTGCGTCAGGCGGAAGGTGAGGGCGCCGTGAGGCCTCTCCAGCCACTCCTCAAAGAGGATGTGTCAGTCCCTAGCATCATTATCCTAGCAGTAGGGAAACTTACCACTTGTTCGAGAGTCTGTGAGCTTGGCGTGTCGTTTACAGCTGTCACTTAGGGGGCTAGTGGTCGTGGTCTGGTCCATATGTCAATCTCTAGCATCATCATCTCAGCAGTAGGAAAACTTACCACATGTTTGTTAGAATCTGTGAGCCTGGCGACTTGTTTACAGCTGTCCCTTAGAGGGATAGTGGTCGTGCTCTGGCCCATGTGTCAGTCCCTAGCATCATCATCCCAGCAGTGGGGAAACTTCCCACTTGTTTGTTAGAGTCTGTGAGCCTGGCGTTTCGTTTACAGCTGTCACTTAGGGGGCTAGTGGTCGTGCTCTGGTCCATGTGTCAGTCCCTAGCATAATCATCCCAGCAGTGGGGAAACTTACCACTTGTTTGTTAGAGTCTGTGAGCCTTGAGTCTCGTTTACAGCTGTCCCTTAGAGGGCTAGTGGTCGTGCTCTGGTCCATTCGTTTACCGCTTTCTCTTCTTGTGTCCCGCTTTAGTGATCCTCTGGAGAAAGAGAGAGAAAGAGAGATTTTAAAGACACATGATTTTCTGTAAAGGAACTGCTCACGCAGTTCCTGACGAGGTGAAGTTTAGCGGTATTGAGAAAAATTTAGTTTGACGTGAGTTCTTTTTACGTTAAGGCGCAGCTATACGACTTCTCATGATTTTTAGTTGAACATCAAGTCTAAACGACTAGTCTTATTTCTTTGAGAAAAATATATGTTACTTTAGACTCAAATTACAAAGGAAATTATTAAAGACAAAAAAAATAATTAATATGTGAATTTTAGCGTGGGTTTTAGTCAGTAACAGTCTGACACGCACTCCACCCAGAGCGGGAGAAGTCATTGGACGATTTCCGATACCTCCAAAAAACAGAAAAGTGGCCAAGTTCGTATCGGATTACGCACATTAAGGGTTCTGTATCAAATATTGTTATTTGTTAGTAAAGTATACGTTATAATAAACATTATCACCAAATTTCAAGTTCATAGGTCAATGAGAAGTTAATAAAATCTTTGTAATAAAGTTTTGTGACAGACGACGGACACGAGAGTGATAACAATAGGGCTCCGTATGGATCCTTCGGGGACGGAACCCTAAACAGGTATACTGGAAGAGATTTCTTTAGAAATACTTGTAAGTATCACATTTGTACCTATTTTTCGGTTTCTTTCTCCTTGTCTGTTAATTATAAGTGTGTTCCCTAATTGAAAAAAATTAAGCTCTCATAGTTTTGTGTTTCATAAAGCCCGTAAAGTTTCACAAAACAAAAGATTTGCTTCATACCTGTCATCTTTGAGTGAGTCTCTTTTGAACTCTCTTCTATGCGTAGGCGTGGCGCCCACTGAATGACTCCCTGTCAGAGACGGCGAGGCTGCCAGGATTTCTCTGAAAATAGACATTATATTTATGTAACAACAACAAGTTTAGACTTAAGTCGCGTATCTGCGATTCTATAGGAAATTTCCATTATTTTATGCAGGCGTATGGAGCAAGTAAAGTCGCAGGTTATTTGCGCGAGCAGTATACATGTACAAGTTAATCGGATGGTAATACAATGGTTAGAGCTGTCTTGTATGGTTCAGAATGTTGGGACACAAAAGGGATGAATGAAAAGCATTTGCATGCAGCTGAGATGAGAATGCTAAAAGCGATGTGTGGTGTTACGCGCATGGATAGAATTAGGATTGAGTATATAAGAGGAAGTCTGGATGGATGGAGGGAGGCCAAAGAAAGGATGGATGGATTGTGTGAGGAGTGATATGAAAGGAAAGGGAGTTAGTGATAGCGTGACGGCTGACAGGACAGAATGGATGAAAAAAACGTGTTGCGCCGACCCCAAGTAACATGGGATAAGGGCAGAAAGATGATGATGATATAAGAGGAAGTCTGAAAGTGGCACCGCTGACTAAAAAGTTGTGTGGAAATCGGTTGTCGTAGTATGGACATGTAATGCGGAGGAATGAAGAAAATGTCGTGAGGAAAGTCTTGTGTATGGAAGTGGATGGCTATAAGAGTAGGGGAAGGCCAAAGAAACGATGTATGGACTGAGTGAAAGAGAATTTGGGTAAAATGGGGATGACTACAGAGATGACGACTAATAGAGAAGTATGGAAGAAAAAGACATGTTGCGCCGACCCCAAATAAATTGGGATAAGGGCAGGAGAATTATGATGCATTAATGAATAACTGTAGTCTCCATTAATGTGACGAGCTCGTGACTAAAGTAATAACAGCCGCACAGGTTAATCCATCAGGTTAAGCTACGCTAGGCTAGCTAAGTTGGTCCATGGATGGGTGACCATCTTAACATACCGAGACTCTTCCGTGCCTCGGAAAGCACGTTAAACCGTTGGTCCCGGCTGTCAATCGTGGATCTTTGACAGTCATTACGGGTCGTCAGATGCCCGAAAGTCTGACAACCAGTCTTACGAAGGGGTATCGTATTACCCAGTAACTGGGTTGTGGAGGTCAGATAGGCAGTCGCTCCATATGAAATACTGGTATTCAGCTGCATCCGTTTAGACTGGAAGCCGACCCCAAGATAGTTGGGAAAAGGCGTGGGCAGATTGATCCTCCATTAATGTACCTACACCTATTCACAGATTTAAATATCAATCAATATCTTTGATTAACACCGCAAACTGCGGTACATTGTGTAAGACTACTATAAGTATATAATATATATAACATGACGTGTGGCCACACGAATTGCGGTGGTGTGGCTTAAGCGGTTAGATTATAAGGTGGTAAGTCCTTTGAGGTAAGACTTTTGTGGTTGTTTTGTATTGCAACATGGGCTTTGAAGAAGACTTTTGACTTGACTTAGAATTATGCAGGATTTTTCGAAAGATAACTCGCAGCCATGGCCCTGTAGACAAAGTAACATCGCTTCGTAGCGAAACGATATCTAAATTCGTCATCGTCTCTGAGATATCGATAAACATTTCCTAGCGTTAGCGTTCCTTCGTTATCTTTTTTGGCGATCACGATCGAGGCGAAGGCGAACTCTGAAAGCGCTGCTTGTCTACGCATTTGTATGGGATAAACACGTTAGCAATTCGTTTCTTTGTCGTTTCGTTACGAATTATAACATTGTCTACCACCTTGCGATAACGATGTCGACAGTCGACTGACCACGTGACTTAGCGCGGTTTATGTCAATCTCATACATTTTAGTCTTTTCTAACTTCGTTATCGTTTTTAAATTGTTACTTTGTCTAAGCCCCCTGGAACGCAATGGGTAATCGAAGGAGATCGAATGGGTTTTAGTCAGTAAAAGCTTGACACTCCCTCCCACTTCACCAAGAGGGGCAATAGTCTTAATGATTTCCCAACACCAAAAAAAAAATTTTTTTTACAAAAAAATAGAACCGATTTCCAAAAACAGTGCAAAATAATTGTTTATTTTTCTTTATCAAAGTAAGTGTTCTTTTGTTCATTCATTTTACTGTGTTACCCTGTATTTAAACATTATTTCACTGTAATATTTGTAACTTTATGATAAGGTTTAGTATTGAAGTATAATGCCTTTTAACCTGATATTTTACAACACACAGACATAGATATGTGTCCTGTCATGCATACATACTCGCATACTTATAAATAAGGAAATAAATGTTCCTATCATACGTCGTTCCTCTTAGACTTACGCTTATCATCATCATTCTCCTGCCCTTATCCTAATTTATTTGGGGTCGGCGCAACATGTCTTTTTCTTCCATACTCCTCTATTAGTCGTCATCTCTGTAGTCACCCCCTTTTTACCCATATCCTCTTTCACACAGTCCAACCATCGTTTCTTTGGCCTTCCCCTACTCTTATAGCCATCCAAATCCATACACAAGACTTTCCTCACGACATTTTCTTCATTCCTCCGCATCACATGCCCATACCACGACAACCGATTTCCACACAATTTTTCAGTCAGCGGTGCCACTTTCAGACTTCCTCTCATATACTCATTCTTAATCCTATCCATGCGCGTAACACCACACATCGCTCTTAGCATTCTCATAGACTTACGCTTATCTAATTAATAATTAAATAATCCCAATTAAAATCGACGTACACTTTAAAACCAATAAAGTGAGTTCTCAGTAAAACAACAATCAGCAACTCGTAGTCAACTATTTTTCAAGTACGTACACATATAGGTACGGGGTAAGCTCGTTTTGGGTACTCGCGTAATTAAAAAACAACATGCAGCGGCAGCCAATGAAGCGAGAATGTAGAGATGATTGAAATATTTATAGAGTTGGTGATACCACCTTCAGGAAAAAACAATTCTTCAAATATTTTCTACTGAAATAGGACTAAGAACAATGAGTATACGATCATTACAAAGATAAATAAAAATACTTACACTAAAAATAAAAAAAATAATTTTAATTTCGGAAGTCGGTGTTTGTATTTTATTTCTTCGTTATTTGACACGACTGCCGAAATTAAAGTTATTTTTTTAATTTTTAGTGTAAGTATTTTTTTTTTGGAAGTCGGTTGTTTTTTTTGTAAAAAGTTTTTAATTTTTCACTTTTTAGTTGTTATACCCCAGAACTAAAAACCCTAATAACAGGGAACGTGGAATTTAAACATACTCGTAATTGGAGAACACCAAAACGTCATCAAGGTATGCGTATTTTTCGTTTATGTTCAGATTTTCCAAAAGCGCTGAAGCAATTTCGATAAAATTTATATGGAACCACCTCGGGAGTATATTCTTTCGGATAAAAAAAAATTGAAAATCGGTCCTCAATTGACAGAGAAATCGGTGGACATACATAAAATAAAACATAATTACATACAGTCGAACATAGAACCTCCTCCTTTTTCGAAGTCGGTTAGTAACTAAAGAATGTGCGAGTAATGTTGAAAGGAAACTAAACCAACATATAAAACATTACTTGTGGCTCTAGAGAAAGTAACATCCAATTATAACGATTGTCAAAAAGCCATAATGAATGGTAGAGGAAAATAACCAAATATGGAATAGTATCCTAATATAGAATACCGCCATTTCTCATAAATAAATAGATACTTCTAACAGCAGAAAACAGTGATCTTTTATCTCTTTTAATTATTATGTGATATGATGATATAATAAAACTCGAGTGTTGGTTTCGACGTAGACGTCGACTTAGAAGTCGACCAAATGGTGAGCCCGCAGTGAGAGAAGTTTGTTTTTTCTCTATGAGAAAAATTTTTCAGGTAGTTTTTAAGATACTAGAGCAGAAAAAAGCGAAAAATAAAAAACTTTTTTACAAAAAAAACAACCGACTTCCAAAAAAAAATACACTAAACATTTAAAAATAACTTTAATTTCGGAAGTCGGTGTTTGTACCTTATTTCTTCGATATTTGACACCGACTTCCGAAATTAAAGTTATTTTTAAATTTTTAGTATATTTTTTTTTTTGGAAGTCGGTTGTTTTTTTTGTAAAAAAGTTTTTATTTTTCGCTTTTTAGTTGTTATACCCCAGAACTAAAAACCCCAATAACATGGAACGTGGAATTTAAACATTTGGAGAACACAAAAACGTCATCAAGATATGCGTATTTTTCGTTTTTGTTCAGTTTCTCAAAAAGCGCTAGAGCGATTTCGATAAAATTTATATGGGTGGTCTCATATAAATTTTATCGAAATCGCTTTCCTCGGGAGTATATTCTTTCGGATAAAAAAAGAATTTTCAAAATCGGTCCACAACTGACGGAGAAATGCGCGGACATACATAAAAAAAAGAAACATACATACAGTTGAACATAGAACCTCCTCCTTTTTCGAAAGTCGGTTAAAAATGGATCAATTGCCTTATGTGTGGGCCTTGGGCCTGGGTGATTGCGCTGGTGCACAGTTCGATAGCTTTTTTGTGGGGGTGGGATATCATCCAATGACTTCTCCCGCTCTGAGTGGAGCGGGAGGGCGTGTCAGACTTTTACTGACTAAAACCCACCCTTGTTCCTTCCATGCCTGAGTGTGTGCGGTAACTCTGTTTCGAATTTATCCTCTTTGGCATGCATGCATCGGCTATGACGGGCCCGTCCTGATTTGTTGACATCTCTTTGAGGCGCGCGTGGAACACTACGCGCCGTCGACTCTCTGGCTTGGTGTTGAACGGACGGCGAGCTATCCATTAGACACCGTCCGTAGGCCCGCGTCTACGGTAGCCGGAGATCGTTCACCTTTATGTTAATTTTATTTTTGTAAGAAGTTTTAACAACACTTTTACACGTCTTTTTGTTTTGTTAGTTTTAGTTAGATGAAGCCGGTGTTTCCTAGCTGACTACCCTGAGAAGAAACACCGAAACAAACTCAGAGGTCAAAGTCTCTTTTAAAGTGTTCAAACCCATACAATACGTACTGGTCAAATCATATGAGAACCATGTAAGTTTATGTCTGGGAAATAATATATATCGAGACTGTTACAAAGTTAAGAGCAAAATATATATGACAGAATATACGAGTAATTACAAATAAAAGATTTGATTTAATAACTATTAATGTTTATAAGTCACTAAAACAAAATGTTAGGCCATATTTTGTTCTTTTCTTCTATCATGCACTACCGCAATGTCACGGGGTCAATCTCATCGGTTGGTTTATTGGTTGGCGGTTGGTTGGTTGGTGGTTTGTTGCTCGGTTGGTGGTGATAAAATATTACTTTGTCTTATTGGCTCTCCAAAATTGGTCTCTTTTTTTTTTTTTTTTTTTTTTTGGGGGTGGGAAATCATCCTATGTCTTCTTCCGCTCTAGGGTGGAGCGGAAGGGTGTGTCAGACTCTTACTGACTAAAACCCACCCCTGTTCCTCCCTGCCTCGAGTGCCCGGGGGCGAGGTAACTCTTTCGAATTTATCCTCCACCCCCGGGCAAAAATTGGTCTCTTTGTGTGACACTACTGATAAAGTACTGCGAATAAAAGATTCGTAAAAACACCTCATGCACTCACACCATCACACACACCTACACACCTTATCTTTATTTTTCTTGTTTTTCAACTTACATATTATATTCTTTGTTTTATATTCTGTAATTCACACAATTCTAAGTTTAGCTTTAACACAAGTTTGATCTTATTTGTTTTAATATTTCTATAACTTTACTTTTTATTTTTAACTTCATACAAACTTCTTTTAATGATCGAAAAATAGATGTACTTTTATGTTTCTCAACTCCGGTCCCCAAGATACAGGCGCCGCCTAGTTTGGGGACCATTGGAAGAATAACGAATATCATTACTAAAAGTTACAGACCGACACTAAGCATAATTATTGTTGCAATGGATCAATAAATTTATTATTATTATTATCCGTTTATTCATTTTTTAACACATATTATTTGTATTTTTAAATATTTAAATAAAAAGGATAACGAGCGAATGGCCGCCCATTGTGTCACCCTATGTAAAGTTTTCTTCATTTATAAAATAAATAAAATAAAAATAAAATAAAAAGCCTTTATTGTTGATCTTGGTTATAACAAAAGTTTTGTAAATATGCCTAAGATCTTTACTACTACGTTACTAATAACAAAATTTACTAATTATAATACTATCTATACTTCGGCAAACGGTATTTACTCCTCAACTTGTCTTCCGACAAAGGCCTCCTCTAAAGATCGCCATTCAAATCTATCCCTTGCCGTTCTAGTCCATGTTGGACCCGCTATTTTCCTGATATCATCTTCCCATCTCTTAGTTTGTCTTCCTCTGTTCCTTTTGCAGTCTAGCGGGTACCATTCTGTTATAAGTCTTGTCCATTTTTCCTTTTTCTCTCTTGTCATATGTCCTGTCCATCGCCACTTTAATTGTTTGTATGTTATGTATGCATTTTTGAATTTAGTTTTACTTTTAATGTTTTTTAATTTTTCTCGGTCTTTTCTTTTAACACCTTCTCTCAATTCCGTTTTGACAAACTTTTATTTTGTTAACCAGTTGTTCTGTCAATACCCAGGTTTGACATCCGTAGAGCAAGCATGGCAAAATACACAATTTATTAAATACTTTTCTTTTGTCTTTCATCGGCATTTCTTTGTTCTTCATAGCTTCGCTTAGTGACCAATATCGTTTCCAGGTGTTAGCTATTCTTCTTTCTATTTCCTAAGTAAACGTATTCATGTACATATTCTATTTGCTCTTTATTCACTAATATGCTATCTTTTTGTGTAGAGTTTGACATAATTTTTGTTTTACTTAGATTCATTGTTAGACTTGCCTTGTCACTTTCGTCAGCTAATTGTTGTAG
This sequence comes from Polia nebulosa, assembly GCA_951329385.1. Classification (NCBI taxonomy): domain Eukaryota; kingdom Metazoa; phylum Arthropoda; class Insecta; order Lepidoptera; family Noctuidae; genus Polia; species Polia nebulosa. The sequence continues at coordinate 17,257,359 of OX589615.1, forward strand.
CATTAATTCCAATGCTTTTCGGCTCTCAGAGAAAATGATCAAGTCGTCTGCAAAACGTAGGTGGCTCAGATTTTCGCCGTTTATGTTTAATCCTTTATTCATCCAGTCTAGGTTCCTAAATATCATTTCTAACACGGCTGAGAATAATTTAGGTGAGATGGGATCTCCTTGCCGTACGCCTCTTTTGATAGGAAATTCTTCGCCTATAGTTTCTAACTTAACTTGCGCTGTACTCTTGGTGTATACATTTTGGAGTATTCGTATGTATTTTGTCTGTACGCCCTGTGTTTTTAGTGCATTCCATATAAACTCGTGTGCTAGTGTGTCGAATGCTTTGTTAAAATCAACAAACCCCAGATAGTAAGTCTTGTTATATTCTTTATATTTTTGCAATATAACATAATAAAGAGTATTCTATTCTATTATTCCATTTATTTCATAATATAAACTTACAATTTACATTTTTAAACATTAAAAATATAAAAAATAGTATTCAACCGGTATTGGGGTAGGGTCCAAGCTACCGGTGGTCAGAGCTCCTGAGAGAGGAACCTCCTAACTATGCGCGCCGTGTCCAGGAGTACTGCCTTCTGGATCAAGCCCTTGATCCAGCTGCCCAACGAGAGCCTCCTTAGGTGTTCGTCGAAGCTCTTGGCTATTAAGCCATTGGCCGTCACGACTATCGGCACAATTACTGCTGTATCCACCTCCCACATGTCGACAACCTCGCGAGCCAGATCAAGATACTTTGTTTATTTATCTTTTTCAGCTTTATTTTTTTCAGCTTATTATTATTACCTATGTACTGGAGATAATAACAAGAGATCTGCTTAGTAAATGATCCCATTACATTTCCCGTTCCGCGTGGGACTCACCACTCTGAGAGGCAAAAACTATCACGTGGATCCAGTGCGGGTTAGTGAAAGTCAAAGTAAAAAGTTTTTTTAAAATTTTTCGTTCTAGGACATGCATTAACCCACCGGTATCGGGAACAGAGTCCAAGCTACCGGCGGTCAGGGCTCCAATGAGGAACCTCCTTACAATACGAGCCGTATACAGGAGTACCGCTTTCTGAATCAAGCCCTTGATCCAGCCGTCTAACGAGAGCCTCTTTGGTGTTGATCGAGGCTCGTGGCTATTAAGCTATTGGCTGACATGACTATCGGTACAATGATCGCTGAATTAGAATTCGTTTATTTTTGCACGAATGTAGTTGTACAAATGTATGGTGTTAGGTTTGTTAAAAGTTTCTTACACTCTACCATAAATTCTGGTGTACAAATAAAATAAAAATCATGGTTACAGTTTTAAAATTACTTCAATAAAGTTCAGGACAAAATTCTTTTAATATTATGTCAATTCAATAATATGTATAAAAATTAAAGTATAAAATTGTAATTCAATGTCATAATAAATATAAAAATCGGAAGCTAATGTCATAATAAATATATAAATTGGAAGTCAATGTCACAATAAATGAAATTGAGTCCATGGACATTGGATTCCTCACGATGTTTAATATTATTTGCAAAAAAAACAGTATTATCTCAATGGCAATGCTCCTGATGAAGAATTGAGGGTCATGGGTCCAAACCCAGTTAGGTATATACTCTGTACAAGTTATTAAATAAACTTCAAACAGTGAGAGTTTATTCATACGTAGTTAGAAAATCGAGAAAAATTGCCGACGACGCACGTTCGACCGTAGATCGACGTCAATCCCTCGTTGGTAGTTGGGTTGGTTCGTAGTAGGTTGTGGGCTGGTTGGTTGGTTCGTTGTAGGTTGGTGGTTACTTGGTGGTAGGTTTGTGGTTAGTTGGTGGCCAAACCGGTTTTATTACTGTGGTATTAGCAACTCGATACAAATATTTAATCTGTAATTCATAAATACTTTCAGTTTTTCAGCGAATAAAGGTACTTCAGTGAATGGACGAAGTCAAGCGAATTTTGTTAATCTTTCATTTCTGATAATACATATTGCTGTGACCGCAAAAACAACATAATTCTCATGTTTGTTTTATTTATATACGAAGGATTATTGGTTGTTGTTTTGTTGTTTATTGATATTAAAAAAAGTTATGCTAGAGTTTCTCTTTGGGTCAGAGATCGCCAGCAAAACTGAGTAAGAGTTCTCATTTTAGATTTACCGTGGCTCTGGCACAGACAACTGAAGGAACTCGGGTGGGTTTTAGTCAGTAAGAGTCACACGCTCCTCTCGCTCCACTCATCATCATTCTCCTGCCCTTATCCCAATTTATTTGGGGTCGGCGCAACATGTCTTTTTCTTCCATACTCCTCTATTAGTCGTCATCTCTGTAGTCACCCCCTTTTTACCCATATCCTCTTTATTTATTGATTTATTAACACTTCATGCAACTAAAGTACAAAGGCGGACTTAATTTCTTAGGCATGCGTTTGTTGCTCTTTCACACAGTCCAACCTCTCGCTCCACCCAGAGCAGGAGAAGTCATTCAATGATTTACCAACATTAAAAAAAAAAGAAAAGGTCGGGCAAAGTTATATATGTATATATATATATATATAGTGTACTAAATGAAGTATAATATGTGTACTAAATGAAGTGCACGAGAGGATTGGCATATTTTCGTGTGAATTTGCAAGAGTTTTGTTGAATTATGTTAGTTATATTTAAATATTAATATCGTGCGTTAGGTCTGATTTTATATTTTAGGTTAAGATTTTAACACCTCAAGGCCCTGCGTCGACGAGAGGCGACAGTAATCAACACTGTCGTCAGTAAAACCGTTCCTTCCGGAGTAAAACCGTTCCTTATCACTACATAGTATAAAACAGAGTCGCTTTCTCTGTCCCTATATCCCTATGTATGCTTAAATCTTTAAAACTACGCAACGGATTTTGATGCGGTTTTTTTAATAGATAGAGTGATTGAAGAGGAAGGTTTATATGTATAATTTGTACCCGAGCGAAGCTGGGGCGGGTCGCTAGTTTGTAATAATAGAGGTTTGATGACAGTATTTATTACTGTCGCCTCTCGTCGACGCAGGGCCTTGAGGTGATAAAACATTAAAAAGGGTTAGTTTGATATTTATTATATAATTATATAAGTATTTGTGCAGATTCGTACGATTTTAAAGTTGTTTTATATTTTTAAAATTTAGATTGTTAAGTATTAGCCGTAAGTTGTTTTTTTCTGATTATTGGTTGGGTGTTTGGAAACCACTATTGTATTAGATTCACCCTGACAGTGTTTTTAAGTTTAATAATTAAATAAATAGATTTTTTTGTTAGGAAAAATCTTGGAGCTGGTGTGGATTTGTAACCGGTAAATGTGGTAGAAGAGGAGCTCGTGGCTAAAGTAATAACAGCCGCACGGGTCGATCCCTCAGGTTAAGCTACGCTTGCCGGGGTTGGTCCATGGATGGCCATACTGAGACTCCTCCGTGCCTCAGGAAGCACGTTAAACCGTTGGTCCCAGCTGTCAATCGTGCATCTTTGACAGTCGTTACGGGTCGTCAGAAGCCTGAAAGTCTGACATCCAGTTTTACCAATGGTATCGTATTACCCAGTGATATACCAACCAAAAAGACCAATGATATCCACAATTCTAACACCAGAAATAAGCATAAACTTCATGTTCCTTGCCATTGTCTTCGTAAGGTTCATGGTTCGTTTGAGGGTCTCGGTATCCACTTTTACAATAAGCTACCACGTTTTTTTCTTGACCTGCCTTTTAATGCATTTAAAACTAAAGTTAAATCTAGTCTCTGTTCGAAGGCATAGTATTCCATCAACGACTATTTAGAAGATAATAATAGTTGGTCGCTGTGTTGAACGCAAGACAATGTTACACTTGATGTTTTTTCTCCATAATTAGTGTGTGTTTAATATGTGTTCATATAATAATTGTTTACTAATTTTACTGTGATGCCCCTAGTTTATCACTTGTGGCTTCAAACCACAGCCCTTTGATAGATTCTATCGTTGTACGTGTAAGCAGGAACACCAGTTATGAATGGAGGCTTATTCAATTTGGTTTAGTGTTTATGCTTGAATTCGTTTTTAATGGCATAATTGAGTGTGCTAGCTAACAAGTGGCGGATACTTTAATTTTTTGATTATATTCTAGACTATATATATTGGAGTTGCCCAAGCGTGTAAATAGCCGTGGGTCTCAGCGGATGTAGGACAGTAAAGTACGACCAAGCACTTAGAGGGAATGCTGGCCCAAAATTGCCTATATTTGTCTGTATAACTTCAAGTTAGGAGTGGTCGGCAGCAGTCGGCGAATGTGGCCCTACTTACAATTTGTAAAACAAGTGGTACCTTACTTTCCGGGCTGTCCTCGATGGTTGCACGTCGAATTGTCGAGTGGCCACTCGTTCTCTTCACACCAACACTCCTGATTATGCTTGTTCAGTAGTTAACGGACGCGGTAAATATGGGTTATTTATTATTCCCGGAGGATCCCCAACGTTTACGGGATTTACTCGGGATTTTAGCGTATTTGCGGGGACGATATTATTTTTAAGACAGTAGTCTGCGGTGAGATGCGCGCTGTGCCTCGCGGCGTTAGACACACACACACTGACGTCAAACTGACGTGACGTCGATTGTTGCATTTAATATTGTCTATAGCTCGTCGTAAAGCCGGCCACTCACGTCTGTCTGACAAATTAAAGCGAGACACACACGCGACGTGATACCAACCCCACCCAACTTGCAGAGTGGCGGCAACTCGCCACACCATGCTCCCCGCCTTGAAAGGTCCAGGAGCTTTCAAAAGCTGCTAATCTATGCGGAGCGAGTGAGGTTCAAGAAGCGGTGATGATATGTAAGCATTAACTTGTTGAAGAGCTTTGAGGGAAATCCAAGCAGCAGTCCGAAACACCATCGCATTGATATAATGCTCGGGAAAAATAATTATCAGTGTCCTAAGAATGAATTGCGGTTCGACTTGACTATGGTAAGTCGAATAAACTAAATTACAACTATGTAATGGCGTACCATTGGAACGTATAGTATGAACCCTAAACTAAATTAAACTAAATTACGTAGTAATAATAATCTATTGAGTTGGCAAAGGATACAACTTAGTGACAGGACGTTTATACGTGCCTGACGCGGTTTTTATTGAAGCGACTCGAATTACACCATCCGATCCCGGAAAAACTGCCTCTATGATACCTAATGGCCAAGTCAATGGAGGTACGTTATCTTGACCCAAGAGAACGACAGTACCTATCTCTATAGGGCGATCGGGAGTGCACCACTTCTGGCGAACTTGCAGCGTGTGCAAGTACTCAATTCGCCATTTATTCCAGTAGGATAACACAAGTTGATCCAAGAGCCTTTTGCGGTTGTTTAGGTTTATGTTTTCAACAGAACTATGACTATGTAGTCTGTTTGTAAATTTAAGAATGTACATAAATACACGTAACAATTTATTCCATGAGCAAACACGGTCAGCTATAGTATCTAAAATACGCGGTTCAGTATTCGAAGTTTCTACAAGAAAAACCTTTGATTTAAACTCCGGCAATGTTTCACATTGAGCAGGAGCGAACTTTAAAGGCCACTCGCTCATGGGCTGATGGAGCCATGTGGGGCCGTTCCACCACAACGAGTGTCTTATTAAATCCGACGGCAGCATGCCGCGAGACAGACAATCGCTAGGATTCTCTTTCCCGGACACGTGACGGAAACAAGCGGCAGGTAAGTTTTCCTGTATTTGAGCAATGCGGTTGCTGACAAAAATAGACCATCTATGGGGAGATGAGTGGATCCACGAGAGAGCTATGGTGGAGTCCGAGAAAGCGTGGACACCTGTAATAGGTACACGAGCGGAAAGTTTTTCCTTGACTACGCGAACAAGTTTAGATAGAAGTAAAGCGGCGACAAGTTCTAATCGCGCTAGCGTTGTTATTTTAGCGGGGGAGACTTTGGACTTTGCACATAAGAGTCGGACAGTGATATCACCAGTAGGGTTGGTAATGTGTAAATAAATACAACAGCCATAACCAGTAAAGCTGGCGTCGCAAAAGGCTACGATGTTCACTACAGCTTCTCTAAAGACGCCAATGTGGCGAGGAACCTTTAGAGAAGAGAGTGAAGGAAAATCGCGCGTAAAAGCGGCAAACCGATTTGTGATAGATTCCGGTGGAACCTCATCCCATCCTACTTTAGCTAACCAAAGTTCCTTGATTAATACCTTCGCGTACAGCACAACGGGTCCTACAAGGCCCAGTACGTCGAACAAGCGGGCAACTAGCGATAGAATCGCGCGCTTCGTGCATTTATCATCCACGGCGATTGTTGTCAAAGAAAAATAATCATCAGCGGGTTCCCAGGTTAATCCAAGGATTTTGAAATTATGGACATCATTATCCATGCCAGAAAAATTAACTGGTAAGCGGTGAGACTCTGGGAGAATCTCTAATAAAGCGGGTGAATTGGTAGCCCATTTGACTAAGTCAAAGGAACCTACCTTCATTAAATCAATTAAATCGCGGGATAGACGCATAGCTGTCTGTTCGTCCGAAACAGAGTAGACGTAGTCGTCCATGTAAAACTGAGTTTCTACCAATTTAGAAGCCTCAGGAAAGCGGTCGCTTTGCTCACACGCCAAGTTACGCAATGTGCGCATCGCTAAATAAGGACTAGGTTTTAGTCCGAAGGGAACGCGGTTAAAATGAAAGGTGCGAATAGGCTCACCTTTGCTAAAACGATACAAGATTCGTAAATATTTGCGGTGGTGCTCTCTTACACCGATACGTAAGAACATTTGTTTTATATCCGCTGTCATCGCGACAGGGAATGTACGAAAATCAAGCAATAACAAAAACAAGTCTGCTTGCAAATTAGGTCCGACATGCAAAATGTCATTGAGCGACAACCTCGAGTGAGTCATATAATCCGCGATAGTTTTATTATTATTCTCGCGTAGGGTCACCAACGCAAACTTACGCTCAAGCGCAAGTGAGCGCCCAGGGGCGTAACCGTGCGAGCTACCTAGCCCGCCGGGTGAGCGCGCAAAAGGCAGATCGACAAAGTATCTGCCGTCTTCAAATAAGACTGAAGAATTAAAATTATTTTCACACTCTAATTCGTGCGGACCAATAACGGAACGCGGCGCGGCGCGGCGCGGCGCGGCGGTGGCGGCGGGTGGAATTTCCTCTGGCTCAAAAAACTTATGTAAATTTGACTCGACTTCAATGTCGGCCTGCGCGGTAAACGAAGATGCAATGTGTGTCACATCACTACTACAACAATCAATATCACCCATAAGTACATAACCGAAGCTAGTCAGTACAGCAGGGGGTGCGCGTGTACCTGTTTCGACCCTGTCTCCCAGGTAAATAAAGGGGAACAATTGTGCTCCAAGCACGAGATCTACCGTGCCCGGCACGTTCCAAAGTGGATCAGCGAGCTGCAAGTTACTTAAGTATGACATGTTATCATTGTTATGTAATCTAATTAATTTCGCGGGAAGTCTATCTGTAATACAATCAACAACTAACGCTTGTATCGAAAACTTCGTATGAGGGTCAAACCGAGATTCTATGTTGAGATGAATAAAACCGTGTATTGGTTTCGATGACATTCCAACACCTTGTAAAAATGAATTGCGTAATTTAATTATGGGTAAGTTCAAACGTTTACAACAGTCCACAGTAATTAAATTATTTTGCGATCCGTTATCTAGTAGGCACCGAACCACCTCCTTATCTCTGATGTCGCTATAGTATGCATATAACTGCGCGGTCGCTAGCAAAATGGTTGACCCAGTTTTAACAGCTGTAGTGAGCGAAACAGATGTATCCTTAGTAGGCGCTTGCGGCTCGGGCGATAATGACTCATGTTTTTCTCGGAAATGTAAGAGAGAATGGTGGTTCTTCTTACAAATTTTACAAACGTTACGTGACTTACATTTGACCAAAGAATGGGATAGACTTAAACAGTTTATACAGCCACGTTTTGCTTTTATAAATTCAAAACGTGCAAGCGGTGTACTAATATTTTTAAACTGCGGGCAATCGAACAGCTGATGTTGTACGTCATCCTTATCGCAAAGCGTACATTTGCCATTCGAAACCGGTTCATTACGCGATACGAATGACTTAGCGGTATTATTTTTTGTTTGATGATTCGCTGAACTAGACTTAGCGCGCGGTTCCGTCTGTAAATTATTACCGTATGAGCGTTGTAGTACCTTAACATATTCTTGCATGAATGTTATAAACTCCGCATAGGAAGGTAATTCTTTTTCACTCACACGTGATTCAAACTGTAAGACAGTTTGCGCGTCAACCTTTCTTAAACCACAGTGTAATAAAACAAAATCCAGTAAGTCTGGAATGTCTAACTGCTTCAAGGCTGCGACGGACGCTGAATATCGTTCCACAAAAGTATTGAGGCTCGCGGCATTTCCGGCGCATTGTTTAATGTCCAGTATATTATTGAGATAATGAATCCCTAAACTACGCTTATCTTGATACCTTTTTACGAGACTGTTCCACATAACGTTGTATGTATCACCTGTAGGAACAATGCCCGCGGTCAGCTTCAAGGCATCATGAGTCAATTTACTGATCAAGTACTGGACACGCTGCGAGTCAACCAGATCGGTATTTAAATGAACATTGCTTCGAAACATTTCATAAAATATGGGCCAATTTTCCGCTTTACCATCAAACGTTGGCAAATCTATGGGCGGTAATTTTATCCGAGTACCCACTTTGTGTTCCGATGTTTCGTTTTTCGAAAGTATGAGATTACGTTTATATTTAATATTAGAATATAAGTCTTCAATAGAATATAGACTCGAATAGTCTGGTGCGGTTTGGTCAATCTCGAATTGCAATTCATTCATTTGTTCTACTATCTCCTCAAATTTGTTATATTGCTCAGTAATTGTTTCTGACTGCGCTAAGAATGTCTCATTTGAACGTGAATCATAGTTCGAGATGTTTCTGGAATCATTATATATGCGATTAACTCGCTCGAAAATCATTTGTTTTTTAGCGGTAAGCTGAGCCAATTTAGCTTCTTGCTTGCGGGACGCCATTTTGGGGCACTAATAAAGTTATGTGCCTACCGTAATGACTTGTACTTAATTTGTACTGAATTTTACTGATGCCTATCCAGGCTCGAAAGGACCATCTAATGGAGATGGTCAGGCGTTTAAATAGCCGTGGGTCTCAGCGGATGTAGGACAGTAAAGTACGACCAAGCACTTAGAGGGAATGCTGGCCCAAAATTGCCTATATTTGTCTGTATAACTTCAAGTTAGGAGTGGTCGGCAGCAGTCGGCGAATGTGGCCCTACTTACAATTTGTAAAACAAGTGGTACCTTACTTTCCGGGCTGTCCTCGATGGTTGCACGTCGAATTGTCGAGTGGCCACTCGTTCTCTTCACACCAACACTCCTGATTATGCTTGTTCAGTAGTTAACGGACGCGGTAAATATGGGTTATTTATTATTCCCGGAGGATCCCCAACGTTTACGGGATTTACTCGGGATTTTAGCGTATTTGCGGGGACGATATTATTTTTAAGACAGTAGTCTGCGGTGAGATGCGCGCTGTGCCTCGCGGCGTTAGACACACACACACTGACGTCAAACTGACGTGACGTCGATTGTTGCATTTAAAATTGTCTATAGCTCGTCGTAAAGCCGGCCACTCACGTCTGTCTGACAAATTAAAGCGAGACACACACGCGACGTGATACCAACCCCACCCAACTTGCAGAGTGGCGGCAACTCGCCACACCATATATCTTAATTTTTTTGTTTTACATACGTTACCTACTCGTACAGATATGTTAAGATTGTTGCATATAATTATATAGATTCAAGTTCTTCAAACTTAACAGACAGATGTGTTACTGGGGAGTTTGTTGGCCACTTCTTCTTCACAGCTAAAACACTAGGAAGTAGTAACGGGCTGGCGATTTTGGGGGACTGTCTTTATGTAGAACTTTGACGTTAAAAAGTGCTGGTTCTCAGCCTAATTTCAATAAATGACTTTTGATTTTGATTTTTATTCAGTAACTAGGTTGTGGAGGTCGCTCCATGTAAAATACTGATATTAAGCTGCATCCGGTTAGACTGGAAGCCGACCCCAAGATAATTGATAAAAGGCGCGGGCAGATGGTTTTCTTGGAACGAAGTTCATTATCGCGCGTTGTGAAAGGGGGTTAGACGGAGAAAATTCTTACGAACAGTCGAGACGACACTAATGAGGCTGTCCATCCAAAAAGATTGTGTTGGAAAAACAATCTAATAAAAACTTCTTGTACTTATTTTTGGTGGGTAGGTACAAAGTTTGCAAGCAGATCAAGCATTATCTAACCAATTTCGTGTGTTAAATCTAGCGGAGCTTGGAACGCTGAGCTGAGCTGAGCTGAGCTGAGCTGAGCTGAGCTGAGCTGAGCTGAGCTGAGCTGTGCTGAGCTGAGCTGAGCTTAGCTGAGCTGCGATGAGATGAGATGAGATGATGAAGTATAACTTCTTACGTGCGTGCGTGTGTACGCAGTTAATAATAAAAAAAATATTATAAATAAAAAAAAAAATATATTACAATTCCTACACTAATTAATCAAAAGGAACTTCGTTCCATCCGGGTGTCCCTTGACACCTCTCAAGTTTTTTTTAGTATTAGTTAGTTGTCACACCTTGTTAATATTTTACTGTACTTTGTGCTTTCCTGTGCAAGTCACAAATTAACTTTTTTCTTTCTTCTCTCTTTCTTTTTTAAAAACTCACCTTAACTCCCTAAGAAAGGCTCCGAAGAAAGGTATCAGCCGACATTCAGGCATAGCCAGCGCCCTTCCCAGCGCCCGCTCATACTCGGCAGATAACAGGGCAGCTGATAAGAAGTCCAGTGCCGGCAGAGACTCATCTGATATACTGAACCAGAACGACTTCAGTTTGTTGGATCTGGAAAGATTGGAAAAGGGAATATTAATTCATAAAAAATCGGCCAAAAGCGAGTCCGACTCGTACACGAAGGGTTCCGTACTATAAACTGAAAAAAAATGAAGATCTAGAAACGTGTTCTTTTTTGTTTGGGTTCTATCTCATGATCCGTAGGTAGACAGTTGAAATTTTCACACAGCGTATATTTCTATAGCCGCTATAACAACAAATAATAAAAATAAATTAAAAATTAAAGTATCTAATTAAAATTAAAGATTTAACCCGACGCGAGGGGTCTGACGGTTTAAACGTGTTCTTTTGGAGTCTTTTGGGCTTTGTCTTATGATCCCTAATAGGTAGACAGTTGAAATTTTCACACAGCAAAAATAAATAAATTTTTAAATAATTTTTATTTCTCTTATTTGTTGTTACAGCGGCAACAGAAATACACATTCTGTGAAAATTTCAACTGTGTAGCTATTACGGATCGTGAGATACGCGCGCTGACAGACAGACGGACAGCGGAGTCTTAGTAATAGGGTCCCGTTGGTTACCCTTTGGGTATCAAATCAATTGACAGCTTCAATGGCTCCTGTCAATGAGCATCAATCAAATTGTTCATCAATTACTTTCAATCACGTAACTGCGATTGACAATCCCTTCACTTGTACTCCAAAACGATCAATGACAATTAACAATGACATAAAATTGACAATTGCAATTGATCGTCTCGGAGCCGCTTTACCTATGACTATCCATAACGACTGTCAAAGTAATTAATTGACAGCACGGTTGGCGCAGTGGTTGAGCGTTTCGGCTGCTGCGCTGCGTGTCGCGGGTTCGATTCCCGCACGGAACAAATATTTGTATGGCCTACAGATAGTTGTTCCGGGTCTGGGTGTCTTGTGTATGTGAGTTTATATGTTTGTAAACGCACCCACGATACAGGAGTAATTCCTAGTGTGGGGCAAAGTTTAAAAAAAAAAAAAAAATTAATGAGATGCTTCAGTAAAACCTGAAGTTTAACTGTTTGATACACCCTAGTCAAGATTTGGATTTTATGTTTAGTAAGTAATTCTCAATGTTTTGGTTCTATGGCGTTTGACCATTCCCTTATATCTTGAGTTGATATCTGTCAAATATACCTATGAATGACAAATGGTTTTTATTTTCTACTAGCTGACCCGACAGACGTTGTCCTGTCTTAGCTATGAACTGTCAAACGCGCGAAATTTAAATAGTCGTTAAGTTTTATGAAATTTTCTAATTTTCTGCACAATTTTCTTGATTTTTTCTTCCCTAAGAACCTTTTCCTGACAATAACAAACACAACAAAAAAAGAATTAGCGAAATCGGTCCAACCGTTCACGCGTGATGCCGTGAACAAGGGCAATAGGGATTCATTTTTATTTATATAGATAATAAACCCTACTAATATTAAAAATGTGAAAGTTTGTGAGGATGTATGTTTGTTACAAGAGTAACAAACATAGTTTAAGCTACGCTTGCTGGGGTTGGTCAATGGATGGGTGACCATCTTTACATACCGAGACTCCTCCGTGCCACGGCAAGCACTTTAAACCCATAGTCCCGGCTGTCAATCGTGGATCTTTGAAAGTCGTTACGGGTCGTGAGAAGCCTGAAAGTCTGACAACCAGTCTTACCAAGCGGTATCATATTACCCAGTAACTGGGTTGTGGAGCTCAGATAGGCAGTCGCTCCACGTAAAATACTGGTATTCAATTGCATCCGGTTAGACTGGAAGCCGACGGTAGTTGGGAAAAGGCGCGGGCAGATTGATTTACATTTGATGGATTTCACTGAATTGCAATATTCCACTTTGCAATGTGCTTTGAATGGTTTGCAAAGTAGTGACGAATACGGAACAATCCAAGTGTTGTCGACCACTAAATCATTTTATTTCACCCAATTTAAAATAACTTTTCGTTCCATACAAAATGTATGAGTAAATGAATTTTTTGTTTTTCATGTATTATCCAACAAACAAATCAAAGATCATAAAAATCGGTCCAGTCTTTCTTGAGTTATAAATAATGTAAGTAACCCGACTTTGTTTTATATATATAGATATAATAAGTACCCTTCTGTTGTGTACACTTAATTAATTTAAATACCAGACCTTTAATTACACATTTTCTTAAAATAGACCTTATAAACACTAGCCTAAAGTCACTTATCCATCACTCATAAACTCATAAAACAAATAAATCAACTAAGTATTTGATAGCAAAGCTTGTACTAGCCAGCGGCTACGACTGCGTAGCAAGCCTACGCTTAACGCCTACGCCGTAGACCCAGTCGCCTACGCCGCAGCCGGACGCCTACGCCGTAGTCTGGCCGTAGCGTACTTAGATTGATCTTCAAGAGTGATTTTTTTAACCCCAGACGAAACAAGGGGTCTTATAAGTTTGACCACTATGTGTGTGTGTCTGTCTGTGGCAACGTAGCTCTTAAACGGGTGAACAGATTTGAATGCGTTTTTTTTATTGATGGTTCCGTTCCATCTTACAAGACTATACGCGTCAAGATCGAGCAAAAAAAGGCAAAAAAAAACACGTTTCTAGTAGGGAGGCCCCCTTTTTTATTTTATTTTATTATTATTTTTTTGTTATAGCGGCAACAGAAATATACATTCTGTAAAAATTTCGGCTGTCTACCTATTACGGATCATGAGGTACAGCCGGCTGACAGACAGACGAACAGAGTCTTAGTAATACCTACGAACGGGGTAAATAGGAACAAAGGGGTCAATAGAAACAAAACTTTGATTAGGATTTTCACTATGATACCCTAATATTGGTTTCTAGTAAAGCAACGAAAGTTTTTATAACATTTCATAAATAAATCGGAGTACTTAGCTGCTACAAACAATTTCTTTATAACGTGAAAAACCCCTTCAAAGTTTTGTTTCTATTTACCCCGGCGTTCCTATTCACCCGGTTTGAAGGTAGCCTTCGGGTACGGAACCCTAAAAGATCAGTTGTTGCCCACATTTATGTTCGCATAACTTGTCAAAATTTACGGAACTGCTTATTTTCTTCTCGCGATTTCAAAGTTGGTCCCATTGTAAAAGTTATTCAATTCGATGGTCTAAAGTCTAAGGCACTCCTTAAAGTTTCGATGGTTAATTTTTTACCAGGTTTACCTTTTATAGGTAGCGATTCGTTTCTGTAACTAACTTTTGTATCACAACATATTGAATTTTTAAGACAGTATTTAAATTTAAATTTAAGGTTATAAATGCTATTTTACAGAAATGGCAATATGTTTAATAAAAATATTCTAAATGAAATTCTGCCATCTTCATAGTATGCCAAGTGAAATTGTGCCAAATAATTGTCGCTCTAAATAAACGTTATGCTTAAAAAAAATATGCGGAATTCTAATTATGCCAAAGGTTGTTATGCCAAATAAAATTCTGCCATCTTAAAAGTATGCCATTGTAAATTCAGACATATACACATTCGGCCAGACAATAATTATAATTAATCATTTTTATGCCTCAAAAATATTTGCTTAAAGAATATTATGCCAAACGAATTTCGGAGCAACAAGATTCTGCCAGATAGAGGGAACCCTTTAATAACACCTTCTATACGGTAAAATAATAAACTGATAAATATTATTACAAATACCAGACATTACAATAACGAAAATACAAAATACAATAATTACGACGAGGACTAGACTAAGTTTGAGAGGACTTAATTAAGTAATATCGGATTTTACGCTTAAAGGAAAATTTGTTTTGAAAATTTCACTTGCTGGTTCTCCTAATTGATAATTGGCTGTGTCAAGATACCAATTAAATTAAAAATTTAAAAAAAAACCCAACGCTTAAACGAAAAGTGAAAATTTAAAAAAAAAATCTAAATGGCTGAACCGATTTTGCTAAAACATGTATAAGAACCATCGCCAGAAAATAAAAAAAAAACACGTTCAAATCACACACATAGCGGTCAAACTTATAACATCCCTCTTTTTGCGTCGGGGGTTAATAAAATAGACTTACTTTTTATCACATGATACATTTTTCAAGTTTTGGATGGAAAAACTTTTTACAACTTAAAAAAATTGTCGCTCACCGAGTTGCAAAAGTTCCGCCTTTGGGTTCGTCAAAGAACAATGGAGTGCAGCATTCTTGGTGTCAAAAGAGTTGGTATAATAGGAAACACCACGCTGCGCTCAAACACAGGGATAAATTGACGTATGAATAAAAAACTTTTTTACAAAAAATCGAATTCCAAAAAAAGAAACATACTTAAAATTGAAAAATAAATCATTTTTTAGTTGTTATACCCCAGAACAAAAACTAAATATTAAAGCTTCGTCTGAATTGATAACCCCAATAACATGGAACATGGAATTTGAACATACTCGTAATTGGAAGAGACCAAAACGTCATCTACGTATAAACATTTTTTGTTTTTGTTGATTTTTTCAAAAAAACGCTAAAACAATTTTGATGGGAGTATACTCTTTCAGATAAAAAAAGAATTTTGAAAATCGGTCACAACTGACAGAGAAATCGTTGGTAATACATAAAAAAAACACATACTGTCGAACATAGAATCTCCTCCTTTTTGCGAAGTCGGTCAAAAAGGCTGCCAGGTTAAAATTGGATTGACCGGGTTACGTCAACCGGATGAACAGTGTCCCCTGGACAATGGTTTCCACAAAGTAGGTGCCTGAGGTTGGACGGCGCCAACCTCAGGTACCCCAGGGTCAGAGCCAGGGCAAGTCTCAGGCTGATGATGATAAACTTTTACATTTAGGAATTAGGATATAACGCCCCAGCATGGCATAATAGCATAAGTAGCCTATAATGTCCCCACTGCTGGGGCACAGGCTTCCTCTCTGAGAGGGTGTGTGCCGTAATCCACCACGCGGGCCCAATGCGGGTTGGTGGATGTCACATGTCTTTGAATTTTTGGTTCTAGGACATGCCGGTATCCTCACGATGTTTTCCTTCACCGTTATGAGAGCAGTGGTGATGAAATAATTTACACAAAGCAAAGAGCCTGGATGGGTTAGAACTCACGACCTACAGCTTGTAAGTCGCGGCTGTAACCACTGGGCCACCACTGCTCCAAGTAAAAGTTTATATGGGAAGAAATATCCATATTTCTTCAAACTCGTCAAACGGGTTGTCTCCGTTCGCATGGGACATTTTTCGACTTCCACGCGGACGAAGTCGTTTAAAAAGTCTAGTATATCACATTATAGGTTCTTAATTACACACTTAACGCTAAGTTATGGGGCGCAAAGTGATAGATAAGACGATAACATCCCCTTCACGTCCGCAGTGAGAAGGGGACGAGCGTATTTATGACTGTTTCTGTGTGTATTTCGAAAATATGTATTAAAGATACTATAGGCTGTTCTGTAAGATAATGACCTTACAGAACAGCCCTATAGTACTTATAGTACTAGTCTCCATATCCTATCGACCTTGGTATTGGCAATGGCCAATAACAACGTCGATAGGATATGAAGACTACTAGGTTCGATTCTTAAACAGCAGAGCCCTCACGCCCTCCTCAGCCGTCGCCACAGGTGACGTCGCCTGGGGCTTCCAGCGCCGCGAGACGATCTCCGGCCACCGTAGACCCGGGCCCGCGGACGGCGAGTAGTGGGTAGCTCGCTGTCCGATCAGTAGCAGGCCCGAGAGTCGACGGCACGAGGTGTTCCACACGCGCCTCAAAGAGTTGTCAGCATTCATGACGGGGCCCGTCATGGCCGATGCCTGCCCAGGGGTTGTGGATAAATTCGAAACAGAGTTACCTCGCCCCTGGGCACTCAGGCAGGGAAGGAACAGGAGTGGGTTTTAGTCAGTAAGAGTCTGACACGCCGTCTCGCGGAGATGTCACTCAGAGCGGGAGATGTCATTGGATGAATTCCCACCTCACAAAATAAATAAAAAAGGTGGGGAGGTGCCTGCCTGGGGTCTATTTTTGGGTATGTTTTTCTTACTCCTCCGCTGTCTTTTCTGATTAATTTCGTTGCGGGACCCAAGACAGTTTAATCATTTCTCTGGGACTCGTCGAGCTTCATTGCCTCGGCGTTTTTTCTGGTGGTCGCCACTGTTGATTCTGGCTTACAGAAGTTACAGTGGTTTGGGAATAGTGTGGCGAGCTTGTCCCAATTAAAAAAAGCTGAATATCATTCAGAGCGCTATTTGAATGGCATCGTTTAGTCATTAGGCTCGAGTTAAGCTAGTTGGCTGCGATATGTGTCGCAGCCAACTAGCTTAACTCGAACCCCCTATTTTATGGGACTTAAACATACCTGGCGAAATATAAGCGCCCTTTTTTAGGGTTCCGTACCCGAACGGTTAAACGGAGCCCTATTGTTGTTTCTCACGTGTCCGTCTATCTATCTGTCCGTCGGTCATCTGTCATAAAATTTTGTTACAAAGTATTTTTTAACTTTCCATAGACCTATGAACTCGAAATTTGGTGATAATGTTTATTATTACGTATACTTTACTAACAAATACTAATATTTGGCATAGAATCTTTAATGTGAGAAAGCCGACATGCACTTGGCCAGTTTTTTATTATAGATGGGTTTGCTCTTAACTCTAGTCTAGGTCAGAATTGACAGAGACAGAGTCAACGATGGAGCGAGCTTACCTAGAAGAAGCCTGTTTGCCTGCATCTGTGTTTCGGAAACACAGATGCAGGTAGATAGTTCCACTCCTTTGCTGTGCGCATTATGAAAAACGTTTAAAAACGCGTAGTGAGAATTGGTGGAATAGCAACAAGGTAGGGATGGTACCTTGCTGTGCGTCTAGAAGTCTGATGGTAGATGGTGGCCGTTGGGATGAGGTTGTGGAGTTCTTGGGCACACTCTCGGAACCACCTACCTAACCAACCAGGGTTCATCCTTGCTTACCCCTCTTTTTTTTGTGGAGTGCGAAATCACCCTATGACTTCTCCCGCTCTGGGTGGAGCGGGAGGGCGTGTCAGAATCTTACTGACTAAAACCCACCTCTGTTCCTTCCCTGTACTAAGTGCCCAGGGCCACGGTAACTCTGTTTCGAATTTATCCACGACCCCTGGCCAGACCCTTGCTTACCCCTTACTGAAAAGCAGGCGTAAAGTAACATTTGATGGCAAATCTCTTTTTTCTCAAAACACGATCCATTTTCCTCCTTCCCGAAACATTTACCGTAACATTTCGTCTTGATAGATCGAGGACAAGGGTACGAAGAACATTAATACAAGGCGAGCGGGTCGAAATCACAAATTGATTGAATTTATTTAGCAGTTTAGTGGGTGAGAGAGTTTCTGTGCTTTGTTGGATTGTTAACGTCGTGTGGATTTGTAGTATGTATAGTTATGGAATGTATGTATGTATGTCATCATTCTCCTGACCTTATCCCAATTTATTTGAGGTCGACGCAACATGTCTTTTTCTTCCATACTTCTCTATTTTGCCCTCTTGGAAAACGAAAAAGAGGGAGGTTTGCAGGAGATGACTGGTTTGCTACAGCCCAAGATAGGGAAAAGTGGAAAAAAATTGGAGGAGGCCTTTACTCGTCGAGAGTTCCTTAACAAAAATACAAAAATGCATAAAAGATGAATTTAATTGTATTTTTAATTGAATATTGGTTATCGGATTATTTATTTAGTTGTACTTTTAATAAATGACAGTGTTTAGGTATTGCTTGATTTATTTAATTGTATTTTTAATTAGTGACATTTTTAATTGGATTGTTTTATGAATTGTATTAATTGTTGTATTGAATCGGATTGTTATTGATTTGTATTATTTATTTAATTGTTATTTAATGAAACTGTTAATTGAATAAGTAGATATTATAATTATTGTACTCTATCGCATTAGGCCCATTGGCTGGTAATGATAGTTGTTACTTAGATAAATAAAATAAATAAATAATTAAGAAATGATGATGATTATGTTTATTGTTACTGTGTCTCTGTGTGTACATAATGATTAAATAAATAAATAAATAAGAAATTTTCATGATTTAGTTGACATAATTATGATGACATTTGACTATGATGTACTAGAATTATATTATATTTTTAAATTTTATTTTAATGATTATTTGACTAAGATGAACTTTGACTTTGATTATTTGATTTTTATATTTGTTTACGATGACATTCTTATTAAGACAATCAATTGTTGTTAATTAAATGATAAATTATATAAATTCAAAATTCAAATCAATAATAATGAAATCTATGTAAATATTTGTTAAGGAAATAAAGGGCTTATTATTATTATTATTATATACTTCTCTATTAGTCGTCATCTCTGTAGTCACCCCTTTTTACCTATATCCTCTTTCACACAGTCCAACCATCGTTTCTTTGGCCTTACAACCGATTATGTATTTTATTTAATCATTTATGTACACACAGAGACACAGTAACAATAGACATCATTATAAATATAGTACAATGGAACTGCTTATTTCTTAAGAAATTTCTACCAGCAGACCTGCGAAAGGAGAAGTGAGAAAGAAATGTAGACAAAAAGTATTTAAGAAACCGAACAAAGAATACGAGATCTCTTATAATAAGGTATATAAAATACAACCTCCTCTTATCCCAAAGAACGTACAGCGTACGTACTCGTAAGCTACAACCTGGGAATCTTTAAGTCAAGAGTGAATAGGTTACTTCTAGGCAAGCGTGCTCCATCTTCGACCACATCATCGCTTACCATCAGGTGAGATAGTGGTCAAACGCGAGCCTATCAAACATAAAAAAAACGTTTTCAGTACCTACATGACACACATTCTAGACACTTGAGGTCATCAGAGAATTTGAGACTTTTGTTGCCCTCTCATTCCACCAAGTTTTACGACAAATCGTTCGCAGTTCAAGCTGTGCGATTGTGGAATGCGTTGCCGATGTCAGTTAGGCAAGCCCAGTCACTCGCTTCTTTTAAAAATTTAGTAAAATACCATTTCCTTTCTCTGTAATGCTTTTCTGTCACTACATACTCTTATCTCTTCCGTCATTAACCGATCTTTTTATTACTTTTCTTATCTCTTCCTTCTACGTAATTGTGTAACATGTGATATGTATGTATGCATTATTATGTATTGTATTTTATAAATATTTATAGAAACTTTTAATGTTCAGTTTACTAATTAGCATTACACCGAAGATCCTGTCCATCCAAAGGTTGTCTGGTAGATATCGCTGTCAGCGATAAGACCATTGTACCCATAGATTTAAGTTCATTTATACAAGTTTATTAACTGTTTTGGTGAACATTAAAGAATTATTCTATTCTCTTCTAATATTTGACGGCACGGTTGGCGCAGTGGTGAAGCGTTCGGCTGCTGCGCTGCGTATCGCAGGTTCGATCACCGCACGGAACAAATATTTGTATGGCCTACAGATAGTTGTGCCGGGTATGGGTGGTCTTGTGTTTGTGAGTATATATGTTTGTGAATGTTTGTGAATAATTCCTAGTATAGGGTAACGTTTAAAAAAAAAGTAAAGATAAAGAGTGGGAGTGTATTAGTTCTGATAGCTAGTTGTATAGCCCTGATAGCTACAACCGTTTCACGTTAGGACGTTTTCGAGTCTTCAAAATGCGCGCGCTAGAAATATATCTGCCTCTTTTTTTATATAATATCATTGAATCGTTACCTCTGATAACATGTCACTTCATCAAGAACTAGCTAGATATTCTAGAACCCTCAAAGCTCCAGACTTGGCAGCTAATCTTAAATAAACAAGGTTATTAAGACAGCTCCTCTAATTAAAAGTGTCAACATTGAAACTCGACTTACTTTAGAGTAAGTAATGACATATCTTACTTGTTTCTTAAATCTAACGACTTTGACCACTTCGCGGCAAAATCAGAAGTTTCGTCTTAATTAACTAAGATTTTTTTAACCTTTAAATCCCGAGCGGCTCTCATGTGTGCCACTAGTCTTCCGCTAGTTTGCCTTGCCAAAAAAATTGCCAAAAACCCGATTTACGCGTTTCAAACAGCTATTATCACTATTAGCCAAGGTCTTTAGACCTGGGACAAGGTTCATACACCCGGCACCTGACAAAGTCTGTAGTTACACGATGGCCGCCTGTCAACTATTGTAGTGTTGAGTTTGTGAGTCGGTGTCGGGCGGCCGGCGCGGTGTCTCGCTTGCGCTGGGTTGTCTCCCTCCAGCGAGATGCGGTGGCGGTCGTCGGGACGATTAGATTGTGTGCATGCGCTGCTCATGCTGGCCTGGCGGGCCAGTGGCCGCGCACTTAGATTCTTAGATTTTTTTTAAATGTTTTTATAGCAATCATGTTAGTATTATGATGAAGTATGTACGAGTATGTGTCCACGAGAATACTGCCGACAAACTGTACTGCAGTTTGGCAGATGACATAAATTTTTAACAATTTGTATTTAAGTTTATGAATAAAGGATTAAAAAAAAACTGCGACTGACAGATGCTGAAACGTGACGCGTCTCGGGTTATTTTTGTTTTTTTTTTACAAGGGAATATCATCATCGTCTGCCTAGCCTATTCCTAACTATCTTGGGGTCAGCTTCCAGTCTAACCGGATGCAGCTGAATACCAGTATTTTATGGTTATAGAATCTTTATTTACTCAAAAGAAATTTACTACAAATTTCACATAATGAGACATATTTTATCTATAAAATAATGATGACATTTCGTGAGCAGAGCTAGTATGACACATGTATGACACACACAAATATCAAGAGAAGACAACAATAATTAAAGTACGAAGTAAGTAAGAAAAGAAGAAAAAATCAAATTTAGTGGGTAAATTAAAAACATAAACCAGGGCCGGACTTAAATTTTGTCAATAATAAAAGATTTTAGCTGAGTTTTAAATATTTGTTAACTTTTAGAGGTTTTTATTTCTCGTGGTAGTTTGTTGAACATCTGTGCCCCTTCGTTAGTAATACTTTTTTTTTCCGTAATTTGTACGTGTTCTCGCGAGACGATTTTACATAGAGCGACTGCCTATCTGACCTCCACAACCCAGTTACTGGGTATTACGATACTCCTTGGTAAGACTAGTTGTTAGACTTTCGGGCTTCTGACGACCCGAATTTTTTACAACGGAATATAACTAAACAAAATACTAAAAACTGGCAAAATACGTATCGGATTTTGCACGTTAAGAGTTCCGTATCAAATATTGGTATTTCTTAGTAAAGTACTCGTATAACGTTATATTAAACATTATCACCACATAGGTCAATGGGAAGTTAAAAAAATCTTAATATAAAATTTTGTGACAGATAACGACACGTGAGTGACACCAATAGGGCTCCGTTTGGACCCTTCGGGTACGGAACCCTAAAAATACAACTAGAGTAATAAATAACTTAGTAGGTATATTCAAATTGATTTTGGGCATCAAAAATTCATCCACATCGCTGTCAATAGGAATAGTTTCATCCCAAACTCAAAGCCAGTGTGTAGCCTCTTCACAGGACATGCGTCACCTCCTTGCCTGCCCACCTTGCGCAACCACCTACATCTGACAAAGCTATCCAGGTGGCTACATACTGGTCGGACAAAATTTGAGAAAATTGACACCAAAACAATATTATGTTTATATTTTGTTTCTTCGTTATTTGACACCGACTTCCGAAAATAAAGTTAGTTTGTAATTTTTAGAAGTCGTTTGTATTTTTTGCAAGAAAAGTTTTTTATTTTTCACTTTTTAGTAGTTGTACTTTAGAAGTAAAACTAATTTAGTAATTTTTTGATGCCCAATGAGCTTTACCACTACCGGATTTTTTATGCCTCTTGTACATATTTTATTTATTAAGTTATTTATTAGTTTAATTAGCTATTTTAATTAGATATTATAATAAATGTGTTATCTAATAAAAAAAGTAAAGAAGTAAAACTAAATATTAAAGTTATACCCGAATTTAAACATTTGGAGAAAACCAAAACGTCATCTGTGTATACATATTTTTTGTTTATGTTGATTTTTTCAAAAAGTGCTGAATCGATTTCGATACAATTTATATGGGACCACCTCTGAAGTATGACCTACCAAACAAAAAAAGAATCATCAAAATCGATTGACAAATGGCGGCGTACAGACGAATTGAGAACCTCCTCTTTTTTGAAGTCGGCTAAAAACACTGACCAAGTGCATGTTAGGCCGCGCACAGTGTAGGGTTCCGTAGTCGCGACCACTAGTAATAATTAAAGGTAGCATTGTATATTTGTATAAGGTAGGTTTTCACTGACGAAAACCTGCTCTGAGTGCCTTAGGATAATTGAGGCAGCAAAGAAATGTTAGTGCTTTATAAGTATTTCCGAAAGGTTACACATAAATGTATTCTTCACCCACATTTTGTCAAAAACTAAGTTTTGGTCTCATCATCAACCGGGCACAAATTCAGACTCGAACAGCTACTGTGAAATTTTAAATAGGAAACTGGAATAGCACTTTGCCCGACCTAGAACATAAACGTCCATTCCGGCTAATGCAAATTCCATGTAACCATTGATGAAAATGTATTTCTATTTGTATTCACCGTGTAAGTGCTGAATTTTCGGAAATATCTCTAACTAATTATACATTATAGCCTACATATTATTCTGATATTTAAGCTATGTTATTGTAAAGTTTCATCCAAATCCGTTCAGTCGTTTTTGCGTGAAAGAGTTACAAACAACCATACATCCATAGATTGTATCAAAGAAGAATGCCCAGTTTTCACCTGACTGTATATAGAAATAAAATAAATCTTAAAATTTAGCTAATTGAATTGTATATTGATTACGCTTATCATAATCTTAAAGAAAGGCAGGATTTTTTTTTTCTATCTGCTTATTCTACGTCAAGGGTAAACGTACTACCATGTTTTGAACGCATCTCAACTACTCTTTTTCGGTCCATTTTATACACTGCTACTTGACTTTATTCAACTCTGTTTCTGAGTTTTATACATTATTTTAGGTTTTAGTTAATCTGTAAGTATTTCTTTATTAGTCTTTGTTTAATACAGATTAATTTAAAGTAACATAATAATTAAGTAAAAATCATGCAGTATGTAATTGAGTTCGCACAACTGAAACGATATTTTTGACCTTTGACAGTTTTCACTCAATATAAAGTGACAATAATCGGGAGTTTGAGCAGTGACCTTGGTTTCAAAGAATTCACTACGTAAAAAAGACGTTTTAGATCATAGCTAGGTAAGTATCCCTACTTTAGACTAAACTTCGAGCGTTAATAACACATTTATTTCTATATTACATATTTAGTAAAGGCAAATCGTAACCTAAAAAGAAACATTAATATTTTTTGGTCTTCGTGGCGGTTAAATCGCAAAAATGACTAAATGACATTATTTTCTAAACTTACAGGTAGTATTTCTACTATACTTTAAAATTATACATAAACTTTTACAATCAGGTTTTTAAATGTATAGGAAGTTGGCATTGTTCTTTCGTGTTTGTTTTGAACAATCTTTATAAATAATATTCAAAGTCTTGACTGAGTGACTGACTGATATATCAACGCACAGCCTAAACCGCTGGTCCTAGAGACATGAAATTTGGAGGGTGTGTTCTTTGTGAAGAGTAGGCATCCACTAAGAAAGGGTTTCTTGAAATTCCACCTCTGAGACGGTGAAATGGGGGTTGAAAATTTATAACGGGGGTAGTACTAAGAAGCTAGTATTTTACACAAAACCACAAATAACACTAAAAATAAATCTCGTGTATCCCGACGCAAGTATGTAAGGAAAAACCGGGGTGGTTTTAGTCAGTATGAGTTTAACAGATCCCTACACCGGCTCCTATATGGAGGACATGCATGAGGACTTCCGCCCCGAAAAATAAAGGGTGCTGCAGACACAGAATTTGGCAGTACAACTTGCAATTTTGTTTATTTTATAATATCTTTCAATTTTTAAGGACCTCGTGGCTAAAGTAATAACAGCCGAACAGGTCTATCCATCAAGTTAAGCTACGCTTGCCGTGGTTGGTCCATGTATGGGTTACCATCTTTACATACCGAGACTCCTCCGTGCCTCGGAAAGCACGTTAAGCCGTTGGTCCCGGCTGTCAATCGTGCATCTTTGAGAGTCGTTACGGGTCGTCAGAAGCCCGAAAGTCTGACAACCAGTCTTATCAAGGAGTATCGTATTACCCAGTAACTGGGTTGTGGAGGTCAGATATTCAGTCACTCCATGTAAAATACTGGTATTCAGCTGCATCCGGTTAGACTAGAAGCCGACCCAAAGATAGTAGGAAAAAGCTAGGCAGATTGTTTTTTTTTTTAATATTGTTAGATAGAGCTTAGAACCAGAAGCAAACCTTTTCCATATTTTTCTGTATTCTGTCCTCTGCCGCGTGAAACTCAGAGATAAGAAGGCTCTGTTAATCCCATTCATTAATTACATTTGTATCTCCTCAGTCCAGCGTTTTTCGGCCTAATATTTTAAGTTGTTTTGTTTGCACAAGCCTGCCACCCACTTTGCTAGGCCGTTGAGTTTACAAGATTTGAGTAAACTGTGTAATTGAATTATAAATTACAGGCACTTTGCCAGAAACTTAGTTCGCGTCCCTATTTCGTAGAGATTTCGAAAAATCGTTCCATGTTTATTATGCCATGTTATTTATTTAATTATGTACATAAACTTAAAAACATTTAAAAGCGAAAATTACAAAAACAGATAGAAGAGAACTAGTTATTTAAAAAAAAAAAACTTTTAAACAAAAATGAAAATACACTAAAAATGAAAAAATTACTTTGATTTCGGAAGTAGGTGTTTGCATTTTATTTCTTAGTGTTTTGACACTGACTTCCAAAATTAAAGTTATTTTTTAATTTTTAGTGTTATTTCTTTTTTGGAAGTTGGTGGTTTTTTTGTAAAAAAAGTTTTTTATGTTTCACTTTTTAACATTTCATACCCAGACCTAAAAATCTCAATAAAATGGAACGTGGAATTTAAACATACTCGTGATTGGAGAAAACTAAAACGTCATCGAGGTTAGTTTTTTTGGTTTTTATTCAGTTTTTCAAAAAGCGCTAAAGCAATTTCTCAGCACAGAACATGGAAGCTAACCGCTCAAGGTTATTGGCAGTTAATAGCGCCTTTAAAAGGATTGTAGCTCATGGCGTTTTGTCGGCTCAGCCCACCCCCATGGGAGAAAGGCGTGAGTATATGGATGTAATCTTAAAGCAAAAAATCGTGAGGAAAAATTTAAAGACATGTGACCTCTACCAAGCCCCACTCTGTTCACGTAGATTACGGCCCACACCCTCTCACAGAGAGGAGGCCTATGACCCAGCAATGGAAATATTATAGCTTTGCGTTTGCCAAGCATGTGGCACTGTGTTCGAGCTCTAGTAACTCGGGCAAAGTTATTAATTTGGAGTTTGAATTTGTTTTCGATTTATTGCAACAGACTCGGGCCCATAAAGCCGGTTACAGTCTTAAAGCCAAGCTAATATCAGCTTAGGGTAATTTTTAGGTTTGCGTACCCGAAGGGTCTAAACTGAGCCCTATTGCTGTCACTCAAGTGTCCGTCTGTTCCTCTGGCCGTTGTCCGTCTTTATGTCTGTGATTTCCACTAATCCGCATCGGGTCCGCGTGGTGTGTACCAACATGTTTTCTTCACCTCGTCATAGAAGAGGACTTTTGGCCGCAGGACGTGGTGTTCCGTCGCTTCCGCGGACAAGTACCACCAGAACGCACAATGACGTAGTGCTAAGTGAAGTATAGTATTACTAACATAGGCTTAAGGTTCTATATATTAAAACAAACTATGGGCCAAAGTAGTCTGAAAATAATGAGTTTTATTATTATTATTTAGTCAATAAGAGTCTTACACGCTCCACTTAAGGCTGGAGAAGTTATTTGATGATTTAGTATACCCTAAAAAAACTCTTTGGAAATTAGTTGTCATTTTTTGTAAAAAAAAAAAAATTCACTTTTTTTTTGTTATAAGTATCCCAAAACTAAAACTAAATAGTAAAGTTATTCCCGAATTGATAACCCTAATAACATGGTATTTCAACATAACGGGAGAAAACCAAAATGTCATCACTGTGTATACATGCTTTTTGTTTTTGTTGATTTTTCAAAAAACGCTGAATCTATTTCGATAAAATTTTGATTGGACAACCTTTGAAGTATGGTCTACCAAACAAAAAAATAATCATCAAAATCAATTCACAAGTGGTGGAGTAATTGCGTAACATACATACAGAAAAAAAAACATACAGTCCACTTGAAAACCTCCTCTTTTTAGAAGTTGGTTTAAAAAAGGTTGATCGTGTCAAGCTACATGAGGTTTGAGTCTTCATTTCAAATTCCAACTACTTCGGGGAAATAAAAATCTCTTTGCAGAGACACTTGTCCCTAATAAAGAGGGACACTCATATAAACATCTAAATAAAATATGCCAGGGCCGTCATATCACGACATATGTCGGAGTCAAGTTGAGAGGCGCCTATTAACGTCCGAGGCAGAGGTGTAGAGTAAAATAATTATTTTTAACCAGCTTTATTTATTTATTAAAATCTCCCTTACAACTATCATTACAGGTGTATACCTAATGCGAAAGCTCGGTGTTAAAATTAACATATTTACAATATAGAACTATGAAAAACGTAAAAACTGGTAGTACTTATAATAACATCTAATATTCAATTCAATTTTCAAATATCTTTATTTAACATAAGATCAACAAAATGCACTTCTCTTACCTAAGATACATTAACACATACACACACACAAACACACAACACACACACACAACACACACACACACACACACACCACAACACAACACAACAAACATAACACTTCAAACACTTTATGAGGCTAGCGATTCACCTTTCAAAGTCTGCAAGAGATTGTTTTCATTGATCTGATTACAACATAAAACTCGCAATAACATAGAAAAAACAATGAAGTTTACGCAAATTATTTCGTAATTTATAATTTTGCTTTTTACATGTGGGTAACTGATCGCACGGTGTACTGTACCAGTAGTAGCCGTGCGACCAGCCAAAGATCAGCTAACATTTAATAAGAATACTTCTATACTAAGTTCCCTAAATATAAAATCACAATATTTAAAATATGAAAACAACAACATATAGCCTACTCTAATCTACACTATAACATAAAATAAACAACAATAACTTTGCGAATTCACTCAAAAAGCATGTAAATACGTCGATCTTGAAGTGAAGATCGTTAATAACCCGAATTGCGCGGGTCAATGGTGTTTTGGCGAGAAACGCGGTCCGGTGCACATAAACTCAGGCACTGCAGCACTTCTGGGTTATGCTCAATGCCACGAAGTAACCTAACCAGATACGAAACAAGCGTGAATTCCCGTCGTACCCGACCATACCGAGCACAAACAGAGTGGGGTACATCAACGGGTAAAACGGATATACCCCATATAGTTTCCTGTACAAGTGGCGCGTGAACTTGTTCTGTACGCGTTCCAGACTTTAAAAAAGGAGGTTATTCGACCCGTATGTATGTATTGTTCGCGATTTTCTATAAAACTATTGATTTTGATGGGATTTGTTTTTGTTCATTCTAAGCATATTTTTCAAAAAAGGTAGATTAGGATCTGATGAAGAAAAAAATCTAAATTGGTAATCTAGAGACGTCATATACAGGGTGTAAAAAGACACATCACAAAGCCGTCAACTACGCATACTGTACATCTAGCAAAGTAGCTTAGCGCAAAAACGACATTTATTTTTAGGTATGAAAAAAAATCACTATTTTTTATTGCGCGCAATGTATCGCGAACCCAGGCAAGTGGAGTTAAACCCCGCCCCTTCGCTCTAAGCCACGTAGGTATTTGTCGGATACGATTGATATACATTGTGTTTTTGTTTCAGGTAATGTTGTTTTGGAAAAAAGTTTAGTAATAAATTAACACTTGGAATTCATTTTCGTAAAAAGTAAAAAAAAAAATTGCTACTTTGACCTTCAATATCTCCAGAACCAGTGAATTCCCAAATATGGTCTAGTGGAAAAAAAAATGCCAAAAATGGGTAGAATATGTGGCTTTCGGCTTCGGAAACTGTCTTTTTACACCCGATATATACGAAAACGGTGAAACTGGAAACCAAATAATCTAGTTTCAAACGGCAAGACAGATGATGCTCTAATACAGAACACAATAAATTCTAGTGCAAAGCAACTTTATACACAAAATAAAAGAGTCCCTTCCAGCATCCACGCATCAACGTAAACACAGACCGTATTTCTTTATTAAGCGCTATCCATTTTGACAGCCAGAGTCTCTCGGATTTTTCCCTTTGTCACGAATCGTTTCGCTATCCTCTACTGAAGTAAGGCTTTTATGAATGTCAGACCTTATTTCAAACAAACTCCTTTGAAGTGATATTTCAGGAAAACGAGATCTTATTTTCTAAGTACTGGGATAGCAGCAGTCTTGCCAAGGGATATCGTGTTACATAGTTACTGGGTTGGAGGTCAGATGCTTTTTTTTTTTTGGGTTGGGAAATCATTCAATGACATCTCCCGCTCTGGGTGGGGTGGGAGGGCCTATCAGACTCTTACTGACTAAAACCCACCCCTGTTCCTTCCCTGCCTGAGTGCCCAAGGGAGCGGTAACGCTGTTACGAATTTATCCCCTTCCTCTAGGCAAGGTCAGATACCTGGTCAGTCGCTCCATACTACTAATATTATCTATCAGAAGAGAAGACGGAAATACTGTGTTGCACCAGTAAAATTTGTCAAAACTGCATATGCCAAAAGACAATAAAATACAAATTCCGCTGCCATATATAATAAAATTAATAAAATCATTAACATCTATCCTATGACTACTAAGGACTGCAAAAAGGCAATAGTTCAATGGCTAAAATTGAAGACCTATGATGACATTGAATTATTGCTGCAAGCATCATTAATATGAGTTGAAAAGATACACACATACACACACATGCACACACAGACATACACACCATCACAAGCACACACTCATTCACACACATACACACACACTATTTAAGATTTATCTCTAAGTTTCTTTTACTTTCCTTTTTCGCCTTTTATTTGTTTTGCATTTTACTTTTAATTTTTGGTTTGCATTGTATTTTCTATTTGTACACCACTTTTACTATTTAATAATGTGTTATTGAAGAGCGCGACCTCCTAGCACAGGTATATACCTGAAAAAGATATCTTTTACTTAAGGCGCAGTTATACGACTTTTAAAGGTTTTTAAATGAACATCACGTTTATACGACTAGTCTTATTTTTTTGAAAAAAATATATGTTACTCTACACTATTTTCGTCGTAAATTTGATCTGAGAATTTTTGAAATAATATTTTTATAACATAGTGTAATTAATTTGTAAAGTTTATCTCTAACGCGGATAAAAAATTGAGAATCACGCAAAAAC
Source organism: Polia nebulosa (assembly GCA_951329385.1). NCBI lineage: Eukaryota > Metazoa > Arthropoda > Insecta > Lepidoptera > Noctuidae > Polia > Polia nebulosa. The sequence goes on from OX589615.1 coordinate 17,287,686, forward strand.
TATAAAGCGTATTTTTATAAAGCTTTCACGTGTTCTGAATTGAGCTACACGATAACTAACAAATGCTTGAACTGTCTGGACAGGTCCACTCAAACATGCGTGGTGCTTTCCTCAAAAGCTCATCTCAGATATTAACGTACATGGTCCTCATATGATTTGACCAGTACATATTGCATAGATTTGAACACTTTAAAAGAGACTTTGACCTCTGAGTTTGTTTCGGTGCTTCTTCTCAGGGTACTCAGCTAGGAAACACTGGCCTCATCCAGCTTAAACAGAAAAAAAAAACGGCCGAAAACGTATCGGACTTGGCACATTTAGGGTTCCGTACCAAATAAGGGAATTATCAAAAAAAAAAAAAACAGATTTATCAAAGTTTAATGACGAAACTTTACAGTAATTATAACCTATACATCAGAATAACGTATCGGCTATAATTTATAATGGAGGAAGAACACTATTTATCTATGTTGCTAAAATATACGTAATAATAAACATGATCAATTTCGAAGACATATGACATTGACCAATCCGCATTAGGCCCACGTGGTGGATTACGGCCTAAACCCTCTCACAGTGAATAGGCCTGTGCCCCAGCAGTGGGGACATTAGAAGGCTGATGATGATGATGAAACATGATCACCAAATTTCAAGTTCATAGGTTAAAAAATTCTTCGGAACAAAATTTTGTGACACACGATGGACAAACAAACAGATGGACACGTGAGTGACAGCAATAGGGTGCCGTTTGAACCCTTCGGGTACGGAATTCTAAAAAGCGAAAGTTTGAACGAATGAATCTTCGTCTCTCAATCACGCTGGAATGGCTGTACAGATGTGCATGAAATTTATCATTAGGGCCGTTGAAACAGGCAGCAGCTGAAGGAACAGGGGTGGGTTTTAGTCAGTAAGAGTCTGACACGCCCTCCCGCTCCACCCAGATCAGGAGAAGCAGTTTGAAGATTTCCCAACCTGCTTTGCTGGAGTTCCCCAGGTTTCCGTTTATCTGCACCCTTGAGGACCCGAGCAACGGTTCCGACAAAACAATAAACGTGGCCAGTTACTGGGCCCAAACAGTATGATCAATATAATGTACCGTCGAAATAAAAATAAGTTTTTTTACAATAAATACAACCGACTTATAAAAATTGCAAAATAACTTTAATTTCGGAAGTCGGTGTTTGTATTTTTTTGTTTCTTCCTTATTTGACACATGACATATTTATATATATTTATACATATTTTGTTTATGTTGGTTTTTTCATAAAGTACTGAATCCATTTCGATAAAATTTATATCGGACCGCCTCTGAAGTACGACCTACCAAACAAAAAAAAACATTAAAATCTATTCACAAATGGCGGAGATATCACGTAACAAACATACAAAAAAAAACACAGATGAATTAAGAACCTCCTCTTTTTTGAAGTCGGTTAAAAAGAAGAAAAATCCTTTATTGACTTTTCCATAATCGTTATAGCTGATACAGTGTATATTTGTCAGTACCTGCAGTCTCGACAGAGTTAACGACCGAATTTGTTCGCTACGAAATTAATGTTGCAAGGAGGCAAACTTTTATATCTTTTAATATTTTGACAAGTTTATATAGTTGTTACAAGAGGTAAAAGTTTTTATTAAAATTAAAATAAATTATAAGTTTTCATGAAAAATTGTGCTTGCAAGTTATAACTTACGCCGTCTCTGTACATATTTCAAGAAAATTTTGATTTAAAATTTTTCCTCATAATGAGACAGTTTTTTTATATTTTTTTTTTATTTCTGACAACCAGTCTTACCAAGGGGTACCGTGTTACCCAGTAAATGGGTTGTTTAGGTCGGAAAGGCAGTCGCTCCATGTGAAATACTGGTATTCAGCTGCATCTGGTTAGACTGGAAGCTGACGCCAAGATAGTTGGGAAAAGGATCGGCAGATTATAAATGAGGGGATTTTTAACGGATAGTAATTTAGCGATTGGAGCTAACGTAAGTTTCGCTATCAATGTCGAGACTGCAGGCCCTGGGCCATTTATACTCAGCATTCACATTTGCAACGAACGGAAATCGAGCCCGAGCAGTCTGACATGATATTTTATTCAAGAGACCAATCGCTCGACGAGGAAAACCTCCACGAAAACACATGTAAAGGTAAGTGTCCAACAATTTTGTACCCATTAAGTTTCTTAGGGGTCATTTAGAGCGCCCCCCGGGGTGCTGTTAACGTTAACTTTGAGCACCGCTGGTCGTTCGATTTTATTGGTAAACTTTTTCCAGAAGAAACACTTATTGGCTTTTTTGGGAAGTTTTTACGTATGATTGGAATATTGTGTAAATAAAGTTTGGTGTTGAAGTTTATAAGACTTTGGTTTGATTTTATATTAAGTTGTGAAAGGGGAAATATTTTCAGGTGACAAATATTATAACAGAGAGCAATTTGTTATTAAGATTTGCTCATTGCTCACTCATTGCTTTCCGACGGGGTCAACAGAAACTACAAAATCATGCTACGGTCCTTGCAAGTAGACAAATCCATTCTTTTATAAAAAAAATCCCGACTGAAATGCATCTATAAAGTTCTAAACAAGTCACTTTTGTAGCATCTGGAAATGTATGATTATGTACTATGTTGTTAGTATCTGCTAGCCTTTTTCTCAACTATCTTGGGGCCGGCTTCCAGTCTAACCGGATGCAGCTGAATACCAGTATTTTACATGGAGCGACTGCCTATCTGACCTCCACAACCCAGTTACTGGGTAATACGATACCCCTTGGTAAGACTGGATGTTAGACTTTCGGGCTTCTGACGACCGGTAACGACAGTCAAAGATCCACGATTGACAGCCGGGACCAACTGCTTCACGTGCTTTCCGAGATCTTAAAGATGGTCACCCATCCATGGACCGACTCCGGCAAGCGTAGCTTAACCTGATGGTTCGACCCGTGCGCCTGTTATTACTTTAGCCACGAGCTCCTCTACGACTAATTGCATCAAAACAACATGCCCAGCAAACAGAGTAAACAAACAAAACTGGGAAGCTCGATAGGATACCCTGTACTTTAATGTAGTTTCTTTGAACGACAGTGTACTATACTAGTTACATTTCACAAGCATGCGACAACAATGAAAACCTTATGTCAACGTCAAAAGCGCGTTCATAATTCGCAACGACTATAGTACATTTTTCAAATAACTAGTACTTATCGCTATCAGTACAAACAAAACGCTATTTATTTGGTAAAAGTGAAGACTGCCATTCTATATTACAAACTGTTTGTAAACATCGCCACGACTGTTGCGTAATAAACATTTGAATTTGAATTGGTCTGATGCAGTTAGTGGCAGTTATTTTAGTTTAATTATAGATTTCATGCCACCACCTGCATCACACTGTTTGAAAAGTGACTTTGTTTGGAACTTTTTAGTTGTATTAGAAATCATAGGCTCGCGTTTGACCACTATCTCACCTGATGGTAAGCGATGATGTGGTCAACGTTGCAGCACGCTTGCATAGGAGTAACCTATTCACTCTTGACTTAAAGACTCCCAGGTTGTACCTACTCGTAGCTATCAGGGATGAGACCCCAGCAGTGAATTCTACTCTTAAGCCGTGCGCATAATGAATTGTGTTTCCAAAACGATTTTTGCGTATGGGTTGGATATTCATCATGTACCGGTGGCGCGTCACCGTACGTCTTGTGGTCCGATGATGGAACGGGCTTGGCGGAATTAAATGTAACCGACAGGCTAGCAATTTGGTATCGATGCTCAAGATTTTGGAGCTTCGACTCGACGCATCATTACTAATGATCCTCTTGGCTCGTTAGTTCACAATATACTCACGCCTTTTCCTCATTAGGGTGTGCAGTAGGCCTCATACTGCGATTCTTATCAACACACATGCCATTTTCTTCGTTTCCGTTCATACATGTAGGGTTGCACGCACACCGGTACCATATCTAATCATATTATTATTAAAGTCTGCTATGGCAAAAACGGTTTACCTTATGGTTGCCATGATAAATGGGGGATAATAGTATTATCCCTTATGGTGCATGAAAACTTTATGGGAAACACCCAATCATAATAATGTGTTTTTAAAGAGGGGAGATTTATTTTGACAAATACACTAAAGTACGTATGTTGTCTAACGGTCGGGTAATTCTTAATTTTATTTTGGATTTTATGGCGGAACAATATTAAAAACGTTACATTTATTTTTAATTCTGTACCGCCATCTTGGGTTGAATACGCCATTGCTATTTTTAATTTATTTTCTTTGTGGAAGTCGGTTGTTTTTATTTTGTAATTTTTTTTTTCGCTTTTTGAACCGTTTGGGGTTGAAACACTTGTGTTATAGGGTCCGAGTGCACGTCACATCAAAGATATTCTCTCTGACTGATTGACACTTTGAGTAAACCTCTGGCTGGCTCGTTCTTCACGCAAAGAATTGGCATTGCAATTCAACGTGGCAATGCTGCGTCTTCCGGGCACATTTTCAGCTTGCCCAGATGACAGTGATGTGGAGGAATACTTCGATGCCTAAGTGTATTTTGTTTATGTATATATGAACGTAGGTTATAAATAGTTAATATTTAGTTGATATTTAAGTCATGTAAGTACATGAAAACATCGAAAGGAAATCGGCATGTAATTTATTTTTATTTTTTGTGGGTGGAGCGGGAGCGTGTCAGACTTTTATTGACTAAAACCCATCCCTGTTCCTTCAGTTGCCTGAGTGCCCAGGGGGCGCGGTAACTGTATTCGAATTTATCTGCAACCCCCCGCGGCCAGGCATCGGCCAAGACGGGGCTCGTCCTATGTTGCTGACATCTCTTTGAAGCACGCGTGGAACACTACGCGCCGTCGACTCTCAGGCCTGGCGCTGATCGGACGGCGAGCTACCCATTACTCGCCGTCCGCAGGCCCGCGTCTACAGTGGCCAGAGATCGTCCCGTGACCGACGTGACGTGCGGTGGCTGCTGCTGAGGGAGTGAGGACGACTCTGTTGAGTCTCCCTCACTTGTTCCACCACTTCCTTCGCGAGCATTACTTCTTCGCAGAAGAAGGAGACTGCTCCCTCTCGCCCCGTACCATGGCCTGGATCAGGGCCGGGCACGATAAGTTGCTGCCGCCGATCACCTCCACGAGAACACGGCGGTGCTCCGCGCTTATCCTACATAGGAACCCCCCGAAACATCCGTGTGCTTTGAGGACCTGCGTCAGACGGAAGGTGAGAACGCCGTGTCACCTCTCGACCCACTCCTCAAAGAGAGGCCTTATGGCCGCAATTGTGGCGTGCCCTAGACAGGAGGCCTAAGTCTCAGCAGTGGAAACATTCAGAACATCAAAAATTATTTATTTATACATGGCTGTGTGCCAGCACTTTTTGACTTCAAAGTTCTATATAAAGACAGTTCCCCAAAAACGTCTACCCATCACAACTTCCCAGTGTTTTAGCTGGGAAGAAGAAGTGGCGCAACTATTTCCCCAGCAACACATTTGTCCGTTAAGTTTTATTAAGGCCAATAGGATCATCGGCAATGATAGACCTCCGAAGTCTTGAGCATAGACGCCGAGTTGCTAGCTAGTCGGTTTTCTATCGGTTACATTTTATGCGACTGAATTGCATAATTTGATTCCGCCAAGCCCGTTCTATCATCGGATCACATGACGTACGGCGATGTGGTACATGGTGAAAATCCCATCCACACGCACAAAACGTTTTGAAAACACATTCATTGTGCGTACAGCTAGGGAGAAGAATTCCCTGCCGGAGTCTGTGTTTCCTGATAGCTACAACCTGGGAGTCTTTAAGTCAAGAGTGAATAGGTTTCTTCTAGGCAAGCGTGCTCCATCTTCGACCATATCATCACTTATCATCAGGTGAGATAGTGGTCAAACGCGTGCCTATCAACAACAAAAAAATAATTAAACGGCTGATTACGCTATGCAGGTACCTACATAAATTTAAAATAAATTTAACAGTAGTACCTACCCTTTGCATATTTTATTGCAAGACGTTCCACTTAAAACCAGTTATTTCCTGTTTAGACTGGCTTATAAATGTCATTGTCTACAAGCCTGTTAGATTTTCATACCTTTGATCTTTAACTTTCAGGCTTACGAGTGATCTTACTGGTTTTAGTTGACTTTGAGAAGGGACAAGGTTGGAGGAAAATAATTAGGACTGAGATGACGCTTAAGGCTTATGCCACCTGGAATAATATTTACTTTATTTGTACATCATTAGGGTTTTGAACGTCTTAATGATAAAACGGTACCCGTATAAAATCACTCGTATGTCTATCTGTCTATCACAGTCAATTTTCTCCGAAATTACTGGACTGAATGAGTTAAAATTTGGCGCACACGTGAATATCTGTAACCCAAACACGAACTAGAAACGTTAATATATAAAAATTAAGATTTTTAAACCATACCGTGCTACGAAAAAAACAGACCACACTTACTCAAAGGTGACCACGCCTCACTTTGGCTGTCAAAACCAATCTACAAACAAAATAAACAAATTCTCGAAAACATTGCCCTCCTTCTGGTTATTCGGATAAAACTCACAATTTCCCAATTGTTTTTCATGGTAACCAATTTGTCAAAAAAAGAAAAATGTTTATTTAGCTACAGTAAGTTATACACACAGCAACAAAACTATACTGTGTTTATTTAACAATATTACTGCTCAAATGCATTTAACTCTCTCCATCCTTTTTAAGCCCCCATTTTTCGCAACTTTGAGCGCCACTGGCTTGCCGTCTAATATGTTGAGTCAGGAAATTTATTATGAGCGGAGTTACGTCTTTCTTGGTTTCTTTATTGTGAACGTAAATAAGGTTGTGAGGTCGGACGTATATGAGATACGGTGTGGGTAGTAACCGTGGTTTAAGTTTCACGGATTTGTCTCAGTGTAATTTAGTGCGTTGTAGAATAGATTACTTTTAAGCCAGTATGCGCCATCGAAGAGCAGTGGTGGCCCAGTGGTATTGACCGCGCCTTACAAGTTGTAGGTCGGAATTTCTGTATGCTTTACTTTGTGTAAATTATTTCATCACCACTGTTCTCAGAACGGTGAAGGAAAACATCGTGAGGAAACCGATATATCCTAGAACCAAAAATTCGAAGACTTATTGTGACATCCACCAATCTGCATTGGACTCGTGTGGTGGATTACGGCCCACACCCTCTCACAGAGAGGAGGCCTGTACTCTAGCAGTTCGGTTTCCTCACAATGTTTTCCTTCATCGTTTTGAGAGCAGTGGTGATGAAATAATTTACACAAAGTAAAGCGCCTGCCTGGGTTTGAATTCACGACCTACAACTTTTAAGTCACGGCCGTTACCACTGGGTCACTACTGTACTTAACATGGAGCTACAAAATACAGTTACAATTTTGAAGAAATTTTTTGATAAAATTTTGATAAAAGAAATGCAGTTAGAGTCTGAATTTCAAAACGATTTCGGTTTAAAAGGTAATCGATGTTGGACTCAATCAAAAATTTTAAATTGGTATTTAGGCACTTGTCCCACCACCAACGATGAGCGAGTAGCGAGTAGAGCTTCAAACTAAAAACGAGTGGGCGAGCAGCGAGTAGCGAGTGTGTAGCGTAAGTTCTGACTGCCAAGCTAGCATCGCTGAGCGAGTATTATATTTGATAGCTCTTGTCGCTCTGTGACAAACTTGTTGAGCGAGTCCTCGCCGGCAGTGTGAACTGTCAGCAATTAACTGTTAACATAGGGTGACTAGTAATTAGTGACCGACTTAAACACGTGATTGTACTCATGATAACAAACAACTTTCCCAAAGAAACATTTTATTTTTAATCGACTTCGAAAAAGGAGGAAGTTCTATGTTCGACTGTTTTTTTTTCTTTTTTTTATGTGTGTCCACCGATTTCTCCGTCAGTTGTGGATCGATTTTCCGAGGTGGTCCCATATAAATTTTGGTTTTCTCCAATTACAAGTATGTTTAAATTCCACGTTCCATGTTACTGGGGTTCTTAGTTCTGTGGTACTCGTATAACAACTAAAAATTGAAAAATAATAAAACTTTTTTACAAAAAAAAAAAACAACCGACTTCCAAAAAAGAAAATACGTACTTACACTAAAAATTAAAAAATAACTTTAATTTCGGAAGTCGGTGTCAAATAACGAAGAGATAAAATACAAACACCGACTTCCGAAATTAAAGTTATTTATTAATTTTTAGTGTAGGTATTTTCTTTTTTGGAAGTCGGTTGTTTTTTTGTAAAAAAGTTTTTTTATTACTCATTCACTTTTATCACAATAACACAACAGCCTTATGAAATTCGCGTGCACGCGCCCATGGCCTATCAGCTGTTAGCCGCGTGACGCCATTCTTTCTTTAAGAAAGTTGTTTGTTAACATAAGTACAATAACTGGTTTAAGTATCGGTCACTAATTACCAGTCACCCTATGTATGCATCAAAATAACCGATAGTTAGTAGCTTCCTCGCCGGCTGTGGGACAACTGCCTAAGGGTTCGACGATTTCAGATAGCGTTGATTTATTCTTTTTACTCTGAATAATTTGGTAGTCGATTCTTCCTCTTTAAAAGAATTTTCAACAGACTTGAAAATTATTTATTACCTACGTAGAGCGTTCTCCATTTCTACGTATATATAAAGATAATTTAGATATTAATCTGTTTGTTGTTTGGTGCCAACTTAAAATGGTTTATGTAAAATTTGATCGTTTAAGTAATTAAGCTCAATACTACTCAAGACTTACAAGGTTACCCGGGCCTGCGGACGGCGAGTAGTGGGTAACTCGCCGTCCGGTCAGCACCAGGCCCGAGAGTCGACGGCGTGTAGCGCGCCTTAAAGAGTTGTCAGCAATCATGACGGGGCCCGACATGGCCGATGCCTGCCCGGGGGTTGAGGATAAATTCGAAAGAATTACCTCGCCTCTGGGCATTCAGTGCAGGGAGGAACAGGGGTGGGTTTTAGTCAGTAAGAGTCTGACACGCTCTTCCGCTCCACCCTAGAGCGGAAGAAGTCATAGGATGATTTCCCAAACCCAAAAAAAAAAAAACTTACAATTTTTTTTTTTGCTTTTTAGGGTTCCGTACTCGAAGGCTCGAAACGAAGCCTATTGTTTTCACTCCCGTGTCCGTCTGTCGTCTGTCACAATAAATTGTTAAGAAGAATTTTTTAACTTCCCATTGATTTTGAACTTGAAATTTAGTGATAATGTTTTTTATTACGTATAGTTTATAAAAAAAATACCAATATTTGGTAAAGAACCCTAAATGTACGAAATCAAACACGCACTTGGCCAGTTTTTAGTTCTTTTTCGACGGTTAAATTTTTTTACTTTTGTTTGACTAATAATAATTTATTTGACCATTGGTCAAGCTAAAACAATGATCAAAGAATAATTTTGCCGAAATTGTACAATTAATTACTATTATTAACTATGGGTTGACTTAACTAAAGATAAAAAAAACCCGCCCACAGACAGTCACTCCATGACAAACTGGTACTGGAGTCTATGTTTCCTGATAGCTACAACCTGGGGGTATTTAAGGCGCTATTAACTGCCAATGATCTTGAGTGATTAGTGTGTGTGTTCTGTGCTGTGCTCTACATGAGCTCAGCACAGAACACACACACTAATCACTACACGGGCGAGTCCTATTACTGGGTGGACGTACGACGCGTTACATACGCGTCGTACGTCCAACCAGTAATAGGGCTCGTCCATCAAGGAGCGCTGTCCGAAATTAGACACATTATTAATTTATTACACTTAAAAAACAGGTTTTAAACTAAAACACTTAGACTATATTATAAATAATTAAATGATCTTTAAAATGGTAAAGGTTTCATAAAAATACGCTTTATAGTTTTAGCGTGATTCTCAATTTCTTATCCACGTTAGACATAACTTTACAAATTAATTACACTATGTTATAAAACTATAATTCCAAATATTCTCAGATCAAATTACGACGGAAATTGTTTATAGTAACATATATTTTTTTCAAGGAAAAAAAACTAGTCGTTTAGACGTGGTGTTCAATTAAAAACAATTAAAAGTCGTAAAACTGAGCCTTAATACAAGAGTGAATAGGTTACCTCTTGGTAAGCGTGCTCCATCGTCGAGTGATGATGTGGTATCATCGCTTACCATCAGGTGAGACAGTAGTGGCCAAGCGCGACTCTCTCAATGACAAAAAAAATCACCTGCGTCCGGTTTGACTGGAAGCCGACCCCAATATAGTTGGAGAAAGGGTTCCGGAGATGATGACGGTACGAAAATTTCTTATTCCATTCCCTACCCCTAACATGTACAGGACAAAATCTAAATAAAAAAGTTTTGCCGTTAACTCAATTTGCTGGGCCGGAGGGAAAAAGGGTTCAATGGAAATTCTCCAAGTTTTAGGGGCTACTAATAATAACGTTATGAATTGGCCCAGTTTGCCTAAATTGGGGTAGCGTGACATGTTCGAGGAATAAATGACAAAACACCGGATTTGTTGTTAAATAAAGGATTTATAATATAGGGAGTGGGACAACAGACCCCTACATTAAATGTGGCAGTCCTACGCCATCATACGCCGATTACTTAATTCGCTGCGTCTAAGTTTGCATTGGTCATGCAATTACGTAATGTAAGTATTGTATTTATTCGTATTGTATTGTATTGTTTTGTATTGTACTATTATTTATTGTTATCAATGCGTTTCATATATTTATTTGGATGTTGTTTTGGCAATTTCATTTTATTTTCATTTCCTAAGCTTGTAAATTGTTCTGGTGAAGAATAATGGCATTGAGGAGGAACGAGCATTGAGCATCATGTGGTGCCCTTGGGTAGAGCATGACTCACATGTTGATGCGCCCCAAGTGCAAATACACCTGTACTTTAGAGGATCTGATGAACGCCAGTGGCGACACAATTAACTAGAACATATTTGTAGCTCACAATTTAGGACCAAGTGTTTTAATCCGTCGTGTTTGACAACTAAGCTTACCTACCCTAGTTGTAAATGTTCCTTGGTGCCTAATGACCTAGCTTTTTTCTGTCTCCTGCTTGATAAGGACTGAAGTGGATATTATGTTTTTTTTAAACGACCTAAAAAAGGGAAGCGGTTCTAAATTCGACTGTATTTATTTTATGTGTGTTATCTCAGTACTTTTTCTAGGTGAACCGATTTAGATGTCTTTTTTTTTAATTTGAAAGCTGGTGCTTCTCATGTGGTTCCTTTTATATTTGGTGAAGATCTGATGAAGAACTTCGGAGATACACAATGGAGCTCTTCAATAAATGATAGCAAACCTTCCAGAATTGCTGCAATCGCATGTCTGTTTATTGTTTACATAACTTAACATCACGCTGATACACTCTGAAGGGGTATACAGATTCGTACAGTTCTCCCTGATGCACCCTAATTTCACGAAGTAAGTTTAAATTCCATATTTTTGGGGCTATCAATTAGGACATAACTTTACTATTTAGTTTTAGTTATGGGTTACAACAACTATAAAGTGAAAAATTACAACCGACTTTCTTAAAAAAAAACACAAAAAAAATTCAAAATCATTCTTATTTCGGCAGTCGGTGACAAATAACTATATTTTTTAATTTTTAGTGTATTTTCTTTATTGGATGTCGGTTGTTTTTTTGTAAAAAGTTTTTTCGAGAGTATGTATGTATGATGTATATATGTGTGTATGTTTGTTTGTCTATTACTTTGGCACGTGCTGTAGTATAAACGGCTTGATCGATTTTTACTATTTAAGGTATTATTTTCTGATTAATTTTGTTGCGAGAACTACAGAATGTTCGGTTTATCGAATTATTTTGGCTGAGCAATATTTTTCAAAGGATACTATGGTCCTTTAAAAAGATATACTGGAGATAACTTCAAATGTTTTGAAGCAGGGTTTATTGAGCTTGAGTCGCTTTGTGTTCACTAAAAATAAATAAATAATTCAGCAAACTTACACGCTAGTGTATCTCTTTCATTTATGCTTGCGCGACTTAGCATGGGGTGCATTTCTAATGTTATTAGGTTTTTTTTTATTTAGAATATGTTAATGGAATGGTAATCATCATCAGCCTTTTTAATGTCCCCACTGCTGGGGCACAGGCCTCCTCTCTATAAGAGGGTGTGGGCCGCAATCCACCACGCGAGCCCAATGCGGATGGGTGAATGTCACATGTCTTCGAAGTTTTGGTTCTAGGACATCCCGGTTTCCTTCACCGTTTTGAGAGCAGTGGTGATGAACTAACTTACACAAAGTAAAACGCCTGCCTGGGTTTGAACTTACTCGTAAGTCGCGGCTGTTACCACTGGGCCACCACTGCTCCGGAATGTTAATAATAATGTCAAACTGCCTGTTAAATATCTGTACAGTAAACCGCACATCAGCAGCCACAATTTCAAATTGGCATCCCCTTTGTGTGCCACCACTGATATGTGGTTAACTGTACAGCTACAGATCCATATACAGAGTGCTGAATTAACCACTTAGCATAAGGAGCATATGCTACGGGTCCCGCGGAAATGTGGGGGCCCCGCTTGAAATCAGTCAAGATACCAACACCATATGAAATCTAATCAAAAGGTTGGTTTCCTTAAACAATCTAATTAATCCGTCGGTTTGATTACCAAAAAATATTGTCACGTAAACCAAAAATGAGGACGACACAGTGCGTTGACTCCTCGATACACTTTGTTCCGTTTAGTGACGTAACAAGCTTCCACTCCTGAACTTTGATGCGTTTTATCTTTGTAATTTATTGGTTTGGTAACGCAAAGAATACGCGTCCAATATTTTTTGATCACTTGCGGACTATTTTAAATAGAATTATTATTTGTATACCCAGAAAATATCCCTATTCCAGGTTATCCATAAAGACAATGTAGACAACTGCTTATAGGCCCCTCGTTAACTAAAGGCCCCGCGGCCTACGAGAAAAATAAACCATAAAAATAATAATTTGTTACCATTTTTTTTTGCAACTGTAATCATGATCATCTTCCTGCCCTTATCCCATGTTACTTGGGGTCGGCACAACACGTTTTTTTCTTCCATTCAGTCCTGTCAGCCCTCACGCTATCACTAACTCCCTTTTTTTTCATATCACTCCTCACACAATCCATCCATCTTTTCTTTGGCCGCCCTCTCCCTCTCCGTCCATCCACACTTATATTCATTACTCTTTTAGTTACATGTGTTTCATCCCTGCTCTTCGCATGACCATACCAAGATAAGCGGTTCCCTTTCAACTTTTCTGTGACTGGCGCCACTTTTAAGCTACCTCTAATGTACTCATTTCTCACTTTATCCATTCTCGTTACTCCACACATCCATCTCAACATTCTCATCTCCGCCACATGCAATCTATTTTCATCCATCTTTTGCAACTGTAATCTTAAATTTTATTGTCATACCATAGCCTTATACCCAGATTATATAATACTATAATAGGCCTAGATTAATAATATACTACCAAAACAGTCATATGCAAACTTTAAAACATATTATTTATAACTTGTAAACATATTATTTCAATAAATGTTTTTTTATTATTTTATGTACATTTAGGGGCCCCTTGGTAGAATTTGGTACAGGCCCCACGTCAGCTTAATTCGGCACTGTCCATACAGACCTACATCATTTTGTTCAAATAAAATGCCGGCAGTAATTGTGTGTATTTTGTACATAAATAACAGCTCACGTTTCAAATACAAATGTAAAGCCACAGATAATTATAATGAATGGCCATTTTTCGTTGCTAACCGACGGGATGTAAATTATATATATTATCTAGCTGTTGTCCGTGTTTTTGTTTGCAAATATATTTTTAATAGACTTCTAGAAGTTGTCATAATTGAACGTCTCGCCAGCTTGTGCAAATAGTTTAATCTTTTAATAGACGGCCCCTACCCGGGCCTGCGGACGGCGAGTAGTGGGTAGCTCTCCGCCCGATCAGCACCAGGCCCGAGAGTCGACGGCGCATAGTCTTCCACGCTCGCCTAAAAGAGTTATCAGCATGTCATGACGGGGCCCGTCATGGCCAATGCCTGCCCAGGGGTTGTGAATAAATTCAGTACAACTACTTAATGTTCCTTGGCAATCACATTTCCAAATACAAACGAATGCTATAATTATGGCGTATGGCGAAGTGCCACCGGTTTATGGTGGACATCCCGTCCATACGCACAAAGCGTTTTGAGAAAACATTCATTGCGCGTACAGCTAGGGTACCGGAATCTGTATTTCCTGTTAGCTACAACCTGGGAGTCTTTAAGTCAAGAGTGAATAGGTTACTTCTAGGCAAGCGTGCTCCATCTTCGACCACATCATCGCTTACCATCAGGTGAGATAGTGGTCAAACGCGTGCCTATCAACAATAAAAAAAAATGATAATAATAATTTCCATGTCCATCAATAGATTTATCGAGTAAGTATAATAATTTGAATTCATAACTAAGTTTTATTGTTGTTTTGTTTTGATTTCCGTGTGATTTTACTTAGTTCTGAATTCAAATTATTATACACGATAAATCTAATAGTTGATGGACATGTAAATTAGCATTCGCTTGTATTTGGAAAAGCGATGATTGCCGAGGGACAGAAAATAGTTGTACTGTACTTACATCATGTTTGTTTGTTGGTTCATTGTTCTTTTCGTTTGTCCATTTGTGTGCCTTCATGTTTGTGCCAAATAAACGCATTTTTCGTTTATTTCTTTCGTTCTTTCATATTATAGACATATACCCAAAAAAAAACAGCATTTTAACTCAAAATTCATACTTAGGACAATTAATTCTCCACCATGTAATTGCTTTAAACACAACCATCACTTCCACACTGACTCACACCCACTACTCACTCACACAAACATATTCACCTTTACACTCATCACACATACATCTCATACACACATAACACACACATCCCAGCGCGTTTTTTTGCCTTTTTGCCTTTCACCAAATACTGTTTCCATTTAATTTCAGTCTTTTATTTTGATAAGTTTAAATATCTTGAACAGGTTCATAACTTAATAATAATTATATAACCTGGGGAGAGGCGGAGCTTCCTAACATAAGCATACTATTTGCTTAAAAGGATTCTCCCTATTGTAACTAGAATAAGTTTTAAGTTGAAGCAATAAAACATTTATTATTATGTCGTTTATTAATTTTCTATACATATATAAATTATAATTTTAAATATTTCTTACAAATCATATAAAAAAGAAAAAAAAAACATTTAAAATTATAAAAAATAGTAGTCCGCCGGTGTCGGGAGCAGGGTCCAAGCTACCGGTGGTTAGGGCTCCAGAGACAGGAACCTCCTCACAATGCGAGCCGTATCGAAGAGTACTGCCTTCTGTATCAGGCCCTTGATCCAACCGTGCAACGACAGTTTCGACAGGTGGTCGTCGAGGCTTTTGGCTATCAGGCCGTTGGCGGTAACGACTATCGGCACAATGACAGCCGAGTCCACATTCCACATATCGACAACCTCGTGTGCTAAATCAAGATATTTCATTTGTTTCTCTTTCTCAGCTTTCACGAGGTTCTCGTCATGTGGGATGGTGACATCGATTATCATTGTGCGGCGCGCTAATCGGTCTATCACCACTATATCAGGCTTATTTGCAACAATAGTCCTGTCAGTGATGATAGACCGATCCCAGTACAACGTGACATGGTCATTTTCGAGAACTGGGTCGGGCACATATTTGTAATACGGCACCTCAGAATCCACAAGTTTGTATTTCAAAGCAAGCTGCTGGTGAATAATCCTGGCCACTTGGTTATGCCTGTGCAAATACTCGCTGTTAGCAAGACGAGAACAACCAGAGATAATATGTCTGATGGACTCACCCGGACGATGGCATGCCCGACACACGTCAACCGTCCCATCCTTCATAATATGTCTCCGGTAGTTATTCGTCAAGATAACTTCGTCCATAATCGCACATTATTATTATTATTATTACCCATATGTCTATCCGACTTAGAATGTTTCATATCAAAAGTAGTAGGCAAAAGTGTCAGAAACAGCCGTTTTTGGTCGAAACATTATGAGATCTATTACAACGTAAAAATACTTTATCCTCTTTGTAACAAACGTGACGTTGGATTCTTTAATATTTATTTTATATGCTATGCTACGATTTTTTCTTCAATGAGGGCGCCACTTGGCCGGTAGTAGGGCCTTAAATGGCTGAGTGGATCTTAACAAAAGAGGTATCGATAGATTGATCTTGACCACCAAAGTGAATATGAATTTGCAAAAAATAACAAAATGGGACCGCTATTAGGTAAGTTTAGTCGTATTTTTTTGAGTCATGGTCATGTGGAGTATCAAAAAAAAAAGGCTCGAGGAGACGATTCCAAAAGTATAATTCACTAAAATGCCGGATATAAAACAATTGATAATTTTCAAAACACGTAACCCTTCAGTAGGGGCATAAGGGACGTGAAGAAAGGGGCGATTCATTAATTACTTAAGGATGATTTGACCCTCTCCCCCCCTACCTCATGTAAAGGTACATAAGATTTCTCGCCGTCCCTCTTTTTACGTAAGATTCTATCTCGTGTTTCAGAATCATAAAATGTTTTTAGAAAAGAATCAGTTACACTAAACCGAACAGATTAAAGATTTTAAAATTTAGTAAAATTTGTAAAATAAGATGTAAATCGAAGTGTACATTATAGAGTGAAAAAAAAACATTCGGCAGCCGAACTAGATATCTAATATTAAATTTCGACTTACAAAATATTATGTAAGAATGGGTTTTACCCCCCTCACCCTAAGATAAGGACATTTAGAGATTTTTAAACCCCTCCCCCCTCGAGACCGGCTTTTTAAACCCCCCCTGGGTTTAAAAATCTCTAAGGACCCTTAAATAATTAATGAATCGCCCCCTAACGAATTATCTAGTCTAAGGGTTGTGGAGGTGTGAATGGGATCGCGGATAAATTCGAAATAGAGTTACCGCGGCCCTTGGCACAGGCAACTGAAGGAACAGGGGTGCGTTTTATTCAGTAGAAGTCTGACATCATGACCCTTCCGCTCGGGAAATTATGACCCTCCCGCTCCACCCAGAGCGGGAGAAGTCATAATTTCCCACCATCCAAAAAAAAGGGGTTTTGGAGGTCATATAGGCATTCCGCTCTCTGTTAGTTACTGGTATCAACATATTTGGGAAACGGCTCGGCAGATTGATCGAGACGGATAAGATCCCTCTTTCTACCCTCTCAAATAATGTAGATATGATATGACATCGTGACATGACGTGAGACTAAGGATAACTCTGACGTATGGCTTGAAATGGGTCCGAGTTCCACGCATAGTCATACGGGCGAGTAGTTTTTGACTGACCAATCGTGTGTCTATCTGTCTGTCCGTCTATCATAGTCAATTAGTGGATTGATTGAGTTTGCAAGTTGGTACACACATAAATATTTGCGACAAAAGCATGGACGTGTAACGTAAATAAATGAATTTGGAATAAGAAGGTCACTTTTGGGATGCAAATTGGGAAATTCTAAAATAAAGTTTATGAAACTGTTTTTACTATGTGACATATCAAACTAAAGGGCATGTTATACAACATGCCCTTTAGTTTTATCCTCATGCGAGGGCCTCAAGTGTATTTTATTTTTAAAACAAATAGTTTAGTTATATCATCATTCTCCTGCCTTTATCCCAATTTATTTGGGGTCGGCGCAACATGTCTTTTTCTTCCATACTCCTCTATTAGTCGTCATCTCTGTAGTCACCCCCTTTTTACCCATATCCTCTTTCACACAGTCCAACCATCGTTTCTTTGGCCTTACTCTTATAGCCATCCACATCCATACACATGACTTTCCTCACGACATTTTCTTCATTCCTTCGCATCACATGCCCATACCACGACAACCGATTTCCACACAACTTTTCAGTCAGCGGTGTCACTTTCAGACTTCCTCTTATTTAAAAGTTATATACGATAGGAAAAAAGATGAAAATTCATTTCCCTCTCCTTATCTCTGAAACTAAATTAAGTTAAATGCGTAAATATACTAGATATTAAAATTTTATCATCTGCCTAGCCTTTTCCCAACTATCTTGGGGTCGGCTTCTAGTCTAACCAGATGCTGCTGAATACCAGTATTTTAAATGGAGCGACTGCCATCTGACCTCCGCAACCCAGTTACTGGGTAACACGATACTCGTGCAAATTCCCAGCGCACTTGGAGTTCGTTGTACTCCACCATACCCAGTACAAACAGTGTAGGATACATCAGCGGGTAAAATGGGTAAACCCCATAAAGTTTGAAATACAAGTGTCCAGTAAATTTATTCTGTACTCGCTCCAGCATGACATTGTATTTCGCTTCATGAGGAGCCCAAATCACCGCACTGTGTTTCAAGTGACCCCTTACCAAAGCGTCATACAGTACCCTGAGCGTGGTTACGTTTGTGAATCCCTGCGACTGTCCCAGGTTTCTGTACGCCTTGTCCCTTGATCCCGGAAAGTCAGATCCGGAGTAAGCAGTACTCCTAGATCTCGTACCTGAGACTTATCAAATAGTAAGTTAATTTACCGCCAGTTCGATACCCTGCTACAGCAATTGTGTTGTGATTATTTTTTACTTTTTTGTATAAATAATCATTAATAAAACTATACTTGTGGCATTTAAAAATCGCATTTAACTCCATTCTCCTGGAAAAGACCATGGGGCTTATTTATTATAATAAAACCGGCCAAATACGAGTCGGATTTCACACATTTAGGGTTCCGTACCAAATATTGGTATTTTTTAGTAAAATATACGTAATAATAAACATTATCACCATATTTCAAGTTCATAGATCAATGGCAAGTTAAAAAATTCTTCGGAACAAAATTTTGTGACAAACGACGGACAGATATAGAGACGGACAGACGGTCAGACGGACACTTGAGTGACAGCAATAGGGCTCCGTTTAGACCCTTCGGGTAGGGAACTCTATAGCAAGCAGTCTGATGTAGTTTTAGGTATTTATTTTAGTTCATTCACAGATTTGATGACACCTACATTTTAGTGAGTTATATTTTTGGAATAATCTCCATGAGCCCTTCATTTTGATACCCCACATAACTAAGTCACAAAAAAATACGAAGTCACTTAGGCACCTAACGGCGACCGCCATCTTGCATTTTATTTTTTTAATTTTAAATAGCTTATGTCACTTCGACAATACCTTGTTTATTCAAATTCATCTAGCCGTTTAGGCTACAAGGCGTGCCAAAGAAATAGACAAACAAACATACATACATACTCTCGAAAAACATAACCCTCCTTCTGGGGCATTCGGGTAAAACATAACCATGTGATTAGCGAGTTTTATAATTAAGGGCCGATTTCACTAATTCTAAACGCCCAATTTTCGACGTTTAAGCTAGCTTAAACGCGTTTAGCCGCTGTCATAAAGCTAAAGAGTTTGTTTGTTTGTTTGGTTGAACGCGCTAATCTCAATAACTATTGAATCGAATTGAAAATTATTTTTGTATTGAATAGTCCATTTTTCCAGGAAGGCTATAGGCTATATAACGTTACGCTGCGACCAACAGGAGCGAAGCATGAAAGAAAAATGTAGCAAAATAGGGAAAAAAAATCCTTTTGAGAGCTTCAGTTGCGTGCGCTGTGTAAACGGTTTAAGTTACGCAAAAATTATGTATAATGGAATTGTTCTGCTTTTAAATTTCTAAAAAAAAGTCTGCGACAACATATATCTATCTTGTAAGGTTAACTCACTATAATATTTTTTATGATTTTTTTTATTTTTTACGCTAAGCTTATTTCAGTAAAACTTAGTTTATAGATCGAATGGTGAAATCGGCCCTAAGGCTGTATTAAGGTCATAGCACAGATATCAACTCGGAAAGGGATCATTAGTTTGTATGAAACTCCCTACTGCAACACACACTAATCGGAATCGTAACGTAATCGCCTCGCTTCGGGACAAGCTCACGAACCGCGGTGCGGTGCGTGGTCAACTTGCAGATAGCGCGCTTACGACTCGTAATCGCGCTTACGGCTCGTCGTCCCCGCGCTTACGGCTCGTCGTCCCCGCGCTTACGGCTCGTCGTTCCCGCGCTTACAACTCGTCGTCCCCGCGCTTGTATCACACTACTGTTGCCGAACGTACTGTCATGTTATTCACAAGATAACTTCCAGTCGTGTTGCGCGCGTGTTTAATTGAATTTGTTGGTTAGATTTGTAACAAACAAACAAAACAGATTCGAACTGTGTGCCAGCCAGGTCAACCAGCGGTCTGCGAGCCGTAAGCGCGGCGTCGCCTAGCCGTAGCCGAGTCGACGTACCGGGCTGGTGATCCACTTTGGTTACGTGCTTACGTTACGTTGACGCCTGTCTGACGACAAGGCGAAAGGCGATACGATAACGATCCTTTTCCGAGTTGATATGTGTACTAAGAACTTTAGAGAAATGCCCTGTACATAAGTCAGAATACGGTCTGGTATTTTGCAATAAATAATAATTATAACATACTAAAAATTGTCTAGTTATATTCTCTTCTCTTCTTATTCTTCTGTTCTTGATAGTTGTATGTAGGTACAGTCAGCAAGTAGTTTCCGCCGGCCTACAGTCTCTCAACAGCTGAAGGCCGAAAGAAACCCCTGTTAACTGTACCCAGGGCTTCTTTCTTCTTTTCTTGATGTATCTTCTTGTCTTCTTGCTATTTCTCATACATTTATAGTATATAAAATTCAAAAATGTCTATTATCGGAGCTTAGTGTAATAGCAATTACCGAAAAAAATGATTTAAAATTTTTCGGTCAACATTTTAAAATGTTTACTTTCTTAAGTATTAGTCAGTTATTTTAGTTCAATTATAGATTTCATGTCTCCAACTGCATTAGACTGCTTAAAAAGTGTCTTATTTTTTTAACCGACTTCGAAAAACGAGGAGGTTCTATGTTAGACTTTTTTTTATTCTCTACATTTTAGTGAGTTATAATTTTTTAATCGCCTACTCGAGTTCTTTATATTGATATCACACATGATCATGTCAAAAAAAACTCGATCCTAATAACCTAATGGCGACCGCCATTTCGTTTTTAGGGTTCCGTAGCCGTAGGGTCCAAACGGAGCCCTATTATTGTCACTCACGTGTCCGTCTGTCCGTCCGTCGTACAAAATTTTGTTACGAAGATTTTTTTAACTTCCCATTGACCTATGAACTTGAAATTTGGTGATAATGTTTATTATTACGTATGCTTTACTAACAAATACCAATATTTGATAATTTTATATATTGAGGAGCTCGTGGCTAAAGTAATAACAGCCGCACGGGTCGATCCATAAGGTTAAGCTACGCTTGCCGGGGTTGGTCCATGGATGGGTGACCATCTTTACATACCGAGACTCCTCCGTGCCTCGGAAAGCACGTTAAGCCGTTGGTCCCGGCTGTCAATTGTGGATCTTTGACAGTCGTTACGGGTCGTCAGAAGCCCGAAAGTCTGACATCCAGTCTTACCAAAGGGTATCGTATTACCCAGTAACTGGGTTGTGGAGGTCAGATAGGCAGTCGCTCCATGTAAAGTACCGGTATTCAGCTGCATCCGGTTAGACTGGAAGCCGACCCCAAGATAGTTGGGAAAAGGCTAGGCAGATGATGACCAATATTTGATAATGAAACGTTAAAAAAAAAATAATGTGCAAAATCCTTTTTTTTATAAATTATGATAGCCTACATAATTATGTCACTTAAGGGTCTACTACCGGAAAGTGGCGGCCTCATTGAAAAAAAAATCGTAGCTTAGAACGGAAAATAAATATTAAAGAATCCCACGTCACGTTTGTTACAAAGAGAATAAAGTATTTTTACGTTGTTAAAATAGGTCTCAGAATGTTTCGTATCCAAAGTAGTAGGCAAAAGTGTCAGAAACGGCCGTTTTTGGTACTTTATCCTCTTTGTAACAAACGTGACATTGGATTCTTTAATACTTATTTTCTATGCTATGCTACGATTTTTTTTTTAATGAGGGCGCTACTTAGCCGTTAGTAGAGCCTTAAGTAGTCAAACCCAATCGAATGATACATTATTTGTTAAAATCTTAAAAATCATCAAAGAATTAGACATACATATATACATACTCTAGAACAAAAATTCCCTCCTTCCGGGTCAGTCATGTAAAAATCCAATGTTCCTATGGGTTAAGGTGAAATGGACAGGGTAGCCCGCGAAATTCAAATTTTCTTACGTTTTCTGCAATTTGCAGGTCAGTATCAGGTTGTATGTTGATCAAAATATGATTTGCGGCCGTAGCAAGTACGTATTTACAGAACTGTAATCATTAAAATCATCAATACAACCTTCTAAGTTCATATTGTTAAACGGAATGAAAATGAATGAAATTATGACATTTTTTTTTTGTGGGGTTGTAAATCATCCAATGACTTCTCCCGCTCTAGGGTGGAGCGGAAGAGCGTGTCAGACTCTTACTGACTAAAACCCACCCCTGTTGCTTCCATGCCTGAGTGCCTAGGGGTGCGGTAACTCATTTGCAGAATTTATCCGCTAAAAAAAAAAAAAAAACCCTTAGGCATGCAGACACCGGCCACGATGGGCCCCGTCAGTGGTGGCTGACAATCATCTCTTGTTCGTCGCGCGTGGAACACTACGCGCCGTTGACTCACGGGCCTGGTGCTGATCGGACGGCGAGCTACCCACTGCTCGCCGTCCAAATTATGACATTTGACATCAATTCTAATTGAGCGAGTTGTATTGATGATTTTAATGATTATTATTCTATAAATACAAATCAATAAATCATTTGTTCTGTGTCTGGGTGTAATTTATCTATAATATGTATGTATTTAGAAATATATAAGTATGTTTATCAGTTGTCTAGTACCCATAATACAAGCTCTGCTTAGCTTGGGACTAGATGGCGTTGTGTGATAGTTGTGGAATATTATTATTATTATTATAATACATACATGCTACGGTCGCGAATCATAATATAGACCAACATACAACCTGACACTGACCTGCATAGTGCAAAAAACGTAAGAAAATTTGTATTTCCCGGGTTACTCTGAGGCTTCCCCATTAAGGCCCTTCTCGCGGTCCAGTGGCGCCCTCATTGAATACGGCCGTTTTTGGCACTTTTGCCTACTACTTTGGATACGAAACATTTTGAGATCTGTTTTAACAACGTAAAAATTCTTTATCCTCTTTGTAACAAACGTGAAGTTGGATTTTTTTATATTTATTTTCTGTGCTATGCTACGATTTATTCAATGAGGGCGCCACTGGACCGCGAGAAGGGCCTTAAGCTATTTGTTACATAAATTGTCCACACAAGTATACCAGCACGAATAAATTTAAAATCAGTGACCGCAAACTGATGCTATCGTGATGTGTCGACGAAAAACCGCAGGTGACCACTTCCACAATTAACTGATTATCATCAGGAATCGATGTAGCGCCGCGTGTGTCGAAAAGTGAATAGATTTACATAGCAATCGTGGGGATTGGTTGGTAATGGTGAAATGTGTGCCTTTGGATGAACTCAATCAATCTGCCTAGCCTTTTTCCAACTTTCTTGTGGTTCGCTTCCAGTCTAACCGGATGCAGCTGAATACCAGTATTTTACATGGAGTGACTGCCTATCTGACCTCCACAATCCAGATACTGGGTAATACGATACCCCTTGGTAAGACTGGTTGTCAGACTTTCGGTGTTCTGGCGACCCGTAACGACAGTCAAAGATCCACTATTGACAGCCGGGACCAACGGCTTAACGTGCTTTCTGAGGCATGGAGGGGTCTCGGTATGTAAAGATGGTCAGCCATCCATGGACTAACCCCGGCAAGCGTAGCTTAATCTGATGGATTGACCCGTGCGGCTGTTATTCTTTTAGCCACGAGTATATTATAAAATATATATAATAAACCTGAATATCAACGTAAATGGTCTGGACTACGTAATTTTAAGTATCACCAACTTTGACACGCACATCAAAAGTTGACATCCCGCCTTCCGCCTCCGCTTTCCGCCTTTGTACTTTTTGTTGCATGAAGTGTAAATAAATAAATAAACAAATAATCCCAAACATTTGTTGGGAACACAGGTGGGTTTTTAGTCAGTAAGAGTCTGACACGCCCTCCTGCTCCACCCAGAGCGTGAGAACTTACTTGTTATTTTTTTTGATGGTCAAATCGGTTACCCTATAGTTAAAAAACCACTTACTTTAACCCAGCAACGATCTCCATAGCACCGTTGAAGTTGCCGATGTTCCAACAGGTCAGGGCTACTCGCAGCACGCAGGCCAGCGCCGCCTTCCGATCCTCGAGCGTCGGGTGCGAGAGGACCAGCTCTGTCACCCACGCAGATACCTGGGGAAGAAGGAGGGGGAGGGTTATTCTGTATTCTTTACTTGCGACTTACCCCGGCAGCGCACGGTAGCAAAATTGTTCGAAGGACACGTAGAAAGAAAGAAAATCCAAACAAGTCACTTTTCAAGCAGCAGTTGGTGGCAGTTATTTTAGTTCAATTATTGATTACATACCACCAACTGCATCAGACTGCTTGAAAAGTGATTTCTTTGGAACTTTTTAGTTGTTTTTTACAGTCGGGTTTTTTGTTTTTTATTTTATATTTTTTATATTTTAGTGAGTTGTATTTATGAAATCGCCTCCTCGAACCCTTGATTTTGATACCCCACTTAATATAGTTCGTCGGCTTTAATTTTTTAACCAACTTCCAAAAAGAGGAGGTTCTCAATTCGTCTGTATGTTTCTTTTTTTTTTTTTTGTATGTATGTTACCCGATTTCTCCGTCAGTTGTGAACCAATGTTCAAAATTCTTTTTTATCTGAAAGAATATACTCCCGAGGTGGTCCCATATAAATTTTATCGAAATTGCTTCAGCGCTTTTTGAGAAACTGAACAAAATCGGAAAATACGTGTACCTCGATGACGTTTTGGTGTTCTCCAAATGTTTAAATTTCACGTTCCATTATATTGGGGTTTTTAGTTCTGGGGTTCTGGTTCACAACTAAAAAGTGAAAAATAAAAAACTTTTTTCCAAAAAAAAACAACCGACTTCAAAAAAAAAAATACACTAAAAATTTATAAATAACTTTAATTTCGGAAGTCGGTGTCAAATAACGAACAAGTAAAAATACAAACACCGACTTCCGAAATTAAAGTTATTTATAAATGTTTAGTGTATTTTTTTTTTTTTGAAGTCGGTTGTGTTTTTTGTAAAAAAGTTTTTTTCTTTTTCACAATACGGCGTCTGGTGTATACCACATTGTATTTTGATTACTGTCATGTCTTTAGTAGCACTCGCAAGATTAAGACGAATCAACTGTCGTAAGAATGATCAAAATCGGCCCACGCGTTTGTTCTCTAAAGCGCCACTAAGGAACAAACATATATACATAAGCTGTTAAACACATTACCCTCCCTTGAGTCGCGCAATCGGGTAAAAAGAAAATAATTTATGTAAGTGCAGCATGTATTTTGTTATCTCTTAGAAAACAAATATAATGTTTTCCCTCTTTCAAAATTATTCAAAGTATAAATATAGTCTCATTAACACAAAATTATTACTCAGAACCAGCTTTATTTGACACTTAAACCTGACACAGAGAGAATCTCCACTTAAACCGACTTGGGTACGTTTAAATTATGTAGCGAGGGATGATAATCAGTATTGAAACACCGGGACCGGAATAAGCCTACCCTTAGTGTAGGGTGACTGTGCCAAAGGAGAAGGTAGGACAGTCCTTCAAAAATAATTAATGAAAACTTATTATGCTGTTCAAACTTAATGTTTCAGCTTTTATTCTAAAATAGGAGTCAGTAGTACTTATAAAACTATGTTACTTTTTATAAAATATGATTTGAAAACAAGTTGAAAAATATTCAACAGTATCATGAGATTGAATTTAAAATGAAATTAATTAAAGAATTTGACAAGTCATCATTTGCCTAGCTTTTTCCCAACTATCTTGGGGTTGGCTTCCAGTCTAACCAGATTCAACTGAATACTAGTATTTTACATGGAGCGACTGCCTATCTGACGTCCACAATCCAGTTACTAGGTAATACGATACCCCTTAGTAAGACTGGTTGTCAGACTTTCGGGCTTTTGACGACACGTAATGACTGTCAAAGATCCATGATTGACAACCGGGACTAACGGCTTAACATGCTTTCCGAGGCATGGAGGAGTATGTAAAGATGGTCACCCATCCCTAGACCAACCCCAGCAAGCGTAGCTTAACCTGATGGATCGACCCGTGTGTAAAATTAAAAAATAACTTTAATTTCGGAAGTCGGTGTTTGTATTTTATTTCTTTGTTATTTGACACCGACTTCCGAAATTTAAGTTATTTTTTAATTTATAGTGAATTTTCTTTTTTGGAAGTCGGTTGTTTTTTTTTGTAAAAAAGTTTTTTATTTTTCACTTTTTAGTTGTTATACCCTAGAACTAAAAACCCCAAAACAAGGAACGTGGCATTTAAACATACTCGTAATTGGAGAATAACAAAACCTCATCTATGTGTACGTGTTTTTCGTTTTTGTTCAGTTTTTCAAAAAGCGCTAAAGCATTTTCGATAAAATTTATATGGGACCACCTCGGGAGTATATTCTTTTAAAAAATGAATTTTGAAAATCGGTTTACAACTGACAGAGAAATCGGTGGACATACATAAAAAAAAAGCATACGTACAGTCGAACATGGAACCTCCTCCTTTTTCGAAGTCGGTTAAAAATAATAATAAGTGGCCGATATCGTCAGACTTGTCCCACAATTCCACAAAACCACAGCCACCCTACATTCAATTCCAGACCAGTCTTACTTTATAATATCTGAGACAATGTGCGTAGTAAATATAACGGAATTTACATATTTTGTAATACATACAAGATGGAAGGATCTTTTAAAGTTTTTCATACTAAGATCTCCGAGAAAACTAGTGTTACATTATTCATAGAGACTCTGCAGTGCCTCGGCAGCATATTAAAGCTTTTGAGACTGCTGGAAGGAAGAATTAAAGTAATAAAATGAGTGTATTGACTTAATTGTTAATATTGACTGCTTTGCTGGTCGCAAAACTCGAGATCTTGGTTTTGATTTCAGAGTCGGGTGGAGAGATAATAGGTTTTTCCATCTCGGAAAGTTCTCAACGGAAGCCTGGATTCAGGATTTATGACCGGTGGCAATAGGCTCGCCCCGAATTATTCTATTTGGGCAAAGTGTTCTTGGTGCATTAAAAGTCGCAAAAGTAGGAAGAACGATGCTTTTGAAATGTGGTGTTGGCGGAGACTTTCTCGCATACCATGTCAACGAACGAGTCCATACAGAAAGAACTCCAAATCACCAAGCTTTGGAGTTGTTTTCTACGCTGTGCCAAGAGCGTGCCCTCAGCTTTTTTGGTTTATTTTGCGCTCACCGAGCATAGTCTAGAAAGGCTGATAATACTGGGTTAGGTTCATGGAAAACGCGCTCTAGGCCGATAGATATAGGCTCGCGCTAGAGCACTATCTCACCTGCTGGTAAGCGATGATGGTCGACGATGGAACACGCTTGCCTAGAAGTAACCTATTCACCCTTTACTTAAGGCGCAGTTATACGACTTTTAATGATTTTTAATTGAACATCATGTCTAAACGTTCACTTTTATTTCTTTGAAAAAAGTATATGTTACTCCAGACATTTTCCGTCGTAATTTGTTCTGAAAATATTTGAAATTATATTTTTATAACATAGTGTAATTAATTGAGAATCGCGCAGAAACTATAAAGCGTATTTTTATAAAACCTTCACTATTTTAAAGATCATTTAATTATTTGTAATTTAGTATACGTGTTTTATTTTAATACTTGTTGTTTTATGTGTAATAAATTAATAATGCATCTAATTTCGGACAGCGCTCCTTGATGGGCGAGTCCTACTCGTATTACTGCGTGGACATACGACACGTTACGTGAGCTTAGCACAGAACACGTAAGCTAACCACACAAGGTCATTGGCAGTTAATAGCGCCTTAAAGACCCCCAGAGGTTGTAGCTATCAGGAAACACAGACTCCGGCAGGGAATTCCACTCCTTAACCACTAATGATATTGCAACGATGCAGCGGACGAACTCTCTAGAAGGGGTCGAGCATGGCAGCGATGGGACCTGAACCTATTTTGCTTCTCCCCTTCGGATACCTACGCACTCTGGTAAGGAAACGTACCAGAGATCAACACGAAAAGCTACATAGCTTTGGTAGGCACATGTCTACCATAGTGAATGCAGGCAGACAAGGAGGCACTTCCCTCCATTAACACCCCCCATTAACCCCCCCCCATTAATGACCGTTTCACAAAGCAGGCCCTACGACTGACCAAACCTCAGCTGCGGAAAGTCACGGCCGTTACAACTGGCCACGGGTCTTTTAATAAGCACCTCTCTGTCATAAGAGTTACAGACAGCTCACTCTGCAGAGCTTGTATGGAGGAGGACGAAACAGCGGCTCATCTGCTGCCAAGCTGCCCAGTAGTCTCTGCATGCAGGGCAAAATACTTCGGACACCCAGGTAACCTAAGCGAAATAATCAGTAATACCCGGGTGCTGCTGGTCTTCCTTGAGGAACTGGGGTAGATCGAATGACAAAGCTGTCCCATCTGTACGCAAAATACGCGCCTTGTGCGTGGAGTTGCGGAATCCAGCCCGACATACATACATTAGTGATATAATTATATGTTTCCCGGCATTTCTTCTACCTATTTAATTGCCTATATACTACAAGTATGAAGGGGATGATGAAGTGGAGAAGCTACATAACAATTAATCTATAGAATAGAAAGATGTGTGTTAATTATACAGAAAGCTGTGGAGGCTAAATTATAGCCGTTTTTAGTGATGGGACTGTACGAGAAAGTTTTTCTATCGACTATCGATAAAATAATTATATTTGTCTGGCACTGATATTCTCGCATGTTGCTAAACGCGGTTCTTCTTGGTCTTACAACTATCACCATTTCTGGTGATTGGTTAAGGTATCTCTAAATTTTAAAATAGTTTAATCACTTCGACAAACACATGAAAAAACTCATGTTTTTACAAATAATATCAACAAAATAATAATAAAATCTTGAAGGAAACAACGAAGAGACCAAACTTCGGTAGATAGAAACAAAGTTTGGAGCGTTTTGTTTCTGTGAAAGTTTTTTAATGCCAGATACTTTTGCGGTCAATTTGACATCACAAAGATTCTGTGGACGTATTTTGGCTGAATTGATAAATACGTAATTCTTTTAAGTAAATATTGGGAATACTTTTATGCTGTGTTTCCTGTAAGGAGCTCGTGGCTAAAGTAATAACAACCGCACGGGTCGATCCACCAGGTAAAGCTACGTTTGCCGGGGTTGGTCCATGGATGGGTGACCATCTTTACATACCGAGACTCCTCCGTGCCTCGGAAAGTACGTTAAGCTGTTGGTGCCGGCTGTCAATCGTGGATCTTTGAAGCCCCAAAGTGTGACATCCTGTCTTACCAAGGAGTATCGTATTACCCAGTAACTGGGTTGTGGAGGTCAGATAGGCAGTCGCTCCATGTAAAATACTGCTATTTTATTCAGCTGCATCCGGTTAGACTGGAAGATGACCCCAAGATAGTTGGGAAAAGGCTAGGCAGATTGATTGTCTGTGTTTCCTGATAGCTACAATCTGCGTGTATAGCAGGGAAGACCATTAAACAGTCTCCCCTGGGATGTGCCTTAACAGGTACAATTGCACTATCTGAACAGGTCCACTCAAACTTACGTGGTGCTTTCCTAAAAAGCTCATCTCAAACATTAACGTACATTCTCATATGATTTGACCAGAACATATTGTATGGACATCAGCCTCATCTAGCTTGAACTAACATTGGTTACAAAGAACACTTTTACACGTAAATATTTTATTGACGTGTAAAAATGTTCTTTGTAACCAATATTTTTACGGTAAACATGACGCAAAAAGACAGAGAAACACGACAAAAAAAGAAAAGCTGAGGGAAAATATGCGTCACATCCACGCAAAACGGCCATCGCTCAGCTTAGTGCTGTGACCCTATGCGAGACAGAGCCCCAGCGCTGGCAACATCATTTATCAGGTGTTTTATAGAGGGGGTTCCGGGGTGCTCTTAAAGAAATCATGAAGCCCATATGCGGATGGTAATCACCAGGTTTTAGTGAGTTAAGAATCCCACAGTCCCTGGATGTTTTCCCAAAAAGTCCAGGCCCGTATTGAAGGTTTTCTCCGAAAAAAAAAAACCGACCATGTCGGACTCTCTCAAGAAGGGTTACGCACCATCGTACAAGATTATACGCGTCTACTTGTTGCCATTATTAAGGTTCAGCAAAAAATGCCCAAAAAATCACGTTACTAGTAGGGGAGCCCCTTTGATTTTTAATATTTTTATTATTAGGTTTTATAGCGGCAACAGGACATTTATTTTTACATTCTGTGAAAATTTCAACTGTCTACCCATGTCAGATTATGAGATCCAGCTCTCTGACACACATACGGATGAACTGACGTACAGCGGAGGCTTAGTAATAGGGTCCCGTTGGTTACCCTACTTTTTTTTTGTGGGGAAATCATCCAGTGACATCTTCCGCTCTAGGGTGGAGCGGAAGGGCGTGTCAGACTCTTACTGACTAAAACCCATCTCTGTTCCTCCCTGCCCTGAATGCCCGGGCGAGGTAACTTTCGAATTTATCCTCAACCCCCGGGCAGGCCGTTGGTTACCCTTCGGGTACGGAACCCTAAAAAAGCCTATCAATAATAATAAGATAAACAAGCACAAGATATTGCTTGCTTAGGAATTTTCCTGTACAAGACCATAGGAATATTCCTGCCTCATTTCTAATTAGCATACAAATTCTTCAACATACAACTTCGCGCCTGTACCTCTGAAATTGAGTCTTTATATGAAGAACAAAGCCTAAAGTTCCATCTCGCATTTGAACAAAGGCCGAAGTCTCTATTGAATTTAACTTGAAAAGTTTAAGCACAATCTGATAGAATTATTAACTTAGTCCCTTTGTCGATTTTAACTGTTATTCTTTGGGGTTATATTGTTATGGTTTTAAAGATATGGATGGATTTAAACGGTAAAGCTAACCGGGGGGCCAAATATTATAATTAACATTAGAATTTGTAACATCCGCATTCTAATGTACAACAAACTAAATACATTTTAAACTTGACACTGGTGCCGATTCTCTTATTCAATAGTTAAACTAAAATTAGAAAATCGCTATCTTTTACTAAAAGGCAGTGCGAGAAAAGGACGGCTATAGCTATGAACTAATTTAGAGATGTCAAACTAGTTTACGCCTTGCGCTTTACCATATTTTTAGTCGACATATTTTTACGTGTTCCCTTAATTTGTATGGAAATATTAGTTCAACTAAATTTGACAGCTCTAATTTACATTCGTATCTTTCTTGTTTTATTAGAGAGAAAAATATAGCGATAGCTTAAATTAAGTTTAGTTTGTCCAAACCAGAATCGGCACCAACAGTGCAAACCCAAAAAAAAAAACTGTCTTAATCTACGATTGACAGCCGGATCTGACGACTCAACATGGAACACATTCATTATGAGTACAACTAAGGAAAGGAATTCCCTGTCGGAGTTTGTGTTTCCTGATAGCTACAACCTGGAGGTCTTTAAGTCAAGTGTGAATAGGTTACTTCTGGGCAAGCGTGCCCTATCGTCGACCACATCATTGCAGTAACAGTAATTGCATGGGGTCGTGGATAAATTTGAAATACCGCGGCTCTTGGCACTCCGGCAACTGAAGGAACAGGGGTTGGTGGCTGGGAGTACTGGCGGAGAGTACTGGCGGCGAGTACTGGCGGCGAGTACTGGCGGAGAGTACTGGCGGGGAGTACTGGCGGAGAGTACTGGCGGAGAGTACTGGCGGAGAGTACTGGCGGAGAG
Source organism: Polia nebulosa (assembly GCA_951329385.1). NCBI lineage: Eukaryota > Metazoa > Arthropoda > Insecta > Lepidoptera > Noctuidae > Polia > Polia nebulosa. The sequence continues at coordinate 17,319,690 of OX589615.1, forward strand.
TACTGGCGCAGAGTACTGGCGGCGAGTACTGGCGGCGACTACTGGCGGCGAGTACTGGCGGCGAGTACTGGCGGCGAGTACTGGCGGCGAGTACTGGCGGCGAGTACTGGCGGCGAGTACTGGCGGCGAGTACTGGCGGCGAGTACTGGCGGCGAGTACTGGCGGCGAGTACTGGCGGCGAGTACTGGCGGCGAGTACTGGCGGCGAGTACTGGCGGCGAGTACTGGCGGCGAGTACTGGCGGCGAGTACTGGCGGCGAGTACTGGCGGCGAGTACTGGCGGAGAGTACTGGCGGAGAGTACTGGCGCAGAGTACTGGCGGAGAGTACTGGCGCAGAGTACTGGCGGAGAGTACTGGTGGCGAGTTCTGGCGGAGAGTACTGGTGGCGAGTTCTGGCGGAGAGTACTGGCGGCGAGTACTGGCGGAGAGTACGGGCGGCGAGTACTGGCGCAGAGTACTGGCGGCGAGTACTGGCGCAGAGTACTGGCGGAGAGTACTGGCGGAGAGTACTGGCGGAGAGTACTGGCGGCGAGTACTGGCGGCGAGTACTGGCGGCGAGTACTGGCGGCGAGTACTGGCGGCGAGTACTGGCGGCGAGTACTGGCGGCGTGTACTGGCGGCGAGTACTGGCGGCGAGTACTGGCGGCGAGTACTGGCGGCGAGTACTGGCGGCGAGTACTGGCGGCGAGTACTGGCGGCGAGTACTGGCGGCGAGTACTGGCGGCGAGTACTGGCGGCGAGTACTGGCGGAGAGTACTGGCGCAGAGTACTGGCGGCGAGTACTGGCGGCGAGTACTGGCGGCGAGTACTGGCGGCGAGTACTAATAAAATATAATTTACGAACAGTTAGAACCTTACAAGTTTTGTAAAGGTCTGTGGTAGGAAAGCGATAGGGTAGGTAACAGCCAACCAACTTTCAACAGTGCCCTTTGGGCGCGTTCTACTCTCAACATGTGGGACCTTCCTGAACCACCCCAAGTAACTATACAGTATTGGATGAGGGATTGGCAGAGTGCTAGATACACAAGTTTAATTACCTTTGAGTCAGCAACGTAACGGAGGTTCTTAAAAACATAGATTAACCTGCGCAACCGAGAAGTAAGTGTTTCAATGTGAGAACTAAAGGTTAAACAGTCGTCGATCTGCACTCCTAGATACTTAATGTAACTTACCCGATTTAGGTGGGGGCAAACGCAACCCATACGGTGAGTTGAACTACAGGAGTGAGCGATTAAAGCAAAAGAAGAGGAAGGAGGCTTTCCAGCGGCTGAAAGTGAGAAGGTGAGGTAATTTGTTTCATCAACGTTCAGAGTGAGCAGGTTCTGTGCCAACCAGCTGGTCACAGTGCCAAGTCCAGACTGTGCATATTGAAACACTAGATCCCATCTATTCCCGGAGAAGATTAGAGCAGTATCATCGGCATATGTAAAGATGGAAGCATTTGGAAGCTTTAGCTGGCAAAGGTCATTTATATAAATGAGAAAAAGAGTGGGACCGATAATACTGCCCTGGGGAACTCCGTATGTTATTGGGAGTTCATCACTGGTCCAATCTCCTATATTGAGACATTGTCTTCTGCCAGTGAGGTAACTACCTACTGAGGAGGGATAGTTGAGTGCCTCTTATACCAATTTTTTCCAGCTTGGCAATGAGGGTGGGGACAGAAATAGTGTCGAAGGCTTTCGCTAAATCTAGGAAAACGCCTATGACCTTCTGTTTTTCATCAAGTTTGGTGACAATAGTATTTGTTAGGTCTAATACAGCATTATTAGTAGAAATTCCGGAGCGAAAACCATATTGAGAAGACGAGAGTACGAGTATGTGATTTTGATTTAAGTATTTGACTAATCTATTATTCATAAGCCTCTCAAGTAATTTCGATAGAGTAGGCAAAATTGAGATAGGTCTGTAATTGCTCAAACGATCTCTGCCCTCCTTTATGAATTGGGTGCACTACTGCCAGCTTGAAAGCGTTTGGAAAAGTGCCTGAACTAAAAGCAAGGTTACATATATAGGTTAAGTGAGGAATGAGTATATTTTTGTTATTTTTAAGAAGAGCGGCTGATATATCATCGGAACCTATCGCACAATCGCTCCTTAGAGACATAATTAAATGATCCAATTCAGCTTCATCTGTATCCAGAAGGACAAAGGAATTATTGTAAGCTTGGAGAACATCGGATTGAGGAGGTATGGTTGCAACCACAGGTATGTTTTCAGCTAAGGTACGACCAATATTAGCAAAGTAAGCGTTCGCCTCATTTACGGAGTTCTCTGGATCGGAGGATGACAAAAGAGCGTCGGCATGTTTCTTGACTTTTGCAGTGTGAGTAACTGATTGAATAGCCTCCCAGAGCTTTTTATTGTTATTTTGTGCATTACTTATTTGTGCTTTATTATAGTTAGATTTAAAGGGAATAAACACGTGTAAATCGCATCGCTCAAGACCTATATCGCATCGTTTCGCATCGCATCATGTAGACGTCGATCTTGAATCATCATTCGGGTGGCTTCACCACGAAGCCCCGCGTTCTTGTGTCGAAAGGAACACACTCGTGAATGTCGTAATTACAGCTCCAGGATTCTACCACAAATAGCAAAGTATCTGCATTCCTGAACCTATGTGAGTGAGTGTGAGTGTGCCCAAGAACTCCACGACCTCGTCCCACCGGCCCCCTTCTACCATCGGACATCTAGACGCACTGCAAGTTACCATCCCTACCCTGTTGCTATTTCACAAATTCGCAATAAGCGTTTCCGAACGTTTTCATAATGCGCACAGCAAAGGAGTGGAACTCTACCTGCGTCTGTATTTCCGAATGCATGCAACCCTAAGCTCTTCAAAGTTAGAGTGAACAAGCTTCTTCTGGGTAAGCTCGCTCCATCGTCGACTTTGTCTCTGTCACCTCTGACCTAGACTAGAGTCAAGAGCAAACCCACCTAAAATAAAAATAAAACGTATATTTCTCATATTTCTTTGTGTGTCTCTCTTATTAATTTTCGTCTCATTCCCGCGCCCACCTTCAAAATGTGAATAGTTAAAAAAGCATAGTCTCGCATCCAGATGGTTATTTCAGAAAACAGTTTTAAAAGTATAAAAATCTCTTAACATAATACGAGTATGTAATATATTTTAACGATTTGAAATAATAAAACGACCATACACGTGTTTTGCGTTTTCTTCAGGAAAGTCACGTTTCTCTCATTACGCATGTAAAAGGCGCCTCGATGTGGCTGAATATAATTTATAAGTAGCATGAGTAAAGAATATAATATTTCCAGTCTTAGCAAGTGGTTAAGTTTCTTGGTTACTGGGTTGTGGAGGTCAGATAGGTACTCGTACCGTCTGGAGGGATATGGCTTCTTTCTATTGGACTGTAATGGCCCAGAAGGAGGCTACCGAGCGGGATCGTGAGAGGGACGGTCCCACTCGGAGAAGAAGGAGGCAACCTTCTCGACGCCTTTATTTATATTATTTTTTTTGTGGGGGGGGAAATCATCCAATGACATCTCCCGCTCTAGTTTGAAGCGGAAGAGCGTGTCAGACTCTTACTGATTAAAACCCACCCCTGTTCCTTCCCTGCCCTGAGTACCCAGGGGCGAGGTAACTGTTTCGAATTTATCCTCAACCCCCGGGCAATCGTCAACCCCTGGGCAGGCATGGGCCATGACGGGCCCCGTCGTGTTTGCTGACAACTCTTTGAGGCGCTCGTGAAACACTACGCACCGTCAACTCTCGGGCCTGGTGCTGATCGGACGGCGAGTTACCCACTACTCGCCGTCCGCAGGCCCGGGTCTACGGTGGCCGAAGATCGTCTCGCGACGTGCTCCGCCCAGGGCGTCTCCTGTGGTGGTGCTGCTGAGGGCGTGGGGGCGAGTCTGCTGTTGTTGCCTCTCCCTCACCCGTTCCGCCTCCTCCTTCGCGAGCATTACTTACTGCTTCGCAGAAGGAGGAGACTGCTTCCCGTTCCCTCTCACTACGTGCTATGGCCTGGACCAGGGCCGGGTGCCAGAGGTCGCTGCCGCCGATCACCTCCACGAGGACACGGCGGGGCTCCGCCCAAGTGGGGCAGATCTGCACCGTGTCTTCTGGGCAATCCTCACAACGGGGACACCCGAGCGTTTCCCTCCGCCTTATCACACACACACACACACACGGGGGAGTTTCGGGTGGTTCACAGGAACCACCCGAAACTTCATTTCTGGTGAGGACCTGCGTCAGGCGGAAGGTGGGGATGCCGTGGCGCCTCTCCAGCCACTCCTCAAAGAGGGGCACTACCGCCATAATGGTGGCGTGCCCAGCGCTGGGTTGCGACAGTCGCTCTCTCCATGTCGCCATAAGATCCTGCCGGAGCTATGTCCGCCGAGCCGAGCGGAGTTTCGCCCCGTCGTTTCGCCTCCTCGCGCCACTCATACAGGTGCGCAAGGACCTTTGCCTCCAGATCCCATGGCAACAGTCCGGCAAGGAGGCTCTACACGCCGAAATCTCAATTGAATCATTTAATGCAGGCGGAACTTTGGAATCTCAGGCGCTCAGATTGGGGACTCTGATTCCCCACCGGGGGATTCCGTGCACAGCAAGGCTCAAGGGGGACCCTTTTATAATCTCCTCAAGAATATGCCCTAACAGGCGATGCACAGAGGGGGTTTTAAGAGGTAACGTTGGTGATCACCGGGGTGTTTTTAGTGAGGTAAGAACCCCTCACTCCCTGGTCTTTTCGATAAAAGTTCAGGCGCCTTTAAAAGGTTTCCTGCAGACATGAAAAAAAAAAGTTTGTCGTACCGTGTAAAATACTGATATTTGGCTGCATTCGGTTAGAATTAAAACCAAACTAAAGGGTTGACTTGTCCCCACTGTACACCCGGCCGCCTGTGGACGGCGAGTAGTGGGTAACTCGCCGTCCGATCAGCACCAGGCCCGAGAGTCGACAACGCGTAGTGTACTACGCGCGCCTCAAAGAGTTGTCAGCAAAATATGACGGGGCCCGTCATGGCCGATGTTTATCCAGGGGTTGAGGATAAATTCGAAACAGAGTTACCTCGCCCCTGGGCACTCAGGGCATTGAAGGAACAGGGGTGGGTTTTAGTTAGTAACAGTCTGACGCGCCTGCCCGCTCCAAGAGCGGGAGATGTCATTGGACGATTTCCCACCACACAAAAAAAAAAAAAGGTTGACTTATCTTAACATCAGATTTTAAAGCCAGATCTGTTGACAGAAATCCATTGACTGTTATGCGGCCGTCTAGAAGGTTCTCTGAAGAGTTTGTTGCGACACATCTTCTTCCCAGCTTAAACACTAGGAAGAGGTGACGAGCGGGCGTTTTTGGTTAGACCCCCAAGTCTTTACGTAGAACTTTGACGTTTAAAAATTGCTGGCTCTTAGCCTTGTTCGAATTTTTTGGGGATCCGTACCCGAAGGGTCCAGACGGAGCCCTATTGCTGTCACTCACATGTCCTTCTGTCCGTCGTCTGTCATAAAATTTTGTTACGAAGAATTTTTTAACTTCCCATTGAACTTGAAATTTGGTGATAATGTCTATTATTAAGTATATTTTAATAATAAATACCAATATAGTGATAATTCAGATTTGTTCTTTAAAATTCCTTCATTTGGTACGGAACCTAAAATGTGCGAAATTGGCCGGTTGTTTTATTTTGATTCTAGAGGCTGAATAATTGTGAATAGTTAATGTGATGCTTAAAGTTTTGCTGTGCTTAGTTAAATGTAGATAGCTTACAAATTCGTGTCTCGATTCGCAACCGGGGTCCGACTCGGCACAGTCTAACACAAATCATCCTTTAATGTGTTCTCCGAGACACGAAGGAGGCTTGATGTGTAAATAATGATCACTGATTTACGGTCAGGATGCGGAAACCACGAAAAACATAGTTACGTTTCACAGAAAAAAACAAATGAGGTGCAGCGAGAGAAAAAGTAGAATTTTGACGGAAACGCGCGGTCATGTTAAAATATAATGATGGAAGAGTATTTATTGCATGCTGATTTTCATCTCCACAACAACAGATGGTCACAGGCAACAGACTGTAGGCGGTCAAGAATGGCCATGCCGTGCCTGCACCCGCGACTAACCAAACGATTGCTTAGCCTCAGTAAAAATAACCTCAAAATAATGATATGGACAATCACGGGCCACTGTCTCTTAAACAAACATCTTTTCACACAGAGGACAGCCTTCTCTGCAGAGGATGCTTTGACGCCGAAGAACTAGAATGCGAGGCTATGGCTGCCCAACGTGCACAAATACTCGTAGTGAGGTCGCTCCGCGAAGCCTCCGAAGCTCCCAGGAAGCTTCTGTGCTTCTGGGCGGAGTTAGGCTGGCTATGTTAGCCAGGCCAACCCCTACGCACAACGGACCAAATGAGAGTCTAAGTGCGGAAAAATGAGTCCCTTTACTACTACTACTACGCCAATTTTCAAAGAATCCTGGTAGACATGTCAAAGTTGGATTTGTGTAATTCGATTCTACTATATCGGATAAATTGGCTTACTAAATTGGATGGGGCTTTTCCCTCAGTTATTTTAAAAAGTTGAATCATCATTTCAGCCGAGAGATGTCCACTGCTGGACTGAACAATGACTGGTATTGTCCGTTTCGCATCCATCGAATTCCCGTGACCCTCACCAGGGCATCGGTCCATATTTACGTTACACGTCCACAGATGTTCATATGTGCACCAAATTTCAATGAAATTTGTCCAGTAGATTCGGAGTAAATTGGCTGTGACAAACGGACAGGCAAACAGACACGAGTGATCCTGTAAAAATTCCCTTTGTGCCATTCGGACTTTCAGAATTCTTAAAACTATTAATTTGTAAGGGACTAACGATGCACATCATTTGCAAGCACGCTGTGCAACATAAGTTTGATATTCATTAAACTGCTCTCTGGATGCAAGTTATTACTGCGTTGAAGTTACTTGCATAATTACAACAAAGCTCAAATAACATGGCGCCGTGAATACATCAAAAGCTAGGTTTTGACCGTGACTTCGCTTGCATGTGAACCTTCCATTTGTAAGTCTTGCTCCAGAGGTTTTGTAGCGGGATTTTTCCGGGTGAAGTTCAGTGGCTGTTTTATTTATTCACAAATTGATTCATAGTGGATACTGTGATGTAAAATTGGTGTAGTTTTTAATCGACTTCAAAAAGAAAGAGGTTATCAATTCAGATGTTTGAATTTTTTTTATGTATGTTCGGGCATAACTCCGTCATATATTGACAGATTTGCAAAATTCTTTTTTTATTCGAAAGGGCTTTATTCCGAAATGGTCACATTTAAATTTCATATAGATCTGATGATGAGTTTCGGAGACAGACAACGGAACTCTTCAAAAAATGACAGCAGATCCACTGCGATTGCTTCGATCGTTTTAACACATTTTATGATATTACACACAATATTTATGTCGTGTTAACACAATTTAATGGGGAACCACAGCTCAAAAAAAACTGTTTTACAAAAAATAGAACCGACTTCCAAAAAAAGTGCAAAATAACTTTATTTCGGAAGTCGATGTCAAAGAAAAAACGAAGACACAAAACCAGAAAAACCGACAGCCGAAATTGATCTTATTTTGCACTTTTTTTGGAAGTCGCTTCTATTTTTTGTAAAAAAGTTTTGTGTCTCAAGTGTCCTACGCAACTGGAACTGCCCCTTGACATAGTAACTTTAAATTTGGTGATAATGTTTATTATTACGTATATTTTACTGACAAATACCAATATATTGATAAATCAGATTTTTTCTTGGAAATTTCCTCATTTAGTACGGAACCCTAAATGTACGAAGTCCGACACACACACTTGCCCGTCGGCCAGCTTTTTATAATCAATTTCATTAATAATTTCACTTAAATAAAAAAGTCGACAAGAATTTCGCATGGCACATCACTAGTACCTACACTGTCGTGCCTGTACGTGTCACGTGGGCACGTGGCCTACACTTAGGGACATGATAATTGTCCCAGTAATTAGATTTTTTTCCGTCTTTCCCCACTTAGGGCGATTTGTTTTTTTTTCTACGTGTAATTCAGCGAATTTGTTGTTTGTTGTGTAAAAATAGATTTTCGTGGAAATTCGAATGTACGCTGTTTATGTATTTTATTTCAGAGAAAGGTGACGAAAAACACAAATTAACATGAGTTTGGATTACAAATCGATACGTAGACCCAAGCTACCAGACGTCGGGGATCGTGAGGTCCATAGCCCTTTACGGGGCACCGGCGTGGGCGCGTTCTCTGAGGCAGCGACCAACTCGCCGGCTGAACGCGTCCCAAAGGGTCATGGCGATCAGAATGATCCGAGGATACCGTACGATCTCCTGCAAGGCGGCGAGCTTCCTTGCCGGATTGTCGCCATGGGATCTGGAGGCAAAAATCCTCGCGAACCTCTATGAGGAGCGCGAGGAGGCGAAACGCCGGGGCGAAACTCCGCTGCCGCGACAACTCGCGGCTCGGCGGACAGAGCTCCGGAAAGATCTCATGGCGACATGGAGACAGCGATTGTCGCAACCCAGCGCTGGGCACGCCACCATTGCGGCGGTAGTGCCCCTCTTTGAGGAGTGGCTGGAGAGGCCCCAAGGCGCCCTCACCTTCCGCCTGACGCAGGTCCTCACCGGACACGGTTGTTTCGGGAGGTTCCTGTGTCGGATAGGACGGGAGGAAACGCCCGGGTGTTTCCACTGCGTGGATCGTCCCGAGGACACGGTGGTGCATACGGTGGAGCGAGAGGGAATGGGAAGCCGTCTGCTCCTTCTGCGAAGCAGTAATGCTCGCGAAGGCGGAAACGGGACGCGTGAGGGAGACTCAACAACGGAGTCGCCCTCACGCTCTCAGCAGCAGCCGCCTCAGGAGACGCCTGGGACTTCCGGCGCCGCGAGACAATCTCCGGCCACCGTAGACCCGGGCCTGCGGACGGCGAGTAATAGGTAGCTCGCCGTCCGATCAGCACCAGGCCCGAAAGTCGACAGCGCGTAGTGTTCCACGCGCGCCTCAAAGAGTTGTCACCAATAGAGACGCGGCCCGTCATGGCCGATGCCTGCCCGGGGGTTGAGGATAAATTCGAAACAGAGTTACCTCGCCCCTGGGCACTCAGGGCAGGAAGGAACAGGGGTTGGTTTTAGTCAGTAAGAGTCTGACACGCCCTCCCGCTCCACCCAGAGCGGGAGAAGTCATTGGATGCGTTCCTACCCTAAAAAAAAAAGCTACCAGACGTGGAAGTTGCCAGGGTCACAGTAAAAAAATGGGTAGGTACCTCCCATACTAATTTTGATGATAACTTTGAACTAATTTTTTTTTTTTAATTTGGAATTAGCTATGATTTTCTTGCACAAGTTGTTCATTTCCATGAGCAGAAACAGTACTAAGGGCGCACAGTTATACGACTTTTAATAGTTTTTAATTGAACATCACGTCTATAAGGCTAGTTTAATTTCTTTGAAGAAAAAACTATTTTACAAAAAAATAGAACCAACTTCCAAAAACAGTGCAAAATAACTTTAATTTCGTAATTCGGTGTTCCTGGTTTTGTTTCTTCGTTTTTTGACACCGACTGCTGAATTTAAAGTTATTTTGACTTTTTTTGGAAGTCGGTTCAAAAAAGTTTTTTATTTTTCACTTTTCAGTTGTGGTTCCCCATTAAACTGTGTTAAAAATTCATAGACATACGATCGCAGCAATCGCGGTTGATTTGCTGTCAATTTTTGAAGAATTTTTCGTTGTCTGGCTACTGAAACCCCTCGTCAGATCTATATGAAATTTAAATGGGATCATTTCGGAACAAACTCTCCTCCACTCCTTCTTTTTGAAGTCTGTTAAAAATATATGTTACTCGTGACAATTTTCGTCGTAACTTGATCTGAGAATATTTGAAATCATATTTTTATAACATAGTGTAATTAATTTGTAAAGTTAAGTCTAACGCGTATAAAACTATAAACACTATAAAGCGTATTTTTATGAAACCTTCACCATTTTAAAGATCATTTAATTATTTATAATTTAGTCTAAGTGTTTTAGTTTAATACTTGTTGTTTTATATGTAATAACTTAATAATGCGTCTAATTTCGGACAGCGCTCCTTGATGGGCGAGTCCTATTACTGGGTGGACGTACGACGCGTTATGTGAGCTCAGCACAGAACACGCAAGCTAAGTCGCAACTCAAGGTCATTGGCAGTTAATAGCGCCTTAAAATATGACCACCAATATCCGTTACCCTCAGTATGTACTGGATGGTCACACATCCACGGTTCAACCTCGACCAAGCGTTGCTTGACTTTGCAGATCGACCCTTGCAATAAACACTTAGCCAACAGGCCCCCGTGACACCCATTCATATAATACCGCATTAGAATCCAAAAATATCTCTAATTTTATGAATGAAAGACATTTTTAAGATGACTTCGCAAAGCAATAAAAGCTCATTTAATTTTTACCGACTTCTGTGGATCAAAGCGCCATTGTAATCAAGGAAAAATGTGATTCGTCTAAAAATAGAATTTTTTCAAGGTTATTAATTTATACCCGGAGGTTTTCTGACGCCTTATCCTTACTTAGATAATAAATACGAAAGTACTAGCACTTATCTTGTGCGAGTCGCACATTTAGGGTTACGTGTCCTCGTGGATGCGATAAGTGGCGGCGACTTCTCGCGCCCGGCCCTGGTTCAGGCCATGGAACGGAGCGAGAGGGAATGGGAGGCAGCCTCCGCCTTCTGCGAAGCAGTAATGCTCGTGAAGGCGGAGGCGGGACGCGTGAGGAAAGCTCAACGGAGTAGCCCTCACGGCCCCGGCCGCTACCACCGCAGGAGAGGTACTGAGCGTACTGGGCGTAGGACGTCGCGAGACATTTTCCGGCCACCGTAGACCCGGGCCTGCGGACGGCGAGCAGTGGGTAGCTCGCCGTTCGATCAGCACCAGGCCCGTGAGTCGACGGCGCGTAGTGTTCCACGCGCGCCTCAAAGAGATGTTGTCAGCCACCACTGACGGGGCCCATAGTGGCCGGTGCCTGCATGCCTAGGGGTAGCGAATAAATTCTGAAAATGAGTTACCGCACCCCTGGGCACTCAGGCAGGGAAGGAACAGGGGTGGGTTTTAGTCAGTAAGAGTCTGACACGCCCAAGTCCAGTCATTGGATGATTTCCCACCCTCCCCCCCTTCCAAAAAAAGGGTTCCGTAACAAATATATTTTTGACTATTTGTAAGTATGCCTTTTTTGTGGTGTGAGTAATCATCATTATGACTTCTCTCGCTCTGGGTGGAGCGGCAGGGCGTGTCAGACTTTTACTGACTAAAACCCACTCCTGTTCCTTCCCTGCCCTGAGTGCCCAAGGGCGTGGTAACTCTGTTTCAAATTTATCACACTGGGCAGGCATCGGCCATGACGGGCCTGGTCATGCATTGCTGACAACTCTTTGAGGCGAATGTGGAACACTATGCGCCGTCGACTCTCAGGCCTGATCCTGATAGGACAGCGAGCTACCCACTACTCGCCATCCGCTGGCCCGCGTTATTGTATGGCTTTTGGCTTTGGGTTAACAAGATGCTTATACTGTGAAAATTTGAAGAATTTAGTTCCAACTGTTTGGCTGTAAAACCTTTGTCAGACGACGGACAGACAGATGGACATACGGACACGTGAGTGACAGCAATAGGGCTCCGTTTTGGGTACGGAATTCTAAAAAAGGAGGTTCTCGGACTTGGTTGGTGGTTGTTAGTTTATTATCATCATCATCAGCCTTTTAATGTCCCCACTGCTGGGGCACAGGCCTCCTCTCTGTGAGAGGGCGTGGGCCGTAATCCACCACGCGGGCCCAATGCGGATTAGTGGATGTGACATGTCTTCGAATTTTTGGTTCATGGACATGCCGGTTTCCTCACAATGTTTTCCTTTACCGTTTTGAGAGCAGTGGTGATGAAATAATTTACATAAAGTAAAGCGCCTGCCCGGGTTTGAAATCACGATCTATAACTTGTAAGCCGCGGCCAATACCACTAGGCCACCACTGCTAGTTTGTTATAAATACATTATATTCAAGTTGTTTTGAATTTTATTAGCACTTATGTTATTTTATTTCTTTCATATTTATTTTTTTATTTAGTATGTGTTCCGTGAGTGTGTCTGTGGCATCACATACCAACGCTGCTTTATTTAATTTTTAAACCTCGCAATTTTTATATGCTGAGATAGGAGTCTTTTGGCCTCGCGCAGGTCTTTTCCATATTGATATTATGTTGTTTTTTATCATTATTGTGTAGTTGACATGCCTTGTGACCATTTTAATTTATTTTGTATTTTTTTCTATGTTCATCATCATTCTCCTGCCCTTATCCCAATTTATTTGGGGTCGGCGCAAAATGTCTTTTTCTTCCATACTCCTCTATTAGTCGTCATCTCTGTAGTCACCCCCTTTTTACCCATATCCTCTTTCACACAGTCCAACCATCGTTTCTTTGGCCTTCCTTTACTCTTATAGCCATCCGGCTAATCTTCACGACATTTTCTTCATTCCTCCGCATCATATGCCCATACCAATTGTGCAAAATAAATAATTTTTCTTTCTTTCTTTCTTTCTTACCACGACAACCGATTTCCACACAACTTTTCAGTCAGCGGTGCCACTTTCAGACTGCCTCTTATATACGAGTACTCATTCCTAATTCTATCCATGCGCGTAACACCACACATCGCTCTTAGCATTCTCATCTCAGCTACATGCAATTGCTTTCCATTCATCCCTTTTGTGGCCCAACACCACAACAACATTTACAACACACAACATTTTTTTCTGTGCGAGTCTCACTAATATTTTTTTTTCTTTCTCTATTACATGTCTTCGATTCCTTCACAATTTTATTTATTTATTTATTTATTTATTTATTTATGCACACACAAAAACAATTACAAGAGAAAAATGAACATATACAGATAGAAGAGCACAAAGGTGCTGCTTATTTCAAAAGAAATTTCTTCCAGCAGACCTGCGACTGGAAAATTGGTTGAGAAATGTAGACACAGTGTGTATAAATAGATATAGAAATATAAAATACACTAGAATACATAAATAATTCATACATAAAATATACCTAACTTTACAATAAACCAAAGTACATAATTAAATATAAAATAAATATCAATAATAAATATAATCACGGAATGGTGGAGAGGTAATGCTCTTTGACTAGTTTCTTGAATTGGTAGACAGTTTTAGAATCACGGATATTAGGCGGAAGTGAGTTCCACAATCGTACCGCATGAACAGAAAAGGAGTGGGAATAGAAATGGGTTTTATGGGATGGGAAATTGAGATGATGCTTAAGGCGGGATCTACAAGGGGCGTCGGCAGGGCGAGTGAACGAAAAACGATCACGCAGGTAGCCAGGATATTTAGGATTACAAAGGATGTTATACAGGAGACATAATATCCGAGTGTTCCTGCGAAGACGGATAGGGAGCCACTTGAGATCCTTGCGAAACTGAGAAACATGGTCGAATTTCCGTAGACCAAAAACAAAACGAATGCACAGGTTTTGCAAACGCTCAAGCTTGTTTAAGAGCTCCTCAGTGGCATCCAGATAGCAGGCATCAGCGTAATCAATGATCGGCTGAATTAAGGTTTGAGCTAAAGTAATTTTAGTTTTAAAGGGCAAGAAACTTTGCAGGGATTTTAAAGAGTGGAAGGTAAAGTGCACTTTACGACTAACCTCGTTCACTTGAGCTCGCCAAGAAAGGTTGTTGTCAATTAAGACACCGAGATTTTTAGCTAAGTCGGTGTATGCAATGGTTGAGCTGTTAAGGGATAATGGCGTCAATGTGGAAACGTCAAGCGCAGTGCGGTAATACCGACTGCCTATGATCATAGCCTGGGACTTGGAAGGATTAATCTGTAGGCCGTAAGACTTAGCCCATTGATGAATACGCTCCAGGTCATGATTCATGGCATTAACCGCTGAGTCAACGTCAGCAAGCAGGAAATGACGATAAAGCTGCAAATCGTCTGCGTAAAGATGAAAATTAGAAGTGATAACCTTAGTGACAGTATTAATGAAAATAGAGAAAAGAAGAGGAGAGAGAACGCCACCCTGAGGAACACCAGCAGTGAGATCGCACCAATTAGAGAAAATCTCGTCAAGGCGAACACACTGAGAGCGACCCCGAAGGTAAGAGTCAAACCAGGATAAGGCAGAGGAAGACAAGTTAATAGAACGAAGGACTTCAAGCAGTATGTCGAAATCCACTGAGTTAAACGCACAACTGAAATCAAGTAGAACTAATAAAGTAAGAGATTTATTGTCCATAGCCCAGCGGATGTCGTCAGTGACTTTCAAAAGTGCAGTTACAGTGCTGTGACCAGCACGAAAGCCAGATTGTAAAGGGGAAATAAGAGCATTTGACGTTAGGTATCTAGAAATTTGACCATGAACAATGTGTTCAAGAACTTTAGAAAGGAAAGGTAGAATGGAGATGGGTCTGAAATGAGAGAAGGACGAAGGATTGTTTATTTTGGGAAGAGGTATTATGTGTGCCTGTTTCCAGGCTGAAGGAAATGTGCCAGAGAATAAGGAATAATTGAAAATATGAGTGAGAATGGGAAGCAGTTGAGGGAGAACAGGTAATATCATTCTGGAACACAGATTGTCATGGCCCACAGCTGAAGAGGAGATAGCAAGAAGAGATTTTTTAACATCATCTTCAGAGACAGAACTAAGATTAATAATTGGACAATTCGGTAACGGCAATTTGGAGAGCTCAAGCAAAGTAGAAGTTTTGACACTTTGGTCCAGAGAGACAGGAGGAAGAGAAAAGTGCCTATTAAGAGCACTCAGGTCGATATCTTTACACGTGTTAGTAGGAGATTTGCCGATACCGACTGACTTCAGGAATTTCCAAACATGGGAGGACTTGCGATCTACAAGAGATTCATGAAAATAGCGTCTTTTAGCATCTCGACACAGACGATTGCAGCTGTTACGCAGAGCTTTGAACCGAATAAGATTTGGTTCCGTGGGTCTACGCCTGTACCTACTCTTCGCCTTGTCCTTACAGGCAATAGCACTTTTTATTTCAGAAGTCATCCACGGAGCAGGACTATGCTTAATTTTTATCCGCCGACGCGGAGCATGTTTATCATATAGACTCAGCCTTCAATTCAGAGTCAGACTTCAATTTTGATAGCAGTAGTGATGAATCTTTCTCTATCAACCGTCATCTCAACAATTCGGTTACCAATACCAAAATACCCCGTTTCAGTACCGTACTTATATCTATCTAAGCAAGTCTGTAGCCAAACTAAAGCTAAATAGTGTTTGCCGTAGTAAGTCATGTTTGCCTTCCAGCGTTGCCTTTCCCACAAAGTCCTATCTAACTAATATAGTAGGTATATAGGTATCTATGTTACATTGGGCAGTATACAGTCAAGGAACTAAGTTACTCGAAGATGTGTGATTATGTTGAAGAGGGAAAGACTAACTTGTAATTGTTCAGGGTGGCCAAATCGGATATTATGCAATTTTAGATGAAGATATTTTTTAGGATTCCGTACCCGAAGGGTAACCAACGAGATCCTATTACTAAGCCTCTAATATCCGTCCGTTAGAATGTCTGTCAGCAGCCTGTATCTCATGATCCGTAATAGGTAGGCTGTTGAAATTTTCACAAAATGTGTATTTCTGTTGCTGCCATAACAATAAATAATAAAAATAAATTAAAAATGAAAGGGGGCTCCCCGAAACGTGTTTTTTAGCTATTTTTTGCTCGATCTTAATAATGGCAACAAGTAGACGCGTATAATCTTGTACAAGGGTACGGAACCCTTCATGCGCGAGTCCGACTCGCACTTGGCCGTTTTTTTTTAATTCAACAAAAAATACCAGATATTTTTCTATGGTTACATAGTAGTACATAGGCTTAGCAATTTGATGTGGTTTATAAAATCTTCCTAATGTATACTTTTAACTGCCTAAAAATACGATAGCTTTTACCCGACTAACCCAGAAAGGAGGGTAAGTTTTTCGAGACTGGAATGTTAGTAGTGTATGTTTGTATGCCCATTTCTTTGGGACGCCTTGTAGCATAAACAATCAATCTGCCTAGCCTTTTCCCAACTACCTTGGGGTCGGCTTCCAGTCTAACCGGATGCAGCTGAATACCAGTATTTTACATGACGCGACTGCCTATCTGACCTCCACAACCCAGTTACTGGGTAATACGATACCCCTTGGTAAGACTGGTTGTCAGACTTTCGGGCTTCTGGCGACCCGTAACGACTGTCCAAGATCCCCGATTGACAGCCGGGACCAACAGTTTAACTTGCTTTCCGAGGCACAGAGGAGTCTCGGTATGTAAAGATGGCCACCCATCCATGGACCAACCCCGGCAAGCGTAGTTTAACCTGATGGTTCGACCCGTGCGGCTGTTATTACTTTAGCCACGAGCTCCTCCTCTCCGCCTTTTAGCCTAAATGGCTTGATGGATTTCAAAAAAAGAGCTATTATTAGATTGGTCTGGACAGCCAAATGGACATAGGCCGTATGAATTTTGAAGAGAAAAAAAAAACAGAATGGCGGCCGTCAGTTAATGCGGATACTAAGACCATGAGAAGGAAGTATCATACCTTGAAGAGTCTGGTATACACGGAGCCGGTGGAAAGTATCAGGGAGTTGAGGCAAAGACCGCGGTCTGCCGGGTCTACTGTCAAAAATAAGGAGGTGTTGAGTAGACCTAGTATTCTGGAGACGCTGGACTTTATTAATAGCGTAAAGAGTGCCTTTTGTGGTAAGACTAGACTTTTTTGTGGTGTTACAATTTATTAACTATTACTACGCAGCATTGAGGAGCTTGTGTCTGAAGTAATAAAAGCCGCACGGGTCGATCCATCAGGTTAAGTTACGATTGCTGGGGTTGGTCCATGGATGGGTTCATCTCTACATACCGAGGCTCCTCCGTGCCTCGAAAAGCACGTTAAGCCCAACGGCTTCACCGGCGGGACCAACGTCCCGGCTGCCAATCGTGGATCTTTGCCAGTCGCTACGGGTCGTCAGAAGCCCGAAAGTCTGACAACCAGTCTTACCAAGGGGTATCGTATTACCCAGTAACTGGGTTGTAGAGGTCAGATAGGCAGTCGCTCCATGTAAAATACTGGTATTCAGCTGCATCCGGTTAGACTGGAAGCCGACCCCAAGATAGTTGGGAAAAGGCTAGCCAGATTAAACCTGCTATTGAACAAAAACGATTACCACCAACTGCATCAGACTGCTTGAAGAGTAACTTTTTTGTCGAATCTGTTGAACATTTTTAGTACGTTAGTGGGTTTATAAAAAATTCGGCTTTCGAAGGACCATAATGCGGGGATGTAATTTTAAGCGTAGTTAATGATTGGTTACACACAGTATTGAGCTGACCAGGGTAGGAAAAAGGTAATGATTGACTTAATTGGGCTTTTCTTGGTGGAGCACGCTGATACAAGGACAGCCTGTGAAGATGTATCACGTGTTTGATGATTTTCTTCTTCCACAGTGTTCCACTTCACTTGGTCTTTGTATGTCACACTTGTGTCGGCCATATTTAGCGGTTTTATTATTTATCGGCGCGGCACGGGAGCGGTTGTAGAGCGGTGTGTATTTATAACAGAACTAAATTGCAATTTGCGGCAATCAGTGTTGCCAACTTGCGGGCGCGCCTTTGGTTGGCGCGTGCGGATAGCATCTTTTCTCTCTTCTGCTGTATGGGAATGAGATAGGATTGAAAGGGATGCATGGTTCGCTCAATCTGTGGTTAATAAGAAATGGGATGCGTTCGGAAATATGATAGCAAATTCATATTACTAAAACTTGCGCGAACAGTTACTAAGAACAGCTATTGAATTTGGGTCACGGGAGTGATGAAAATAGTCACCACGGCCCTAGAACATAAAGTGCAACTGAAGGAATATGGGTACTCCGCTGCCGCGAAAACTCTCAGCTCGGCGGACAGAGCTCCGGCCGGATCTCATGGTGACATGGAGAGAGCGACTGTCGCAACCCAGGGCTGGGCACGCCACCATCGCGGCGGTAGTGCCCCTCTTTGAGGAGTGGCTGGAGAGGCATCACGGCGCCCTCACCTTCCGCCTGACGCAGGTCCTCACCGGACATGGCTGTTTCGGGAGGTTCCTGTTTCGGATCAAGCGGGAGGTGACCCCCGGGTGTTTCCACTGCGGGGATCGCCCAGAGGACATGGTGGAGCATACGGTGGAGGTTTTCCCCGCTTGGGCAGAGCACCGCCGTCCTCGTGGATGCGATAGGCGGCAGTGACCTCACGCACCGTGCCCTGGTTCAGGCCATGGTACGGAGCGAGAGGGAATGGAAAGCCGTCTCCTCCTTCTGCGAAGCAGAAATGCTCGCGAAGAGGGAGGCGGCATATGTGAGGGAGGCTTAACAACAGCAGAGTCGCCCTCACGACCTCAGCAGCAGCCGCCGCAGGAGACGCCAGGGGCTTCCGGCGCCACGAGACGATCTCCGGCCACCGTAGACCCGGGCCTGCGGAGGGCGAGTAGTGGGTAACTTGCCGCCCGATCAGCACCAGGCCCGAGAGTCGACGGCGCGTAGTGTTCCACGCGCGCCTCAAAGAGTTGTCAGCATATAGGACGGGGCCCGTCATGGCCGATGCCTGCCCGGGGATAGAGGATTAATTCGAAAGAGTTACCTCGCCCCTGGGCATGCAGGGCAGAGAGGAACAGGGGTAGGTTTTAGTCAGTAAGAGTCTGACACGCCCTTCCGCTCCACCCTAGAGCGGAAGAAGTCATAGGATGATTTCCCACCCCTTAAAAAAAAAAAAGGAATACGGGTGGGTTTTAGTCAGTAAGAGTCTGACACGCCCTCCCGCTTGATGATATCCCACTCTAAAAAAGAAGTATAGCATTTAGACTTACCGCGTTAAATCTCCTGATAAGAGCTCTAACAGAACTCCTCGAGGCTGTGTGTGTGGGCGGTGTTCTTCTGATCATATGACGCTCATTCACGGCGCCAAGGACACCTTCTCCGCCAAGGTCTAACGTTACTTGACGTAGGTAGTCGATTGGAGGCACCTGGAGACAAAATTGAGGGTTAGTAAGAAAGAAAATATTTAGTTGCCAAGTATGGGGCATAGAGTCGACGGCGCGTAGTGTTCCACGAGCGCCTCAAAGAGTTATAGTTATAGAATACATGACGGGGCCCGTCGTGGCCGATGCCTGCGATAAATTCGAAGTTGGTTGTGGATAAATTGGAAGCAGAGTTACCGCGCCCATGGGCACTCAGGGCAGGAAAGGAACAGGGGTGGGTTTTAGTCAGTGAGAGTCTGAAACGCCATCCCGCTCTACCCAGAGCGGGAGAAGTCATAGACTGATTTCCCACCCACAAAAAAAAAAGTATGGGGCATACCACAAATAGGAGCACACAGGGCACATGGCTTTAAAATATCTCAGACTTCTTGAGTTCATCAGCAAATTTTAATGTCTTTAAGTCAAGACTGAAAAGATTGTTTTTAGGCAAGCGTCGCACATCATCACTTACCATCATCCTAAATGAAAACAAAACCAGACTAGTGTAACTGTAAATCCAGTTAATTCCTTTGTTTTATTAGATACCGACGTCGATGAAGTTTTAGGAATAATTTCCGGGTTAAAAGATGAATGCGCTGTTGGGTGGGATGATATACCAAATAGGATCCTTAAGAAATTTAAATACCTACTTGTTCAGCCTTTAACACATATCTTACAGCTACTCGTATGTCTGTCAAATGGAGTTTTTCCTACTCTACTTAAAAAAGCATTGGTGACGCCTGTATTCAAATCTGGAGACAAGTACTGCGTTAATACTCGTAACTACAGACCCATTTCAGTCTTAACGGGCCTCTCGAAAATTTTGGAAAGAATTATAAATAATAGTTTAGTAAAATATCTTGAGGACAACAAATTACTATCAAATAGTCAATTTGGTTTTAGACCAAAAAGGTCAACCTGCCAAGCAGTACTCAAAATGACAAATTATATCACTACTAATCTGGTTTGCATTGCATGGGAATTTTCCTGGATCTTGCCAAGGCTTTCGACACAATTTCTTGCTCTAAACTATTGCACAAGCTTGAAACACTTGGAATAAGAGGAACACAACTCCTACTTTTTTCTGATTATCTTAAAAATCGTTATCAGTGTGTAAAAATCGGTCAGTATAAAAGTTCAGAACTTAAAAACAGCTGCTACGGCATTCCACAACTGCCCGGGGGTGGAGGATAAATTCGAAAGAGTTACCTCGCCCCCGGGCACTCGAGGCAGGGAGGAACAGGGGTGGGTTTTAGTCAGTAAGAGTCTGACACACCCTTCCGCTCCACCCTAGAGCGGAAGAAGTCATAGGATGATTTCCCACCCCCCAAAAAAAAAAAAAAAAAACGGCATTCCACAAGGAAGTATTTTGGGACCAACATTGTTTTTAATTTATATAAATGAACTGTGCAACCTGAAATTACCAGATGGTATCATAATGTCATACGCAGATGACACAACCCTGTTGTTTACGGCTAAATCACGAGAAGAGGTCTATAAAAACGCTCAGAGTGGCTTTAACATAGTATCAAATTGGCTTTGTATGAATCTACTAACATTAAATGCAGATAAAACCAAATATATTCTGTTTAGAATGAGAAACACTAATATTCTAGTTAATAACCTTACCATTTATGCTCACAACTGTACGACAGACGCTGACGCTGCTTGTTCGTGTCCTACTCTAGCTAAAGCCGATCATATGAAATACTTAGGTGTTACACTTGACACAAATCTAAATTTCCGTAAACACATTGATTTGCAATGTACTCGAGTTCGTAAATTAATATATATCTTTAAAAATTTACGTCACATTGCTGACTTTAAATTAATTAAACAGGTATATTTGGCTTTGTGCCAATCTGTTCTTACATACTGCATAACTTCATGGGGCGGTGATGCGAAATCAATTTTACTCCCTCTAGAACGCGCTCAAAGAGCGATTCTAAAGGTGGCCACCTTTAGGCCTTTTAGATTCCCTACACACCAGCTTTACATTGCATGTGAGTTGCTAACAGTACGCCAATTATTTATATTGCACATCATTTTACACCAGCACGTAGAACTCGCCTACAAGCCAGTACCTTCTGACAAAAGAAGGAAAGATTTGGTTTGCATAAAGCCTCAAACTAGGCATGCTTTTGTAAACCGTTTCTATGTCTATTTAGGACCCGATTTATATAATAAGCTCAATAGGATACTTAATATTTATAGTGCCGGTTACAAACATTGTAGTCTAAAGATAAGCGAATATTTGGGTGGACTTGATTACACAGACACAGAAAAGCTGTTAGAATTACTTCAATAGTTATATAGATATTAAATTGGTTATTTTTAATTTGTGTTTAGTACAATAAGTAGCATAGTATTATTTCAATAATTAATTAACAGTGGACCAATAATCAGATGATCGGTTAGTCTGGGGATGGCCGAAACACAGGTTTTTATTAACCTAGTTCAGGCATGTCGCCAAAAAAAATTATAATGTCAGTACCAACGCACTTTTCAGTAATTTAAAACATGTGTAAATTAAACTAGTTTTTATTTAGGTATTTAAGCCAATCTGTTAAGCACTTTGTACTACTAATACTAAGTATTTATAAGTTTATAAATGTATTATTTTGTTAAAGAACTCAAATAAATAAATTATTATTATTATTATTATATATAATAAAATTTAAAAAAAAGAATACTAAAAAAAACCCGACTAAACAGTTAGTGACAGTTATTTTAGTTCTTCATTATTGAGTTTTTAGATATTGATTTCCTGTCATCAACTACATCAGACGGCTTGAAAAGTGACTTGTTTGGAATTTTTTACAGTCGGTTTGTTTTAAATATTCATTTTTTTCTTATCTACATTTTAGTGAGTTATATTTTTGGAATCACCTCCTCGAACCCTTTACTTTGATACCCCACTTAATATAGTTTATTGACATTAATTATTTTCTTTTTTACAGTATGGCGTCTGGTTGTCGCCATAATGACGTAAAGATTATCAAAATCGGCCCACGCGTTTGGTCTCTATAGTGCCACAAAGGAATAAACATACATTCATAAATGCTGTATGTTTGTTGTCTGATAAAGGTAATGGTGCCGATTATGTTGTGCACAAACTAAACTTAATTTAGGCTAATGTTATCTTTTTCTCTCTAATAAAATAAGAAAGAGAAGGACGTAAAACAGAGTTGTCAAATTTAGTTGAACTAATATTTCCATAAAAATTAAGGGTACACGTAAAAACATGTCGACTAAAACACGGTAACGCGCAAGGCGTAAACTAGTTTGACATCTCTAACGTAGTTCATAGCTATAGGCGTCCTTTTCTCGCACTGCCTTTTAGTAAAAGGTAGTGATTCTCTATTTTTAGTTTAGTTATTGAACAAGAGAATCGGCACCATTGTCTTGAATTGCGTCGCATAGTCGGGTAAAAACAGGTTGCATACAATATGCGCGGGTTCTTGAATGCAGTCCCCAAACTATGCTTAACCCCTTAGCAAACTGGTTGTCAGAGTTTCTTCCACAGAGACTATCCAAGTTTGTATTATTGACTAGTGGAATGTATCATCCTCTCCAAAACCGTTTACATTCGCATTTCTTTACGTAAGCCAATTCTGTCTCTTATCCAACATGTAAGAAGGCAAGAATTGTACGAAAAATCACATCATTGAATTTCTGTGACATTACATTTACAAATCTCTTCGGTAAACAGTCAAAGCTGTTTGTAGGCCGCTCAAATATTTGTCTTCGGGCTCGTTTATTGTTTCAAATAACCATTGTTTTAGATGTGAAATAGGGTTTAATGCTTTGATCCTGAATTCCATATTAGGAACTAGTACGGTTATATTTTCGTATGTTATAAAACTGAGAGCAGACAGGCGCTTTACTTTGTGTAAATCATTTCATCACTACTACTCTCAAAACGGTGAGGAAACCGGCATGTCCTAGAACGAAAAATTCAAACCCGCATTGGGCCCGCGTGGTGCATTACGGCCCACACCCTCTCACAGAGAGGAAGCCTGTGCCTTAGCAGTAGGGACATTAAAAGGCGGATGATGATTATAAAACTATTTAATTAGCACAAAAGGCTGACAACTAGCCACTGGCCCGTCTCCTACCTCAATTCATGAACTTTTGATATGTCTCTCAAGCGCCATTACGCTTATTGCGGTAACCGCGGTGTGTTCACATTAAAATCATTTTTTGTCTGTGATCGTCAACTTTAATTGGTCATATTCTATTAGAAACGACTAAAATCCACGTTTAATAGGGTGCTGATTGTACTACTGGGTTGTAAAGGTCAGACAGATGGGAATAAGAACCTGTTGAATCAGTCAAATTTTATAAATATGAGTACCACGGGGCATGTAATGTAACTGTGGGCACGGAGCCCAAGGGGTAACCAACGGGACCCTATTACTAAGACTCCGATGTCTGTCTGTCTGTCAGCGGGCTGTATCTCACGATCCGTAATAGCTACACAGTTGATTTTCATAGAATGTGTGCAATTTTTATGTATTTTCTTTTTTGGAAGTAGCCTGTATTTTTTTTAAAAACAAATTGTTATCTATTCAAGTCTTTCTCCTCACGATATCGTTGACAAGGCATATTTACAGCTTGCCAGTCATTATCATCATCTTTTCAGCCGAAAGACGTCCACTGCTGGACATAGCCCTCCCTCAAGTGACGTTGACGACACGGTTGGCGCAGTGGTTAAGCGTCCGGCTGCTGCGCTGCGTGTCGCGGGTTCGATCCCCGCACGGAACAAATATTTGTATGACCTACAGATAGTTGTTCCGGGTCTGGGTGTCTTGGGTATGTGAGTATACATGTTTGTGAACGCACCCACGATACAGGAGTAATTCCTAGTGTGGGGCAACGTTTTTAAAAAAAAAAAAAAAAAAAAGTGTCGCAAGAACGACCGGTCCTGGTGCATCTTGCATCCATCGGATTCCCGTGACGCTCAACAGGGCATCGGTCCACCGCTCGTAAAACAACGGCAACGCTGTGTCTTCCGGTATGCGGTCGCCACACAAACACACACACACCCATCACCAATTCACCATAGACAGATCTGCATCTACATCTGCCTAGCCTTTTCCTAACTATTTTGGGTTCGGCTTCCAGTCTAACCGGATGCAGCTGAATACCAGTATTTTACATGGAGCGACTGCCAATCTGACCTCCACAACCCAGTTATTGGGTAAAACGATACCCCTATGTAAGACTGGTTGTCAGACTTTCGGGCTTCTGACGACCCGTAACGACTGTCAAATATCCACGATTGACAACCGGGACCAACGGCTTAACATGCTTTCCCAGGCACGGAGGAGTCCGGTTTGTCAAGATCCCATCCATGGACCAACCCCGGCAAGCGTAGCTTAACCTGATGGATCGACCGATGCGGCTGTTATTACTTTAGCTACGAGCTCCTAAATGTAATTGACCATAGACAGATACACATGTAAAATACAGGTATTCATTTGCATGACCTCAAAATAGTTGGGAAAAGCCGGGAAGATTGATCCTATTCGAAATCTCAACCTTTATAGGTATATTGATCTCATTCAATCAATAATGGAATATTACATAATACGAGTATTGTACGACAAAGTGCTTTCACGAGAACTTTTGGGGTAATCTCATAACAAGGGGTAAAAGGGTACAAACAGATTTAGATGGTTCTGCATTGAGACGTTTTATTTTACCCAACGGCCCCTGAAGGAGGGTAATGCTTTTCAAGAGTTTTTAAGTATCTTAAACAACATGGCGACTGCCATTAGGTAAAGCTAGCCGCTGACTTGTGATTTTTGTCACCGTGACTTTATGTTACCCAGTCGAGTGCTATGAAGATACATGGGAGTGCGCTGATCATGGTGACGTGACAATACGGTGACACATAGTGCCTAGGTGACTGTCACCCGGCCTGTACATTACTGGAAGGCGACTTTTTGTAACTCGAATGAGCGCGTTTCCTTCTCCGCGAGCATTACTGCTTAGCAGAAGGAAGTGACTGCTTTCCATTCCCTCTCACTGCGTACCATGGCCTAGACCAGGGCCGGGCGCAAGAGGTCGCCTCCACGAGGACACGGCAATGCTTCGCTCAAACGGAGCAGAACTCCACCGCATGCTCCACCATGTCCTCTAGACGATCCACACAGTGGCGACGCCCGGGCGTTTCCTCCCGCCTTATCCAACACAGGAACCTCCCGAAACAGACGTGTCTGGTTAGGACCTACGTCAGGTGTAAGGTGAGGATGACGTTACTCTCAAGCCACTCCTCAAAGAGCGACCTCACCGCCGCAATTGTGGTGTGCCCATCTTAATGGATACCTACTCTTCACAAAGAACACACCCTCCAAATTTCATGTCTCTAGGACCAGCGGTTTAGGCTGTGCGTTGATATATCAGTCACTCAGTCAGTCAGGACTTGGAATTTTATATACACAGATGTGAGGTGAGCTGCTGCAGTGAATTTTACAAGAAAGCCCTACAGATTTTAATTAAATTCGTTGTGTAGCCACAATTCGGCCTGAAATATCAAACTACATTTTTTTATCCCATAAAGTTTCCCAAAAGAGAACTTACAAAGTCGGAATAAGGCAAACGCGGAAAATAAGCTAGTTCAAAAAGAAATAAAGTCTCTCTTGAGGAAAATTTGCTGTCTTCAAAATTAAAGATATTTTCCCTCCATGTGGCTTCCGTACTTTCCACCTTGCGTTTATAAAAAAATAAACCAGCCAAGTGCGAGTTGGACTCACGCACCGAGTGTTCCGTACAAACTTGTGGAACGTAGGTTTAAAGGACAAACTTAACTTTGCCGTTCGATCCCTAGACACGGTTACTGCACCAACCGCAAATAATAAGTTTGTAATAGTGAAGTCGCTTTATTTTGTTAAAACATATTTACAGTCAGATTTTCCTTTACATGTGCTATAAGACTGCTTCTTGCCTTTCATGATTCTAGGTCAACGGGAAGTACCTACTCTATAGGTTTTCATTCCCTTGTGAAATTGCAAAATATGCGTAAATATGCGAGATAAACGGTCATATCTTTTGATTGCGTTGATTTACAAGTTTGATTTTTTCACAGCAGAAAAAGACCGTAGACTCGAGAATTTGATATGAATTTCAACTTGATAACTTTACGCATTCTTGAGAAAATGGGTCTTGACAGACAGACAAATGGACAACAAAGCGATCATAAGGGTTCCCTTCCCTTTTGAGGTACGGAACCCTAACAATACAAATTTTATGAATCCTACTAATATTATAAATGCCAATGTTTGGATGGACGGACTTTTGTTACTAAATCTTCACGCCTGAACAAATATAGATGTTAGTGTTGATAAGTTGATAATGAACTAAACCACAACTAAAATAGAGTTGAAATTAGCGTGCATGAGATGATTCCCAGTGGCGTTAACTTCGCGAATGCTGTTTTCAACTCAATTTCAGCGCTGCCAACACTGCACGCCAAAGTAATATTTAAACATCTATATTTGAACAAAGAATTTGAGATATTTTTATCAAATGGAATAATAAACTGTGTCTTAAAAAAACTTTTTTTTACAAAAAACATCAACCGAATTCCAAAAAAAAAAACTAACACTAAAAATTTAAAAATAATTTCTTCGTTATTTGACACCAACTTCCGAAATTTTAGAAATTATATTAATTAGAAATGCTAATCGCCATCACATTCATGATTCTGTCCAAAATGGGGACACATCCAAAGTTTGGAAATTTCTAAGGTCATTGGGGGTCGGTAAAACCCGACAAGAAACTATCTCAAAAGATTTAGACATTGATGCAATGAATAATCATTTTACAGCTTCGTCCAATTTTGATAGGACAATTAAGTTAAACACGTTAAATCAACTTTCATCTCTTCCGACTCCCAGTTATTCTCCATTTGTTTTTGATCAATTTTCCGTATGTGATGTTAAGAAGAGCATACTATCGATTACGTCAAATGCAGTAGGAAGTGACTGTATCAGCCGCAAAATGTTACTCCCAGTGCTTGATTTAATCCTTCCCGTCATCTGTCACATCCTGAATTATTCTGTATCTAGCGGTGTCTTTCCATGTTCATGGAAAGATGCTCAAATAATTCCTTTACCTAAAAAGTCCAATCCCACATTCTTCTCAGAATACCGTCCTATATCTGTCTTACCATTCCTATCCAAAGTCCTTGAACGGTTAATTCACAACCAAATCAGCGCTTTCCTTTCCAAAAATAATCTCCTTAACCCCTTACAGTCCGGTTTCCGTCCTGGTCATAGCACCACTACAGCGCTTCTGAATATCACGGACGATATAAGATCAGCCATGGAAGTGGGAAATCTGACGGTTTTGGCTCTACTGGATTTCAGTAATGCCTTTAATACGGTAGATTTCGATATTTTGCTTGGCATTCTAAGCTCTCTTAATATATCTCCATCGGTAATTGACTGGTTTCGTAGTTATCTGTTTGGTCGCCGGCAACGTATTTGTAATGGGGAGACTGTGTCTTCCTGGTGTAGCACTTCTGCCGGGGTACCACAGGGTGGCGTCTTATCTCCTTTACTTTTCGCAGTGTTTATTAACTCAATCTCCAACGAATTGATTTCTTTCTACCACCTTTATGCAGATGATCTTCAAATTTACTCCAGAGCTCCTCTTGGAAATCTGTCTGAGGCTATCTTGACCATAAATCGTGATCTGGCTCGTATAAGTGACTGGAGCAAGAGACACGGACTTATGGTGAATCCCATAAAGACACAGGTTGTAGTGGTGGGCAGTTCTAGGACGGTCTCAAGGATCGACTGGACAACTCTTCCCCAAGTTTCTTTTGACAACTCCATTATTCCTTTTAGTGAGAAAGTTAAGAACTTGGGGATATTTATTGACAAAAACTTCTCTTGGACTGCCCAGCTGCAGGAAGTCAGCCGTAAGCTATTCGCATCTGCTGCATCTTTGAGAAGACTGCGTAATTTCCTGCCGACTGCTACCAAGATTGCGCTTGCACAATCTCTTCTTCTACCCATCCTTGATTATGCTGATGCCAGCTATCTCGACCTCACTGAAATGCAACTTGATAAACTTGAGCGACTTCAAAATTTTTGCATAAGGTTCATATTTGGTTTGCGAAAGTATGACCATGTTTCCGAATTCCGCCTGAAACTCAAGTGGTTGCCAATCCGCCTTCGCCGAAATGCTCGTATTCTTGCCCTTCTGTACAATGTGCTTTTTTCGCCTTTCACCCCTCTTTACCTCAAGAAACGTTTCCAGTTTCTTTGCGACTCCCACACGAAAGTTCTTAGGTCATCGGATAACTTGAGACCTAAAATGCCAATGCATTCCACTACTTTCCAAGATAAATCCTTTACAGTCCAAGCCGCTCGTCTGTGGAATGCATTGCCAGTTGCAGTAAAACGCGCGCAATCGCTACCAATATTTAAAATACTAGTAAGGGAGCATTACTTGTCACTGTGACCATTTTTTTTTTAAATTTGTTTTTATTAAATTGTTGTCACTTAGTTTCTTGCCTATATTTTTAGTATGTATGTATTTATGTATCTATAATTGTATTGTATTCTTTTTATTTGCACCAAGTGCAGCCCCATTTTGTGTCCAGGCAATCTCTGTCCATTCCAGGTTGCCTGGAAGAGATCGCGGAATGCGATAAGGCCGCCAATTGTATGTTTTTTAGTATAAGTTTTCCTTAATGTGTGTATTTTTTTTTTTGGTGTACAATAAAGTATATAATAAATAAATAAATAAATAAACCGGCATGTCCTAAAACCAAAAATTGGAAGACATGTGACACCCACCAACCTGCATTGGGCTCAAGTGGTGGATTACGGCCCACAATCTATCATAGAGAGGAGGCCTTTGCCCCACTAATAAAGTATATTATAGATGAATTATGCTGCCGCTGCAGCATTCCTAACTCTCTGTTTTAAAACGCAATTACTCTTAGCCAGAGCTCAGTATTCTACTCTCGGTTTTCAAGAACCTTGAAAACCAACAACAAACTTAATACAGCTAAGAACTCTGTGTAAAAAGTAAATCGAAATTGGGTTTCCGTAAAAATGGCAACAGAGTAAATAATACAGTATGCCAACATTTTTAGGGTTTCATAGATTCATGGTAGAAAAGGAACCCCGCTTCGTCAGTCTGTCTGCCACAGATGCTTATTTCAAGATCTACTTATGCTATCGACTTAAGGCACAGTTATATGCCAACGGCCTTGAATGGTTAGCTTGCGTGTTCTGTGCTGAGCTCACGCACTGCTTCGTACGTCCACCCACTAACAGGACTCGCCCATCAAAGAGCACTGTCCTAAATTAGACGCATTATTAATTTATTATACATAAAATTACAGGTATTTTACTAAAAAACGTACACTAAAAGATAAATAATTTAATTACCTTTAAAATGGTGTCGGTTTCATTAACATCCACTTTTTAGTTTTGGCGTGATTCTCAATAAAAAAAAAATCATAAAAGAAATTACGAAAATATTGTCTAGAGTAACTTACATTTTTTTTCAAAGAAATAAGATCAGTCGTTTAGACGTGATGTTCAATTTAAAATCATTAGAAGTCGTAAGTCTGCGCCTTGAAAAATTGTTATAAATAGTGCTAAGTCCACTAAAACTGGGTGGAGACGAAAATACAACAATAAATTAAAACACAGGCACTACAATACATCATCATCATGTTAAAACAGTTTAAAAAATATCTCCTGAACAAAATTTTGGGGCAGACGACGGACAGACAGACAAACGGACAGACGGACACGTGAGTAACAGCAATAGGGCGCCGTTTGGAACCTTCGGGTACGGAACCCTAAAATGGGGTGGGGGAGCGGGTTTACGAGTAAGAGTTCAAAAATATTTTTACCCGACCAAAAAACATTCTCTCGTTCGTTCGTTCCGGACAGAACGAGAAAATGTTTTTCCTACCATGTTACGGAACCACTTACTGTACGTGTTCCAACACGCACCTGTACGGTTTTTCCTTAAAGATAAGCGTGTACAGTGAGCCTTATTTATAGCCAAAGCATTGAATCAATTGTGAATTCTCGACCTTTTGAACATAGGAAATAGGATTACGGTGGCCGAACCACAGAGCAGGAAATTCAGTGGGATAACGTTAATAAGGCTTTCGAAGTTGGGTCGTAAATTATTATTTATGGGTAAGGTATATATTCCTATTAATAGTTGGAACGTGGAAAGTGGAGTACCTACTTGTGTAGCTGGAAATTCTGTTCTAGTAATATTATAAAGAGAGTAACAGGCTCTATTAACAGCCTACCATGGACTCGTTGCCTCTGTTCTGCGGTATGCTATTATTTTCTGGGGAAAGTCTACCGATAAGGGACTGGTATTTAGAATCCAAAAGAGATGTATAAGGTCAATGTTGGGTCTAAAAACAACGGACAGCTGCCTTTTCTATTTTAAATCTTTAAAAATTTTAACGTTTTTGTCCCTAAATAATTTGGAATCAGCTTTGTTTGTAAAAAACAATTGCCCATGCGCCGGTAGAATATGGAGGACTTTAATATGTAATAAAAACTTTTTTTTTACAAAAAAAACGTTATTTTACAAAAAAAACAACCATCATCATTCTCCTGCCCTTATCCCAATTTATTTGGGGTCGGCGCAACATGTCTTTTTCTTCCATACTCCTCTATTAGTCGTCATCTCTGTAGTCACCCCCTTTTTACCCATCTCCTCTTTCACACAGTCCAACCATCGTTTCTTTGGCCTTCCCCTACTCTTATAGCCATCCACATCCATACACAAGACTTTCCTCACGACATTTTCTTTATTCCACCGCATCACATGCCCATACCACGACAACCGATTTCCACACAACTTTTCAGTCAGCGGTGCCACTTTCAGACTTCCTCTTATATACTCATTCCTAATTCTATCCATGCGCGTAACACCACACATCGCTCTTAGCATTCTCATCTCAGCTACATGCAATTGCTTTTCATTCATCCCTTTTGTGGCCCAACATTCTGAACCATACAAGACAGCAGGTCTGACCATTGTTTTATAAATCTTCCCCTTAAGTTTTAGGGGAATGCGGGAGTCACAGATAGTCCCGGTGACCTGCCGCCATTTCATCCATCCAGTGTTAATTCTGTGCTTAACAGTCTGATCTATGTCACCATCGCTTTGCACGAGTGAACCGAGATACCGAAAATCGGAGCAGACTGGGAGAAGCGCGCCATCCAGCACTACAGCTTCAGAACTGGAGAGACCGCCGAAATCGCAGAACACAAAAATCGCAGTACAAAAAAAACAACCGACTTCCAAAAAAGAAAATGCCTACACTAAAAATTAAAAAATATTATTTCGGAAGTCGGTGTTTGTTTTTCATTTCTTTGCTATTTGACACCGACTTTCAAAATACTCAAAAGTTGTTTTTTAATTTTTAGTGTAGGTATTTTCTTTTTTGGAAGTCGATTGTTTTTTTTTTTGGAAAAAAGATTTTTATTTTTCACTTTTTAGTTGCTATACCGCAGAACTAAAAACCCCAGTAACATGGAACGTGGAATTTAAACATACTGGTAATTGGAGAAAACCAATACATCATCAATCTATACATAATTTTCGTTTCTGTTCAACTTTTCAAAAAGCAATTAAGCAATTTCGATAAAATTTATATGTAACCACCTCTGGAGTATATTCTTTTGGATAAAAAAAGAATTTTGAAAATCGATCCACAACTGACAGATAAATCGGTGGACATATCTACATTAAAAAAAAACATACATACAGTCGAACATAGAACCTCCTCCTTTTTCGAAGTCGTTTAAAAAGAACATCTATATACCAATTACCCATGTTTGCAAATAAATAAATGATTTGATTTGAATAGTGGTCCAGTGGTAAATGCTCCGACTTCCACGTCGTAAGTCGTGGGTTCGACCCAGACAGGCACTTTACTTTGTGTAAATTATTTCATCAATAAGGTCTGTGTATGATATTTTAGGGCATCCCATGTAATCCAGTATATTAATTACCAAGACTAAGACTCATGTCAATTACCATTCACATTTTAAAAACTCATAGCTACGTACACAATAAAATCGCAATATTATTTGATAGAATTGGAAAATAAATTAAATTAATAAATGTTATGTAATAATGATAACATTCGCCCTGACTTGGAAATCATACTCATAACCTACTTACCTTACTGTTCAGCAGTCGCGAATGCTCCTTAAGGAGAATGGACAATTCTGCCCCACCCCCAGATATACGTCAATGCGATCCCATCAAGTCGAATATTTTTTGATAAGACGAATTCTTTGGATTATAGATAACGTGAGACGCTAGAGAGATCTACATGTGAGTTATTTTTAACTGACTGCGAAAAAGGAGGAGGTTCTATTTTTGACTGTATGTTTTTTTTTTTTTTAATGTATGTCCACCGATTTTTCTGTCAGTTGTGGACCGATTTTCAAAATTCTTTTTTTATCCGAAAGATATATATACTCCCGAGGTGGTCCCATATAAATTTTATCGAAAAATACGTATACATACGTAGATGACGTTTTGGTTTTTTCCAATTACGAGTACGTTTAAATTCCACGTCCCTTGTTATTGGGGTTTTTTGTTCTGGGGTATAAAAATTGATAAATAAAAATCTTTTTTACAAAAAAAAAAAAAAACAACCGACTCCCAAAAGAGAAAATACACTAAAAATAAAAAAAATAACTTTATTTTTGAAAGTCGGAGTCAAATAACGAAGAAATAAAGTACAACCGACTGCCGAAATTAAAGTTATTTTTAAATTTTGAGTGTATTTTCTTATTTGGAAGTCGGTTTTATTTTTGTACTAAAGTTTTAATTTAATTTAAATTCTGACATTTCGTCAATTGATGCACTACCATAATGTCAAATGGTCTATCCCAAGCATTGTGTTTTTGACATTCGATATTGATCATACAATTTCACTTTGTCTTGAGCTGCAGCAGTAAAAGCGGCGGCTAAAAAGCTTTAATTTATACTCGTAGGAAACCACATTGTTAGTAGTTGTCTAACCGATATATCACAAACTAACCCGTATTACTATTTCTGGTTTAACTAATAGCCGTAATTGTTTTCCGTAAAGGCCGAATTTAAATGCCTAGTGATTTGTTTTTTGAGCCAATCAATTATTCTAAAGGTTACTTCGTTTTTAGGGTTCCATAACCAAAGGGTCCAAACGTCTGTCTGTCTGTCCGTCGTCTGTGACTTCTCCCGCTCTGCGTGGAGCTAGGGCGTGTCAGACTCTTACTGACTAAAACCCACCCCTGTTCCTTCCCTGCCTGAGTGCCCAAGGGTGCGGTAACTCATTTTCAGAATTTAGGCATGCAAGCACCGGCCACGATGGGTCCCGTCAGTGGTGGCTGACACTAATCTCTTTGAGGCGCGAGTGGAACACTACGCGCCGTAACAGTTGGAGCAACAGTCTTCAAATTCTCACAGTATAAGCATCATGATCTAAAGCCATACAAATAGTCAAAAATAAATTTGTGTTGTGCCTAAATGTGCCAATTCCGACACGTACTTGGCCGATTTTTTTAGATAAAGTTCAACGGATTTTATAGTCCTTTTATAGTTTACTGGGCGGGGGTACACCTGCACAGGAATAGGAAATATATATATATATTTAAAGGTTTTGGTTTCCGTAGTTTCCGTACGTCACGTCATAGGCAACCACTGAAAATTAGCGCCGTGCTGTGGGTCCCCCACGGTATAGCATTATGCTGAGTGGAAGCCTTCTTGCCACAGCCACGACATGCATCTGTTTTTTGTTTATTTCTACCTACCTATTTAACTTTTTTTTTTTTTTCTTTCCTTTTTTTTTGTTAAACTTGTTACTAACATAGAAATATAAGATCTACTAACACTATCGATAAGGGTTAAGACTTAAGTTAGCAAAATCATATTGTTGTGTATGTCGTTAATTTGTGGCAAATAAATTCTTTTTCTTTCTTTCAAATAGGCTTAGTAGGTAATTATTGAGTAACTTGTCTTCTTTACTAACAAATTACTAATACCTTTTTATTTTATTTTATTTAATTTTTTGTGTACTACTAACAACCCGACTAACGCCATCTTTATAATTTTGTTATACCATATGTTGTTTTTTTTTATGGACTGTATTATCTGATTGGCCACCGAGTGATTCCAGGGAATACGGCGGCAATGTGATCACGTGCTGACGTACATAGCAAGACTCAGGAGAGACACCTTTATAGTCTTCTCAGAGACGTGCCCTCACAGACGTTGATTCCCTCACAGAGGGAACTCCGGAGGGGTTTTTTATATTTATTATTTACTTATTAATTTATGTACACACAAAACACTTACAAGAGAAAAAAAAAACAGTACAGATAGAAGAGCAGAAAGGTGCTGCTTATTTCAAAAGATTTTTTTTTTTCCAGCAGACCTGCGACAGAAAATTTGGATGAGAGACGTAGACACAGTGTCCTAGGATAGCTTTTTCCCAACTATCTTGGGGTCGGCTTCCAGTCTAACCGTATGCATGAATACCAATATTTTACATGGAGCGACTGCCTATCTGACCTCCACGACCCAGTTACTGGGTAATACGATACCCCTTGGTAAGACTGGTTGTCAGACTTTCGGGCTTCTGACGACCCGTAGCCACTGTCAAAAATCCACGATTGAAAGCCGGGACCAACGGCTAAACGTGCTTGCCGAGGCACGGAGGAGTCTCGGTATTTAAATATGGTCACCCATCCATGGACCAACCCCGGCAAGCGTAGCTTAACCTGATGGATCGACCCGTGCGGTTGTTATTACGAGGTCCTCCTCAGATGTAGACACAGTGTGTATTAAAAAAAGAATATAAAAACTAATCTTTAAGAGGTAACCCTTCCATGGGCTGATAGTGACCACAAGGGTGGTGTTAATGAGGTAAGAATCCCTGACTTTCTGGTCTTTTCCACAAAATTCGAAGTACCCTTTGAAGGTTTTCCCCCGAAACCAAAAAATCAAAAAAAGTTAGAGTTCAATATTAATGAGATTAAAACTTACTACCGCTTGTGAGTTCATTTATGGACCATTGACCATGGATACAATCCATTTACATTATTTTTAATAATATATCGCAGGGTACTATAATTATTCTTTTAGAAAGATAGAATGAACTAAAGAAAGAACGAAAGAAAATACATTTATTTGCCACAGCTAAAGGCACACACAACAATAAATAAAAACTTAATCATTTAAAAAGAAAAACAAAAGTAGGATATAAAAAAGAATAGAAAAAAAGTGTGCGAGCTACGGCTGCGCCAAATAGGTCCAGTTCAGCATATATGAGCCAGACAAATAATGCCTGACGCTGGTTTTCAACTGGACCTGAGGTACCCTGACGAGACCTGATTTTAGTGTTACCACAGCTGGGATAATGGCCTCCTTTCTGTGAGAGGGAATGAGCCTTAGTACACCACGTGGGCGCAGGTTGGTGAATGTCACATGTCATGAAGAACATGAACATTTTCCTTCACCGTTTTCAGAGCAGTGATGAAATATTAACACAAAGTAAACTGTGATGGGGTCTGCTTCCAGTTTATCTGGATGCAGCTGAACACTAGTATTCTACATGGATTGACTGCGAAAAAATTATTAGAACCAAAAAATAAGTAGAACAAAAAAATAACCAGAACCATATAAATAACTAGAACAAGAAAAATAACTAGAACCAAAAAAATAACTAGAACAAAAAAAAATTAGAACAAAAACAATAACTAGAACCAAAACACTAGAACCAAAACACTAGAACCAAAACACTAGAACCATAAACATAACTAGAAAAAAACATTAACTAGAACCAAAAAAAAATAACTAGAACAAGAAAAATAACTAGAACCAAAAAAATAAAAAATCGAAGACATGTAACATCCACCAACCAGCAGTTAGGCCCGCGTGGTGGGTTATAGCCCATTCCCTCTCATAGAGAAGAGGCCTATGTCCCAGCAATGAGAACGTTAAAAAGCTGATTAGTATCTTTTTGTCATTGATAGGCACGCGTTTGACCACTATCTCACCAGATGGTAAGCGATGATGTTTTCGAAGATGGAGCACGCTTGCCTAGGAGTAATCTACTCACTCTTGACCTAAAGCCCTGTCCCTTACAACCCGCGAAACAAAAACCAAGGTAAAGATCTGGCTACTGACACAAGACTATTACGCAACTGAAAGTCTGATGCAACCAAATTAAATATAATCATAAGAACACAAAACTTTTGGTATTCCTCGCACACATTCACACATAAGCTTGACTTGTTAACGATTTCGAAGTCTGCTGTTGATTTTTATTAATTTTAAGTTAATCCTTGTTTTGTTTTTGACTGATTAATCCCTATATCTTTAGTTTAATTTTAAGGTTTACACATGTCCTAATTTTGAGTTAATTTCTCTATTTTATTGATTAATTGACATGCTTTATGATTTAATTTTTGTTTTTTGACTACTTAATTTTGCTAATGTTATTTGTATTTTTCTTTTATTTTCCTTTGTTTATAAAGTTGTTTTGATTTAAATATTTGTTAGAATTAATTTTCTTACGTGCTAAATTGTAAACATTGAAGAATTCACTGGCTCCTAAAATACAGGTACTCTACCTAGCTCAGGAGTCAGGGTTTAATTTTTCTGTAAACTGTGTTTGTCCCAATAAAGAATTATTATTATTATATCATTACCTAAAGACTCCAAGGTTGCAACTATCACGAAACAGACTCCGGCAGGGAATTCCACTCTTTAGCTGCTTGCACAATGAATTTATTTACTCTACTTTCGAAAACGTTCATATTCTCACTGCACTATTCCCTACTCTGTGACGTCCAGCTTCCGCTATTGACTAAAAGCCTCCATTTTGTACAGACTGATTTATTCTGCTTTGTGACAATGTGACAGATGGCCTAAATAATAAATGGCGGTCGTTTTTGTTCATGTGGTGTCGAATGCGAGGGTCATTTGCAGGTGCACTGAGTTGGTTAGCGAATTTGTTTTTTCTATCCTAAGCCAAGAATGAACAAGTTACTTCAAAGCAAGCGTGCTCCATCGTCGACTACATCATCGCTTACCATCAGGTGAAATAGTGGTTTTTTTTTTTTTTTTGGGGGTGGGAAATCATCCTATGACTTCTTCCGCTCTAGGGTGGAGCGGAAGGGCCTGTCAGACTCTTACTGACTAAAACCCACCCCTGTTCTTCCCTGCCTTGAGTGCCCGGGGGCGAGGTAACTCTCAAATGCAAGCCTACAATAATTATAAAAAACCCGGCCAAGTGCGTGTCGGACTTCGCACATTTTGGGTTCCGTACCAAATGTATTTTTGACTATTTGTATGGCTTTGGATCAACAAGATGCTTATACTGTGACAATTTGAAGACTGTAGCTCCAACCGTTTGGCTGTAAAACCTGTGTGACAGACGACGGACAGACAGACGGACAGATGGACAAACAGACACGTGAGTGACAGCTATATAATATAATATAAATATATAATAGGGCTCTGTTTGAACCCTTCGGGAGATGTTTTTTTGACCGCTTGGAGGGTTTGGACGTATCGGTAGTAGTTGTGTTTTGATGTTAATTAACACACTAGCAGCTATTAGCTCGGTAGGAGGGGTTCGCATCGGCGTCGAGGGTACGATGAAGTACCTGGGACTCGTCCTCGACAGCCGGTGGAACTTCGTCGAACACTTTCGACGTTTGGCTCCCAGATTGGACAGGGCCGGGGCCGCCTTGAAGCGGCTCCTACCCAATCTGAGGGGGCCAAACGCCTCCTGCCGGAGGCTCTACGCGGGGATCGTGCGGTCCATGGCCCTCTACGGGGCACCGGTGTGGGCGCGTTCGTTGAGGCAGCGATCAGCTCGCCTGATGAACGCGTCCCAGAGGGTCATGGCGATCCGTATCATCCGCGGATACCGCACGATCTCCCGTGAGGCGGCGAGCCTCCTTGCCGGACTGTCACCGTGGGATCTGGAGGCAAAAATCCTCGCGCACCTGTACGAGTGGCGCGAGGAGGCCAAACGCCGGGGCGAAACTCCGCTGCCGCGACAACTCGCGGCTCGGCGGACCGAGCTCCGGCAGGATCTCATGGTGACATGGAGAGAGCGACTGTTGCAACCCAGCGCTGGGCACGCCACCATCGAGGCGGTAGTGCCCCTCTTTGAGGAGTGGCTGGAGAGGCGTCACGGCGCCCTCACCTTCGGCCTGACGCAGGTGCTCACCGGACACGGCTGTTTCGGGAGGTACCTGTGTCGGATCAAGGCGGAGGTGACCCCTGAGTGTTTCCACTGCGAGGATCGCCCAGAGAACACGGTGGAGCATACGGTGGAGGTTTGCCCCGCTTGGGCAGAACACCGCCGTGTCCTCGTGGATGCGATAGGCGACAGCGACCTCTCGCGCCGTGCCCTGGTTCAGGCCATGGTACGGAGCGAGAGGGAATGGGAGGCCGTCTCCTCCTTCTGCGAAGCAGTAATGCTCGCGAAGAGGGAGGCGGCACACGTTAGGGAGGCTCAGCGACAGCCGAGTCGCCCTAGCGCCCCCAGCCGCGACCGCCGCAGGAGACGCCAGGGGCCGCGAGACGATCTCCGGCCACCGTAGACCCGGGCCTGCGGACGGCGAGTAGTGGGTAACTCGCCGCCCGATCAGCACCAGGCCCGAGAGTCGACGGCGCGTAGTGTTCCACGCGCGCCTCAAAGAGTTGTCAGCAAAGTGTAGGGGCCTGCCAAGGCCGGTGCCTGCCCGGGGGTGGAGGATAAATTCGAAAGAGTTACCTCGCCCCCGGGCACTCGAGGCAGGGAGGAACAGGGGTGGGTTTTAGTCAGTAAGAGTCTGACACACCCTTCCGCTCCACCCTAGAGCGGAAGAAGACATTGGATGATTTCCCACCCCCCAAAAAAAAAAAAAGCAGCTATTAGCTGATGCGTGTGTTTCAAATATATTGCAGATATTTTGCCTGTGCGAATGCTTTATTAAAAACCGGCCCAGTGCCCGGCCCATTTACACGTCCGCGTTTAAGTCATAGATATTCATGTGTGTACCAAAATTCAACTCAATCGGTCAAGTAGATGCGGAACGAATTAGCTGTGACAGACGGACAAACACACGAGTGATACCCAATATTCCGTTGCATTATTCAGACGTTCGGATCCCTAAAAAAACAGCTTGTAAAATAAACCCTATCAAGCATATTTCGGCATCCATTACCCACTCTATTTGTGAGCGAATAATTTGCACCAGTGTGTAATCCATCAATGTACGTCAAAATGTCACCGATGCAGTGTTTGTGGACCTAATGAAGGTTGTTATTCGTAGCGGGCTAATCATTTGCATACAGATTTAAACCTGTAACTGGTTCTCTAAATATTTTAGTTTGGAATTTGTTATTGTTGATAGTTCAAAAGTTTAGTTTTGTCAAGTTCGACTCGCACTTGGGAAATATCATTTTTAGAATCTTATTATATAAAGTAGCATAGGTGCTAAATGACACTAAGTGATAGTGTAATTATCAATCTGTAATTTTTTTTTCGAAACCGAACTGTAGGTACTTCCAGATATTACGTTTTATAAATATTTTAACAAAAAAAAAAAAATCACTTCTTTGTAGGTGAGTTTTAATGTATTCGCAAATAACAATAAACACAAGTATCTTATATAAAAACTCACTATATCTTTATCCATTTTTTTTTGTAAA
This sequence comes from Polia nebulosa, assembly GCA_951329385.1. Classification (NCBI taxonomy): domain Eukaryota; kingdom Metazoa; phylum Arthropoda; class Insecta; order Lepidoptera; family Noctuidae; genus Polia; species Polia nebulosa. Next base: position 17,359,485 of record OX589615.1, read on the forward strand.
AAATACGTTTGTAAAATTTACAATTACGAATGACTAAAATTAACAAAAATTGTTAATGTGAGAGAAAACATATTCTCTAACAATAACAATTTTGGTGCGACTGAATACATTGTTAACAAAAACGGCTATAATTTTCTCCGTAATAGAAAGCTAGACCATTTTGCAAGGCTGCCACGACAACGTGCGACCAGAATAGATTTAAAACATATTGTGACCGACTTCGTAAGCCGACTAGTTTAAGGGAGCTCGCGCACTGAGTTGTAACTGGCCGTGGTCGCGGTTGAAAACCAGGTCGCACAAAAAAAAAATTCTTCTTCATCGTCGTATACAACATCGCTTACCATTAGGTGAGATGGTGGTCAAAGGTGAGACTGTCAAAATATAATATTTTTTTTGCACGCCATAATAAGTGAATTGAACTAAATTTTTTGGTAATCTAACTAACGGACTACTTACATGTTTTTAAGATTGATTGCCCTATTGTGATAAATAGGACCAATGCGCTTGGAAGCTGCGACCACTGGCCGTGACGTAGCCGCGTAGTGAACGCAGACCCTAACATATCGACCCCGTCTAAATTTATACGCAGTGGAACCATAGTTATTGAAACTTTGCGATTGTTTTGAAACGTTATATCTGCTTGAAAATAGAGGCTTGTTCAGTAAATATGGTTGGTTTTTAATAATGAGGGGTTACCTCTGTTTGATGGGGTCAACGGATTTTTTTTGTACAATTTTATAACGGTCTAGCCAGACATATAGTCCGGTCAATTTAGACATAAAAATAGTGGTCAAATAACAAAAATTCCCGGAAAGCCAAATATTGGTGGAGAGCTGGAGTTTACCATTACAAATAAAGTTTTAAAAATCCCCATTGAACCTAATGTGTGTTACAAAAGTTATTCGGGGTCAAAGGTCAAAATTTGAGGTTTTTTGGATTTTACTCGAAAACGGTAAGTTTTATCAAAAAAACCTGAAACCAATGTTGTACATCTTAAAATTTTCTACAAAAATGGTCTTCATGATTTTTTTCCTAAGACCACCACCACCATTCCTGAGATATCGTGATTCTAAAAGTCACAGTATACATGATACGCACACATTTCCACGCCACCCGTGAGGCGCGTTTTTTTTTACCGTGGTTTCCCCCGTAGGCCTACTCCACTAACTGTCATGACAATTTTAGGATAATTTACGGGAACAATACCCGTCAAGTTCTAGATATTACCTTATTATTGATATTGATTATTGATAGTGCTATTGATTATTGGGTTAACTATTGTTTTGATTTCTTTAGATATTTTAATCAGATTCATACTCTTGAAAGTCAACTTCATTTAGCTAGCTTCAGCTTTATCAGAGTTTCATCTTCAAATGTCTGATAAAAAATGTGCCAGTTTTTTATTTCTTTTGTAATCCTTATTATCAACTGACTATTCTAGATAACGAATGAAGTCTTAACTCAATACCCCACTACTGGACTCTTTTTGGTTGGGCGCCCACATACAAGTAATATTAATATACTAAAAACGGGTTGGTACCTAATTTATTCGATTTATGCTACTTTTCCTAAAAGTGGATTTTGTCCCAGAAAAATACAGTTTTAGACTTCATTTCCTCTCTAAAAATGACAATTGAAATAAGTACCGACTCTTCTCTTTTTCTTTGATCTCTCCTGTTTCTATTATTTGGTGTCGGGTCTCTTCACTTTTCTGCGCCAGGATATTCTATCCCGGATTGTCGGCTCTGGCTATTGAGCTAACTTGTGGTCTCTCTCGATTTTAGTTCACCAGGTCTATGGCTGCAAATAGGTAACTACTCTATCAAATGTAATTTACTTTACATGTAAAGTGGATTTTGTGATATATTGAGTCTGTGGTGCGACAGGTGTCATGTTTCACAGATGACTTGTCAAGTGAATGAAATAAATTCAGCTCTCATGTGATAATGTCCCTTTTCCGCATTAAACCGATAATTAATCAACACGCAGTATTATTTATTTAACACTTCAGATTTCACTAAAAGATTCAAACAAATGAGTCTCATTAGATTGAATAAAATCTTGCAAAATAAAAATTTAAAAGCTACCAACAACCTGCACATTTTCTCAGCAACGTTAATACTAACAACATCAGTATAATACAATTTATTGCATCAGAGAAAAAGGAATAAAGAAACGAGATTTCTGCATTTTACTGCTATAAAATGTGAAGGGAAATTGAAGTTAGCGACATTTTAGCGCTCTCAGCCGTCAAAAGAATTATTGAGTCAATTTTGAGATGCCAATTCGTTGTGACTTGGAAAGCACGTTAATATGTTGCTCCTGACTTTTTTTGGCAAAATAGGTCCCATTATTCCCAATCACACCAATTCCTGAAAGCCAAAATCAACAATGGCGACGAGCCTACAATGAAGCTTAACCAGTCTTGCAACGAAATTAGTCAGAAAAGAACAGCGGAGGAGTAAGAAAGAACGTCATTTGCGATATCGGATTGACAGTCATTACGGATAGACAGAAGCTCGAAAGTCTGACCACAAGTTTTACCAAGGGGTTTTACGTCACTTAAGGCGGCGATTCCCAAAAACGATCAAAAAGGTGAATTTTGACAAATTAAAAAATGTGATATTTTCAAGTCCTATGTGCATACAGCTATGGAACTCAAAACAATTTAACACACTTTTATAGAGGTATGCGGAACAGGGTGTAAAGTCCCGCAAACCTCCGTTGAAAAGTGAGGATCCTCCGACCAGACGGGTGTTGTGTCTGGTCCGGGCAACTGCCCGATAGTTGATTTCGGGCTGTTGTATATGTTCAAATCGCGCGGAGAACTCTGCTTGTACGATGTAGGAATTTGCTGTTTTTTAGTTCGTATATAGCGTCAGAGATGTCGCTACCCTTTAATGTATCAATAAATCTTCTAACATACCTCTTAATTATCTTTAAAAGCAATTTATCCCTTCATTAACAATTATCATCATAACGAAAAATATACCTTAAATTATAAAATGCTAAACTGCATCCTGTTATGGATTATTTTTTATAAATTTATTAGTAAATCCTAAGTAAATCGATATTATATACGAATAGTTTACATTTTGCAATAAATTGCGAGCATTTGTCGTAGCGCATCTCTTTCTTTTGCATGCAGTCCGAGAGAGACCGCGCTTTAGGTGATCGCTCCATGTAAAATACTGGTATGCAACTACATCTGGTTAGACTTTAAACATTCATTGTGCACAGCTTAGGAGTGGAATTCCCTGCCAGAGTCTGTGTTTCCTGATAGCTACAACCTGGGGTTCTTTGGGGAGGAATAGGTTACTTCTAGGTAAACGTGTTCCATAGTTGACTACATCATCGCTTTCCATGAGATAGTAGTCAACGCAAGCCTATAAAAAGACTGGAAAGTGACCCCGACATAGTCAGTCAGGCTACGCAGCTAATATGATAAAAACAGAACAAGAATAACGAAGCAAGATTGCAAAAATGTAATAGAAAATTGAGGAAAGCGCAATTTTAGCGCTCGCAGCCGTCAAAAGCTTACTGAGTCAATTTGAAACGCCAATTTGCTGTAACCAGCGCTCGGTGCACTGGCATTGTCATATCTAAGTTAATATAGTTATAATATTGTAAAAGTTCAGTGATATAACAGTGAACGTGACTGGATACGTGGCTTTTTGGTTGGATAACGTCTGTTGTAAATTGGCAAAATGGGGTTTGATAGACACTGATACCCAATGTTCTTAAAACCCTTTCATTAGAAATTTTGTATACAGGTTTAGTTTAGATGACAATGCATGGTTAAAAAAAATAATAATAAGGTAAGTGACGTCATTCTAAATACAATATGGCGGGATGCCATATTGGATGCTAAAGATGGCGGACTAGTTATTTTGTATGCATTCCCATGATATGGTTGTGCTGAGAGAAATAATCAAAATAAAACTACTCTAAATTCAATATGGTAGACTCTCCAAGATGGCGGACAAAATAGTTTTTTTTTGTCCTAGTCTTAGGTGATGGTTAACTGTCGAGCCGATTTACGATGAATGTGTTTGTTTTCGTAGTGTCTCTTGTCGTCGACCGGCCCGGTGACTTAGTAAAATAATAGTTTTCTAACCATTGCGGAACATATTGTAAAATTTCCTTATTATTCAAAATAATTTATATACATTTTTAAAAACATTATTACCCGCATAAGAACTAAAAACATAAACCTGACGTCACACACAACCTGCATCGCGCTATCAAAATTCTCCCCGCGATTTGAATATATAGAACAACATAGGGCCGTTGACAACCAAGCACAGCACCCGTCTGTTGGAGAGTTCTCCCTCTTCAATCATAGGGCAGTTGACAACCAGACATAGCACCCGTCTGGTGGGAGGGTTCTCCCTCTTCAATCATAGGGCAGTTGACAACCAGACACAGCACCCGTCTAGTGGGACGGTCCTCCCTGTTCAATCATATGGCAGTTGACAACCAGACACAGTACCCGTCTAGTGGGAGGGTCTTCCCTCTTCAATCATAGGGCAGTTGAGAGTCTTCCGCACGGAACAAATATTTGTATGGCCTATAGATAGTTGTTCTGGGTCTGGGTGTTAAATGCACCCATGATATAGGAGAAACTCTTAGTTTGAGCATTCAAAAAAAAAACCAAAGACTGTTGCCGTGAAACTATATGCCATCGCCACACTAAGAAGAAGAAGTATGGAGAAGGCGGAACTTTCCACTATGTCCCGCATACCTTTATATCATCTTATTTCCAGCCACTACACATCCTACTCTTGAAAGCCAGAATCAGCGGTTCATAATTTATTATAATTCTATAATGTACACCACATCTTAACACAGGACACAATAATTACACAGTTCATGTACAAAGGCGAGCTTAACTCAAAGTTCAGTTTTCTCCCAGCAAACCTTTGAGTAATAGAGAGAGATCACTTTCGAGGGTAGGATCGTGAGCTACGAGTATATAAACCGATGTAAATAAGACTTTAAAAATATTTATAATACAAACATACTATGTACTAATAAATATCATTATATACACTAATAATACTATGACATTAAGAAAAGAAGTGCTCTTTAATTTTCCTCTTAAAGACATCCAGAGAAGGACTGTCGCGTAAGGAGTTTGGAAGAGAGTTCCAGAGACGGACTGCAGTTACTAAAAAGGAGCCATTATAGCGGCTGGAAGTGTGACGCGGAGTACCCACTCGGAACGAGGTACTCAAAGCGTTAATGAAGGTATTGAGGAGAAAGAGGATTGTGCAGAATGTTATAGAGAAAGGATAGGATATAGGTATCTCGCCGACGCCGAATTGGCAGCCACCCCAATCTGGTCCGAAACTCTGAGTCAAATGGTCGTATTTACGGAGGCCAAAAATAAAGTGGATGCATAAATTCTGCAGTATCAGAATAAGTAGTGATGACTACCAGATAAACAAGTACGTATCTTTGTGTATTTATCCGTCGTCATTGTAAAATGTACGTAACGTGTAAGATATCTCCATGCCCTATTTCTCTTTGGATTCAGGAAACACGACACGTCCCGTCTATCTGTCTGTAGGAAGAAACCTACTTAGGTATACAAAATGGAAACGCGTGCAACTCGCAAATCGTTAGCTTGAATTTAATAAAAGATCTCGTGTTCCAAGTACGGTGGGATTTTTTGATAAGTTGGTAAATCATGTAACTTCACTCCACTCTGGGTGGAGTGGGAGGGCGTGTCAGGCTCTTACTGATTAAAACACACCCGTATTCTTTCCCTGTGGTAACGGCCGTGACTTACAAGTTGTGGGTAGTGAGTTCAAACCCAGGTAGGCGCTTTGCTTTGTGTAAATTATTTCATCACGACTGCTCTCAAAACGGTGAAGGAAAACATCGTGAGGAAAGCAGCATGTCATAGAACCAAAAATTCGAAGACATGTGACATCCACCAATCCGCATTGGGCTCGCGTGATGGATTACGGCCCACACCCTCTCACAGAGAGGAGGCCTGTGCCCCAGCAGTGGGGACATTAAAAGGCTGATGATGATGACTTCAGCACTTCTTTCAAGGTCTTCTCGTCTCGTCTTTCATCTGATAAAGAACTTCGGATATATACAATGGGACTCTTCAATAAATGATAGCAAACCTTCCCGAATTACTGCAATCGCATGTCCGTTTATTGGTCACATTACTTCATAACATAACATCACGCTGATACGCTCAGAAGTGGTACAAAGCTTTGTAATGGTCACCCTGTTACACCCTAATTTTAACAATTATGTTCAAATTTCTTATTTTTTGGGTTATCATTTCGGGCATAATTTTACTATTTAGTTTAAATTATGGGGTATAACAACTAAAAAGTGAAAAATAAAAAAACTTTTTTTACAAAAAAATACAACCGGTTTCTATAAAAACGCTACAAGATGCAATATAACTTCAATTTCGGAAGTCGGTGTCAAATAACGAAGACACAAAACTAGAAACACCGACTTCTGAAATTATAATTATTTTGCATTTTTTTGTGTGTATATGGAAGTCGGTTGTATTTTTTTTGTAAAAAGTTTTTATTTGTATTGTTACTTTTCATGTTAGTTCTTGTGTGAGTTACAATTAACTATCTTTCTTTCTTTCTTTCCTTCCCTTGCAACCACATTATATACACAATCCGTCCACCTTTTCATCGGTCTGCCTCTTTTCTTAAATTATCAACGAAACCCATAAAATATTCAAACTCAAATCGAAGTGCCCCGTCAAGTTACATAATACTGGCCGCAAATCTTTTGGACCGAGACGAATTGCCGTTCGAGATTTATTCTGGTGGAAAGATGTCACAGAAGAAAAATTGTATTCCATCCGTCTAGAATTAGGCCTAAGTCCTGGATTTTGGGTGACTAATTTCTGTCGCTAGCTTTTTCCAGAGTTTCGTTTGCTTGAATGACGGAAAATATTACACTGGATTTCGATACATCATCATAATCATTTCAGCCGAAAGACCTCCACTGCTGGGCATAAGCCTCCTTCTATTTCTTTACTCTCACAGTCCGATGGGACAGCAATCTGATACAACCGGGAAGAGATCAGGCGCAGGACCTACGGCTTCACGTGCTTTCCGAGGCAAGGGGGTGTCACACAGCCAGCCAGTACAACGATAAGGATAACGCCGACAACGGTAACGCCGACAACGATAACGCCGACAACGATAACGTCGACAACGATAACGTCGACAACGATAACGCCAACAACGATAACACCGATAACGATAACGCCGACAACGATAACGCCGACAACGATAACGACGACAACGAAAAACGACGACGACGCACCGCTCCGACTCACTGAAGCCCGCAGCAGTACTCCAACTCACTGGAGCTTGCAACATCATCCCGACTCTCTGGGATATCATCACCGCAGACAGTTCCGACTCACCATGAACTATGCGCCTCTTCCGATTCCGACTCACTAGAACCAACCTTCCACTGACCCGGCAAGCATCACGTATGAACGACTCATCAAGAACAATCGATCTCCGATCTCCGGAGGGGAGTGATGTAGCGACATCTATGACGCTACATACGAACTAGAACAGCAAATTCCTACATCGCGCAAGCAGACTTCTCCACGCGATTTGAACATATACAACAGCCTGAAATCAACTATCTCTGCTACTCTATAGCACTTTTTGCCCGACCCGGGAATTGAACCCAGAACCTCACGCTTAGCAGTCATGTTTGCGACCACGAGACCATTGTGGTAGTTAGTTATTTAAGTCTGGCGGCTCTGGGATATTACTCTGAAAGCGGAAGGACAATTTAACTATCATAGCACGTAGCATTCGTCAGTTCTGCCTACCCCAAGGGAAAAGTCGAGAGTTTATGGATGTATCCACGGAATAGAAAAAATAAGTGGAAGTGCCCACCCAGCTATCCGGAGCGTGTCAAAATTATGCGGAAAAAATGTAAAATACATCTGACGAAGTTGTTATAACTTCGTCAGTTGTAATAAGTCCTAATTTTGTATGAACAACAAATAAGCTCTTCGTCAAAATTTAATTTATTTTTACTATTTTACATATTTTTCCGCATAATTGTGACACACGCCGGATAGCTGCGTGAACAGTTCCACTTGTTTTCTTCTATTCCGTGGATGTATCTAAGCAAACTTATATTGAATTCTTACCTGATAGAATAGTTGGTATTCAGTATCGGTCAACCTGAGAGCCACTTCCTCAGGAAACCGGAGAATATTCTTCAAAGACGCCAACTCTTCGTCATTAGTCTCCTCTGGTATTGAAGAACCTGGAAGAGAATGTGGTATTAGTGCTGATTGATTGATATTGAGCTACTTATTCTGAATTTAAGAATTTGATTGGCTAATCTGGAGATGAAAGAAGATGTTTGATAGGTTGTACCTATAGTTACAATATGTATGCATCATCATCTGCCTAGCCTTTTCCCAACTATCTTGGGGTCGGCTTCCAGTCTAACCGGATGCAGCTGACTACCAGTATTTTACATGGAGCGACTGCCTATCTGACCTCCACAACCCAGTTACTGGGTAATACGATACCCCTTGGTAAGACTGGTTGTCAGACTTTCGGGCTTCTGACGACCCGTAGCGACTGTCAAAGATCCACGATTGACAACCGGGACCAACGGCTTAACGTGTTTTCCGAGGCACGGAGGAGTCTCGGTATGTAAAGATGGTCACCCATCCACAGACCAACCCCGGCAAGCGTAGCTTAACCTGATGGATCGACCCATGCGGCTGTTATTACTAAGCCACGAGCTCCTCGTACAATATGTATGCATATGAACTATAATTATAATAATAATAACATAATCAGGCAGCAATAATGAAACCTTAAAAGTTAAATTTGAAACACTTCCCGGTTTCCGACAGAGCTGAAAATTTGCACACATGTTTAATTTGGATGACAATGCATGTTTAGCTAAGTGACGTCATTTTAAATACAATATGGCGGACTCCCAAAAGACTTCCAAAAATGGCGGATTGTTTTTTTCGCACTCCCATGATAGGTATTACAATATTTTTTTTAACTATACCAAAGATAATATAATACTAGCGTACAGATGTCTCATCCCATACAAAGAAACGGTACCGCCGTAACTACGGGTTTTCGTCAGGCACAAGTAACTTTTGTTCTTCGTTCGGGCCCATCCTCTACACCTCGCTAGATGGTGTTAGCAGCGACGACTTGCAAGCTAAATGAATTTGCTTAAAGTCTTATCTATATTTTGTCACACATTGGGGAATTATTTTATGGTATTTTGGCACTTCATAGCAATTTTACTGTATCAAAATTTGTCACTATTCAAATTTTAAAGAGGAGAATGGATAAACTCTAAAAATTCAAACAGCGCCATCTATTGGTACAAAAATTATAGATGTCTAAGGATTCGTTCCAATAATCGTCTTAATTTGAATTACAAGCCAATTATTCCACAATTTTATGCTTAGGATAGTTTATTAAATAAGAAAATACAGTTTTAACCATATTTATTTTCAAAATATTAATATTACTAAACTTCAATAGGAAATCGATGCATATTACGCCATCTATTGAGATTTATTTGAACTAAATTTTCTTTGTTCGAGATGAGACCCCGTGACTATACCTAATTATTACGTGAACATGGATGTCATGTGCGTATATAATAGTCTTCTATTTCAAAAGTTCTAGTTAAACTGGTCCTTGAAATAAATGTCGACTGTAGCCATCCACTCAAAAACATTCCTTCTATAAACTCAATTCACCCAGAATAGAGGTGTGACATAACACTTTTGTGCTAAGTAAGGCTACAGTTTCCAAACTCTAAGAAGTCTAAAAAAACCGGTCAAGAGCGAGTAAGACTCGTGCATGAAGGGTTCGGTACCATAGTACAAGATTATACGCTTGTTGTCATTATTAAGATCGAGTAAAAAAAGCCAAAAAAAAAACACATTTCTGGGAGGAGAGGCCCCTTAATTTTTTTATTAAATTATTATTTGTTGTTACAGCGGCAACACAAATCCACATTCTGTGAAAATTTCAACTGTCTACCTATTACTACTATCCGCCACTGCTACTGGTACCTGCAGCCAGAACTGACCTGCTTGCAAAAGCACGCCTTTTTTGTGGGGTGTGAAATCATCCAATGACATCTCCCGCTCTGGTTGGAGCGGGAGGGCGTGTCAGACTCTTACTGACTAAAACCCACCCCTGTTCCTTCCCTGCCTGAGTGCCCAGGGGCGAGGTAGCTCTGTTTCGAATTTATCCACAACCCCTGGGCAGGCATCGGCCATGACGGGCCCCGTCATGATTGCTGACAACTCTTTGAGGCGCGCGTGGAACACTACGCGCCGTCGACTCATGGGCCTGACGCTGATCGGACGGCAAGCTACCCATAACTCGCCGTCCGCAGGCCCGGGTCTACAGTTGCCGTAAATCGTCTCGCGGCGCCGGAAGCCCCAGGCGTCTCCTGCGGCCGCGGCTGCTGAGGCATGTACCAGAGCTATCTGTACCATCAACGACCATCAACCCCAGATAGATGTGTTTACATGTGGTTTACATTAAGCTACAAGCGAAATAATGCTTAAGACGTAGGAACCACGTTTATGCAAGTTATTATGTTACGTTATTTTGTGTTTTTAATTGTGTAATAATTTAATAATGATGTTACTTTTATTTTTTCTAATTTGGTTATTGTAAGTATACAATTTAGGTTATTAGTTTAAGTTCTTAATACTAAGTTCGTAATCTCTGTAATGATAGTATAAGCTATAATAAATAATTAAATAAAACATTACGGATCATGAGATACAGCCCGCTGACAGACAGACGGATGAACGGACGGATGGACAGCGGAGGTTTGGTAATAGGGTCCCGTTATTTACCCTTCAGACGGAACCCTAAAAAGTTTTCATGCTATCAGATTACGAAATACCGTTTCAAGGTACAAAGCTTGAAAGTAACAAGAGTCTCGGGTCGGGCTTGCTTTGAATCCCGATCAATGTTTGAAAGTATTTCGGGGTCAAACCAGCCCGGCTCGGAGGGTCCAAGGAAGGAATCTCGTCTTTGGGTTTCGGGTGTAACGGCTGATTTTCTTTTTGGAAGATGAATATAGATTGGTTTGAATAATGATAATGTGTTTTTGAGAATAGTACATTTTAATGCAAGTGGGAAACTGATTTTGCAGCCTAGATACGATAAGATACTTGTAATACTCTACTGTTTGATATTGTACATTCAAAGCTAAACATGAAATCGTTTTGTCTCGTTATTAATTTTGCGGAAACAGAACATTAAAATAAAAAGCCATTAAAAAGTTACAAGCCCACAAAGAATCGTTTTTCTTGCTAATTTTAACACAATTTTGGGCGTAAATAAGTACCTAATGAAAAAGTGTAAAACCTCCAAAACAAAGAAGACACCGACAGACCTCAATTATAGAAGAGCTCAATAAACTTTATTTGTAATTGATTTACGAGTATGCAGTGGTTTTTTCATTAAACTCAATTTCCCAAAGGACATTTCGTAATTTTTTGCGCGGTCGTTTCAGTTCGCGGTGTTTGTGTGCGTGCAAACTAGACATTGTGCATGTAGATCAGCGTGTAACTGCTCATCACTGATAATTTCTCTGTCGGACAGGATGCCAGCAACAGCGTGCTTTTTGACAACGCCCACCAGTGAGTTCGAGCCCGCGACTAGTTCAACCTTAAGTCCCGCAAACCTCCATTGAAAACGGAGGATTTTGACCAGTGTTGTGTCTTGTCTGTGTATCTGTCCTATGGTTGTTGTTGGGCTGTTGTATATGTTCTAAACTTGTGGAGAGCTCTGCTTGGATGTGACATCAGTTTTTAGTATGTGGTGTTATAAATGCTGCTAAAGCAGTAAGAACTTTCCTATTTACTTTTTAGGGTTTGGGATTCACTTTTGAGCCCAAAATGCAGCACACTTTTTTAACATTGATAGGCGCGAACACTTGACCTATCTCGCCTGATGGTAAGCGATGATGTGGTCGACGATGGAGCACGCTTGCCTAGAAGTAACTTATTCACTCTTGACTTAAAGACTCCCAGGTTGTAGCTATCAGGAAACAAAGACTCCGGTAAGGAATTCCACTCCCTATCTGTACGCACAATGAATGTGTTCTCAAAACGCTTTGTGCATATGGATGGGATGTCCACCATGTACTGGTGGCACTTCGCCGTACCCTTTGGATTATTTGGACTTATGGAACGCTTAAAACTTCTTGATTAGTTCCGATACCCGAAATGTTACCAAATTCCATCTCTTAATCTTGACTTAAGGACGCCCAGGTTGTAGCTATCAGGAAACTTTTAGAATTCCACTCCTTAGCTGTACGCACGATGTCGTACGTACAAGTTAACCGGGTTTGTTCACGTACGAAAATAAAACACATTTTCGGCCAGTCTCTACGGCTTTCCCAAAAGAAAAGTGGGCTCCAAATACTTGGGCACGGGTTTGTAATAAATATTCAAGGAACCGCCGGACCGGAAACTGAAGGATTTGTTTCAGGAGTCTCAAGTTCGTGCCTGGTAAGTACCTACTAATAATTGGGATTTTTTCGTTGGAGAGCAAAGGTCCCTTTGCATACTGAGTAGGGACGAGCATTGATTGTGGTTGGTCACTGCGTCGCAGTGATTTTACATATAATGATAGGGTTTTATCCTGTGTTTATTTTTGAACAGTATTCCGCCAAGCCCGTTTCATCATCGGACCACTAGACGTACGGCGATGCATCACCGGTACATGGTGGACATCCCATCCACACGCACAAAACGTTTTGGGAACACATTAATAGTGCGTACAGCTAAGGAGTGGAATTCCCTGCCGGAGTCTGTGTTTCCTGATAGCTACAACCTGGGAGTCTTTAAGTCAAGAGTGAATAGGTTACTTCTAGACAAGCGTGCTCCATTTTCGACCACATCATCGCTTACCATCAGGTGAGATAGTGGTCAAACGCGTGCCTATCAACAATAAAAATAAACTCATAAAAACCAAAAGTTATAGACTTTTTATTTTTATAAAATATGCGATTTTTAACACTAAAAATGGCAAATTTTCATAAGCTGACAACACTCGATCGGCCGGCCAAACGCGGCACAAATAAGACTAAAAATAAATATTTTTCTGACAACTGCATCAAAATTGGTTACTAAATGAAGCAGCAATAAAAGTTTCTAATATCAGTTTCCATCCTTTTTAGGGTTCCGTACCCGAATTGGCTCAAAATTGTGATATTTCACACCAAAATTGATATTATGTGACACCAAAATTGATATTATGTGACACCAAAATTGATATTATGTGACACCAAGATTGATATTATGTGACACCAAAATTAGAAATATTGACAAGAATTTATTTCTGACACCAAAAATATAAAGTCTTGAAACCAAATTTGTTTTTATACCACCAGAACCACTAAAATTAGAATCTTGTTTAAAAAGTTTATTAAAAAAAAAAAATTGTATTTATATTTGTATATTTTTTAAAGGACACCCAGGGGTCACCTTTTTATTATAAATTTAAATTGCAATGCCAACTTAGTTATAAAACGTTTTTAAATCATTAACACCAAAATTGCAGGATTTTAGTCCGATTACTACGAATAGACTTATTTACGTTTTTGGCGGGCAATCACAACAGGATGACATACGTCTATCACTGCTGCGCATGAGCGCCTGACTAGTGCTCTGTGGCCTGGCTAAACGAAGTGAACAATGGTCCCTACCATTACACATTACAATGGGCATCATCCTTCTGGATTTAATTCCCACCATTTTCAATTTCGCGCGGACAGTCCTTTTCGATTTTCTCTAGGATAAAGTATTGCACTAAATATACGAATAAAACTGTCATTAGATAGAAAAACTGATACGGAATACAAATAAAATTAATAATTTCTTGTAAACTAGTGCAGTTTCGTTTAAGCGGTGGTAATTCCCAGAAAAACAGATTGTGGACGCACCACCAAACTTACAATTATGTTAAATAACATTTTTTTTTTACGTCTATAACTTTATAGCTGCTAAAATATTTACGGCCTGATCAATAATAATTATGTACGTCTACTTTCTTTAAAAAAATAACTTTATTGGATGTTTGGTTTAACGCGTCAAGTCCCTCATTAGCAGACACAATTAAAAACCTATTGTTATGGCGGCGCGAGGAGCCTGACGCGTTAATTATTATGATTTTTAGTCGCGCCGCCTAAACATTACCTATGCTTGAGAAAATCACTCAGATAACAGATCAATCAATTAATTCAATCGCTGCGTAGTAATTATTTTCTTGTTTACGTCAATATATATGTTTCCTACTTTCATTTACATAGTAACGAGTCCCGATCGACACGTTGCTCTAAAATTCTGCATTCAAAGGCCCGGTGTTAACGTTGATTCAAACGATTTTTAATTTAAAACTATCCGATGGCATGTGGCCGAAAAAACTATCCGATGGCGGATTGAACTCGCCACCGACGCCGACACCGACACCGACATCGACACCGCTATTTGGATTGAAGTGAAAACTTCTAGGCACGTTGGGCATTTTTAACCGACTTCGAAAAAGGAGGAGGTTATCAATTCGGATGTTTGTATTTTTTTTTTTTTATGTATGTTCGGGCGTAACTCCGTCATATATTGACGGATTTGCAAAATTCTTTTTTTGATCTAAAGGGCTTTATTCCAAAATGGTCCCATTTAAATTTCAAAAAGATCTGATGATGGGTTTCGGAGACAGACAACGGAACTCTTCAAAAATTGACAGCAAATCAACCGCGATTGCTGCTATCGTATGTCTATGAATTATTAACACAGTTTAATGGAGAGCCACAACTAAAAAGTGAAAAATAAAAAACTTTTTTACAAAAAAATAGAATCGACTTCCAAAAAAAGTGCAAAATAACTTTAATTTCGGAAGTCGGTGTCAAAAAACGAAGACACAAAACAGGAACACCGACTTCCGAAATTAAAGTTATTTTGCACTTTTTTTGGAAGTCGGTTCTATTTTTTTTGTTCAAGTTTTCACGCTGTCGGCACTCCCGGAGTGCCACTCTTTTTTTTTAAATACAAATATCTCACATGTACGAATAAAGTGTAAACTTAAGGTAAATTAATCTTTTCAACATAGTTACTCGAAAACCCACTACCTCCCATCCCGCTTTTTGGCTCGCAATAAATTGTGTTTTGCACCAGTGTGCAAAAGTGCGGCCAGGCCCCACCTCAATTAATTTTTACTGTATCAGACTGGTCGGTGGACAACCGCCGCTGGTCGCCGGGCAGACCCAAACAAGGCGGGCAGACCCCAATAATTTGTTATTAACATAAAGTTTTAGTTATAATTTTCGAGTGTTGAATAACATCATTTGATACTCGTGGGCAATTGTTATTGCAGTTTATCGGCTCCAAAACTACCGGGCTTGTATTTTTAATAAGTAAATTGTTATTGGGAAAATATATAATCCAGTGAATACAATAAATATGTGAAACAAGAATTTCCAATTTTATAATCGTTCGAATTTTCGTCCGCGTCTGGCGCACACTGGCTGTTGTTAAATGGTCACGCGCCCCTAAAATGCTGCATACACGAGATCTCGTTACACACTTGTAACGAGATCTCGTGTGTGCAGGTTTTAAAATAAGTATTGTAAACTGATATAACATTTTTCACCACTTGTGAATACTAAATATAGGTATAGCTTGTTAGTAAGTAATGGAACAAATGCGCTTGATTTATTAATTTTTTTCACACTAAGAATTACTCCTGTATCGTGGATGCGTCACAAACATGTAAACTCACATACACAAGACACCCAGACCCAGAACAACTATCTGTAGGCCATACAAATATTTGTTCCCGCGGATGTGTATCGAACCCGCGACACGCAGCGCAGCAGCCGAACGCTAAGCCGTCGAAAATTCAGTGTAATTTAAGATTTATTTTCATTGTTTTTTAATTTATTTTAAAATTTTAGGGGATTTTTTCTAATTATAGTTTAAGTATTTTAAAAGGATGTGAAAAGAAAACAATGCAGAAACTCACCTTCATCATCAAAACCCTGGCCAGTCGCTGAGCCACTAGGCTTAGGCTTAGATCCCTCTCGCATCTCACTCGCACTTATCACAAAATAATATTTATATCTCACTCTAACACTTCACATAACAATGTTCGTGGCGACATCTAGCGGAGTTTCATGATGGTTGTAGCAGCGCCATCTTTTGGTTTGGTTGCAACAACTCTTGGTCTAGAGCCATCTTTGTTGGTTGTTTTTCTTGTCTGTAACAATAGAAAGGGAATGTATTAGAAAAATGCAAGGATTATTACAAGAATCGCGTCTCGTCTAAGATATCCGAGAGAGCTTTGTATATCCACATTTTGTTGGTTCAATGTAATAGAAATAAAAAGATCCACAGGACTAAGGTATCCATCACAGTTTGAAGGATTGGTATTTAATTACAAAACTTAATTGGCAGTTCATTGGGTTCATAGCTCGCTGAACGGATGGTCGATGAGGTCGAAACCACGAAATAGAAAAAACAAGTGGAAGTGCCCACGCAACAATCTGGCGTGTGTCACAATTCACATCACAATTATACGGCAAAATATGTAAAATAATAACAACACCTCGCGGGCCCACTATGCGCTGGTGCGAGCCCTGAAAATTACATATACTTAACAAAATGTAACTAAGTTTTTAATTTGACACCTACGCACGTCTTTTAGTTGCTCATAACTTTCCCATATTTCCAATTCAATTTCCCATCCACCTATTGACATTTGAAAACCCCCACTGATTAACACCTTATTACGAGGTGGTTGGAGAGGGGTCTCCAACCACCTCGTAATAAGGTGTTAATCAGTCATATCACGCATCACACACCAACATTGAAAAGTTTTGAACTCAAGTTCGACATTTCAGTTAAGTTCTTACAAGTTTACGAGTTTAATAATGGCTCATTTACACGTGGCGAGATTCTTGCTTCGAGGAGGGTTTGTACATTGACATAGAGAACTGGCCTAAGTATTACACTTTATTGAAGAACTTAGAAACGACTAACGACTGTAGAGACAAAAAAAGTGCGGCTAATACCTGACTCTGTTTTAGTTAGTCTATGTCACGTTCCGTGAGTGTGTCCGTGACATCACAGCGGGTAAAAGTAGAATAACAGCGGTGTGTTATTTATTGTTTTTATATAACGCGCCTTTTTGCCTCGCATAGTTTTTTTCTTTTTTAATTTTAATATGTACTGTCAGTTTTAATAAGTTCTTCTGTGAGACTTTCTTCTTTTTAATTTTTATTCTCTTTTCTGTAGGCCATAGTAACAACGGTAACACTGAAAGCCTGTGACGTGAACCAATCAGAATTCTGAAAAAGACAACAACTGGCCGCACGATCGCTTTATCTCTCTCACACTTTTTATGATCGATTATCTTTTGCTAGCAGCGTCGGTCAAACCGTGTGAAACTCAAAAAATATCTCAAGGGAACATACTCCTGGCATGAAAAGACTATGTTCTATTCCAGACTATACTAAATATCGATGCCAATAAAAAAGAGTAATACGATACCCCTTGGTAAGACTGGATGTCAGACTTTCGGTCTCCTGACGACCCGTAACGACTGTCAAAGATCCACGATTGACAGCCGGGACCAACGGCTTAACGTGCTTTCCGATGCACGGAGGAGTCTCGGTATATAAAGATGGTCACCCATCCATGGACCAGCCCCGGCAAGCGTAGCTTTACCTGATGGATCGACCCGTGCGGCTGTTATGACTTTAGCCACGAGCTCCTACGAGGGGTTACAAACATCCATATGTCCAAACTTTTGCATTTATAATATTAGTGGGATGACCAATGACCGATTTCACTTGACAGCCAGATATAACACTTAGTCCAGTTCTCTTCGTCTACGCACGGGTTCACAAAAAAAGTTTACTTTTGTAAATAGGACGCCAGATTCTCATGTGTCAAAAGGCAAGAATCGTCCTGCGTTTCAAAATTTATTTAAACTGTTCAGTATTTAAACCGACAATGGAAAGGAAATTAAATGTCAATTATTGCTTTTGGAAATGTTTATATCTATAAAACACTTGTGGAAGTCAGTCACGTCAATATATTTACTGTCAAATCATGTGATCAAGTTTAAAAAGTTTCAGAATATCGTTTGAATATCGAGTCTTGCTCGACTGACATAATATTCTGCAAAACGGACATGAAAATTAGCACTCAAACTTTAAGAAATGTGCCTGACCAGTAAATTGGCCGTCGTCCCAAGCTAGCAGGTATGCGTACGTTCAAAATACATATTAACACTACTCAATTCCACACATTTTTTTAAATCCCTACCTTGTTGCTATTTCACGAATTCTCACCAAGCGATTCCAAACGTCTTTCATAATGCGCACAGCAAAAGAGTGGAACTCTCTGCCTGCGTCTGTTTCCGAACGCATACAACCCTAATCTCTTCAAAGTTAGGGTGAACAGCCTTTTTTTTTTTTTTTTTTTATGTTTGATAGGCTCGCG
Source organism: Polia nebulosa (assembly GCA_951329385.1). NCBI lineage: Eukaryota > Metazoa > Arthropoda > Insecta > Lepidoptera > Noctuidae > Polia > Polia nebulosa. The sequence goes on from OX589615.1 coordinate 17,378,035, forward strand.
TTTGACCACTATCTCACCTGATGTTAAGCGATGATGCGGTCGAAGATGGAGCACGTTTGCCTAGAAGTAACCTATTCACTCTTGACTTAAAGACTCCCAGGTTGTATCTTACAGGAAACACAGACTCCGGTAGAGAAATCCACTCTCTAGCTGTACGTGCAATGAATGTTTTCTCAAAACGCTTTGTGCGTATGGATGGGATGTCCACCATGAACCGGTGGCACTTCGCCGTACGTCTTGTGGTCCTTAGATGAAACGGGCTTGGCGGAATCAAATCATGCAATTCCGTCGCACACTCCCCAAAATGTAATCGATAGAAAACCGACAGGCTAGCAACTCGGCGTCTATGTTCAAGACTTTGGAGTTTTGACTCAACGAGTCTATCATTGCCGATGATCCTCTTGGCTCGTTTCTCAATTGTTTCAAGGGCATCAAGCTGGTATCTTGCAGATCCGTCCCAAAGATGAGAGCAGTACTCCATACACGATCGGACTTGCGCTTGATAGAGTTGGAGCAGCTGTTCCGGCGTGAAGTATCGTCTCACCTTTGCGAGGACCCCCAACTTTTTGGCAGCCACTTGAGCCTTAGCCTCTATGAAGGGACCAAAATTGAGGGTAGATGTTAAAGTAACACCAAGAAGATCAAGTCGGTCGGTTATCGGCACGGTTACACCTCGGAAAGATGGAGCCGGGTGAAATTGGCTCCTTTTAGCAGAAAAAAGACACGCCTGGGTCTTAGCAGCATTGAACTTAACCAGATTGGCATCGCCCCATTCTGAGACAGCCTGCAAGGACAAGTTCAAGCGCCCAACCATAGTCTCTCGGAGAGACCGGACCTGAGACCCACTAACTCGTGCGTCTGGCACGTATCTCTCGGCAACAGTGCTGTCGTCTGCATACCCAAAGGTACCGGGTTTTAGCAGATCGTTAATATGCAGCAAAAACAATGTTGCCGAGAGCACCGACCCCTGAGGAACACCTGCATTAATAGCCAGCAGTCCGGACGAGCAGCCATCTATGACTACTCGGATAGACCAATCCCTCAGGAAATCTGCTATCCAATCACACAATCCAGCGGGCAGACCGAAGGAAGGAAGTTTGCCAATTAAGCTGTCGTGCCAGACCCGGTCGAAGGCCTTCGAGATATCACGCCTTCTTCTGGGTAAGCTCACTCCATCGTTGTCTCTGTCTCTGTCAACTCAGACCTAGACTAGAGTGAAGAGCAAACCCTAAATAAATAAAAAAACAGAAAATAAGTAATGTCTGGCGGCTCTGGGATCTTAGACTATAACGTACATATTTAAGCTGAGCCTTTGATTATTTTTATGACAATATTTTTATGGATTTTCGCTGACAAAATGTCACTTTATCTACAACCTCACAGGTTTTAGACAAAGTAATAAATCTTGACGCCAGTTGTCTTGCTCGCCTCTTGCCAAGAAACTATACCCCGTGTAAATGGCCCTCAAAAGCGAGTTGGTGTAAGTAATTACGTATGCATGTGTTGTCAGAGTTGAGACTTAACGATTTGTCATGGCTTACAAAGTTAGGGGCGGTTGGGGGTCGTGAGATCTTGATTAGGGCAGTTTGTTGACAAGATGTTGATGGTCCCTGTTACGTGGTACTTAAACGCATAATTTGATGTTCTTGGTTAGGGGATTACAATGGTGCCGATTCTCTTGTTCAATAACTAAACCAAAATTAGAGAATCGCTATCTTTTACTAAAAGGCAGTGCCAGAAAAGGACGGCTATAGCTATGAACTAAGTTAGAGATGTCAAACTAGTTTACGCCTTGCACTTTACCGTGTTTTAATCGACAAGATTTTACGTGTGTTCAACTAAATTTGACAGCTCTAATTTACGTCCGTCTCTTTCTTGTTTTATTAGAGAGAAAAGATAGCCTAAATTAAGTTTAGTTTGTGCACAACAGAATCGGCAACAATGTCTAATTGGTGAGCAGCTTGTAACTAAATTAAAATCAATCAATCTTCAAAGTTAAGCAACACCTGTCGAGGTCCGTTCGTGGATGGATTCCCATAAAATACATACCGAGACTCCTCCGTGCCTCGGAAAGCACGGTAAGTCGTTGGTCTCGGCTTTCATTTGACATTAACAATAAAATGAACGAACGAACAGAAGACACCACATAGACCTGTATGCTCGGAGATTGACGGGTAATTAAGTCGGCAAGTCGGTGGAAAGTTTTATCAGCGAACAACTGAAAAGTGAAACGTTCTGTCGGTGAACCGTTCATCGGAGAATCGTGTGTCGAAGAATTGTTACAGAATCGAAAATCTGACTCCAGGGGGCTTAGACAAAGTAACAATTTAAAAACGATAACGAAGTTAGAAAAGACTAAAATGTATGAGATTGACATAAACCGCGCTAAGTCACGTGGTCAGTCGACTGTCGATATCGTTATCGCAAGTTGGTAGACAATGTTATAATTCGTAACGAAACCATAAAGAAACGAATTGCTATCGTGTTTATCCCATACAAATGCGTAGACAAGCAGCGCTTTCAGAGTTCGCCTTCGCCTCGATCGTGATCGCCAAAAAAGATAACGAAGGAACGCTAACGCTAGGAAATGTTTATCGATATCTCAGAGACGATGACGAATTTAGATATCGTTTCGCTACGAAGCGATGTTACTTTGTCTACAGGCCCAGTCTCGCCAAGGGGTACCAATATCGTGTTACCTAATTACTTTGTTGCTATTTGTTCCAAGTAGTTATTAATTTATCTGGTGCTATTCTGGTGTTAGATGCTAGAAGTCACTTTCAACCTTGTAATTTCGTTTCTTTACTGTTTTCAACAAAGCTAGTTTATTTACCGGTTATCTTTTTGGCAGCCGATTAACCAAACCACAGAGCACTAATATAGCCGAACATAACCGTCCATAGACGCTCGCGCGCTCCATGGTTTGTCTATGACATTGACAAATGTTGTCGGAGCGTTAGCCGTCGGCCTATGGTTTATTTTATATTTATTCACATTCACAAATATTTTTATTAAATTATATGTTTCACTGTCACCTTTATTTTTTATTTATTTATTATAGTTTTTATGTATGTATTCCGTGAGTGTATCCGTGGCTTCACAGGCCCTATCAGAATACCAGCGCTGTGATATTTATTTTATAAATGTCGCAGCATATGCTGAGATAGGTGCTTTTTTGGCCTCGCACAGGTCTTACCTAAGTTTTTCTTTACATTTTTTGATTATGTGGTACTTTTATGTATTAATATTGTTTTACCTGTTGTAAAATAATTGTGTTTTTCTGTGCGAAGCACAAAATAAACGTTTTTCTTTCTTCTCTTTCTCTATTTGAATGCCACAAACGCGCTGCTAGAAGGAACACCGGTGGGTTTTAGTCAGTAAGAGTCTGACACGCCCTCCCACTCCTCTACATGCAGAGCGGGATAAGTTATTTGACGATTTACCACCCAATAAAAAAGCCTTCCGATGAGGCCCATTATGAACGACCACGTTTCAGTGATTCGATCACACAAGGGCAAACCAGTTAACAATATTTACCTTGGTACCGAGGCAACAGAAGAAACAGGGATGGGTTCTAGTCAGAAAATGTCTGACGGATGATTTCAAACAAAAAAAAAAACTGGCCAAGTGCGAGTCGGACTCGCGCACAAAGAGTTCCGTACCATTATCTATAAAAAC